>JAJMBT010000002.1:0-621660 GCA_030565385.1 Kodamaea neixiangensis | reverse complement strand
TACCAATCCTCGTCGTCTTCTCATAGAACAAAGATATAACTTATTCCTTGGAAGTTAGTGTCAAATCTATTCGGAGTCTGAGGTTTAGAAATAACTCATCTTGCTTGGATATATTCAACTCAGAACTTGATTGGCGTAATCTAAAAGACGGAAGGTATCATGATCTTTGGCGAGTTCATATGGCATTAACGCTACCATTTGGCTGAGATTACTTTCGGCTCTTCTACTTTGTTTTTGACGTCTCATTCTTATCCACCTCATCTATCGGGAGTACAATCATAAACATCCAAGCCTTATGATCAACTAGGAGGGTCATTCTTGAGAAGAAATGCATACATTTGTTTGAGCTAAAATCAAGCCAGTGTATCTTTTGAACAGATGCTGATATCGTATTTCTGCGACACCTTAGCTTCAATACTCGGTGCTCCAATGGTGTTCGACGATTCAGCTATGATTGCAGCTGACTTATCAACTTGCAACCACAGGCACTTTAACTTCTTGATATCTTAATTGGCACCATCAACAGGTGTAAGACACCATGTGAATCTGAAGTAAAGCAGTAGACTTACCACTCTCATTGCATAAACGATGAGCCAATTCAGGTTTCCTGTCTATCTTAGAAAACTTATCATGAGACGTTTGACTGGTCCTTGGAACAAACCCAAGCTCACTTGATTAACGTTCGAATTATCGGCAACATTTACCTGAATGTAACAAACGATTATTAAAATACTGGTGAACATGACATTGTAAGTTCTGGCAGAAATGAACTTGATTTATATTATGAATGTTATGAAGCGATTGCTATAATTCCAGAAGGAGATATACAAGAACAATGGAAATAGTGCAAGATCATTCAGCAAGTCATATCTACTTGTTTCAGGCTTTCATAAACAGTACACTTCATTAGGACCTTCTGACCCTTAGTAAAGAATGTGAAATCATAGTACATTATTATTTGCTTGCATATGTTCAAACTAAGCAACAGAAGACATAAGGTCACTTTCTCAGTCTAATGGTCGTCTGTAAGGCGTTTGACCCCATAATCTATCCAGTTAGACGAAAAGTAGCAAATGCCCACCAACAACTACTATTTCATGAAGTTAGAATAGCACCACAAGTAGCAGTATTGTTGGAGTAGATAACAATCCAGTCACTACCTAAGGTCTGACTGGTCAGGTTAAAGGGCTCCTGGAAATGAGATATATTAGTTTGAGCCTCTTATACACTGTACTGCATCATTTTCTATCATTGCCTGCAATACACGCCTTCAAGTTGTGATCGCAAGTGTTACTTGCTTGTTTACAATTGCTAAGTTTAACAATTTTATAAGATTCAGCACAGTTGCATGACCCACGCCTTCAGGCTCTGCCTGTAAGCAATGTCAATGCTCTTGATATTGAAGTAAATTCTTTC
The DNA here is from genome assembly GCA_030565385.1 of Kodamaea neixiangensis. NCBI lineage: Eukaryota > Fungi > Ascomycota > Pichiomycetes > Serinales > Debaryomycetaceae > Kodamaea > Kodamaea neixiangensis. The sequence continues at coordinate 620,244 of JAJMBT010000002.1, read as the reverse complement.
ATTACTCGGCTGCACTATTAGTTGTAGTTTCATTGCTTTGACATTGGTACTATTTTCAAGCACAACCACTCTGTGACGTACAGAGCGAGTCAATCCCGCTTGATCACATAGGTTTTGCGTGCTCTGGTTCTCTTGTTTCTCCTGGCGGTTGTAAGCATATCTCACAACATCAGCGATGAGTACATGATGCTCTAGTTACCTCAAAGGTCACAAGAGTATCATCTTCAGGTAAAAAGTTGTCAAGAAAAGTACTCTTGGTAAGAATTAGTGAATAGGCATTGTTGGCATCGAGTTGTTCTTCCCCTCATCTATTGTCGACACTTAAGTTGTATTGAACGACCAGCAGTCTTAGCACCCTTTCCAGAAGCCATGATATAGCAATGGAAGTTTGCATTCTTCAGCTTGAATGAAATCATTCAATCCAACCGACTGGATACCATCGGCAGATGTTATCGTAGTCGATTACTAGTTGGTATTCAAGCTATGACCAAATGCTATTGATATCCACCAGAAATCTTGCTTTCCTGAACTAACATCCTCCTGACCCAAATTTGTAAACTCGGAGGAGTGGGTTTGAACTTGATCTTATAGTTCTAATCGAAGTTGATTTTACTCTTAAAGTTCTATCTCAGGTAATATGTAACATTGCGTCTTCATTTACCATACAGTTTAGGTGCACATAAATCATCGCATTATCTCTAGCTTCATCCAACATAAACAACTCTTCTTTTCCTTAAGTTTTATTAAAAGTAGTTGCAATAATCTAGGGAATTCCAGTTGGTGAAAGAATGGAGTTGTCAGCATCTTCCATCATTCTATCGGAAACTTGACTGTGGAGAAGGAGCCCATTCCAAAGAAGCATTTCAATCTCATGAATTCTATTGAAGATCGGAAACTTCAGCAAACGCTACGAATCCAAAGCACAGTGACTTTGACATTTCGTCAACTCGTAGTATATCTCATTCGAAAACAACACAACCAATATCTAATCGTGAGAAGGCATAACCTTTAAACACTCCTGGAAACTTGTCAATGAGTCTTTTTATTCCAGTTGGAGAAGCATAGGAAGTTGATGTTGAAGTTCTTCATTATCTACCGGGTCTTATGATGAGACAAAGTTATGTTATCTTACTGTCCACTCATAAGGATTGCATCTTCCCTACTTCCACTCTTCCCGGGCTCAGTTACTGGCAACTAAGGAATCTCACAGCCAACTATCATAAAGAAACAATAAGTTGTTCCAATGTACAGTGTGTGCTCAATCAATGGAAATCATAGACACTAAACTTTGCTTCGTTGAGGTCCCGAGCTTATCGTCATATTCTTCTGCTGTGAAATTAATTTTCATATTGAAAAAACAAGGGAGTAATGGTGATTTGAATGAAGATCTACAAAAGACGCTTCCTACAAGCAAAGGATTTTGCTATTTGAAAAGGACAAGCTGTGCTTTGGTGTTTATTTACTCATATTTTCATAATGTTATCAAAAGTCTCTCTCAGACTGCCACTGCTTGATCATCTTTAGTATCAAATTCGACTCACAGCCTTCAGCGATTCTCAATCTTTAGGCACTGAATGAGCAACAGTATGGAACATGACTTCCAAATTTTCAGCGTTAACTAGCTGACGCTGCTGCCACAAATGACGAAACTGCTTTCGCCCCAAGGGGTGGAGCCATGGCTCGACATTTTGGTCTTTCAACTGATCAGATTCAACTTTTCCAAGCCTCCACGCTATATCTGACATTCAAACTGGTAACACAGATGAACTTGCTGATATAGAGCTTCTTGCTGAAATAGAGCTTCTTGCTGGTAGCTTCTAGCTGACACTAAGTTTCTTGGTAAGGTGCTTTTCAATGGCGTATGAAACGCTACCTAACGAACTGCAGCTTCGCTCACGGATTGATAACCGGAGTATTAAAACAGATGTCGACAAAGTCCATCACCACCCATCTCCATAAACTACTCTCCCTTCGCTTCTCCCGGAGCCTCCGAAACTCTTCAGATCAATTGAGGTTGTTTTCGCTTCATGCATTTACTATTTTCTATTAACGTCCAAGAAACAACCGTTAAGGTTTGGCCAGGGTCAGTTCCTTGGGGTACTCGTTCATCTCTATCAGACCCTCTGTGTGTTCTGCGACTCCTCGTTCTTGTTGATCCAACATATTCTCGAAAAAGGTTGTTCTCAACTCCTTCCATCTTGTGGAATACGTCGATAAAGCGACCAACAAGACGCCACTCAACACCTGTAAGCACCACCACAAGATTGACGTTGGGAACTTTTGGGTGAATCCCCATACAACCAACAAGTTGACGATATGCACGGTGATGGCAAAATCCCATGCCAACTTGGAACGGCCCACGATGATGGTGACGAAAAGCACACACAAGAGAGAATCAAAGAGCCACATGACGAAGAGCGTCAACCCCATAGCATTGTCCAGCGAAACAAGCTCCCACAGAAACACCCAGTCGAGCTTGAAATCATACCCGTTCAAAGACGCCACTAGGTAGAATATCACTAGCGCAGTACAGTAGTAGAAGATCTGCAAAACAACTATCTGGAAGAAAAGCTTGGACGGATTAGTGATGTCCGTAGAATGTTGGCTGTTAAATAGCCTGATGTATCCCCCATGGCTCATGTTATATGCTGGCGTAGATTCGGTTTCTCATACGTAAACAAAAATTAATCACTGTCAATTTCAAAAAGGGTGATGGAAAAAATGAACATGAAAGAAACGAAATGAGGAGGAAAGGAGGATTGATGGGAGGTTACAAGGGGAAAACTGGGTGAACTCTGGGGTGGTAGGTGATTCGGTGTGATACTGATGGATGATTGGGTCTGTGGTTGAGAAAGATACATTGATTGATTTATTGATTACGTGTCTGATGGAGGGAGATAAAACCACAACAAATCAGATGATAGACTAAGGAGCTAGCGGATGAACAGAGAATAGAATTATTCAGTTATACTTGTGAATGTGATGAGAGTGGAGGAACTTATGCATACTTGAATCTAATCCACTTCTGGAAGTGTTTGCTCTTTGTACTGCTTGAGTACCGGTGCTATTCAACATTATCACTCACTTTTGATCTACTATTGAGTAGGTTATTGCATACTCAAGCAAGCATACTTGATAGTGGCAAGCACACTTGATTTGAAGCATATTAACTCTGAAGACGCTATAACCAGTGTTGATCCATATCAACTCTTTGTAGTGATGATCGAAGGAGATCAATAATAAGCTATTCTAGGCTCTTCAACTTCTACGTAAGCTACCATAACATTAAACCACCTGTTCTACGTCAACCAGCTGTGACACTAACATGAGAACTTGATCACACCAATATTTGATAATTTTGGTTGCAAAATCTTGAAAATCAATATGCATGGTAGGAACGTGGAGAATTGATCACTATTTGTGTGATAAGCTATGTTAAGGGAATGCCAACTTAAAAGATCTGAAACACCACAATGAACACATGTGAACGCTAATTGGCTTAGTACACGGCAGTTTTCTTTGCTATCAAATTCATTTCCTCGAAGTGAACATCTTCACATCCACTCTTCTACATTCAACATTTTCATAATTATGCTTTCTATTACATTCTAAACCATCAACGTCTCTTCTTACCCTTGCCAGACTTACCAGCCTTGGCGTTTCTGGCTTGGTTGGTTGATCTGTCCTGCTTCGTCTTCTTATACTTCCTTTCTGGATTCTCCTTTCTGTCCTCCAAGACTTTCCTCTTCTTTGAATTCACCTTTGGACCCTGGTTGGTCAACTTTTGCATCACTTCAGTCTGGTGCTGCTTCTTTTCTCTCTCGGTCTCAAACCAAGTTCTCTTAGGTCTAGATTGGATTTCCTTTTCATGCTTGATCATGTTAGCTGCTTTTGCGAGCTCCATCTCCGCCCTCAAAATAGCCTTTTCTTGCTTTTCTTCTTCCAAAACTTCTTCGATAATCTCCTTCTTTGAAGAGACAACCTTATTAAGTTCTTCGATTTCACCCCATTCAACATTACGGGAAACAGCCTTTCCCTTCTTCGTGTCGTCGGCTCCTAATGACTTGATCACGTCCTTGACGATAGCTCTGTCCATCGTTGCTTCTCCAACAAACGAGATCGATCTACCCTCTCTTCCAGCTCTGGCAGTTCTACCAACTCTGTGCAAGTATACCTCATGCGACTTTGGCATGTCAAAGTTGACAACCATCTCGATCTTTGGGATATCCAATCCTCTGGCTGCCAAGTCGGTACAGATCAACACTGGAACAGTCAAGTTCTTGAAGTCATTGACGTTATTAAGACGCTGTTCTTGTGTCAAAGAACCGTGCAATTCAGACACCTTCATACCCAACAACCCGAGAACAATTCTCAATCTGTGGGCCATTTCCTTTCTGGCGACAAACACAACAATTCTACTTTGTTGCGTCGGGTCGACCTGCTTAAGTGTTTGGAAAAGCAATGCAGGTTTCAAGTGCTCTCTCTTACGTATACGAACAAATTCTTGCACCAACTTGTTGGCTGCGGTCTTGGGTGGATCTATCATGATGCGCATTGGCTTTTGCAACGACAACTTGATCAAATCTTGAATCTTGGTGTTCATGGTAGCAGAGAAAAGCAACGTCTGTCTCTTATGCTTTGGAATGAGAGACAAGATTTCCGTCAACTCAACCTGGAAACCCTCATCCAACATACGATCGGCCTCATCAATAACTAAAACTTCCAAAGTTTCAATAGTGAATGACGCGGAGTTTCTAATATGATCGATCAATCTACCTGGAGTGGCAATCACGATATCTGGTCTGGTCTTCAACTGTTGTTCTTGTTGCCTCAAGTTCAAACCACCAACAGCCAACCCAAAGCTCAAGTTGTCAACAAACTGGCCAATTCTCTTACCGACTTCAGAAACTTGAATGGCCAATTCTCTGGTAGGTGCTAACACAATCACTCTGGTCGAGGCTATCTTTGCAGGCTTATATAATAATCTCTCGATGATTGGGATCATGTATGCAGCAGTCTTACCGGAACCGGTGACAGCACCAGCAACAATGTCTCTTCCGAGTAAAGCTACTGGAATCGAGGCCGACTGAATTGGAGAGGGCTTGGTGTATCCTAATTGGGCCAATCCTTTTAAGATTGGACGCGACAATTGAAGTGTCTGGAATGTAGTGTGTAGTTGTGATTTGGCTTGTTGTGCTTCTTCTGCGTCGGCATAGAAATCTGCGATGGCTTCCGCACTGTCTTCTTCTGCGTCTGAATCAGGGTGTTCTTCATCCATGTCAGCGTCAGCATTTAATAACTGAGCCATAGAGTTTGTGGGATCTTCCACCTCCTCTTCATCTTCTTCTTTAGATTCTGTATCTTCCTCTTCTTCTTCGTTCACTTCTTCGGCTCCCATTCCAAATCCATCCATTGCAAGTTCATCGTCATCTTGATTATCTTCTTCTTGCTCTTCTTCCTCATCCTCATCTTCTTCCTCATCCTCCTCTTCCTCCTCTTCTACCTCAACCTCCTCATCCTCATCCTTCTTTTCGTCTCCTTTGGACCCCACTAAATTAACGAGACCACCCTTTCTTCTCAAAATACCATCCAAGTCCACGTCCTTTCTTTCTTCTTTATTCTCAACATTGAAGTCCCAGCCATCGAATTTGGCCGACGACTCGTCCATATCAATTACGAAATGAAATTCTGGGTTCAAGTCGCCCTCTTCTTCCTCAGGCTCTTCCTTCTTTGATTTCTTTGATTTCTTAGACTTTGACTTTGATTTTTCAGTTTCTTTTTCAGCTTCCTTCGTGGTTTCTTCATCAGACAGATACTCAATCTGGTACTCCACTTCGGAATCACTGTCTATGGTCATTATCATGTCATCCTTAGCGGATGGCACCTGCTTTTGCTTCGATTTAGCCATGCTTGATTGTAACAATTTTTTAAAATTTGTGATGAGCATCGAAAAATCTTCACGTGAATGAAAAATCAGAGCTACCCACAAGGCTTGAGTGGAAAGGATGGAGCAGTCAATAGATCACCAGTTCAAATATGATTTCTAAGTTGCAACTACTCATTTTAGTCTACTAAAATACAATATTAAACAGTCTTCATTAATCCCTATATACTACATTATCCATTCTAAGCATTGTAGTAAAAGTTCTCTGTCACAGCCATCAATTCAGGCAACGCGTATAACTCATCTTCGTCATCATTATCAAGAGCAGGGTCCACCTCGACTCTGTTGATTTCCAACGGTAACAATTGTGTGTTTCTTCTGATGTCAATCAAGAACAGTATTTGCTTTTCGGTGTCGTCCGATAACTGGCCACTGTTGATCAATCCCTTCAACATCTTCAAGCCGTCCAACCACACGTACTTGTTGACCTGGGTGTCTGTGTAAAAACTGAGTAGCTTCTTGTTGTTGTCGCCCACAAGGGTGATTTTCTCGTACGAGATCGTACCCTTGATGGAAATCAACATGCTGTTCTTCTTTTTGTCTTCCTCTCCAATCAGTTCTCCAATTTTGGTCGATCTGAAATCGACAATGTCTGCTAGTCTGACATACTGTGTTTCCAATTCCTCGTATGTGGGGTTGGTGAGTGGCTTTTCCAAGTACTCCTTGTAATATACGTTCTGTCTGTTGGGCGACAAAGCAAGGAAGTAGTACTTGAAGCTTGAAGGTTTCCTGTCCTTGGCCTTAAGCAAAAACTCACCGTGTGACTCGGTGTACACCCATGAGCCCTTCAACAATTGGATCACTCTTTGTTCTGCTACAAAGTCTAACACTTCCTTGGTCAAGTCACGGTTGAACTCGATGAATCTGCCCTTCCACTTTTCAATGACTGCCTCTTTCAACTTGGCCACTTGCATGTGTCTCATTTGCTCTGCCGAGCTGTCTGCGGTAATGTCCAAGCATTCTTCAATGGACTTGGTCTTTTGCGATATCTCGAGCTCCAAGTTTTCAATGCTCGAGGATAACAATTCCAAGATTCTGTCGACATCGTGCTCACTTTCCAACTGGGCCTTGGTTTCCTGCCACAAGATCAAACAGTTGTTCATGGTGTAGTAGATCATCAATTCCCACGACAAGATCGACTGGTATAAAGCAGGGTACTTTTCCGTTTGGTGGAAGATGCTGATCCACAATTCGGTACATCTGTGGATGAACAAGTACAATGGGAAGGTTCTGTCGTGGTCGCTCATCATCAATTCTTCGTGGAATCTCTTCTTGAAGGTGAAATTGGGGTCCTTCAAGAAGATCTTGAGGTCCATGGCCAACAAGACGGTGAAGTTGTCCACGACGAATTTACGTGGGTTGTCGGTGAAACCGGCCTTGACGTATTCTTCGGTGGTGGCTGGGGTACCGTACTCGTTCAACGACACTTCCAAGAAGATGAACAAGTTGTTCAACATAACTTGGTGCGACTTGATCGACAAGTCGAATCTCGTGGCGTTCAAGTACTCGTTCAAGTCATAGTAGGCTACTTTAAGGGCGATGATCGAGTCGATGATCGCCTTGTCGTCGGTTTCTATCAAGTTGCCGATCGTGCTGAAAAATGTAACGTGCTTCAATCTACCGGCCAAGGTGATGATTCCACTGTATTCAAACTGCAAGGCCTTGACAATCAAGTCGGTGACCAACTTGATCGAGTTGTATGTGATCTTGTTGTCTTGCAAGTACAATTTTTGTGTGATGATGTCGATCACGTCCAAGTATTCTATTAAGCTCTCGAAAAGGGGCAAATATTTGTCGATGGTGCCGTCCTTGGTTTTGAATATAGAACCTGCTATCAAGATGACGGAGATCTTCAAGATGGCCTTGTAAGTCTCTGTGGACATGTTGGAGCTGACTATGGAGAACAAGGTGTTGAACAAGGTGTAGTCCAAAATAAGCGCAAAGTCGTTGGACACGGCATCACTGCCGATGATACAGTCCAAGAGTTTGGCGAGCACGACGATCGAGTTGACCTTTTCCTGCTTGTCTTTGCCTAACACGTTTGTTCTGAGTATGGTTGCATAGTTGAGTGCGGTGACCGCATCTAACTTTGGTTTAGCGATGTTGTCTAGAATGTTAGTTAATTATTCAAATTGGCCAACCTGCGAAGCAGGTTGGTCGCAAGCTGGGGCTTCAGAGACTCCAAAGACAAAGCTGGGGCTTTTGAGACTCCAAAGACATTGGCGATTCTGCTCCTCTTTACAAAGAAACACGTCCATCTTGAAATCTCCAAAAGTGCACTTCCTGTCGTCACTCCACTCCGTGAAAAACTTCCACGAAACTTTCACAACAGCTCTCAGGACACATCACACATCACGTACTCTTACTCAACAACTCATTCAACTTGTGGTTGATGCTTCTCGATGATTCAGTCATTGTGGACAACAAACAATTAAAAAAAGAGGATGAAAAAAGTTGGTCGTCTTTTATAAAGACATACAATCAGCAGTGATTTATACGGATAATGCCAGCAGATCGGGGCAAAATAATAAATGATGAGGCCGAGCGAGGCAGCTCCAGCGCCAAAACATCGTAGATGGTTTGTCAAGTTACACAATGCGCTTGGACGGGGCGATAACAACTCTTGGGGAGTGGCAGAGATAGGCTTGGTTGAGGGAGAGAGGTGAAAAGTGCTGAAAAACGGGGCCATAGATACATGGGACACCCATGTGTGTGTGTCACTGGCCAGTATTGTGGGATTGGTGACGAGGTTGACGTGTGGCATCGCTCGTCTAATTTTCGAACACGTCCTCTTGGAGAATGCGATGGTACCAGAGTGCATAGAGGAGCGAAGAGCGTCCAATAATACCGAAGGGGAAGTGTCGTCGTCACAAAGGCCGCAAACGTCTCCAAGGGTGCTAAGTGGTTTGGGGCGGCGAAGATGTAGTTTCAAGGTGAGCCTGTGCGTGGGTGAGGCAACTTTTAGTGGTTGTGCGAGTTGGTGTATCGATCGACAGGGTTGGTGATGCCGGCAGACACACGTCAGTGTGGATGGCGGGCGGGTCTGCGTTGCACGTTGCACGTTGGCCATAATGGCCATGCTTCTCGTCCTGAAAAACTCGTCCTTTTTCTTCCAAGATGATGCTTAACGGCTGAGTGCCTGCGTGTTTGTTTACATTAATAGCGGACCACCACCATCAACGAAAACACTCACTTCCCCAGGGTCCCACCAGAGTTGCTCTAGGTTAGGGTATTTCGAAAACAGACTCCACCACCATGGATCTGGATATTGACGTCACAAAGAGCACAGGGTCAGTATAACCGAAAGGTCTACAAGCCCGTCCGCTGAGTGAAAATTCATCTCAACGTCAAGCCAACCTCGTTCCAAGCAGCCAATATACCCGTTTCAGGAAAGTCCTTTGAGCCCTGCTGGCATCGAGCTTTGAGTTGCATCTAGAAAATAGTATGAAATGCCATGGGGTTCAGAGAATGGACATGGACGTTGTTGAGAGGAGGAAGCACAAGCACATATTACGAGTTTGGGTTGAGGCAGGGTGCACTGGACACGAGGCCCCGAAGAATGGGTTTTCTTGTTAGCATGAGTTAGAAACACTTTGATTATGGTCTAAACTCTTTTTAACTCTTCCACACATGGCGTATTAGATAGGAGAGGAAGTGAGGAGGTGCGAGGATCACAGATGCATAAATGATAGTTCAACATGCACATTTGGTTATGCTTGGAACGAGAATGGAGACTCGAGTATACGAGATTGTTTTTGATTGGATGGTTTGTTATAAATGGGGATGTTCCATACGTGTGTCTGCTGTTTATACTACTGGTTTACTTTTCATTTTCCTCTTTGTCTTCTGTTTATCTACTGTTCTCTTCTGTTGACTACACTTCTCTTCTGTTTATCTACTGTTCTCCAGTGTTGATCTACAGTTCTCTTCTGTTTATCTACTGTTCTCCAGTGTTGATCTACAGTTCTCTACTGTTGATCTACAGTTCTCTACTGTTGATCTTGCCTACCATCTGAACGTCACCGTTACTCTACCCTTACTCCCGTCACCACCGTTACCTCTCTGTGCTCCATTCCTCCCTACCCATATTCATGGCTCCACCAACCCCCAGTATCTCTCCACCAAGCCACCATCTCACCACCAAGCCACCATCTCACCACATACCAACATCCAATCACATCATTCAATCATATCATCCCATACATTCAACTCACGTGAACATCACCAAGTACCACCAACATCATCCCCATACATTCAACCGTCTCCCATACCATTTCACCCCAGATACAACCAATCACCAGCCACTGCAAACACCTGCATCTCTAAAACTTTCCCTGGCCCTTCCCCTCCCTCCATTTAGTCAAGACTTCCCCTATTGGTTCACCACAAAAGACCCGTATCTTATCGATTCTACGATTCTACTCCGTTACCGCTGTCTCAAACTTAATGTTGACAGTGCATTATCATTCCCTGCTTACGGCTGTTCTGTCGAACTAGTCTCTTGTGATCTCCTCGTGGTTTCATTTACACACCTGTACCAAGAACATCATACATACCATCTCTACCTATGTATCACCATCCAATCAAAAACAATCTCTATACCTCTTCCATCTTCCATCTCTCATCTCTATACTTCTTCCATCTCTCATCTCTGCATCTCTCATCTCTACATCTCTACATATTCCACCACTAAAACACCTGTCTCCTCCTTCTCCTATATCCCCGCATGCTTCCCTTGCAATCCCTATCTATCCTCATCCCACGTCATCCTACGTCCCGTCCCTTTCCAGCAAACTCAATTGTTCCGGACTTCAGCCCAATTTATTGTCTGACTCCGTCCATACTTCTACTACCACTCAGTCTTATATATTGATCCTTATACCTACTCCACTACTAAACACGAGTGCTAACACTAATACCGTACTACACTACACTATACCAATCCAAACTAAATTTCTTCCAATTACAATCCTCATCTCCAAACTCAATTGACCAACCCCAAAACATCCTCCCTCACACCTCCCTCACCCACTACACCTCGTCCTGTCCTTCGCCGTCCCTACTCGTTGTTCGTATTCTTCCCCCTTATTTTTTCGCATATCGAATTTTTTTCAAAGGAGTTTAAAAGTCTTCAGCAAATACTCAACTTGACCGGGAGCCGTTGGCAATTGAGTGTATCTCCCAGCATCTAGCACTGCGCGTACAGCATCTTAGAACAGTCTATCACTGGTATCACATCGGTGGCTATCTTGAACCATGAACTTCTTGAGACGGGACAAGTCCAAGGTCAACTTGCGCACCCAGACAAGGAACCCATCGACTGCCGGCCAGTCTGTGAATCTGGAGCATTCCACGCCGACTGCCAGTCGTGCCAATTCCACCCTGGGGCCAGTCGCGCAAAACTCCCACAATCCGTCCCTGCTGGCTTCCAGTCATGTCTCGCCGCCCAATGAGACCCTGCGCTCGCACAAGCCGTCCATAGCAATATCCCCCACCATGTCCGGATCCTCTTCAAACCTGGGCCTGCACTCGCTCCAGCCTCCGGCTGGCGTCAATTCAAATGCATCCGCATCGAGCTCCACCCCGAACTCCTTCAACAACATCAACCACTTGTTTTCCTACAAGTACGACGACCTCGAGGTCGAAACTCCCCGTGCGCTAAGAAAAAACACCTTGTCATCCTCCGTTGGCTCCTTCGACAACTGCAGCCCGCGCTCCTCAGTCATCTCGTTGCCCTTGGACGACGCAGAGAGCAAAAGCCAGAACTCCGTGCGCAAAAGGCACTCCTCGACAGCCTTGGCCAAACCATTACTGAGACAGGACTCCGAAGTAGAACCGACGAGAAAGGAAAGCGTCGACCTGAAGGTGAGCAAGGAAGAATTGGACCCAGTGAAACCACACCCTCCGCAAAAACAACAGACAGCTGAATTGCCACAAGCAACCACAAGTGGGAATCTCAAGGACAACTACCGCGGGTTCCACGCAAACAAGTTCCCCAAGGGCATACCAAACGTGCCCCCATTGAGCCACCCCATCAAGCCACGCTTCAAAAAGAAGACCTTGCTCAACAAACTCATCCACCGCAAGGACCACGAACAGGAAAATAATGACACGACTAGCGTCTTTAGCTTGGGCTCGTCAATGACCCTGAACTCGGCTCGCACAAGCCGCAACAACTCAATAGCAAACTCAAATAGGTCACTGTCGGTCGGCTCCACCGTGGACAACCACGACCACCAATCCCCAGAATACTTGGAACAGCCACCTCAAGTGACCCACCACGCGTCCTTGAGCAGCCCACTGGAACCTCCACAGCCAAGAGCAAGAAAAAGCATGAGCGCAATCTCCCTAAAGCACAAGTACGGACTCCCGTCCATTACCTTGGACCACCACATCTTGACCCAATTGCCAAACTTTCACCACCATTCGGTGACGACACCACCAGTGGAAAGGTCACAGTCCGAAGCTGAATCGTCGCAAGTGTCTCCGGCCACAAAAATTCCAGAACATGACAATCCAGCTACAACACCCAAAAACCGTTTCTTCGATTTGGACATGAACTTGGATGAAATGAAGGGCATTGTCAAATCTCCAGACATCGTCCCTGAAACCCAATCATTAACGGTGGACAAACTCCCCAGCCTGACTCCGCCTGTCAACCTCAGCACAAGTCCTGGAAACAATACGCCTAAGAACAAAGCTACATTGCGCAATGTCGCATCAACTGCTACATTTGGACAAGACCATGCATCTTGGAAGGCTCCCGACAGCTGGGACGTCAAGATTGACACTAAAAGCGAACCAAAAGATGAATCTATCCCTCTCTTCGACTCGGATGAGTCGGACGCTGAAAAGGATGAAAAGGATGAGAAGGATGCACCTGAAACGAAGGTGGAAGAAAAAGAGGTGGCAGTAGAAGTACCCAAGATCATAGCGCCGGTACGAACTATCGCTGCCCCAAGCATTCTCGAAGAACTGTGCCTTCCAGTGTTGTACGGATCACGCAACCTGGCTCATATTGTTCCCAATGAACCCAAGAATGCAAAGGGACCTAACCACATTGTACGTGTCTTTAGAGAAGACAACACATTCACAACAATCTTGTGCCCCTTGGAAACTACGACGTCGGAGTTGCTCACCATAGTTCAACGTAAGTTCTTTCTAGAGTCGATTTCGAACTTCCAGCTCTGTGTCTACGTCGGAAACTGCGTCAAAGTGTTGGAACCTTTCGAGAAACCAATCAAAATCCAGACCGGACTATTGATGTTGAGTGGATACACGGAGCAGGACAATTTCAAGATGATTGGTAGAGAAGACTTGTCGTTTGTTGTCAAGTTTGTCGTTGAGAATATCTTCTTGCGTAACTTAACCCACGAAGAAGAAGTGCTGCTTTCTAAAGACTACGTGGATGTCAACATCTCTGGACTCAACTTGAAGAACATTCCTATTATCTTCCACCAACACACATACGAGATAGAAAAGCTCAATGTCTCAAACAATCCATCCATCTACATCCCACTCGACTTTATACAGTCGTGTAACAACTTGGTAAACATAAACTTTGCACAGAATGGGTGTTCCAAATTCCCAATGAACTTCTTAGAAGCCAAAAAACTCACCCACCTTAATATCGAAAAGAACTTTCTTGATGAAATTCCCTCCAAGTTCAGCCATCTCAAAAACTTAACGCATCTCAAATTAAACCTGAACCAGTTATCATTCTTGCCCAAGTCGTTTGGTCGGTTGAAGAACTTGGTTTCCTTGAACTTATCTTCAAACTACTTCACCACCTACCCAGAACCTGTGAGCGAGTTGGTCAACTTGACAGACTTAGATTTGTCTTACAACGACTTGTCACAAGTTCCGGAGACTATTGGCAAGTTGACGCAATTGTCGAAGTTAAATCTTTGTACCAACAAATTGAGCAAGACATTACCGGAGTACTTTACCAAGTTGACCTCACTTAAGAGATTGGATATTAGATACAACCAGTTATCCAACGTCGATGTATTAGGTGCTTTGCCTAACTTAGAGGTGGCTTATGCATCAAAGAATAACATTACAACCTTTAGCGATAAAATGGAAAGCTTGAGGTTACTTCATTTCGATAGAAACCCTATCACCAACTTGCGTTTTGAAAACTTATTGCCTATGTTGACCATTTTGGACTTGTCTAAAGCTAAGATAACTTCGATCCCTTCAGAGTTTCTACTCAAGATCCCCAACATCGAAAAGTTTGTGTTGGACAAGAATCACTTGGTCACTTTGCCGAAGGAATTGGGCAATTTGCCCAAGTTGGCTTTCCTCTCGCTTTATGCCAACAATTTGCAGTCTTTGCCTTCAACAATTGGTCAGTTGACTTCTTTGCAATACTTGGACGTCCACTCAAACAACTTACAGTCATTACCAGACGACATTTGGAACTTGAGATCGTTGTCTGTGTTGAATGTTTCTTCGAACATTCTTTCATCTTTTCCTAAACCTCCTTATTCAGTGACCAAACGCATTTCATCTACAGCCAACTTCAAGAACTTCATATCGGACTCGATGATGAATTCAAGCAAGCTGACTCCAGCTGACTCGAGGCGCCCTTCCACACACTCCATTGAAGAGGTGCTTGCCAACCCAATGTCGTCGACTGACCTGTACGAAGATACCAGTCAAACGTCGTCATTGCTGGTTTATGCAAACGCTTCCTCCTCTCTTGCCGACAACTTATTGGTTTTGACCTTATCCGATAATAGACTTAGTGACGATTGCTTCGAATCGATCTCCTTTTTGACAGCAATCAAGTCGTTGAATTTGTCTTACAATGATATCATTGAAATCCCTGAAGGTGCACTTCGCAGATTGACACAGTTGAATGAACTCTTCTTGTCCGCAAACGAATTGACTTCTTTACCAGCGGACGACTTGGAAAACTTGAAGGCACTCAAGTTGTTGTTCTTGAACAACAACAAGTTGGTTTCTTTACCGGCCGAATTGAGTAAGTTAGCCAACTTGCAACACTTGGATCTTGGTTCGAATCAATTGAAATACAACATTTCTAACTGGCCTTATGACTGGAGTTGGCACTGGAACAAGAATTTGAAGTACCTCAACTTCTCAGGAAACAAGAGATTTGAAATAAAACAAAGTCATCTGAAAAATCCTGAAACCGGCGAGGATTTCGACAGTTTGTTGGTCTTAAAGAACTTGAAGGTGTTGGGTCTTATTGATGTGACTTTAACTACTCCTTCTGTTCCTGACCAAAACAACGACATGAGAGTGAGGACAACTGCATCGGAATTGGACAATATCGGATACGGTGTGTCTGACTCCATGAGCACGCGTGAAGCTGTCTCCACTCGGGACATTTTCATGCAAAAGTTTAGAGGCAATGAAAATGAAGTTTTGGTGTGCTCTTTTGATGGTAAGGGAGGAGTTCCAACCAAGAGTCACCGCATCTCCGCGCTAGCAAAGAATCTTTTTGTGCCCACATTCACCAATGAGTTGAACAAGATTAAGACAGACGACGAAATCAAGGATGCTATCCGTAAGACCTTCTTGAACTTGAACAAAGAAATCAACGGGATTATGTCTGCGAAGAAGAACAATTCATACATTCAATCGCTGAATACAATTGAATTGAGTCTTCGTGATGACTCTAGTGCTGGTTGCTCGATAACTATTATATACATCAAGGACAAAAAGTTGTATACCGCCAGCATTGGTGATATTGGTGCTCTTTTGTCTCGCAACAATGGTGATCACATTCTTCTTGCCACTAAGCACGATCCTACAAACCGTTCAGAGTTTGAGAGAATTAGAGCCTCTGGTGGATATGTGTCTGGTGACGGTGCTCTTGATGGGCAGTTGCAGATTTCACGTGGTGCTGGATTCTTTAACTTCTTGCCACATACTCACTCTGGCCCTGATATCACTGAGATTTCCTTGACTGCTGCGGACGACATGATTGTCATTGCCACCAAGGTGATGTGGGATTACATCACTTACGAATTGGCCGTAGACATTATGAGACAAGAAAAGGATGATCCTATGCTTGCAGCGCAGCGGTTGAGAGATTATGCTATCTGTTACGGTGCCTCGGATAAGATCACAGTCATTGTGATCACCTTAGGCGAGCAAAAGTCGCGTCTGAAGTTCGCTCTGAACTCCTTGTACTATAACCTAGGCCGCGAGTCTGAACCATTCGGTAACAACAAGAAGAGGAGAGATAGAGGTGCTAACATCACCGGTGACTCGCAATTGAGAAGATTGGAAGACGAAATCGAACCTCCAGTAGGCGAATTGGCTCTTGTCTTTACTGATATCAAGAATTCGACCTTGTTGTGGGATGCATTCCCAGCACCTATGAGATCTGCTATCAAAACTCACAATGCCATTATGAGACGTCAATTGAGAATCGTTGGGGGTTACGAGGTTAAAACAGAAGGTGATGCGTTTATGGTATCATTTCCTTCACCCACCTCTGCATTGTTGTGGTGTTTCAATGTTCAGCAGAACTTGCTCACAGCAGATTGGCCAACCGAGATTTTGGAAACTGACCAGTGTTGCGAAGTAACCGATGGGTCTGGCCAGGTCATTTTCAGGGGATTATCTGTACGTATGGGTATCCACTGGGGTGCGCCTGTGTGCGAACAGGATGTTGTTACTGGTAGAATGGACTACTTTGGACCTATGGTGAATCGTACGTCACGTATCAGTGCCATTGCAGACGGTGGTCAGATCACCGTCAGTTCGGACTTCTTAGACGAGGTGAACGCTTTGAACAAAATCCACAAGGAAGTTGCAGAAGGTAAAGTCAGCCTCGTTGAAGCATACCTGGGTAACCTGCAAGCCGGGGAAATAATCAGCAAGGAGATTAGCAGTATCGAGGATATTGGCTGCCACTATGTGTCCATTGGTGAAAAGAAATTGAAGGGACTTGAAACGCCGGAAAGCATTACCTTGGCGTATCCAACGAAGCTCAGGGTCCGGTTTGAAATGTCCCAGAGTCAACTGGATGAGTCGCAGAATGAACTTTTGAGTTCGAGAATAATCGGAGCGCTTCCGGTGGAGGCCATATACGGATTGCGTACAATTTCGTTGAAGTTAGAAAATATCTGTGCGGCAATGAATGGTATCCAGTACTTACAGGAAGGATTCCAGGCGTACTCGTCCAATCTTCTTCAGCAAAAATCGGACGGCTTGTTCAAGGATGCTGATATTCTTGGACTTTTGAGCCATATTGTCACGAGAATCGAAACATGTACAGCCTCGTTAGAGCTTAGACAGCAAATAAGCTTAGCTCAAGGCAAAGGCGGACAGATTTGTCTTGCTGGTGGGAAACCTATTGGGCAGGTTTTGAGTGAGTTGGCTGACGTTGTAGGACAGTACAGGGAAATGATGCAGGGCAAGTCATCTTAGACAAACATGAAATGGACAAGCCAATTGGATGATAATACGTTAAAAATAGTGAACATGAAGTTAATTTTAAGATTGTAGTCGTTTCTAATTTGATTTTTAACAGGAGCGGTGTTGAAAGACTGTTGAACCATTCTTTTCACGTTTTGGAGATGCAACGCAGTCTGCTGTTGGTACGTCAGCTGTTTACAGATTAGCTGCGTGTTACCTTGAATTATTACAGACTCAAAATTTCTTTAATTGATGGTTTCTAGTATCATCTACATGGTGCCACTTTCGAAGCTGGGTATTGACTAATTCGCTTCATTTCATCTCACTCTACAGGTCTAGAAGCGATGATCTGGAGTATATTATTTTTGGTTGCAAATTTCCCAAAGCAACGGTTTTTACAGGTTTCCGATTGGTTGAAGTTGGATTTCTACAGTTTCACCTCGCATTATGGTAAAAGGATAGAGAAGAGTTCTAAACACTCAGCTCGTAAGTTTGAGATAGGGGGTTGAATGTGATTTACCGTGTTCTTTGTCACAATAAATGCAAAGTTCAACTTCAATAGCTTTTCATAAAGTATTGGAGAATTTTCAAGAATATTATAACTTCCCAAAACTATTCAGTTTGATAACAAAAACTACAGAGTAGGCATACTGCAAACAATCTAATCTCCTTGCTATCCATCGCAACTCAAATATGAAACGATAATTGCAAACAAATCTTCCACTCCTAAAACCCAATTACTAAGATCTCGATCTTAAACTCACTAAACGACATGTCTCATGCCAAGCCCACAGACTCCCTGACACTGCAGAAATTTCAAAACAGTTCCAGGTCAACGGTGCCCATTTTCCAGCCTTGAAAATAACACCTGGCATCCCCTCCTTCGTAAGTCCTCGTTTACAAGTACAATAGCCAAACAAACAAAGCCACTTTGGTTTGGCGCACGGTTTGCGTAGTGTGTTCTTTGTGGAGCAGACCGTATTCTGTCATCACAAGGAACTCAAAGTCTCACTTCAAATCAAAAGCCTGAAGCTACAGCAAGCATTGCGGCCAAATTAAACTTTAGAGTTTCTAGTTGAATGACAGTTGGCCATATGCTCTCGAACAACTGCACAGCACATCTCTCGACTGTTTTGCACCTCTTCTTCACATGTTTCCCGGTTCAGCATCTCCCAACCGTGAAGTCCAAAATCGTAACTTTTTTTGATCCGAATTTTCACTTCAATATTGTTAGCTACGTCACAGTTACGGTTCCTTCGCATTCGTTTACTCGCCGTACACGAGATCAATGGTGTATATACCCAGAATAGATACGCAGTCGCCGTCGCAGGCACTGCGACTGTCTCCATGTTTGCCGTTTGTGCTGTCTCCCCACTCCCGTACATCATTTGCCATCCCACCCTCCGACTACACCAAGAAGGCAGAAGCTGGCCCTGGTTCAGGGTTCCGGGCGTTTCCGTCGCTCAGAGAAGCGGTGTATGGCCAGACATTGAGCTTAAGAACCAAGTTTCAGGAGTTTGTAGGGTCAGATCATATCGTGGGCCCTCCAGACCTCGTACATTGGGGTAAGTACTTTGGTCCCAGATCTGCCCAATACATGCATAATGACTTCTCGCTTCACAAACTGAAGAACGAAACACCCAAGGTCGACGACGACGGGTACGTTGGTACGTACCACTATGCAAATGGATTGTGCTTTGAGTCTATGGAGAAAGATATCGAAGACTACATATTTGCTCTTGTGGGCATCGAAAAAGACTCCAAAACACTGGAGTACATGTTCAAAAAGAGCACATTGAACGGAGAATCATTCATCATCTCCAAACGTGAGATGGTGGTCACCTATTGTACATACAACATTTTCAACAAATCCGATTTCAGAGCTCGCTATATAATACATATGAACGGATCGCAGAAAAGAGGTCCTATCCAGATAGACAAGACCTACCAAATCATTCCAAACCCCCATCAGCCCGTGCAAAAGTTCAGGAAAACACTCACCTTCAACATGGACACCATCAAAGAATTGTCACCTTCAGTGTGGGAAGAGATCAGAGCATCGCAGCTTGTCCGTCTTTTTTCACACTTGGATGACCCTTCCTCACAGTTGATTGGACTCGTCAACTACTCTGGGTTCATGTACTCAAAGTGGTCGCTTTTAGGAGCGTTGCGCACGTTGATAGCACACTTGAACAAAGGCTCTCTTACAGGGGCCAAAGTGGCCTTCGGTAAAGCAACTTCTTGCGGTTCCAAGGGAGAAGACGTGAAAAAAACCGACTACTACAGAAACAACTTGGTAGACACGATATTGAGAATATGCCAGCTCGACCTTAGTGGCGACGCATGTCGGTTTGCAGCTAGCGAAATCAACGCAAAATACGAGAAGCACGATTGGGATTATGTCCTTTTGAAAATTTACAAAGTCCAAAGAGGATCAAGCATGGAGCAAAAGTTTGTTGAGTTGATCCATGACCACTTGAAGGCATATCCAGTGTACACCACACAGGCAGGCTTGATACTCTTGGAGCAAGTTAAGTTCCTCATATCAAAAGATCGTTACTCCGCAGCATTGATGATTGCCCAGAAGACAATTTCTGTGTTGCTGCTGGACTTTGATGCGTGGTACATGTTGGCATTGTGCTATATTCTCACCGAAGACTACGTTAGAGCGTTAACTGTGTTCAACTCTATTCCAGTGGTGTTGAACCAGAAGGCCCGTGACATCACACGGACCCCAGAGTACGTTTCCGGAGTAAAAGACTTGTACACCCAAACGTTTATTCAAAGAATGAATGAAAACGAAGAGGCCATCTCTGAAAAAGCATTCAAGACATTCTTCCCTACACCCAAGATAGCGTCGTCCTGCTACTACAACAACCACCCCACAATTAATAACAATCCGCAGAATGAGAGCCAAGGCACTGTTGAAGAAGGCTCGATCAACAAGTTGTGGACCAACATGTTTGCGTACAGCCCACACCTTAGACACCCGTTTGTTGGAAACCATTTCCACCAGTCACCCTTGGTCAACAGCACCCCGAAAGAAATTGCATCTGTCGACCCTAACATATCCAAGGTGTGTGGACCAACCTCCAACAAGAACATGCTTGCATCGCAGTCATCAGGATTGCCCAACAACTCCATCTTGGATTTCCATAGAAAGTCTACCTGGGGAAGATGTTACGACTTGTTGTCGTTTTTTGTTGCTATTGTAGGTTGGGATCAGATTGTCAGCTTGAAAGAAGCCGTCTTTACTTCCAACTCAGACACTAAGCAGCTCTACACTCAAGCCAACAAGCTGAGAAACTTTGTGGTGGACCACAAGTCGCAAGACACGATGAACTTTTCGTGTGAAAAGTGGCTTGAGCAGTTGTTTTTGGTCATCTATGAAGACTTGAGAACTTTGATGGTCATTGCCTCGAACGACAAGGAGCAGCAACATAGTGCAATTGAATGGGAGATGTTGGGATTGTTAGGTTGGGGTGTCAAGTACAAACTTAAAGAGTCAATCAGCTCGTTAATTACAAGTGTCATGGGTACATCTATAGAGGGAGGTTTTGATTACTTTGGCACCGTACAGTTGTTAGAGATTTACGACGAGTTTGTCCTCAGCGAGAACATAGACTCCAACATTGATTTGTTTCACGACGACTACGAGTTGAAGTTCTTTAGCAACAAGTTGATCTTGAAGCTGTCAGGGAAGATCTACAACGACTTCAAGCGCACATTGGAAGAGGACTTCTTGACCTTGGATTTCATTCTTCTCAATTTGATGAAGTTGGTGAGTTGGAACTTGAGATGGTACCAGTACGCACCCAACTACTTGGTGGTGAAAATATTGAGCAAATTGATCACCAGGTATGACCTGATCTACATCAGCACGAACTTGAGAGTTGTATTTGAAACTAACAAGAAGATGAGGAAGGGGGATGCCACCAAGAAAAAGCTGAGTACCGGTTTGTTAGGATCGTTATTGGGTGGTTCGTCCTCCAAAAGTAAAAAATCAGAGCAGTTTGAGTTTGTTGCTGGGGATACGATATTCGAGTACATGGAGAGGGTGATTGAATGGATAGAAAACATCAGAAGTTGATGTTCATACTGTCATAGAACAACTAATATGCATTTTAATACATTATTGCTGCTTCTTCTCCTTCTTCTCTGGCTTCTTACCCAAGACCTTCTTTCTTTGCTTGATCATGTAGGTGTAAAGCATGTAGAAGCCAGGTGGGTAGGTGAGAATGATGAACTTCAAGGCCCAAGCGTACCACACTCCAACCTGCGAGGTGGCTTCACCCAAAGACAAGTAAATCATTGCGATTTCGGAGGAAACTCCGGTAGGATACAAGACGTAGAAGGTGGTGTAACGCAACCATGTCAACCATTCTGGAACTGCACCTGGTGCCTTCAAGTTGGCAGCGTAGTAAGAATATCTGATAATCTCAGTGATGGACCAACTCAAACACAAGGTGATGTAAGCCCAATGGTAATTGGCATCGGAGTTGGGCAAACCTTGCATAATACCAAGCACGATCAACAATCTCGAGAAGACTTGAGTGGCAGTCGTGAAAATAGGGGACTTGACAAGACCAACAGCAGAGTTGTAGATTTCAACTACCGCAAAACATTGAATAACAGTAGTGATCTTACCAGTGTAGTCGAACAAGTGGGGCTGGCCGACAGTAAGACCGAGGAAAACGGTGTTGAAGAAAATTACCGACCACAACGACGCTGAGATCGAGTTGTACGCAATCAACCACTTGTTAGGGTGTCCTGTTTCTGAAGACATGTTAAATGTTGGGTTGAATTTTTCGACTTGAGTTGAAATGAAAAGTGCAAATGTTGGAGATCGTGAGATAAGAGAGGAGGTAGGAAGAGATGGGAAGTGAAAGGAGGAGAGATTGGAACAGTTGGGAAGTGAACGAGAGAGATGAGAGGCTATGAAGTGGATATGCAATTGAATTGTTGAAAATGCATAGGACTGATATTTGAAGAGATCCTTCGTTCTACCAGAAGCTCAATGACAGAACGTGATAATACAGAAGAAGTTGACGACTGAAGGATAATCTTCAAGTGCTTTGTTAAAGAAGGCAAGTATCCTCTAAAATGATACTTTCAAAACATCCAAGCCAGTTTCATGTCATGTCATTTATGAAGTACCTACAGCTTTAATGTTTGGAAAGACACATTTGGGAAAGAAGATAAACTGATTGAATACACTATCTTCAATTCCAAACTCAAAGGATTCGCCTGTCTCAACTTCTTCTCTCCAAGATTCCCCTCAGGTGAGTTCTTGTAATGTGAATCATGAATGTAAGGTCAAACAGTCACTCAAATGATTCAATTAAGGTGTACTTACATTGTCAATTCACTCTTGACATCTATCTGCGTACCACGACGTCACCGCTTAGTGGTAAAGTCAGTTAATTGTAATTAAACAATTCCATATCCATGGTTTGTCAACCAAACCAACTGGACAATTTCTAAATATCACCAACCAAACCAACCACAACCCCTCCCATGCTCTACTCCTCACACCTACAATTCCTAACCAAAACTTCATTCATTCATTCAAACTATTTACAGGGATTCTTCCTTATACTTTTGCAACAACTTCAACAAGGTTGACTCGTCACTGGCGATCAAGTTCTGATCCCAGTCCACCACCAACGGCGCCTTGAATATGTGCTCTGGGTCCTCAGGTTCCAGGCCGTGTACCGTGGCGTGCGGGTGGTCGAGGTAATCGACTGAGTTGTTGAAGACCTCGTAGATCAATTGGTACTCTCCCTCCAGAAACACCCTCGTGGGTTCCACACCCTTAACAGTCACGGCACTGCTCTTGGACGCAGCCACCTTCTTGTCGTGCAAGAAAGGATAGCAGTTGTTCAAGAGCGTGCGGCTAGCACTGTCACTGACAAAGTTGGTCAACAACGACTGGTACTGGTCGAACGTGGGCATCTTGTTTGCCATCAAATCAATCTGGAACTGGTGCCTTTTGCCCGAGTTCAACTCGGTGTCCGCCTTCTCCAACACACTGTAGAGCGCAGAGGAGAGTGGCACCCTCCCGTTGTGGAATATGCTGATCGTGGCAGGTGAGTGTTGTAACGTTCTGAAAAGTGACATGTTTCTAATGATACTTCAATTTCTGACCATTTCTGAGCCTTTTATACCTCATGTTCCGATTTCCGACTAATCCTTATCTCTGTGCGGGCTTATACCACCGAAACGTGTGACCTGGATAAAAGGACCTTTGAGGGAAACCTGGGGAAGCAAAGGGCCGGGCAGCAAAGGCCTTGTCATGAGAGTTTGGGTGCCTTGTTATGTCCATTGAGGGTGTAGATATGGGGGTGGTCAAAAGGGTAGACTGGTGTTTGATTGATAGCATTGTTATTGTTTTCTTGGGGTTGCTATCAGGGCTTTGTTCTGGTTGCATTGTGCTTTACCAACGAAGATGAAGATGATTCAGCTAGAGTATCTGTTTGCTGAGATGAATGATTGTATTTGTTTACATTGTATCTACCGTCTAGCCAACATGTTGACTCAGTAATTGCTGACACAAGTACTGTTTTTCCAGAACATTGTGAATGCAACAGAAGTATAGGCTGTTCATTGCATTAAAACTTACGATGATTGATAAGGCAACAGATATAGACATTTGCTTTGCTTCTGATTGGAGGCGCTGAGGTTGCCATCCTAGAATCAATTTCTCCCTACTTCCATCTAAATAGTATTCATGCTTAACCAGGTAAAGGAAGTTTAGATTCGATAGGTATATGAAAAACGAGGACTGAACTTAAGTACAAGTTGAGAGCTTTCTTGTGAAGTATTGAGTCTATTCACATGTGTTTAGTCATAAAACAGACTGTATACTTCTAAATATGTGTTATACTATGGGCAATTTCGTGATAATTTGCAGCCATCTGTAACTAGATTTTTGAGAGAAACGTGTTTAACTCGCTCACTGCGCTCCTTCTTTGAATTCTTCACTTACTCTCCAACTTATCAAGTCACCAAATATCTCCACAGCATGTTGTTTGGAGCTGTAGTTGTTAAAATGCTGAAGGTTGGCTGTTGCAGATTTGGCATTCTCAGTGCCGTACTCATCAATGCCAACAAGAACTCCATGAAGAAGAATTCCTCATGAGGGTGGGCTATGCATGGGTTAAGACATGATGTATAACCTCAAATCTTACCAAACAGTGTGTTCCTTACGTGGGATGTAGAGAATTTTTTGAAGTATTTGTCTGGGTAGACTTAACTTCGTCTACCATGCCTCTGTACAATCAAAGTCACGGGAGTGGTTTGCAACTAGTAGAGCACTAATTCGAATATTTCTCAAAGGATCCGACTTCAGAATAATCCCACCAGTAGTATCAGGTATGGGAGCATTATTGCCTTCACCTTTCCAGACTCTTCCTTCAATCTATCCTCTAGAGGTAAGACAAATGGAAGACCATGTTCCTGTCTGGTACTCTAAATCTACTGACGTTGGAATGTTCAATACTCATAAACTTCAGCTCTGCCAGTTCCATTTGGCTTTGGTGGTCGCTGCCATCGTTCTTGAATGACTAACTTCATTGGACTCGCTGAGCTCAGTACAAAGCTATTTCTGGGGTACAGCCATACAAGACTTCTTGCATGTGTCACTTTTGCGGTACGGGTCTTCTTTATAGCCATCATTTTTATGTGGCTTGAAAACGAAACAATAAGTGTGTCTCAACTTTTCAGCTAGGATGTGCCGTTTCATGATATACAAGGGTCGTGAGAGCATGGTGCTCTCGGACTTGTTGACGAAGCCTGCGCATTCCATCATCAACCAGTCCTTTGACTCTCGGTTGCGTTTGGACATGAGAAATCCCATCAATGGGGATGGATTCGGAGTTGGCTACTATTCCACCAGTGACACCACTTGTGAGACTCCCTGTGTGTTCAAGGCTATTACACCTGCGTGGAATAACGTCAACTTGAACAACTTGTCCATGTGCACCGAATCCCGTTTGGTTTTCGGCCACGTTAGAGCCTCGACTCATGGTGTCTTATCCGAGACAAACTGCCACCCTTTTTCATACGGGAAGCTCTTGTTCATGCACAATGGTGGTATCTCGAGCTTCGACAAGATCAAGCGCAAGTTGGTCAACCACTTGGACGACAGGTTCTTCTTGTACATCCAAGGATCGACTGACTCTGAGTGCTGCTTTGCATTGTTCTTGGATACGATCGCAAAGATGGGAATCGACCCAGCAGATACAAAAAAAAAGATATCACACGAGCAGTTACGCCAGGCTGTTTTGAAGACCATAGAGCTTATCAAGAACTGGCAAATTGAAATTACAAATGAACCATCTCTCTTGAACTTTGCCGTGACTGACGGAGAATCCATTGTGGTTCTGAGATACGTGACCTCAAAAACAGACGAAGCCGCGTCTTTGCACTTTAGCACAGGCTCCAGGTTCTTCGAGTACGAGCCTGGCCAGTTCAAAATGGAAAGGCACAACAGATGCCAGGACGTCATCTTCGTAGCCAGTGAACCATTGACTTTTGAGAGGGGAGACTGGATCTGCGTTCCTACAAACACATTGTTGACCATCTCTAAGAACAACACCGTGTTGATGCATCCGATCGAAGACGAGTTCTACGACGTTGAAATGAAGAGATCGAGCGGCTTGGCCATGAGCAAGGGTCTCATGGGAGGAGTCCCCAAAAAGACTGCCTCAGCTCCAACGTCCGCAGGCAGAGAACAAGAAGCAGGTACAATCAGTACCCCACTGTTGTCGCCTTCAACGTCGTCCTTGTCCGACTCTTCTCTTGATGAGGTCTTGAACGAAGTCACCTCACCTTTGTCGGTGATCCCTCCTTTGGACAGGGAGGGAAGAAAAGTCAACTAATGCATCTTCAGTTCTATATATTTATCATTTTTATACATGTGTGATTGAGCCTTGGAGTAGTACATCAGTGTAACATAAACTTAAACATTTAGTGGCCATACTCAAGCACACTCTACAACTCCAAATGATATTGATTGATAAAAAGGAATGAAAAATAACAATAACTAAATACAAATACATCATTAAGACATGGGAATTAGGGATTATCGACACAATGAATGCATCCAAGTACGTGGGTCTATTTTTGATTGGAAGCATTATTTGCAACCCTTACCAGCAGCTTTATTATTACACCCTCACGAGGAGCATTTTGATCATCCCTTGCTTGCAGCACGGGTAAGTACGTTATCCTTAGGCGTCTCTGCTTTCTCCTCCTTGTTTTCGACGCCACTCTCTTCGTCACTCGAGCTCGAGTCTTCGCTCGACAACAACTCGTCTTCTTCTAGCAGCTTGAGCAGCCCTTCTGCATCATATAGTGGGTGCGATTTCTTGTATGATAATCCGTCGTCGTTAGGGTCAATGTAGTCTTCATCGTCTTCGTCAGGTGCAGTTTGTGCAGAGTACGACGACGACGACGACGAAGATGTTGTGGGTGCAGACGTCGCGCTCTTGTCTGCAATGAACTCGGTGTTAGTTGTTTTCGTCAACTGTCCAGACATGTAGTTCGTAAAGTGGTCGTCGTCGTCAGATTCGGACTCGTCGCTATCAAACTTGTGCTTGCTAGTTTCTTCGCTCGCTTTGTCCTCCTCCTCAATTTCCTCCTTCTCATCCTTATTCACGTCGATAACCAACACATTGTGAAACTCTTCCACTACGTTACCAACCTCGTCTCCGTCAAATACATCTTCCGTAGACGTCTGCTGAAGTCCCACATTGTCGCGTCCAAAGTCATCATAGTCGTCCTCTTCGTCCTTTTCTTCCTCTTCATCCTCATCCTCCTCCTCTTCCTCGTCCTCGCCTCCCAAGATCGCATTATACTTCTCTCTGGTGTCGTACAACACTTGGCTCACGTACTCCTCCCACACACTATCCTTCACTTTAATGTCTATAAGCTCGCTCAAGGAGTTGGCAGGGTACAACTGGATGAACTTGACAACTTCTTCGGCAATCAATGTCAAGTGGCCCATGAATCCCAACCGCAAACCATTGTGGCTCTCTTCGTAGTCGGTGCACAACTTCTGGCCCTCGATAATCTTGTTGGTGATGTCTCCCAAGTGGAACAAATCAATGGCCAAAAACTTGTTGAAACCAATGTCCATCGATCCATTGAGAACCTGTTGAACAATGTCAAACACTACATTGTGCAAAAAGTTGTTCCATGGGAACCTGAAGAACATCGACAAGATGTTCGAGATGATCTGTGTGTCAAACAACGAAATCTTGAGGAAGTCGCCCACTACTGGATTGGCACGGATCTGCTCTTCTGTCAAGTTGGTGTTGGCGTGTGGCTCCTCCTCGTCTTCGTCGTCGTCTTGAATGTCCAGGTGCTGGATATCCTGCCGGATTTTCAGGTTGAACAGGTCGATTGTGTCGTCCGGGAAGTCGTCGCTGTCATCTATGCTCTTGTTTATTTCGTCGTCTTCTTCGTCTGTCTTGACGTCGCTGATGGGGGATGAGGCTATGTTGTTGGATTGTGTGGTGTCGCTGTCTTCCTCGGGGTAGTGTTCTTTGGGAAGTACTATAATTTCGTTGTACTTGAAGCTGATGGGGTCGTATTCCTTCATTTTCTTGCGAAGCTCGTCGCGTTGCAGCACCATGTCGAAGCCTTTGTTGTCGTTGAGCAACGCCATGTTCAGGCAGTGGAGCAACTCGGCAATCAACTCGCAGATCTTGAACCGCTCGAAGCCGAGTGGTTCAATCTCACCAAAGGGTGTCTTCAACTTGTTGGAATCTTCCCCATACTGTGGGTTCATCAACAACTTGTTGAACGAGTCAATTTGCGACCCAAATACCTTGAGCAAGTGGCCCAAGTATATGGGGTCACGGCCGGTTGGTGGATGCGAGTCTAATGTGATGTACATCACGGGCAAAATGTCGTAGTCGGAGTTGTTCTTGCGGATAATTTCTATTATGATCCCAACTCCATTGGCCAATGCGTATCCGCCCTTGAGCATGATCGAGCACAACTTCTCCATCTGCTCGAGCGACACCAACTCGCGTGTCAATTCGTTGGGGCCAATCGTCAGGTTGTCCGTGTTCAGGTTGGCTGATATGGTGATGAGGGCCTTCAAAAAGTCGGCTGCAGACAGTTGTTGTATGAGAAGCAAATCGTACTCCTTTTCGTCAGTCTTCTTGCTGATATCTAACGACTCGATTAATTTCGGTATCAAGCCTTGTTCCTGCAAAAAATCTATGATTCCAGTCAGGTTGTCGGGTTTGTCCGTCAGGATCAACTTGAGGAGAAAGTCCATGAGTGGTGGGTTCAGCAAATGGTTCATGAACTTTTCCACCAAGTTGGACTGGTTGTCGATGAGAAACGTAATCATTTCGTCGCATTTCATGTCCAACAAGTGCTCCATGATTTTCATAAAGTAGGTCGACAAGTTGATCAGGAGTGGCAGGACAGAGTCTAACGTCGACCACAACTTGTTCAAGTTTTCCGCGGATTCCATCACGGTGTCGGTCAAAGACCACACGTCTGCGCTGAGGATTTCAGCTGCGATTGTGGCTCTTCTGGTGGCACTTTCCTCAGCAGTTTCTGCTAGGTCTTCGTCCTTGGCTTCGTCGTCGGAGGAGTCGTCGGAGTCTTCTTGATCGCTCTTTTCACCTTCCTTGCTTTCCTCATTATCGTCGTCATCGTCAATTATCTTTTCCAGGTCCTTATCTTCTTTCTCGTCTACGATGGCCGAGGCTGGGTTGGGCCCGAGGCCAAGCCCGGCACCAACCCTGGTGATATCACCTTCGTATATCACCAAGTTGACCAAGATGCCCAAGACCGTGTCGTCTCTCAAAAACTCCACCAACATCGGGTTGTTTGCGAGCAACTCCTGGAACAAGTCCTTCTCGTCCAACAACTTCAAAAACACGTCGAGGGTATGTGACTGCGAGTTGCCGTATTCATCCTGTGTCAAAGCGTGATTCTCCAACAACGACGAGATATTCGAGACCGACGAGAACCCGTTGCTAAATTTCCAAAACGACCCGGACATGCTGACTGTGCTGTAGCCGTGTGTCTCTGAGCAGCTGCTTTTCCTGGTTCCTGCTCACTAAAACGATGCAGGTCCTCTTTTCAATTCACACCTACGCAATACCAACTGCGCCTCCTTTACCTGTGCGGGTCCTTGCTGCTGCTGTTTGACCTTGCTGCCCTTGCTCGCGATCACTCAAGCGTATGTCTTCAAAACTGCAGTCTTGCAACGAAAATCCTCACTATTCTATCCAGATAGTAACAACCGTAAAGCCACTTGACTTAAACAAACAAACACGACAATATATCTTACGCCAGTAGCACTATCTCTACCTGGTAATGGCCGTCGCTTGTGTTGTCGTTTCGTTTGGTCAATTTTTTTCTCAATTTTTTTTTGCTCTGACGAAATGGAGGAGCACGAAGGGAGAGGGAAGGGGCAGGGAGGGATGGAGAGAGGGAGCAAAAGTGAACGAGTGGTTGTGTCAGCTAGGAGGTATTTGAAGAGAGAATATCAGAAACTTCTTGCTCAATTACAGGGCAGTCTGCTCTACTACATCTACCTCTACTAAACCTCTCCATGGAATCAAATTGTTGGATCCAGACGTCGCATCTTTTGTCTTTTTCTGTTTGACAGACACTGCCAGAGCATCTAACGCCTGTTCACACACGTCGTTGCTGCGTATCTATGAGCCTGTATGTTGTTCTGGCTGTGCTGCCGCCCCCCTTGGCACCTTCAGGGGCAATAATGACACGTTTACCGCACCTTTTTCTTGTAGATCTACCGAGACCTGTGACCTATCTTTAGCCTATTGCATCACTAAGATTTTGTAACGTGACAGAGATATCGTGCCCACCAAAATGAAAAAACCACCCGCTAAAATTTTTCATTACACCACCGGGATGCTCAAGTCAGTAGTTGGCACGATCAGATGCGGCCGTGCTGTGGCCATGCAGAGCGTGCGCACGGCGTCGACGACCACACATACCAGCTTGCTGTTGACGAAAAAGGACTTGCTTCCGCTCAAGGTCAACTCCAACGGTAGCGTGCACTTGTACGCCATCTTCAAACTCCACAACATGCCATACTTGGTGACCGAAGGTGATAAAGTGTATCTTCCATTCAAGTTGAAGAACGCCGAGGTCGGCGACCAGTTGGTTTTGAACAACGTCACGACTCTTGGATCTCCAGACTACACAGTGAACGATTCAAACGGAATCGCTCCAGAACTCTACAACCTCAAGGCTAATGTGGTGGAAATCACAAAAGAACCTTATTACGAGGTGACCAGAACTAAGCAGAGATGCAGAAGAATCAAAACGTTTCCAGTACAACCATTCCAAACGGTCTTGATGATTAATGAGTTGAAGTTGAACTAGTTGAATAATGTAAATAGTGTATGATAGACTTTCGACTGATTGGTTGTAGACAAACGAACAAGCGAATGAGCGGAGTGAGTGAGTGATCGGTGAAGTTAGTACTAGTAGAGAGAAGGGAGAGAGGCGAGTATCGTGCTGATGTGAACAAAAGATAGTGGAGAGAGTGCTATAGATGCCCAGTGACATTTAATTATAGATCGCATGAAATACCAAAAGATGGAAATACAGGTATTCACGTTCGTCAAACATCCCGCGGAGATCTCAGCCCTCTCATGAATGTGATATTTACATCCAGTCATTCTCATAACTCTAAATCACCTTATCCAAAAATCTCATTTGAACCAAGGTATGGCGTAACAATGGGTCACGGCACTAAGATATGAACTACTAGTTGTTGTCTCCGGATACCTGAGCCCATACTACCCACACCATTCCTACCGTGTGCCGTTCATATTCATTTAAGACCTTCACTGAATCTGGTTATGTCAAAAAAGACTTACTTATGAGTCCCTTCCATAATTCCAGTGCCCAGATACTAATTGCGTGAGATTGACTCTTGAAAGAGGAAGAACATGGGGTTAGAAAACTAGGTATAGGGAGCATATTATACTACACTATATAAAAAACAACTTCATCCTACTTTACTCTGCTTTCATTCCCATGCTCATTCCTCTTTATCCAGCAGTTCAATCAAAATGCATAATGTATTAAGATATGCCTCTAATGCTGGCTTCCTTAACAGCACTACTCTAACAAACTATCATTCAATAGCCAATCTATTTGTACTTATCCCAATGATTACAAACTCAACATACTCTTTCGAGATTGCTTAATCATTTGCCCCAACTTTGTATCCCTGAACGAAAAGTCATTGCCATAGTCAACAAAAGGGTGGTTGAGCAAGTCCTTTGCCATCGGACGCTCGTCGGCGTTGATCGTGAAACATTTGTTGATAAAGTCACGCGACTCTTCGCTCATCTCGATATCGTCTGGAATTGGTGGCGACAACTTGGTCTTACCAATCTTGTAAATAGCACTAACCACGGCCTCATTTGACCATGGCCTCTTTCCAGCAAACATTTCCAAAATAACACACCCTAACGACCAGATGTCCACCTTGGCACTGTACCCTTGTTTCTTGTCTTCCACAATGCTGTCGATAACTTCCGGTGCCATCCAGAAGATGGTTCCCTGCATCGACATCTCAGAATTATTCACGTAAATATCCTTCGACTTTTTGGATATCCCAAAGTCGGAGATCTTGCATGTTCCGTCAATCTCAATCAACAAATTGTCAGCCTTCAAGTCTCGGTGAAGAATACCGTTGCTGTGCAAATACTCAAGCCCCAACAACACCTGTTTCGTGATGAACCTAATCAACTGCTCTTCAAAACGGCCCGTGGACTTCATACACGAAGATATAGAGCCTCCACCAACATACTCCAAGAACATACTGTAAATATTATCTTTCTGCTCGTATCCCAAGTACTGGACGATGTTAACATGGTCCAAATCTTTCATAGTTTCTACTTCCTTGTGAAGTGCTTCAATGCCAAACTCCATTTCTTCGCTATGTGGATTCTTTTGTCCAGATGCAGCTGCCGCGGCTGCTGCCGCGGCTGCTGCTGCAATGGTCACAGTAGTTGCCATAGGCGGCGTCTTGCGATTGTTATTATGCGTTGACGGCACCCTCCGTGCTGGGACCACAACCTGCTTCACTGCCAACATTTCACCATTCGTCACATTCAACCCCAAGTAGACTGAGCCAAATGAACCTCTCCCAATCAACTCACCTTTGATCCATGCAAATTCTTCCAATTGGCCATTCTGTATATGCCGAAGCTTGCTGACAAAACCCTTTTCTATCTCAGTTGAAGTGACCTCAAATACCTTTTGGCCCCACATCTTTGTATTGGACCGGGTCAATCCACCCTTAGGTGGTGGAATGACTTCCAGGTGCTTGGGGCTCTCCACATTCTTCACATCTTCTGAAGGCACCGGTGAGCTACCCCCGGAAGATAGTTTGCGCCTGTTGGGTGTCTTAACTGACGATTGGAGTTCCAACATTTTCTTCCGTGCCTCATTTGCAACAACTCTAATAGTCTTCATTTTACGCCGCAACTTAGGTGCCTGGTTGTGCTCTCCATAAAATACATCATCACCCGAGTCCAGGGGTGGATTGATCGGTGAAATGTTTGCGTTCGAAAACGTTTTCGAGATAGTCGGTTTACGACTGGGAAATCCGCTGGGCAGAAGCAGTGCGCTTCTGTCAGGTGGACGAGAAGCTTGTAGCAATGGAAGCTCCAGCGAATCGTCAATAATAGGTTTATCCAAATTGGTGTACGGAAAGTACTTTTCCAAGTTGTCGTACACCTCTTCTACTGGGGGTCTCACCTTCATACGGCTGACAACAGGATCTGTCAAACTAAGCCGCACCACCTCAGGTGTCTTCTTCTTGATTGGCTTCATGAAGAAATCATCGTCGTCGTCTTCAGCCTCCTCAACCTTTACCGTCAACTTTTCCTTCTTAATTGGCTTCAAAAAGAAGTCATCGTCATCATCATCAGAAGTTTCCTTTATAAGTTTAGCTTGCTCGAGTTTCTTGGGATCAAAGGTTGGTACAGTTTCGAATGTGATATCATGTTCTTTGAACGCATCCTCGTCTCTGGTAAGTGTAGACCGTATTGAATTCCTGCTCTGTGGCCGCCTAAGAGATGATTTGTCACTGCTGCTAGTCGATCTGCTTGAAATCGACAGTTCCTTCAGCAACGTGGAGATTGCAGGCGAGGACGCACCGATTTTATTCATCAGTTTGTTGCGCAACACTGACTGTTTTCTCTTGAAGCTCAGACTCTTGTTGAGTGGTGGAGGCGGTGCCATTCTCTTAGCCACAATGTTCCCCAGTTTATCCTTTTCTGATCCAGATAGAGCAGCCAAGGTACTTGTACCTTGTGGTTCAGGACTCGAAGCCTTGGATTTCTCCTCAACTTCCACTTTGAGATGTGACTTTGATTTTATTTCACGAGATATAGGACTCTGCTTTGGCTCCTCGTCTCTAGCTGCCTGTAATGTCGTAGCAGATATCGGAGACCGTGAATCACCTACCGAAGATGAGTAGATGTTGGGTATCAATTTAGGTGGCTTGGCCTCGTATGGCGATTTTCTTCGTTTATCAAAGTCAATTTCTCTTCCCTTGTTGCGGATAACCCTGAATGTGTTATTGGCCAGTGCAGGTGATGAAGGCTTCGAGTCGGTAGCTGTTGGGGTGGTATTAATCAGGAGAGTAGGTGGCTTGGCCATCGTTGGAGTCGTGCTTTCGACAGCAGAAGTACGTTTTCCGGTTGGGAAAGGTAAACGCAACGGGAACATCTGAGAGGTATGCTTGTTTTCAACTTCTTCCTTGGTATCGTCACCTTTAGTTGAGGTTTCTTGGATTTTGGACAACCTGTCCGCGTTGGTCACAGCCGGAGTTTTCTCCTTGAAATTCCAATAGTCGATTTTAGGATCCTTAGTCTTTTGTAACAAGTACTGAGGTGTGATTGGATATGCATGTTCCTCGTTGTTGTCTCCTCGCAACTCGAATGATTTGGAATCAGATGATGACGTTGATAGAGTGTTGGTTCCTGAAGGTGATGATAATTCTTGCCTCACCAAAAACCGAATGTGGGCCAGACTACTTCTGACAAGGCTAAGGAAGAGATGATCTGGTAACGCAGAACCTTCCTTGGTGTGGAAATCAGTTAAATGAAAGGTAATGGAACCAATGTCAATAAGCCCCAATGCTTTCACAACCTTTGCCTTGATTACGACTGATGAAATTTCGTCGTCCTTCAAATGCACAGACACAAATTGAGCATTGTCTTTGGTGACTAAAACAACGTGTGGTCTTTCCACAACCTGGGTGTGTGGTTGAGGTAAGTACTTCTTGTCAATGCTTAAGCGTGGGTATGATCTGACCAGCTTTTCCTCAACATAGTCGCTTATTCCAATCAAGGGGAAATCCTCTTCAAAAACTCCAGAAGCAACAGATATCGGTGTTCGAACGTTCCCATACTCATATCCTCTAGTCTCGTTGAATTCTTCGGAGCCCACAAGCATACTAAGGTGCCTGGCAGATTCCTCTGACTCGGGAATCAGATTGCGTATAAAATCTCGTGTAGATGACAGATTTGAGGCTTTCCGGGACAGTGGCTTCAGCGGAACAGGTGGTTTACTACCTTCAGATACACTCCCACTTCCTTTGTCTCCTCTATATTTGCGCAACGTACTGAATATCCCTCCCTTCTTGTCAGTTTTGGCATTGTTAGTGGCGACTTTGTTCAAGAATGTGCTCGATTTCTGCTTGGTTTCAGCAAAGTTCGAGTACTCCTTTGGAGGAGGGGGAGGGGGGACATCTGGAGGGGGAGGAATAGGTGGAGGGGGAATAGGGGGAGGTACCGGTGGTGCTGATTGTGCTGTTGGTGATGCGTGAGATGCATGGGATCCTCCACTCGACGGCGACTTATAATGCTTTCTAAAGAATTTATGCGATGGAGAAAGAAACGATTCCTTAGATCCTTTAGCGCTGGGATCTACATAGGAGAATGGACGCTGTTTGGAGTTCGCTTGGTTGTTCAATTCATTCGAGTTCTGGTTGGGAGTTGGAAGATGCTTGTTGAAAATTGGAGTTGATTTTCTAAATTCTGATTTAGTAGACATGAGGACAGGCGACAACAGTGACTCGTTAGAGTCTTTGCGAGTGTGCGATTGCATGTAGAAATCTTCAAGTTCGCTGTTTGCCACTTCTGTTTTCAAAAGGTCAATGAACCGTTCAACTGAGTTGTAATCATCGTCAATAATCAAAAATTTGGTAAACTGTTTCCAAATCATGGAGTCCTTTTCAAAGTTGCTCAACTCCAAGAACCGGTTACCTGAAATCTCATTCTTGCGGAAGGTCTCCTTCCAGGATGCGTTAAAGTTGTAGTGGTCCAACCATCTGAGAACATTGTTGATGTGCCATCTGTTGGATGGATTGACTAATGGCGACTGGTTCATGGCGTATCGCAAAAAACGCTTGTCTTTGCTGTTCTTGTCAGAGCTGTGTGTGATTGTGGAAGTTGACGAGGTGTTGGATATGGTAGAAGTTTCCGATCCGTTTCTAATATGGTTTTGCAGAACCGAGTGTGGATGGTTCATCGGTGCTGAGGCAGAAGAAACTGCTGTTACAGTTGAAGAAACAGCCGAAACGTTCGAGGCCATCACTTGCATCGGTAGCTGAGGCAAATCGCGGGTAGTGCTAGTGGGCGAGGGCCGTTCAGAGCTAGTATGCTTCTTTAATGAAGGTGGGGGCGGTATATTGGCGAACCTGTCCATAGTAGACACCCGGTCGCTGCTGGTGGTCGTGTGCTTGGAAAGCTCAACGGAGCTCTTGCTGTAGTTATACCCACCAATAATATTTCCCAATACATTGGTCGAACTAAGACTTGCACTGTTGGATCCTAGATCAGAGGAACCCACCTCTTCTATGTCGGTATTGACCTCTGGAGAGTCGAGCTCGGGAGATTCTATTATCGGACTCACAAACTGCATCCCATTGGTCGTGTGCGTGGGGGACAAGTCGAACCGTGACGAGTTGAGCTGTAGCAACGTATCGTCCATCTCTGAAAAGCTGAAATTCTCCCCAACTGGCGTCTTCACTGGCTCGCTATTCGGATTTGCAGCCAAACTCAAAAAACTGGACGACACGTGATCACGGTCACGGGAGTATATCGATGGGGTCAGTGCCAGTTTAATCCTGGGGGAGCTCAAGTTTGAAGCCGACGCGTTGAAGTCGATGCGAGGATCCTTTAGACTATCGGAGCTGCTGTTTTCTAGCACGCTTGGATTCAATGTGCTAGGAGTTTTGCTGAAGTTATCTGTTGACAGGTATGCCCCTCCGCCACTATTGAATCCAACATTGCTGCGGCTGTTCACTGCTCCATCTGAGTATACTCTGGGTTGACTCTGCATTGGAGAATTAAACCCACTACTTGAATAGTAGGATGACAGCGAAGTGGGTGGCGACTCGCTGTAAACACTGGGACGTGATCCGTTATTGGCATAAGGTAGCTTGATCCGCTGATGCTCATAGCTTGCGGATCGCCGCTTGTTGGCGTCGTTTTCACGCTGACCCGCCATATTATTTGTAAACCTAAGGTACTATCTGGTTCTAATGGCCATTCAATACTCTCCTTACTCGCCAATCAACCAATACTCTCTTCAATCTTAACCGTTTGTGTTTGGAATCGAAATTTGATTTTCGAGTCAAGAAAAGAATCTAAATATAAACATAACAAAGCGTTGCAGATCTACAGAGCTGAGAGCTACTATGGGTCGATAGGATGATTTCACCTTTAAACGACCTACTTCACAAGACGTTGAAGGATTTGAGTGCTCTTCATAGCTTTGCTGGGGATGATCCAGACAAGTATACTGTGTTGTTGAAGAGTACAGTCAAGAATGTGCTACAGCTATTGAATTATAGAGAAAAGCAGTACGCAGAGCTTTCGGTATCAGTGTCATCAGGAATCCCCGAGTTTACCTCGGTGCGACACTCCTGGATATACTACACTCAAAAGCCCACTGATAGCCCCAAGTTATCAGGCAAAAACGCCAACATTGTGAATTTCATACAGTCTTTTGTGAACTCCGAGCAGAACACTCAACCGTCCAGTGTTCTTCACACAATTGTGAATTTGATATCAGGTATCAATGACTCACGTAAACCCATAAGAATAAAGGACCCATACTCGCTGATATTGCTCAGGTTCTCGCAATTGGTGGAGTTTTTTGTGCAATTGCATAAAGAGTCAGAACAACAGTTGATCGTATTCCTTAGCAAGTGCATAACCTACGAGCTCACCTTCTACTCGAAACTACAAGACAAGTTGAACTTGAATGAAGAGGATACAGAGAAGATTGTCACCTTCCTTGACACCTTCTTGGGGATCGAACTGAGCGACGATAACGATTCTATTTTCAGTTACAACGCAGCAGGGACCTCAGATCGTGATCCTTTCAAACCTCAGCTCAACTTCCACAGTAACATTGAAGACTTTAACCGAATTTACGCGTTGTTCTTAAACATCCTCAGTTTTAAAAACTTCAACGCGAAGGACTTCAAAAGCTATATTAAGATGATGGTTGAATTATTCAAAAAGCAAACTGGCTTGGAATTCTTTGAGCTCAATGAGTTCAAGTATAAAGAAATGAAATTCAACTACTTTTACAGCTTTTTTGTCGAGGATTCTTCGAATCTGGGCTTCACAATTCTCCCCAGTAAATTCAAGCTGATCAATGAGCAGATAATCTCAGAGCTTAACATTTTTCCTGAAATGGACAACGAGAACAGCATGATAGAGCAAACCCAAGTATTGGAAGATATTCTAGCGGAGTCAAGTTTCCTTGAAAGAACAGTCGAGGATGCGCAGGCCACTGATGAAATCACTGTCGGACATTACCCTTTAACAAAACCAGAGCAAGTGCATTTGGTGGCAGATTTGAAGGAGATAGTTCCTCTTCTCAATGATTTTGGTCAGAACTTATTCGAAAGATTCCCAGAGGCATTTCAATACTACTTGAAATTATTGTATGAAGTGCTTCCAACCTTGTCCTCTCCAGAAGACTTGAAATTCATCAACGAGATTGACTATTTGGTTAAGAGAATAGTGGAATATGCAAATGAAGAAGAAGATGAACTAACTGACGGCAACAAAATAAAAGAATATGTGACAAGATTCCAAATTGCACACCGCTTTTTGGTTCGGGACGCTGTGGAAAGTCTTCCCAGTTCAGTACTTATGAGAATCGCCTCGGTTGAGTATGTCAAGTCATATAGCTTGAAGCATCTGTTGATGAGCAGATGGGCTACTAAAGCGGACTCTATCCAGCAACTCGACTTGATATATCACGAACAGTGGACTAAATCACAAAACACGAAATTGAAGAGACTATACCTTAAAGAATGGTTCAGCAAACAAAAGACCTTCAGTCTACTTGAACTGGAAGCATCTAACTTTTCAACCAAAAACATTCTTGAGAAGTATCTCCTGGAAAAGTGGATAAAGAAACTGGCCTCCAACAGTTTATTAAATAAAGAAAGCGACCTAAAGTTTTTGCATTCGTTTTTGAAAGCGTGGGCTATGAGATTCAATTCTATTAAACTGAGACTTGCAGGATATGAACAGCAGTACGATCAAACGCTATTAAGAAATTCTTTCATTCTTTTGACAAGCAAAGTTCAGGAAAGAAAGAGTCTTCAGAAGGAAGCAGACATGAAAATTGAAGAATTCTACAGAGAGCGTGAGGCTCAGTTGTTGAAAACAACTTGGGCCAATTGGTACAATAGAATGAACAGTAATCTAAATCCCTTGGTTCCTGAGAAGCCCTCTGTTGATGTCAATAATTTTGAAATTTTACAAAGAGATCCTATTAATTTGGGTGAGAAGTTGATTAAATTAAGAGCCTTAGAAACCAACAGGATGAAATCGAAGTTTCTCAAAACTTGGGTCGATTCTTACACACGTCATAAAGCATATTGTGAGTTCAAGAAAAAGCTGGACTTTGGATTGATTAAACGTGTATTTTATGTTCATTGGATAGCCAAGCTTGCACTTCAGCAAAGGGCGAACGATTTCGTCAAACAAACAGATAATGCACTCAAAAAGAAAGTATTTAATGATTGGGTGGCTATGAAGGACAACAGAATCAAGGCAGACTTGTATTTCAGAAGCAATACATTAAAGTCTGGTTTGAAGCTCTGGAAGCTCAAAGCTATTGAAAACCAAGCAAGAAGTGATATAAGTAGAACAAAGTCACTTGAGCTATACTTTAGGCGTTGGGTCATTGCCTCCCAAATCCACCCATTTCAACAGCACACCAACGCAACACTTATAAAACGGTTCTTTAGTACCTGGCAACAAAAACATCAACAAGTGTTGTCATTACAAAGTGTATTGCAGAACAATACGAATGTAAATTTGCAAGGAAAATATTTATCTGTGTGGGAAAGCAAGTACGACTCACTTATTGAGCTTGAAAAGCTGGCAAATTTACGTTTTGCAAGAACGTACTTTCTGAAGATCAGACAAAAGGCAATCACACTCGAAAAGCTTACAAACTCAAAGAAGTTTGCAAACTTGGAATCCAATCTAATCGTCAAGCTTCAGTTTCTAAGATGGAAGGAAAAGTACCGCCACAGGTTCGAAGTGTCCAGTGCACTAAAGATCCACAACTTCAATGAACAGGTTGTGAAAACGAATATCACAACGAAATTCTTGATCACATGGATTGAATCATACAACAACTTACAAGATGTTAAGCTGGACTTGGAGGAAAAATGTAATGCATTTGTTGAAAAGCAAGGTCTAAAGAAACGGATGTTCTTGCGCTGGGTTCTGAAGACGGCTCATAACTTGGAACTACAACAACAAGCAGAACAGTTCAAGAAAAACTCCCGCATGAAACGTTCGTTGGTTGTCTGGTATGACCGTTTTTACTATGTGCGCTACAGTATTGCTGACGTTGCAGACGATCAGCTCTACAAACAGGATGTTAGAAAGATGAGCGAGATTTTGAATACTTGGTCAATAAAGCACACCAAGACGGTGAAGAGAAACCAACAGAACTACGATATATTCACAAGTAAGTGGAATAGCGCCAGGATGAAAGCGATATTAGACCTCTGGCTGTACAAACAAAGTGAACGAAGGTTAATAAGGAGGAGTCAAGAGCAGGAGCACAATCAAGCAGATGTAAGCATGGTGAGCAATACATCTCCATTGGCAAGAAGATCGTTCCGGAAGTCTCCAGAAAGGAACAACTTCTTGAACACACCTGTCAAGCAGCTGTATGGCAGGGGAAACAGTGTCATCACCCCTAGTGCAACGCGAATAAGTCCAGTCAAATTACAGGAAACTACACAACGTTTGAAAACAGAGAGATTGGATGAATTGCGTCGTCATTTCGGAAAAGCTAAGGAAACTTCAACGCCCCACCGACCATCTTCTCAGCGTACATCTCCTTCACGGCAACTGGAGGCTACTTTAATTAGCCAGCGATTGCCCGACCCCAACAGTTCTAGATTCATTCAACTAGCACCGCCAGCAGGAAGTAATTACACAACAATTCTCCCACCAAACCCCCCTAACTTCGATATCGAAAGAGGCGACATTTCAGGTAATACTTCCATCTCTGAAGGTTCAACATCCCATACCATTTTGGAAAACGAACAAGTAGTGATTGAGAATGCAAAACGATTGAGACGTATTACCCCAATAATGTTTCCAACAGAAGACGACTTGAGCCAACCTACATTTTCACCGGTTGGCAAACTAAGGGAACGAATGAAAAATAATTTGATTAGGATCTCTCCTTCCCTTGAAGACCAAGGTAGACGATACGAAGAGCAGTTTAATAC
The DNA here is from genome assembly GCA_030565385.1 of Kodamaea neixiangensis. NCBI lineage: Eukaryota > Fungi > Ascomycota > Pichiomycetes > Serinales > Debaryomycetaceae > Kodamaea > Kodamaea neixiangensis. The sequence continues at coordinate 579,082 of JAJMBT010000002.1, read as the reverse complement.
TTAAGTAGACTTTATAGAATCTTCCAACTCATCAATCTCCTTGTTAATAGCTTTTTTGGCAGCCTTTGGGTCGACCTCTTCAGAATCACCTTCCCTCAATCCGAGTAAGACTTCTTCTTCGGCTCTCAATTGGGACTCTTTGGCGTTTGCTGCAACTAGTTCCTCAATAATCTTCTCCAACCCAGTATCCTTCTTGGTTCTCAAGTAAACATACAAGTGGTCCTCAGTGAGAATGAGAGAAGAGATAAATTTCTGGAGAGTTGTGGTTTCACCAGAGACAGCTTCTTTAGCCACAATTGTAGCAAAGTTAGATCCGTACTTGTCGGAAAGCACTTCGATAACAGGTCTCACAGTGAAGGTCAGTATGATCTTAGATGTGTGGAGCAACTTCCAGTGGCCCGGGAAGTATTTGTAGTTTGTGCCTGGCTTGGCAATTGTTTCCACCTTCTCGTCAGTGATTGCAATTTCAACGTCATTCCAGATGCGTAGCAAGTCCAACTTGTTCTCAGTCTTATCATAGGTTATGAATTGACTGTGAATTTCGCCAAATCTGTTGATACCAGTCATGCAGGGTGCCACGTCCATGTGCACGAAAACCGATTGGTCGCTCTTGTAGTTGCTGCTGATGTAAGAGTTAGCAAATTGCAAGGCATCACCTCCTGGGTAGTTAAAGCTCAGTGCGTAACCCATCATCGCAGACAAGGCAGCTCCAAATCCAATGCTCAAAAGAATGATAGCAAGCAAGATCTTGGTGATGAAAGATAAAGAGGCCTTCATGTGGATACTTGCTAAACCATTTGCAGCTTGCAAGATAAATACTGGAACGGTGTAAATGATAAATCTCCACTCTTTGTGTGGTTGGAAGGACATTGCTGCGATATATACAATCGACGATGTGAAAAGAATTCTCAAGGAGTTCTTAGCAGGATGGGTAACAACGTCTTTCTTTTCTTCTTTCACGACTACTCCATCATCAGCAGGATCAGTCAACATACCAGGAATAGCAAGGAATATAGCTATTGGAGGAGAAAAGATTTTAGGAAGATACACTGCAAAGTACGTGTTCCATGGTTCTACACCCCACTCAGCAGACTTTCCTTTGACAATGTTAAAGAAAAAGGACAGAACTTCTGGAATCAACAACTCGTTCCAGAAGTACGTGTCGATTGTAACTGTAGTCAAGACTCCAAAGAGAGTTCCAGCCACCAACATAATCGCGTTGACATCAATTCCGGACTGGCCGTAGACAAGAGAAGACACGACTGCAACAACCACAGCCAAAACTCCAATCTCTAGTCTGAAAACCACACCTGTGAAAGCCAATAATGTAATTCCAGTAATGTCACCCTTGAGGATCTTGGAAAAGCTCACCAACACCAAAGGAAGAGCAATGAAGTTTGGCAAAGTTCTCGTGGCATAAAATAACAAATGGAACTGAGTCAAAAGTAGGACCAGGAACCAAAATCCTATTGCTCCCTTGACGTTGCTCTTTCTGTCTCTGAAGCAGATCTTGTTGAAAGTGTTTCTAAGGTTGATAAGTGCAAACCCATTCGCCAACCCCAAAACGCTTCTCACTACAAGCAGAAGCTTCTCTTGAGTGGGTTCCAAAAGCAAATCAGTACCGAATAACGACAAGATAGTGTTAATGACTTTAACAATACCAGCAATAACTAAACTTCCAACAAAAGTCCGAGGAACAACACCCGGAAACTGGATATGATCGTAGTTCTCCAAGACCCTTTCATGGGGATACACACCAAAGTTGAGAATATCATGTATAGCCTGAATATTGAAAGACTCCTCAACCTTGGTATAAGGGGCAAGGACCAAATGATACGAGATTAGCGCCAACAAGGCAGCATCTAGGAACTTGTTGTACTTGTACATCTTGGCTGATGAAGTAATTTTTCAAAGCAAATTTAAACTTCAAAGGAAATGGACGAGATACCAGATTTAGTAGAAGAGATACCAGAGGATGGTTTTGTGGACAGTGCCGTTCCACCAGAGCCCACGTCTGCTCCCCAGTACAAATTAAACAGCACCAATCCTGGATTATCGGATCCCACGGGGCGTAAGATTCCCATTACAATTATCACTGGGTACTTGGGATCAGGAAAATCAACGTTGTTGGAGGCAATAGGCAAGAAGACGGTTGATAAGAAGTTGGCTATTATATTGAATGAGTTCGGGGACTCATCTGTGATTGAAAAGTCCATCACTATCAAGGACTCGGCTAAGAACGAGTCGATTCAAGAATGGCTTGACTTGGGTAATGGTTGCTTGTGTTGCACGGTGAAGGATAATGGGGTGTTGGCTATTGAGCAGTTGGTAGCGGAATCCAGAGACAAAATAGACTACATCTTGTTGGAAACGACCGGTGTTGCAGACCCTGCTCCTATAGCTAAGATGTTCTGGCTAGATGATGCTTTGTCATCGAACATATACATTGATGGGATAGTTACTGTGGTTGATTCGGAAAACATAGAGAAATGTTTGGACGATGTTGGTGGGCACTGGCATAAAGAGAATAACCACTTGCGTCTGAACCAGATCGACTCTGAGAAGTTGACAGAGGGGGAAATAGAAGAAGAAAAGCGTCACTTGCAGGAAGGTATAACGACAGCACACTTACAAATTGCGTTGGCAGATACCGTGTTGATCAATAAAATCGATAAAGTTGACGACGAGAAAGTGGTCGAGGGAATCAGGAAAAGAATACAAGCAATCAACCAAAACACACCTATGCACACCACGAGTTTTGGAGACGTGGACTTGAACAAGATCTTGGATTTGCACGCGTACGATGCAAACGCCTCTAAAATCGCCTCGACTATAAGCGCAAAGAACCTGGCATCTTTTCACGACGACAGAATATCAACAATCAGCATTGATTTCCCATTTTTCACGAAACAAGAGCAATACGACCAAGTCGAGCTGTTTTTGCAGAAGATTCTCTGGGAAAATACTGCCAATGGTAACACCATTGAGGTACATAGATTAAAGGGCCTTTTAATATTGAAGACCCCAGAGTTGACCGAAGTTAAGGTTGTCCAAGGTGTGCGTGAAACATACGAGATTGTAGGTGAAGGACAATTGTTAGATGACGTTAAAGCTAACAAGTTGGTTTTTATTGGGAAGGGAATTAAGGAGGAGGATTTATTGGCTGAATTGAGGGGGTTTATAAAAGAAGGTGGACTTTAACGGTAAACATATTTCCATCTTCATGTGCTTATATGTACCATGGTTAATTTGAGCCTGAATGAACCGGGATAAATTAACCAACAATTGTAAATAATTGAACTATGGAATGGAACTGAGCTTAATGCAGAGTTAAGAGGACAAATCAGTTGATAGAACAGCAAATACATAGTTTAGATATTGAAGGTATACTGGATTTAACGTTAAAATAAGGCCAACTAAGAATGGAATTCTAATTTTTAAGACAGAAATATGGTGAGACACAACACAGCCTCCCAATCGCGTACCTCACTCGCTCATAGCTAATCAAACAAGGATCCACTAACTCGCTGATCTCGTACTTGCATTTGCAACCAAAATTGTTCATCGCATGCACGACCAAAAAAATTTCAACTCGTTGAGAAACAGAAGGCATGTCTGATAAGGAACCCGTGAGTGGAGGCGAGCCGCCTAAGGAGCCACCCAAGGAGGCTAAGGCGATCGAGGCTGAGAAGCCGGCACCTGCCAAGAAGGTCAAGAAGCAGTGGAAAAACCCTGCTATGAGAGCGATGGGTATCCCCAGATTCTCACTTCCATCAAGAAACTGGATGATATTCTGGACCGTTTGTGCCACGTTGGGTGGAGGAATAGCATACGATAAGCACCAGCAAGGTGTGATTAGAGACAAGTGGATGCAAAAGGTCCAGAGTTTAAGCGAGGAGGCTTACGCAACCAACAAGACTCCTCGTAAATTAACCATCTACATTGCCCCACCTCCAAATGACTTCCTTGAAGAGTCGTTGAGGTTGTTCAGGAAGTTTGTGAAGCCTGTATTGAATGCAAGTGCCATAGACTACCAAATCTACACAGAAACAAGACAAGGAGATATTAGAAACAACGTTGCTGACAAGATCAGGCAGTTTAGATTAGCCAAGATCAAGGAACAGGAAGAAGAAGCGAAACGCATCGATCAGGCCAAGTACGATAGATCTTGGAGCAAATTCATTAAGAAGGACGTGCCGTTATTTTTCACAGAGGTGATTCCTCTGTTTGTTGTTGGAAAGAAGGAGGTTGTAGATGAATATGCGACTAAGCAGAGAAACGAGTTGTACAGCCCAGCAGACGTATTGGGGTTGTACCAAATAACCAAGCCAATTGACGTTGTCAGTGACGACACACTCGATCCCCTGGAAGCAGGAGGCGTGATATGTATCGGAAGAGGAGCATATAAGGAGTACATCAACGGAGTGCACCAAGGGTTGTTGGGCCCACTAGAAAAGCCTCAGGAGTTGGTGGACCAAGAGAATGAAGAAGCCGAAATAAAACGAAAGGAGAAGGAGGAGAAGATCAAGAACGGAGAGTCTGTTGACGAAGACGAGGAAGAAAAGAAGCCTGCAGTGAAAGCGTACATCAAGCCTGAGCAATACGCCACTGCTGAATTGCCCGCAGAATTGGACTTTTCTAAAATCATCACAGACGAAAAGAATATTCCACTTGTATTTGAGCAGCCCGTGTATGTGTTTGCAGTCCCTAATTTGCTCGGATTCATGACCATTCCTAGAAAAATCTACAGATATTACACGAAGAGATACCTTGCGGATGAGTATGGATTCAGAACCACTGCCATTGTGTTTAATAAGAGCAGAGAGTTCAAGTTTAAGGATTTGCTTCTGGCGAAGGAGGAGGAGTTAGAGTGGCAGAAGAGTTGGATCGAAACCGGAAGAGGAAAGGGATCCGAGTGGGTGCAGGAGTTGGAAGGAGACGAAAGAATTACAAGCAGGATGAGAGTATATGACTATGAGTTGTTGGAGAGAGAGGATGTGTAAATAGTGAATGAATAAGGAGTATAAAAGTGTAGTCATGAACGAGCGAAGTGATTGAATAGGAGAATGGTATGTTGTATCAGAATATTCGTATTGGTGTGGATTGACGATAATGGTGAAGAAAATGTCGTAATACGAGCCATATGTGACAAAAGGAAACGTTAATGGTTTGGTGAAGGTGAAGAGTGGTATGTAAATTATTGGTAATTTTTTCAATTTTGCACCCAAAATTGGAGAAACAACGAACTCAACAAGAAGAAACCGAGATCAACAAGAAGAAACACCAAGATCAACAAGAAAAGTGTTAATATCTGTTAAAGCTGGTGGAGTATGAGGTTTTATGAGTGGTTCTATGAAACAGTTTGAGATCATTACAAGATACACAAGAGTAAACATTACTTTCTATAACATACACAGAAGGAAAAACTATGAAGCTCTACGCTCCCAGATAGTGTAATTGTAGTTGAAATCGCCCTCCACAATATCATCCTCCAACACAATTTCATCCCCCACAAACTTTTGCAATTCTTCTTTCCCCTTTTTCACCCAGTTGCTCTGCTCATTTTTATACATAGGGAAATCCAAGAAGGTATCGACATCCAAACTCTCTCCGCTATGTTCGATATCAGTGATAAGCAAATGACTGACACGCTCATCATTGACAAGCTCATTGTATAACTCGGCTCCTCCCATCACAAATATACGTTCAATAGGTTTTGCAGAGTACTTGCTGATGTTCAGTAGAGTATCGCTGAGCAGGTTCGAGTATACCACCCCTTCACTCACTTTATTGTCATAAGACCGCGACAAGACGATGTTGACACGGTCACCTAACGGCCGGAACCTTGCGGGTATCGATTCCCAAGTCTTTCTCCCCATCAACACCGCGTTGATATACCTTGGATCACTCGTGCGACTTGTCACATCCTTGAAATATTTGATCTCTTTTCTGAGTCTCCACGGCATCTTACCTTTCACACCAATCCCGCCATTGCTCTTCAACGCAGCAACAATAATCGCTATCGTGGGCTTGATCTCACTCATACTGCCCATCCTCTGCACTGATTCTTTTGAAGTTCGCGTCTTTTGGATCGCGATCCAAATGGGGAATGATTACGTAATAGATCACGTAAGCACACAGCAAAATAATAACAATTGTTGCAAAAAATGGTGTTTGTGTATGGATCCAAACTCATGTACGGAACGCAGTTAAACATTGATTAAAGAGGTATAAAACATTAGTTTGTCACGGGAAACATAAAACAAAAGCAGAGCCTCCGAGGGTTCATCCATTGCCTTGAACAATGGTCGTAGCCGGCGTCGGTGGGGTCTGTGTAAGACTAGTAACACATATAAACGGGAAAGTAACGGGAAAGTAACGGTAGACTAAAACATTCAGAAAGAAAGGGGAGTAATGTACAGTGAAGCAAAAGGCTCAGCCTTTTACTTTCTGGTGGTTTTTGCTTTGGTGGCTTTCTTAGGTTCGGCCTTGGCTTTTTTTGGGGCGGCCTTGGTGGTTGTTTTCTTGACAGGAATCGATTTCTTGAGCATCTTTTTTGGTTCTGCCTTCTTTGGTTTGGTTACTTTGCTTTCTTTCTTTGGGGTGGTCTTGGTGGTTGGTTTCTTTGGGGCAGCCTTAGGGGCGGCCTTTGGGGCAGCCTTTGGAGCAGCCTTTGGAGTGGCCTTTGGAGCAGCCTTTGGAGTGGCCTTTGGAGCAGCAGCTTTAGGGGCAGCCTTAGGAGCAGTCTTGGGAGCAGCCTTGGTGGTAGTCTTCTTAGGTGCAGCCTTCTTAGGAGCAGCCTTCTTAGGAGCAGCCTTCTTAGGAGCAGCCTTCTTGGGAGCAGCCTTCTTAGGTGCAGCCTTCTTAGGAGCAGCCTTCTTAACAGTAGAAGTGACAGCAGCAGCAGAAGGAGCAGCAGCAGCACTCGACTTCTCGGTCGTCTTCTTGGTAACCTTACCTCCAACCACAGCCTTCTCCTTCTTGGCCAACTTCACTGGGCCCGAAGGACCCTTGGGCTGCGAAAAGTCTTTGGTCTCTACACCCTTTCTCAATGCGGTGTTGAAAAGCGAGTCAAAGTTGGCTGTCTTGACGTCATAATTGGACTGGACGTACTTTTTCAAAGCCTGGCGACTGTTTCTGGTTAGTATCGTACTTGCTTTGCACGGCCCAACAGCATGGTGGGTCCTTGTAATTTGGAGGGGGGAGGGTCTTGCGCAGAAAAAGCCGTCATGGTTTTTTGGTACCCACAAATCAGGTCTCCACAAATGCCTCAGGATGCGCACTAATTCCAACGAGATGCCTGGTTTACGGCAACAGCATCATCAGTGCCACGACCATACACTCCACCTACAGCCCACCCTCACCACTCAATTGGTAATCAAACATACGAAGATCCGTTTCTCTCCTTCAAAGTCAAAATCGCAGACTTGATCATGTCTAAACGTTAGTACTCTAAGCATTCCAGTTTTTTTGAAAAAGTATCATACCCTTGTAAGTGACCTTGGATGCAGCAACAGCAGTCGCCTTGGAAGTCTTGGTAGCCATCGTAGTAGTAGTATTCGTTTTCTGAAAAGAAGAGTAGTACGTAAAAAAATCGTTGAGAAAAAGTGGGAAATCGCTTTATCTGATATTGAGAGGCCAAAAAAATCACGACTGTAAATCAAAACAAAGGCTGGTGGATGGGTTGGCGGGGGTATAGGAGGAGCGAGGAGGCTAAGAGGGGCAGAGGAGTGTTGTGTGGTGTAGAGTTATGCTATTCATCTTGCTAGTTGCCTTTTTTATCGTGAATTGGAGACATGGTGCTGTCTATTGTTGGTCCCCATACATAATTTTCATATACTAAATTTCACTTCGTACAAGTTGATCAGGTATCGAGAATTGTCTTGTAAATGAAAAGATTGACAATTCTCACCAAATATTCTCGGTGATTCGCTGAGAACATTTCTATTTGTTCTCTACATTCACATTTATGCATATATTTATTTTGATTTAAAGCTCATGCTCAGATCTTATATCTCTCATATCCTATATCTTGTATCTTTCATATTCTTATTCTCATATCCTATATCTTGTATCTTTCATATTCTTATTCTCATATCTTCTTGTATCTTTCATATTCTTATTCTCATATCCTATATCTTGTATCTTTCATATTCTTATTCTCATATCTTCTTGTATCTTTCATATTCTTATTCTCATATCCTATATCTTGTATCTTTCATATTCTTATTCTCATATCTTCTTGTATCTTTCATATTCTTATTCTCATATCCTATATCTTCTTGTATCTTTCATATTCTTACTATGATTCTCATCTCTTCTCATATCTTCTTGTACTTACTATCATTCTCATATATTCTCATATCTTTCTTCTTACTATTATTCTCAAATCTTCATTCTCATCTTCTTATATCTTTCTTCTTACTATCATTCTCTTACTTCATTCTCTTACTTCATTCTCATATCTTCATACTCTTTCATTCTCATCTCTCATATAATCATCCTTCCACTCTCCATTATCATTATCTATATACACTATGGACAAACCTCATGTTCATTCCATTGATTGTACGAGTCCCTCTCGTACAAAAACCGTCTATCTTTATCCAATTCCACCAAGTCAACATTATCGATAAACAAGGCTACTATCGCAAAATTCTTCAACCCATCGTCGTCCTTCTTCCCGTCCACACCTCTTCTGATCTTGTCGATCAGCTTCAAGTGCTCCGCAGTCATATCTTCGGCTGGAGTCGGTTTTCTAAACTGCTTCTTCATGTTCTTCAGAAGCACCGACCATTGTCGTTTGATCTCGTTGTTCCAGTCTTCTTTTGTGGGTGGTTTGTACTGGAACAGGGCCAAGTGCGTGAAGGAAAGGTCGCCGACGGATCCGTGCGCGTCGCGCATCAACTTGGGCGAGCAGAGCGTCGCCAGTAGCGGAACCGTCTGCGGCGCAGACCCCAACGTGCCCACCAGCGTCGACAGCGGCGAGTTCGACGCGTTGAACTCCAACTCCGACTCCACATCAGACTCCGGCAGCAGATCATCAGACTCCTCATCGCCTGCCGTGCCTCCCACCTGCCTCACCGCGCTCACCACCGTGTCCTCCAACACCGGCGTGTGCGTGCTGTCCACTATCCGTGCTCTTCCACGAAACCGAAACTGCTTCTTGACCTTCTCAAAGTAGAACACTGCCTCATATTTGTCATTGGCCAACAATTCCTGGTACTTGGCCATGCGTTTGTCCGTGACAAACGTAATCACATTGCTCGACCTGTCGTCAAACAACCACCCGCGATTCACCAACGTCCGATTCCTGGGGAACCCACTCTTACTGTCGATCGTCGCGAGCTGGAAACTGATGAACGGTGGCTCCTGCCCACGCGCATTGAGCTCGTTCTCTGTGGACTGCGTGAATAACGGCACCCAAGGTGCCATATGCTGGATATTGAGCATGATATAGTCCCTCTGCCTTGCCTTCCAGAAAGAAAAAGTCGTCCGTCTGTTAACACTCGTGTGCTCCTGTGCCTGTGCCCTAAATACTGCGTCTTCCAGCTCCGCAACTGCCCACGTTGTTGTATTTATATATACTTTTTTTCTGCGTACAAAACTCTCCCCTCTCATCTCGACTCGACGGGCCCTTCACCACCGTCTAGATTGCGAAGCATTCCCCCTCCTCATGACCCCCCGATTGCCACCGTGATCTAAGATTAACCGTCTTGTCGTTATGAGCTATACCTGGTTTCTCGTGCCTCTTCAAAAATAGTCTGCCTGCTGTTGCCAGGCTGATGGACAATGGGCTCCATGAAATCTCCGCATCGAAATTAGTCTAACACAAACCATAACCGAAGCTTGATTGGGGGTGGTGCTGGTGGTTTATTGGAGTGTTCGTGGGAGGGGGGAGCTTTGTTATCTTGCGCGTGGTTGGGGGGTGCGGTTGAGTCTTGTGTTGGGCCCTTCATGTTGGTTGGCACCCCTGTTTGCTGGATCTGTCGGACTGTTCCATGCGTTGACTGGCACGTCAGATATTCGGTGCGTGTGAGAAAATATGATCTGAGTGAGATTTAGTGGGAATCTGCTGAGAAAACAGTGGGATTTGGTGATCTGCTGAGAAAATAGTGGGAATCTGCTGAGAAAACATTGGGATTTGGTGATCTGCTGAGAAAATAGTGGGGATCTGCTGAGAAAAATAGTGGGATTTAGTGCGGATCTGCTGAGAAAAGAGTGAGATTTAGTGGGGATCTGCTGAGAAAAGAGTGAGATTTAGTGCGGATCTGCTGAGAAAACAGTGAGATTTAGTGGGAATCTGCTGAGAAATATAGTGGGATTTGGTGATCTGCTGAGAAAAATAGTGAGATTTAGTGGGGATGAGAAAAGAGTGAGATTTAGTGGGGATATGCTGAAAAAACAGTGAGAGATGAGAAGAATAGTGAGAATAGAAAGTAGCGAGGAGAAAGCAGCGAGAACAACAGACAACAGTAACCACTCAGAACACCTTAACAATCGCTAACAATTCAACAGGAGATCCTTTTTTTGGGAAACATGATAAGCATTCTAATTCACATTTCATGCTCATACAAATCACCTACCCACGACCTCTCGTACCATCATCTGATGCTCCTAAATTTACGATCGATTATTTCTTCACGTTAATTTACGGAACATATTAATAAATCAATATGTACCTTTTCTAATGCTCGTGGTCATCCACACCCATACGTGCAACGATGAGACTCATCTTATCAACGCCTTCATCTTACCACCCCTCGTCTGGAGCTGTCAGACTCAGGGCACCAATCTATTCTGCACTCAACAATAACCGGTATACACCCTACAATCCACTGCAATATACCTTAATCTTCCTACAATGCACCCACACTCACCCACACTCGCCCACAATATACCGTACCCCCTACAATAGGAACATTCTCTAAGAGACATCAAAATAGCAATGCCCAAGACCACTTTTAATAGTCACAAGATCGTATCCATCGCTTCTGATAGCCGTGCTCACCAGAACCTGAGATCAGGTATCTTTTGGAGTCACTCTCATTTCTCTCTTTCATACCTCGCCTTCACTTGCCTCACCTCTTCCTTTCATTTCCCTCTCCTTTCATCTCTCTTCTACCTCCCTTCTTCCTCCCTTTGCTTCAGGGTGCACATAACAAGTGAGTATCAATTTTCAAAAAAATTAACCAACATGACGGCCTTGGTGGTACGAGGACAACTTGATTCGGCGATTGTGCAGTCCACAATCGACACCTTCGTCAAGCAGATCCCACTCGTTGAGTCTGTATCGATCGTCCAACAATCGAACGCGCACCTGGTGCTCCCAGCCCCAACCTCATCGCATTACAATCTTCAAAACTACACTGGCATCTCAAACCTTCTCCAAAACATCATATCCCACAAGTCTCCTAATGTGTACTTGAAGGCAAACCCATCAGTAGAGTCTGCATTCCCGTCAGATCTCTCTGCCACAGACTCCTTGGAGTATAAGAACCAATCTCTTCGATTGGTATTGACCCAAAAGTCGTTCCAAACAACTCCAACCATGGCCAAATTCGCAAAGGTGAAGAAAGTGCTGCTGAGTAAAGCTGGCCATGGGTCTCAAAACCTAGTTGCATTCAACCATTCAATCACTTTCGACACTATCACTCAGATTCCCTCCGTGTTGACCTTTGTCTTGAACAATCTCTTTGCTTCTTGTGATTTGACACTAACAGCATACGGCATCGACTTGACTCCGGTGTTAGGTGAATACGAGAACGAAGTTCTTCTGACTGACGTAAACCCAATGATTGCTTTCGCCAACCCTCAAGAATCTCTCGATAAGTACGACTTGCAGGACTTGAACGAGTATTTGAGTTTGTTGCACCTCAACAGTGATATGTTGGTTCCTCAACATGTAGACTCCTACTTGAGTGTTTACGACGTGCCGTTCAATCTGACTCTGGAATCGTTAAGAATTAGCTCTTTGACGAACCAGCACTCTCAAGCCTTGCATTTTTACATCAAGAACCTGCGGTACATTTCTTTGACCGCCAATTCGGCTGACAACCATCTAATGATTTACAAGACTGGAGACAACGTAATATTATGGACTACATAAATGGTACTATCACAGTTTACGTTCATCTTCATCCTTATATCTATCATCACTAATCAGATTTTATTATAATACAAGACGTAAACAGAATATACACATTACAGAACCACTAAGAAATGTCTGTAAAAAGATCATCAGTACCCATTCCTAGCGAGTTCATAATTAAGTTTTCATAGGCAAAAACATCTCTCGTTAGCAAGTCTTCGGTATCCCTTGCAAGGTTATCGAACGTGAATGTTCCGAGAACGTTGTTGCTATAGTAGTTGGTGTTGCCAAAGTAGTTGGAGTTGCCAAGCTGTTGTGCGTTACCTGCAGCCGGGGCTGAGGTCGAGGCGGCGCCCGTCCCGTTGCTGGGGTATCCAAACAGACTAACAGCAGGCGCTGGCTGGAACTGCGGGTCTTGCGGGAGCAGTGGCCCTTCCCGGGCCCGCGAACTCTCTGGTGCCAAGTTTCTCGTCATCGCCTGCATCCACAACCGGTCCACTTCGTCTGTAGACACATGAGATGGTGCCTTCCCCAACCCACGCTCCACATTGTCCGAGCACATTTGCTTCAAGCTCGCAGTGTTGCTGCCGCTGCTCAACTTGGGCGCAGGGAACCCCTCGGCTTCGAAGCTTGCGGCCATACTGGCGTCGCCAAACGCAGCCTCGAGGTCCACCTTCGATAGTGAACGTGTGATTATATCACGTAACTCATGGAGCCGGCTCTTGTTCAAAAAGAACCCATTGTAGTAGCATTCGTACTTGTATGTGTCGTAAAAATTGCTCTGGAGAATGATCTTCGAAATGTACACCTGTGCCTTGGACACCCTCCATGAGTAGTAGTACTTCAGGCTCAAGCGAGCAATGAAGCTGCGGAATATCAACCCGCACCTCTGGAGCAAAACCTGAAGCGAAAGCATCGAGTCGTACGTATCCTTGTATTCGAGATCCGTCAGCATCTTCACGTTGTGGTCGATCTTCAGCTCAAGGTTCGTCACACGGAACTGGATCCGTACATACACAGCAGACAGGAATATGATGGCGCGGTGACAGGTGCTCTGGAATTCGGGGATTAAAGTGATATCTGTCGCGTTCGCAAACAAGTGATTGTTGGCGTGCAAGTCAAAGTAGAACGGCATCAACTCTTCAACGGTCAACAACACAATCTTCTTGAGGTAGTAGTAGCAGAGCTTGTCGTTCTTGTGGTTCTCATAATACGTGAACAAGTAAAAGTATACGCCAAATAAGAAGCAGATCGAGACAAAGTACATGCGGAGACGCAACACCTTGGGGTACATCTCGGAGGTGGAGGGTGCTTCGGTGATGCTGTTCAATTCGTTCTTGAACTTCTTGAAGTCGGCCATGTACGCAAGCTCAAAAACATCAATCTTGCCCGTAAGGACCTTGATGTTGACCTGCTCCCTCACTGTTAACAAGTTCTCGAGAATGCCTCGCAAAGATTCAAACATCGGGCTGTACGTGGTGTACGCTAGGATCACCATCTTCTCCAACTCAAGGTCCTTGGTGTTGTGGTTCCCGTAGTCGTGGTACGGGTGCTTGGTGTCGAAGCAGTCGCGCAGGATGTTGAGGTGTGTGCCGTTGGTGATGGCGTTCGTGATGTCCATCACAATCAACAGGTACCATATTTTACGTGCCAAGTTGTCGGCTTTGGGTTTTTGCAACGTCTTGGGGTAGGTTTCCGGGTCGCGGTTCAATCCTAGCGCAAACGCCATCTGCACCAACATCAGGTTGAACACCTGTGCGTCGCCACCATCAGCGCCTTCGCCGTCTTCTGGCGCAAGCATGTGGTAGTAGCGTGTCAACAACGCAAACTGCATAATCAATATGTTTCCATTTCTCATAAGGTTGAACTGACTCAAACACAACTGTGCTGTTTCAACCACGTCCACCTGTACAGGGTGGGTGGTCAAGTATTTGTGGTGGGGGTCCTTCAGGGCTTCCTTCTGTTGTTCCATGAAGCTGATGCTGGGCTGGATCGTCAAGAATGCGAACCGGAGCACCAAGAGGAGGATCCCCAAGTGTCCAAAGTCCAAGCGACGCTCCACCTTGATGGTGTCCACGTCCTCGGCGTCGTTGGCGTTCTCAAACGACTGGAAGTCCAAGAGCCGGTTCAATTCGTTCTCCAACTCGTCCTCATCTATAAACGGAATAAAGGGGTACATGTTGGTGAAAAACCGCCTGTAGAGAAGCCACACGACTCGTTTCTTGGGCAACACAGCTTTCACCCTCTCCACCAAGGCCATCTCGTCGTCCAATCTACTCTGGAAAAACATCGACTCGAATCTAGCGGGTGTTTCAGTCTTGACCTTGTTGTGCGATAGTTCAGAGGCATACAATTTGTTCACGACCGACGGCATCGTGCCGTCGGTCAATCCAGATTTCTCTTCGACGCTAGTTGCTGCGGTGCTCACAGAGCTTTTAGTCGCTGTCGTGCTGGCAGACGAGTGGGTCGTTGCAGCCAGTGGCCGCTTTAGGTCCTCCTTTTCAGCTTCCTCCTTCTTGGTGTACAACTCGAAGTCACGCATGCCTTCGTCCTTTTCCAACTTGTTGACAAACTGCTTCTCCATATGCAGAGGCACGGCCGTGGTGACCTGCCGGACTCTGTCTCTCTTGTCCTTGAACTGCCTCTCAATATACTCCCAGAGCTTGTTGATGATGAAGTCACGGCGCAAGATGGCCAACCACGAAAACGGCCCGAAGTTGCGCCTGCGCACGGGCTCGTGCAAGTACATCGATGTGTAACCCTTGAAGAAGTTGAACGTCTCGCGCGGCGACTCGTACTTGTTTTTGCCTAGAACCTCCAAGTAGTCACACCCGTACTCGTCCTCCTCGATGTCGGTCGTGTCACGTTGCAACGCCGGGCTCACCTCGTTGCTGCCCAGGTCGACAGAGTGCTCTAGTTCTCGTATCTTCTGCTTCAACGCATTCAACTCGTCGTACAAATCGCTGCCTTGCGCACTAGCCAATCCAGCCGCGCCCTCGGCACCGTCGCGATGAGCAAACGAGCCAAACAGCTCCTGCTCCGTGTATTTACACGTCCTCCCATACTTGGCGCACCCAGAACAAGGGCTCTGCCGGTCACACTTGATCTTGCGCTTGCGGCAAAACTCGCACGCCTTGATAATCCGCTTCCGTTTCTTCGTGCTCTTGCTTGTTTCTAGCATAGTAGCGTCCTAACCAGCTTTTCTACAAAGCTAATGGTGGCGAATATAAAGTCGCGGCGGAACCATTTCATATAAGCAATCACGTCGGTCATGATCGATGTGCCGTGGCACGTGACGGATGAAATAAGACTTTGAGTGATTGGCCTTAGTTCGGGTCTGGTGCCCAGTGGGATAGGGGTAGGCAGATGGGGGAGGATAGGCAGTTGGTGGAGGGTAGGCAGATGGGGGAGGGCAGGCAGTTGGTGGAGGGTAGGCAGTTGGTAATTGGAGGGTAGAGTAGAGATGTCTAGCACTAGCTTGTCTTGTTCCGGAGCCTGGCAACAAAATGCCCTGCACACTGCGACCGCAGCTCCAACAATGTGTTCACAGTGTTCATAGTGCTTGCTCTGGAAGGAATGCTCGGGACGTAAGAAACACTGCATCCGAGACCGCTCTAAGCCTGTGTTTGTGGCTCCAAGGCTGTCCAAGGCTGTTTAGGGGCGTTGCTTTTGGTCTGCGCAAGGCGATGCGTAACTGATTAAGCAAGCCGTACTATTTGTGGATGTTTAGTTCGTCCGGGAGTCTGAATTTCATCGTCTAGTGAGGGGAGGGTGAACTATTCTAGTGGAGTGTACTATTCGTTTGTAAGTATTCAGTATACGAAGAGTATAGATGTACATGCAGCACGGTTGTGGACTGCATTATGCTGTACTTCTGCATCATTTTGAGTGAAGATCAGTGCCAATATTTTCTCAGTATATTATTTCTTCTAGTGGAATGCGATGGATCACTAATGGTTGTGTGAGTGTGTAGCGATTCTCAGGTATACGTGATGGTATATAAGTATCTGTGAGCATTGAGAATAGCTTGGTGTCGGGTAGGCGTAAAATGGGTTTAAACCGGAGTAAAGGGGATTGAACTGGAGTAAATGGGCTTACTAGGGTATACGCTATACTTGGGTGTATTAGGCTTTCCAGAAAATACTGAATCAAGCATACTGGAATAAACTATTTGATGGTATAAGATAAAGTATTGGGTTCCGTAAATGCATACAACTGTCTTAGTATGTATTAGTAAAAGAAGTGTAAACTAGTGACAGTAGATTGGAGTGTTCTCTACAATCAGTTCCAGCACTCTGGCAATAGTGAGAAATATGGAATATAGTAGAACACGAGTACTTGTAGATCCAAACGAGACTGTGTATGTAAACTAGTATGTAGACTAGACTGTGTAAACTAGACTAGACTGTGTAAACTAGACTAGACTGTGTAAACTAGACTAGACTGTGTAAACTAGACTAGACTGTGTAAACTAGACTAGACTGTGTAAACTAGACTAGACTGTGTAAACAAGACTAGACTGTGTAAACCAGTACGTAGACTACACTATGTAAACTAGTCTGTGTAAGTAAACTATTATGTAAACCAGTCTGTGTAAGTAAACGATTATGTAAAGCAGTCTGTGTAAGTAAATAGTATGTAAACCAGTATGTGTATGCAAACAGTCTGTACTAGTATGCAAACAGTCTGTGTATATAAACGGTATCTGCCACCTCCATCCTACTCCACTCTTTCCAGCCGTTTTCACCTGATCGGCTCACTCGTAACTGAAACACAATTTTGAGTCCTTAACTTTGTGTTCAACAGATTAAGAGCTCCAATTTGATTACATAAGCGCTTGGCTGCGGCTGTGTAGTCTCTACCAATAAAATTAAGCCCCCCCCCCCCCCCTCCAAAATAAATAAAAAGTCATGGGAGGAGCATTGTGAAAGATCAGGTACGGTTCTCCAAATAGGGCGTAGACCGTGTCCAGCCGAATAATCTGAGTACGGCGTGGCTGGTTGATGATTGAGATAGTGAATGTAATTGGAAAAGGAGTGTTTGATAGGAGTTTCTCAAGCTGGTGATTGAAGAAGATCAGTAAATTATCCTGATCTTTGGTGAACAACTCATGTGAGAGAGTACAGTGTGTAAGTGTCCTCACCATTTGAGATTAGTGTCCAGCAGGAAAGTCATTTGGTCCAACCCCACACGAAGTTGAGTCACACATGAACAGTAAGAAGAATAGTACAAGTAACTCAGGAATGAGGAAGAGACTGGATCCTCGAGTGAAGCACAAAGAACCAGCAGCGGGGTCTCGACTTTTGGTGTCTTTGTATTCTCTATTGTGAATGAACTTGTATTAGTATCTCTTTTTATTCTCAAGCAAAAACAAGGCTCTGATCCACTTGGTAAACATCTCTGACTCAGCAAGATCGTGTATTTGCAGAGCACCTTCATGGAGAAACTGCAAGTTTGGACGGAATGATGTGTTCTCTCAACGTAAAGATCATCAATGTCTTGATCAGCCTTGTGACCACAATTTCTAAATATGAAGGTGCCAACACTAACGCAAGTAGTTACAGCAGAACCTCACAAACCAATAGCACCAAGAAACCACCCCTCTTCTTCTCGCCCGTTTCACTTCAATGGCTGCAAAGTCTGGCTAATTAAATGGTCGTGCGGATTACAACAAGTTTAAGGATTCAGATTAAGATTACTTGACATGGCCAGTGACGAGTTTATATTGCAGTTAATCCAGAAGTCTCTAGAAGAGTTGGGGTACAATGGTGTTTCCGACGCGTTGGCTGCTCAGATCCGGCAGCGTCGTTTAGCTCGTTCTCCCATAAGCAAAGATGAAGAGCAATTGCTTCTGGTGGTGGGCTGGTTGACTGCGGAGTTGGGAAAAGGCAACTATGCTGACGTTGATGAGTACTTGGAGAGAGTGCAGCAGTACGACCTGGACGAGTCAAAGCGGTTTCTCAGAGTATTGCCCTCCAATGACGCCAAAACAACCGTCGCCACTATCTTGTACTTGCTCAGAAGAAGCAGTTTCCTCGAGAAGATTGCCACGGCCAAACTGGCCCCGCATGAAACAACCAAACTGCTTCTCGAGTACTTGCGCGACAAGTTGATTCCCCTCCTAGAAGAATTGAAGTTCGACATCAAGAACCCAGACAAGTTTGACTTTGAGGTGAATGACATCACGAGAATCTTTGGCCACGACTTGTGCCAGAAGCTCAACAAGCAGGACGAATCCAAAACGCTCACTCAACTAGCCTTTGCATATCCGTTCTCAAACTTGTCCACCGAACAGTTCCTCAAAGAAGTGTTTGTACCTTCAAAGCTCTTGGGCTCAACCATTACAGACCCAACCCTCGAGACCATCGTAGCAAAAATAAGAAACACATTGACCTCAACAATCCAAAAGGCATTCAAACACAACGACGGCTTGAAAACTTACGACACGGTGTACCAAATCCCAGACAAGTACCTCAACAGCTTGATCTCGCAATCCTTGGTGTACCAAAAGTTCCAACACCCCTTCTACTTGTTCCCAAGAACCAAGGGGGAAGAGAGAATCGCAAAAGAGTCCATTGTCGAAGATGAGTTGATCTTGCACGGCGACCCACGCAGCATCCACGAGCACTTTGAAGCAAAGGTGTTCCCCAACAAACTCCTACACACCCTCACCAACCACTCCAACGAGGTCTGGTTCGCGAAATTCTCGCCCCTGGGCAAGTTCTTGGTCACTGGCGGACAAGACGGCATTTTGATTGTCTACGATGTGACAAACAACTTCAAGGTGCTCAAGGTATTGGAGTCTTCGGATTCTATGGACACCTTTGCATATGTCCCCCTCTCCTCACAAGCAACCGTCAAACCAAAAACTGAAGGCTTCAAGGCAGTCATATACTCAACCTGGGACCCCAGTGAACGCTACTTGGCATGCTGCTACCTCGATAGCGTGGTTAGAGTGTGGGCAGTGAGCGAATTGCACCCCAAAAAGAGAATCACTAGATCCATGGACGTTCCATTCACAGAATCCCTGGAATTCAAGTTGGTGTCCTGCTTCATGCTCTCTTCAGAGGTGAGAACCTTCTCCTGCGAGTTCTTGCCTTTTGAGAGCCAAAAACCTTACTTTGTGGTGGGTTCGCCAGACAAAGCGTTAAAAGCCTACGACATAAATGGAAACGAGGTGTTTGACTTTTATGCAAACATCGACAACTCATGGACTGAAGAAGAAGAGGAGGAAAAGTCGATCGACGTGTCGATGAAAGATGAAGACGACGACGAAAAGTCTAAGAAATCAGAAGAACAGAACTTTGTGAGAGTTCACGACCTCTCCATAACACCCAACGGAAAGATCTTGATTGCCGTGAACAACGAAGGAGAACTCAACTTTTATCTGATTCCAGACTTTGCCGACCCCGATGCCACCACCAAGAAACTTGCTTGCATCAAACTGAGAGGAAAGTTGACGTCGTGCTCTGTCTCACACAATGGAAAGTACTTGTTGATTAGCTGTGGACCAGAGGAGTTGGAAGTGTGGGACATTTCCGGCTTGCTGAATGGGAACTACGACAAACCAACCCTCTACAAGAAGTTTCTAGGCCACAGTCAATCCCAATACGTGAGTAGATCTTGCCTTGGGTACTTGATGGAAGAAACTGGAGAGGAGGAGTTGGTGTTGAGTGGCTCAGATGATGGTTCCATCTACTACTGGAAGTTGCACACCGGTGAGCTCATTGGTAGATCCAAGGGCCACACAGAAGGGTGCAATTGCGTGGACTGGAACAAGTATGGAAAATACACAGACTCAATTGATTATGGAAAACTTTGGTGTTCTGTTGGTGATGACAACTTGGTCAAAATATGGGGAGTTTAAACTTTGATCACATCTAAATTTTGTTTTAGAATATATAACGAGGATAATACAAATTACAATTCATCGTGTTCGAGGTCATCGTCGCCCACAACAGGTTCCTCCTTCTTTTCAATCTTTTCTTCCTCTTCTTCTTCTTCGTCCTCAAGGTCTCCCTCTTCCTCAGCAACTTCCTTTTCAGCTTGAACAGCATTAGCGTCCACCTTGTAGGTACCGTTTTCCTTGACGAAAGCAATGAGCGAGTCCAAGTCTCTCTGGCTCGAGAACACAATTGGTTGTCTCAATCCTGTCTTCTCATCGATCTCACCGTTGGCTGGGTACAACAACAAGGTTGGGTATCCGGCAATCTCAATTGGAGTCTCGACGTCGTTGTTGGAGTGGTCGATACTGGCAATGGTGACTCTGCTCTCGTCCTTGAGAAGACCAGCGAACTCTTCCCAGGTTGGGGCCAACTTCTTACAGTGTCCACACCATGGGGCGTAGTACTTGACGAAAACGTCCTTGGTGGTGTCCTTGACGTACTCATCGTAGTTGTGGGCAACCAACTTGACCACTGGCGAGGAGGCAATCTCTTCTTCAGTTGGCAATGGCTCCGACTTGACGATTGGAGCCAACTTTCCGTCCAAGAAGTCGCTGACAAACTCGGTGATGGTTTCGGTAGAAGGTCCGTCTGGGTTCTCGGTCTGGTTGATACCGTACTTCTTGTTGGCAGCGGTGACCTGGATGGCAAATAAAGGCACAATTTCAGGGTCCATGCTGATGGTCTCCGCGTGTCTGCCGTAGAGGTTGGCGTCCAAACCAACAAAGTTGATCTTACCCTTGTGCTCCTTACCCAACTTGTTGAACAAATCAACAACGGCAGCTCTCTGTTCTTCGGTCTTGTAGAAGTAGTATCCAATAGGCAAAGGCAGGCCCATGTATGCCATGTAGGTCTCTCTGGTGATGTCACCAAAGTATGGGATCGACTGGTCGGCAATGAAAGCAGACAAGGCTTCGCCGGTCACGTCCTCGGAAAACACCCTGACGTCGTCGTACGACTCTGGGTGAACAACGTAGATACCGTTGGTCTTCTTCGACACCTTAACGTTGGTGAACTTCTTGGCGAGCACGGCGATCGAGTCGGCGTCCGTCACCGAGATAAAGCTGTGTTCGTTTCTCAACTTCTTGGCGGTGGCCTCGAACACGTCGCTGTCCTCCTTCTTGGAGGATGGCGAAACGTGGACGACAAAAGGCTTGGACTGTTCGTCAATCAAGAGCTCCAAAGCATCAGCGTCCTCGGCAATCTGGACAGCAGGCAAGGTCTGCTTGATCATGTAGTCCAGGATACCAGCTGCCTCTCTTGGGCCCTCATAGTCGGATGGCTCACCGCTGGTGAAGACCTTCAAGGTTGGGTAACCTTGGATCCCGAAGCTCTGGCACAACTCGACGTGCTCGTCACAGTTGACTTGGGCCAACTTAGTCTTGGTCTCCTTGAGAGTCTCAGCGGCAGAAACAAACTCTGGAGCCAAAATCTTACAGTACCCACACCATGGGGCGAAGAACTCGGCCAACACAAGCTCATTTTCAGCAATAAACTCCTTGAAGTTGCTGGCTGTCAATTGAACAACATGTGAATCGGTTGGTGCCTGGGCCTCTCCTTCGGCAGGGCCACCTGCTGCAACCACCGCAAGCAACGTGGCGAATATGGTCTTGGAAAACTTCATTGAATAAAGATGTATACTTTTTTATTTTAATTTATGACACGTATTTTTCTTTAAGAATGAAAAGTTCAATTACTAATGCGGGCTTGATAGGTCAGGTGATTAGGATGGAAGGCGTGGATAAGACTGGAAGGGAGCGGTGTGGAGGTTTGAGGGTGACGAGATGGGTAGTATAGAGGCGTGTTTGCTATGCTGTTGTGTCGGTGCGGTTCTAGTGGTGTTGGTACGAGAGTTGAATGCTTTCGTTGAAAGCATGTTGGCTGCAAATTCTGTGTATGGGTGGTGCAAGAGTTGACTGAGTTTGCGTGGGTAGAAGAGTACTAAGATTTTGGATGCTGGAGGTGAACCGCCGAGTGCCAGCACAGGCCGACAAACTACACTGTCTTCAGACCCTGTGATTTTTCATCCGTTTTTGACGTGTCAGTACCCCGGATTATTCTTTATACTGTGCTTGCATGCAGTACCGAAATATGTCACCGATGGCTAAGATAAGGTAGTCAACTTGGAGGGAGAGGATGTGCAGAAGTCCAGTGAGTACACAGCGGAATGTAATGGGAAGTATTTTGTGGAGATTGGAAAATGGTAGTACTCAAGTACTTTGCAGTATACACATTGCCAACACACAAACATCTGAGCATCATAGCGAACCTACGAGATGGTAATGTTATCACTTCTGCGGTTTAGGTCTACACCTGTTCTATCCAGAATCTAGTGTCCATTCATACACTTCAACTATACTTTATCATTACAACTAAGAGTTCGATTAGAATCCCAAGAACTCTCTCCACGTAGACCACGAGTCCATCTCAACATCATAAATATAAGCCATGCTGTGCCTCAACGAGCTCTGCAAGTATTGAGGCTGGTAGTCGTAAATAAACATGACCAAGCCCCAGGTGAGCACGGCAAAGTACTTCCACGAGGTGTTGTAGACACTCACCTTGACCTTGCGCTGCTGACTCGGGGTCAAGTCCTTGAACGATATGTTGACGTCGTTGTTTCTGAAGGTTGGCTGTGCGCAGTTCAAGTACTTGTCCAAGAAGATCTTTCCCAAGGCGATCAACACCCTCAGGAAACAGTACAAGGTGATCTGGTGTGTTATTCCGGGGTGGAAGTAGTCAAAGTGCTGCGAGTACACGACCCAGGACCCGATAGCACCAGCCAAGAACTTGACCAAGCGGATGTTCAGCGGGCCTAGCATCGACTCCTGTGCCAACACCTTGCACAGGAACTTGTACAATATAGCAAACGCAGCCAACACCAGCGCGTGGTCCTTGGTTGCTGTCAAGACCAGCTTGAATCGAGGCCAAAAGGGTCCTGATCGGTAGAGCATGCTTATCACAAGAGCGTGCAGAAAACGAAGCTTGCCCCCGTAGACAATACCATTCCTGGCTGACTTCGCCACCTCCAACAAGGGGCGGTACAATGGGTTCGTGAGAATGTCGCTCATTTGGTCTCTGGTGTAGGAAGAAAAGCTGTCCAGCTCAATTGATACAGCTTGTTTTTTTATGATGTGGGGAGGGCGTGCGCTGGTGATTTTGGAGCTCGGTTGAAAAGGAGGGGCCAAAGGAAGGTGGGAGAAGGCACAGAAGCTAGTGTTGTTCCGTGGTGGAGGTTATATATGGGGGTTTGTTGACCTGTAGCGTATGACTTTGGATGAGTCTTGAAGATCGTAAGTCTTGGAGATCGTAAGTCTTATGTATTCGTGGTATGACGGCTGCAGATCAGAATCACGTGGAGTGATATGATAAAGTCGTTTCTGTATGATCTCGTGGAAAGGTGGCACTTCTGTTTGCGGGCCTTAGTGACGCAAACGATGATGTTGGATGCTGATTGGTTAAGGTTAGACTAGGTTCATCTGTATTGGACTTTGTAGACTTCTATATTAGGAAATTCTTTTGCAACCCAATGTGTTTTGAGTCATACATGGGAGGAGTCATGGTAGAAGGAGAGCATTCCCGAGGTGGTGATGTTAGGAGGTGGATATCGAGTAGGATGAGCTGAGTGGGTATGTGAGTTATCTATTGGAATCTACAGTTTTCTTCAATGTTCGATAACCGTACAAGTGTGTAAAATAAGTGATACCATAAGTGATACGCGCACGCAAGGACTAGACACTCTGTAATCTTACAAACATTACCAATTCTTTAGGTCTGTTCAATGAAGTAGCACTATCAATAGTAAAGTACATCAACATCAACTAGCCAACAGGCCAAAAACTCCTGTCTAACAGCCACAAATAAGTAACAGGATACCGAGCATCCTGATAATACTACTTTCCATTCCATATCTCCCCTCCTCCATCCACCATCTGATCGCTTTCACTTTTTTGCAGCCATTACCAAAACAACCTCAAATCAAGCCTTTCACTTCCCACCAAAATAATAAGAGACATCCCCCTACCACCACATCTCTCTACCATCACACCACCTCACCACCCTCTAAACCAACCCATACTTTCCTAAACTCAACTCTCAAGCTCCTCCTCTTTTACCTTCCTATCCTACGGTCACATGATAATTACAATTGCGGTAGAGGTCTTTTATGTCCCTGGACTGTTTTTTGACCGTACTCAACTTCATCAACCATTAACTTTTGAGTTTGTACCAAGCTTTCACCTCAACGTGTTGACGATCCTCACAACGTTAAGGTTTGAACTTGTGTGCATTGTTTCACACAATTATGGTTGTTCCTTTTGTTCAATTTATACCTCTAATGACGTACATATTCTCAAACCCATCACTCATACTTAATTTCAATTTCTACTCTCCTTCTAAACGCATCACACACCTATTTCACCTGTCAGATCTCTATCACCCTCACTCCTCACCCTTTCCTCTGGTCACCTTCACCTCTCCCTCTTTCATATGCTTGTAGTCTTTCCCTGCATACAACAACCCTACACCACCCTACAAGCCAAATTACACTCTCAATCGCCCTTTTGAACCCCCCTGACTCCCCTAACCTCCCACATCTCGCCTTCCAACCTCTAGCCACCTCCCTGGTCGCCCTCCAGCCCTCCACAGTCCAGTTTACACTGGCCTCCCAACCCTATTGATCCTATACTCAGTACCTTTTTTTCCACCAATTTTTTTCCAGTGCCTATTGGAAAAATTTTTCTAGTAAAGATTTCAACAACCTTTCATACGAGTCTTCATCCCGTCCAGTCGCACGGAGCCAATTAATACGAATCGCAAGTCACAGTTTCTGGTGCCTGTGTTCCATTGATACCCGTCCTTGAACTTTTTTTCATCCATCTCCTCCTGGATCGTACTTGAACTGGTGGTTTAATACTGAGACTCTCGTGCCTTCCCACCGAATATTCATAATGTCCACTCCTTCGTATGCCAACATTGCCGCACAGGCCACTTTGGACAAGGACTCCAAACCCAAGGTTGAGACGGCGCCAGTGGCCCCTGCTGTTGCCCCCGAGCAGCTCGACCAGACTGAAAAAATCGACGAGCCTCAGGCCTTGGAACAAGAACCGTCCAAGAAGAAAACCTTGGCCCCTGCACCAGTCCCTGCAACTTCAGCATGGGGAGCCTCGCCTGCCGAAAAAGAAGCCGTGGTTGACGACAAAAAGTGGCCCACCCCGGAAGCCAACTCGGCCAAGGCCAACCACCAAAAATTCATCAAGCCAGGCACTAACAAATGGCTCCCCATCAACGCAAAGGTGATCATGCAAAGCCCAAGACCAAACAACCAGAAGCAAAACAGAAATAGAAAAAAGAACAACAACCAAAAGTCCCCCAAGAACATAAAACGCACCGACGAAGAGGAAGAGTTGGCGCACGTCGAAAACGACCCTTCAATCGCTGCATCTGTCGACTCGGCAGCCCTTGAAAATGCAAGCATAAGTCAGATCCCCTACCAAAAGCTCCAGCAGAATGGACAAAAGAACTTTAGGCGTTTTTCCAACCAACAGTATAATAACGGCAAAAGATACATGCAGCAAGTACCGCAGCAGGTGCTTCCGCAAAACGGGTACTACCAACCACAGCCATTTGTCCAGAACCAAAACTTCCAAAACTTCAACCGTAACGTAAGACAAGGCCAGCAGTTCAGGCCCAACACCAGAAGCAACAGCACAAGCAACAACCGTCATTACAATGGGTACCGTAACGGGTCTGTTGGCGGCATTGCCCAGGCCCAGATCCCACCCCCAATCTCGCCCAAGCAAGACCCGCAGGAAGCTTTGGCCCAACAGATTGACTACTACTTTTCGTTGGAAAACTTGATCAGAGACATCTTCTTGAGAAAGAACATGGACGCACACGGCTGGGTGCAGTTGGGCTTGATCTTGGACTTCAAGAGAGTCAAGATCATCCTCAACGGAATCCACAACGAAATCCAAAGCTCGGATTCGAACGAAAACGTTGAGCAAATCATCTTGGATATTGTCAAAAAGTGCCAAAACTTGGAAATTGAATACATAAACGGCAAAGACAGCGAATCCGCTTCTATTGCAGACATCAACTTGAGAGTCAAGAACAACTACGAACAATGGTTGTTGTTGCCCGCTGAAAACTAGCGAAAGCTAAAATATTCTTGCATTTCTTGTCTCACGACTGGATTATAGATTGCAGTTACAAATCGGGAATAGAACAAGATT
The DNA here is from genome assembly GCA_030565385.1 of Kodamaea neixiangensis. NCBI lineage: Eukaryota > Fungi > Ascomycota > Pichiomycetes > Serinales > Debaryomycetaceae > Kodamaea > Kodamaea neixiangensis. The sequence goes on along the minus strand of JAJMBT010000002.1, from coordinate 552,815 downwards.
GCCGGCAAACGTTAGTGGCTATTGCACTTTGCATGACAAAATTAACATACTGTTTGGTTTGGTCGTGCCTCCACTCTCCGTCTGATCTTTATCTCATACCTCTGTTTCTCCTAATAATCTGTATGTAAATATTAAAATGTTTTTTTTGGCAAGTATGAACCAGCGAGTGCAGCGAGCGAGTGAGGTGGAGAGGGTTCTGTGGTTGTGCAGTTTTGGTGAGAGCGTAGGACGGGGGGTTGAGTTGCGTAGAGCTGAGCCATTGTGTTGCTAGTTCTCGTTTATTGACGAGCGATTGTTTCGAGTGATAAGAGAAACCGCAGTCTAGTGCTATTACAAGAACAGTCTACAATAATCCCAATGTATTATGCATCAAACGTACTCCGAGCTACCAAAACTCCTTCTCGAGCTTCCATTAACAGTCCATTCCAAAATCCCTCCATTCTGACATCCGATAAGCACCTTCAGTCCTTCCTTGGTCGAGCAGAACTCTATTCCAGAGAGTGCCATCTCGCCACTCTCGCCTATTGCACGTTTGCTCAGCAGCCTGTATGCATCCTCGCAGTAGCTGTACTGTTCTGCTGTCGATGGCATATAGTTTGTGAAGTTGTAGCGGTTCCCGTAATCTGTAACTTCGTCCAAGTTGTTGTACAAGTATTGCATATCAGAGTCTTGCGAGAAGATACTGCGGCCTGTAGTTGGTGAAACTGAGTATTCGTCATTATCTGTTTCGCTAAAGTCTTCTTCCCACAGCGGGTGGTTAAACTTGGGTGGGGGCACGTAGCTGAGTCTTTTGTTCTTTGGTGGTGGCACATACACAAACTTGTCAAACAACTCTGGCTTTCGAGACAGGTAGTCATAGCTGTACACCAAGGGCGCAGGGAACGGTAACTCGTCCGCAAAGATGTCTATGCTTGGGTGTTCTTCTTCTGTTTCCATCGTCTTTGCAGCGTAATCGCCAAAGTGGTCCAAGGCCTGTGGAACCACAATAACCTGGTGATCGTCAGCGTTTTCTGTGCTCAACTTTCTCAAGTCAACTACGTGCACTCTTCCTACGTGCTCAGACAAGATGAGCATGTCGTTTGCGTCTTCTGCCGGAGAAAACTTGCACATACGGAACGCACCAGAGTTGTGTTTGGGACGAGTCGATCTGATGGTTGCCAACGGCTCGTTGCTGCGGATGTTACGCAAGTCGTACAACAAGCAGGTTCCATTTTGGAACACTGCCAGGAGTAGGTGTCCGCTAGAGTGATACGCCACACCAAATCCAGAGTCGTTACCCGTATTTATAGTCTTCACAATAGGCGAGTTACTCGACGGGTCGATAAAATAAAGGCTGGGACAGTCACCGGTGACGGTCAACAACTTGGTATGCACGGGGTTACGGGTGACATGGTTGAGGCTTACATTTTCGCAGCCAATCTTGCTTGTCATTGTGATTTTCAGGTTATTGCTGATGTCCAAGCAGTACAAGTTGCAGTCGTTGTTGCATGCGTATGCGTCGTAATTGGAAGACGACCTCAGGTACACGGCCACGTCGTTATTTATCAAGTTTCCCAACTTCACCGTTTGTGCTGTTTTAAGGTTGCGGTTGTAGAAGGAGAACATTCCTTTTGCTCTGCGGTTACTTTCTTCGTCGTAGTCTATTGCTCGTGCTTGAGATCTTGATGCTGTAGTGAGGAGTCCACCCGTCACGACAGTGCCGTCGTCCGCGTGGTCGAAACAGTGGGGAAAGTAGCTCACATCAAAGTATTGCGACGACGTCTTGTCAGCAAGATCGAGCGCACTGACACCTTCTCGTTGTGTGTAATATACCAACCCGTTGCTGCTATCATACTTGAGCAAATCACGCAACTGCCAGTGGCTCACCGTGGAGTTGACCAGATGAATGTACTTGGGCAAGGGCCTGAGATACCCCTGCGCTTCGTGGTAATTCTGAAAACATCGCCGGTAGACCTCGTTCAGGGGCCTTTCGCGCTTGCTTGCGCTTGAGAAGATACTGCTGGCCCTGCTCTTCACTCCATGCGACTCAGATATGTCGATAGTCATTGCTAAAGAAGTTGTACAATTTACTAATCCCAGATTTTTATAAGGGGTTGTTATCAATCGTCCCAAGAGTGCATATAGGACTCTTAATACCAGGGACGATTGACGGGGCAACTGTGCTGTGGAGAACAATATGGTGGAGATGGGGGTAGTAGAGTGACGAGAGGAGTAAGAGGGTTATGGCCCGAGAGAAACCAGTCTCGTGGCTCTCCTGGAAGGTCTGTATAGCTTGACTTGTCGCTCTGACTGCGTGACAAATGAATCGGGCAATCCGAATTCAACGTCATTGTGCTGAAATTGTGGGGTTGATGTCTTGAGACATGAAACACGTGAGGCCAAGGTTGCTGGTGTAGGCTGTGCTTCGACATGGTTGCGATCGGGTGATTGGGCAGTTGCTGTGGCAGTAGTATTCTAGGCATTTGGAAGGGACTGGCCGTTCATTGAAAGGGCGATCTTATTTTTAGGTTGACGTATTATAGCTGGGATGCATACATGATGAGGTGATGGTGTATACGAGGGGAGTGAGAAATCGGAAGTGGTCTGTAGGTTTACAGTGGTCAGATAGGGATGCAGTGATTGTCAGTATTGTCTTGTGATTGCGCTTAGTGTTACTGTACTACGAATGCTTTGCTCACGAATGCTTTGCACATTGCAGTTATGGAATGTGCTGTGTCGATATGCTACTGTCTTCAATAACTACCTCTACAATAGCTACTTCTATAATAAATACTGTCTAAATTTTACATTATCGTCCAATAACTGCTTCCAAGAATAGAGTTATACACTATAATACTCCATACAAAATTTAAGGTTGCTGTACGCCACGGTACAGTGTTCAGCTGTTAACTAATGTATAATTCTGTTTGAGTAACAAAACGTTAAACCTCGTGTCACAGAAGAGTCATATCACTCAATATCATCGGTTTCGCGACGATATTACTACTGCTTCTCTACCTCATCTCAAATAATCTAACAACTTTAACCAAACCTCATCTTCTCATCGATCTTAAAGAAACACCACGAGACGAAAAAAAAAACTTCACAGCTCCTACATCTTCTTCATCAAACAGCATTCGACAACCGTATACAACAAATCAGTACCATCAACCACTCTCCCAACTCTCTACCACAATAAACTCATCATAACCATCAAATTCACCTCATCCTTCTACACCTTATCAATCGCTTCCACGCAGATCTCCAATCATCTCACAAAGAAAATTCAAATCACCAACCAAACGATTCTCAGCCTCATCACAGCCTCACAACTCCTCAACGGCTCTACAATAATATCCGAAACATTAAACCGCGTTTACTTCCATCGCCTTCCAATTCCATCTTCTTTAAATCCACTCGTCTGCCTCTTATCGGATGAAAACGTCTATCCGGAGCATCCTATATCACGTGTCCTGGCACAGCGAGACCGCCATTATCTCCGGGCGATGCGCTCCTGAAAAGGTTCTGGTGCTGTCGCCACCCACCTATATAAGCTCGCATCTCCCCCCTTCATGTACTCGTAGAATCACACAACATGTCGACGGTAACAGAAACCAACAAAGTGAGCGAGTTGGACGTTCAGAAGAAATACACAGTCCCAACTTATACCTGGGGTAGATCCTTCAAGGACTGGGTCAAAAACCTCTCGTATTCTGACGAAGAAGCAGAGCACAAGTTACTATCGTTTCTTCCTTTCTTTCCTGAGTCTGATGGGAAACGCAAGGCCTCGATAATTAACACGGATATTGGAAATGGAACCTATGTTCATGAGTTTTTCATTGAAAACACTGAAAAGTCTACTGCTGAGCCGGTGGATGTTGTTTTGGTGCATGGGTATGCTGCTTCTTTAGGTTTGTTCATTGAGAACTTTTCTGATTTGACCTCTGTGCCTGGTATCAGGTTGCATGCTATTGATTTGCCTGGGTTTGGTCTTTCCTCCAGACCCCACTTCCCATGGTTCGCTTCCAAAACAAAACAAGACTTGTACAAAGTGGAAGACTGGTTCATCGACTCGATGGAGGAGTGGAGAAAACGGAAGAATATCAAGAACTTTGTCTTGATGGGGCACTCGTTCGGTGGATACTTGAGTGCTGCCTATGCATTGAAATACAACAAACCCATCGTGGACACACATGGGAACCAGAGAAATTTGATCGACAAGTTGGTCATGATAAGTCCGGTTGGTTTGGAAAGAAACAAGTTTTCTGTTATCAGAAGCGAAGAAACAAAACCGGCCCCAGGCGAAATCAACAAAACAGACTACACAAAGGAGGTTGACTACAGGGCAGATGAGTTTTTGCAGAGAAGAGCAGGCAGGGTGGTCAACTCGTTGTGGTCGGTCAACTTTTCGCCATTCACCTTGGTGCGTAACGTGGGCCCTGCCAAATCAAAGGTCATTTCGGGTTGGACTGCCTTCAGATTCGGGTACTTGTACGAGAGAAACCCCGCAGACTTCCAGGTCTTGCACGACTACATGTACAGAATTTTCAACGGAAAAGGATCCGGAGAATATGCACTTACGAGACTTTTAGCATTCCCTGCATACGCCAAGCTCCCATTGCTTGACAGATGTCCCGAGAAGTTTGTCAACATGAACTTGCCCACCCTCTGGCTTTATGGAGACATGGACTGGATGGATGAAAAGGCTGGTTTGCAAATGACCAAAGAAATCAACGCTTTATCGCAGAAGAAGTTCAACACTAACTTGGCTTCATATGGAATAACACCAAGGGCTGGACATCACCTTTATTTGGACAACCCACCTGCTTTTCAAAGACAGATCTTCAAGTTCTTGAACCTTGCAAAGAGTAAATAGTATATAATAGAGTAATTGAACGATCGAACTTAACGAGTGAGCGGAGCGAGCGAGTTGTGAGAAATGTGTTCAACGGGGCAGAGCGGCGAGTTGTGAGAAATGTGCTCAACGGAGCAGAGCGGCGAGTTGTGAGCAAGCGACGTTGCTGATGTTTTGTTAGTTCGCTCTGCTCGTTCATGTGGAGCAGGTAAGACGTTGATTTTGGCAGAAGGTTTAGTGTACACGCTTGCTTCGCAGCTCTGTATAAGTGAAGACACTAATTTTTGATGAATCTGTACAAGTTATCTACTATGCCCCATAAACATGACACTCATCAGTGTGAATAGCCTCAGGTCAGTTCCTGCAAATTCAAACTTGGCAACTGCGATCCAATCTAATTGATTCGGTGTTAGAACCTAAGATTCAAATTTGTTTCGTTCTAATTCCGGTATTCTGCTTGCTAGACTCCATGGAACATACACTGCAAAGCCGAAGCTGAAACTAGTACTACATTATATTTCTTACTACTTCGCTATGTGTTAACCAATGCAATGATAACGTTGCAACTACTAGAAGATTCCATTTAATTTAGCCCCACAATTTGATCAACATTCGTCGATCTTTTGCGAACAGCGACTCAGAAAAATAGGCCCATGGAGTGCGCTTTCTCCCTGAAACTGCAAGAAAATTTGGGTGACGTGCTCAATCTGCACGGCAGCAGATTAAGAGATAGAACAAAGGTGGTGGGTTGCTCTGAAGGCAAAAAAGAACTCCGCGACTGGAGATTATGCCGTGAGCAAAGGCTTTAGATTCGGCCGTCTTGACAGTTTTATACGGGTTTATGTACAGTATTTAAAATCCATGAAATTCCTGGAGAATCACTCTATCATCAACTATGACTTTCACCGGAAAAGCAATCTGCTACGAACAACCAGGAGACTTTGCGAGCGTTCTCAAGGTCTTGCCAATTTCTTACGACCCAGCCAAGGCTGGTCCCAACGACATGATCTTGAAGACGTTGGGATCGCCTATTAACCCTTCTGACTTGGGACAGATGGCAGGCCTTTATCCAGTCAAGCCAAACTTGCAGGTTCTTGACAACAGTGACATGTCCAAAAAGTTGTACATTGGTGGTAACGAAGCTGTATTTGAGGTTGTGTTTGTGGGTTCTGACGTGACTGAGTATGCTGTGGGAGAGCGCATTATTGCTACTGACTTTGGGTTGGGCACGTGGAGAGACTACGCTTTGGTGGACACCAAGACCTCCGGCATGACTTTCTTCAAGGTCGACAAGGAATTGACCACCGACCAGGCAGCCACGATCTTGGTCAACCCAATCACGGCATACCAACTCTTTAACGACTTTGTGCAATGGAAGGAAGGTGACTGGATCATCTTGAACTCGGGAAACTCGCAGGTGTCGCAGTACCTCACCCAGATCGCCGTCAGAAGGGGAGTCAAGACCATGCTGATCATCCGTGACGGCAAGACGGAGGAGGAAATCAAGGGCTTGTACGACTTGGGTGCCACTAAGGTCATCACCGAGTCTGAGTTCTTTGCTGAGGACTTTGTGAGCAAGTTGCCCACCATCTCTGACAACGGTAACTTCAGACTCGCCATCAATGCAGTGGGTGGAGGAAAGTACCTGTCTGGACTTGTCTCCGCTTTAAGCCACAGTGGTATCTTGGTCACGTATGGCCGTGTTGGGAATGAGGGCCAGATCCTGTTCAGTCTCGGCGAGCAGATGTTCAAGAACATTTCCTCGGTTCCTTACTGGTTGGGCTACAATGCTGCTATTAACAGAAAAGGTCTCATCGAAGCTTTGTATGCTGTCACTGATTTGTACAAGGAGGGTAAGTTGAAGCTGCCAGCTAACTACTACCACCCCAAGTGGGATGGAGAGCTTGGTACTTTCCTTGGTGATCTTGGCAATCCAAAGAAGAAGATCTTCAACTTTGAGTAAGTCAATGAACCACCTAAGCGAGTCGAAAGGGAGCAATCAATTGGCGTGGAAGCCACTTCTGCATTTCTACCTACGAGAGCATTCTATTCCGTTGATTTCCTTTAAGCAAAATCATCTATTGCTCTTCTCCTTTATTTAGCTATCTTGTTGAATAAACTATTCAAGCCTGTATCCCCCTATTTGCCACCGTAATACTACGTAATTACTACCGCAGGATAACTCGGAGACCTTGCTCTTTATGAAGTTCAGCCACAAAAATTTGGCTGCAAAATTTGCGACAAAACTTCTTGATTTTGTTTAAAAATAGGAGTGCCCACTCTGCCAGGCTACTTTCTGGTTATTGAAAGCTTTGACACAATCCCTTAACCATACCTCAACACCTTCCTGACTAAATGAACATCAAAGAGATAATGACTCCGGTAATTAATAAACAACTCCGGTGCTCATTTTCCTATGCTAGCCATGATGGTTGCCATCGTACCTCTGTAGTAGTAGAGCTTTCCTCACTACTTTGAGCGTTCAAAGTCACTAACAACTTTGCGTGCGTATTTCTCAGCTGGCATGGGGTTGTTTCGATCAGATAGATGCTGTACATTTGCACAAGAAGACAAGGTTTCACGCAGAGAGTAGTATGAAGTTTCAGGTCTTTAGTGTCTACTTGCGTAGTACCAGTCTTGGCGCCACCAGTGGTGCAGCGTACCGACTGATCGCTATCTTTTTTGCGCAATACGACGATAACCAGGGAAGAGCAACAACTCCTAACGTTAATCCTGGAATTCCAACACCACCTTTTGCGCAGATAAGCAAGAGAGTTAACTCTCTGGTGACGCTCGTGGGACCGAACACACATTGGAAGTTAATTCAATGGCCTCGTCCTGTAAGTCGATGGCAGGCGAGGACCATTCGCCCCCAGGAAACTCCTGAAGCAACAGACAACAATGGCTACGCAACAATACTATTTCTCTACTTTCATCTACTTCTCTTGCTTAGTCTGCTAAAAATACTTTTTGACATGGAGAAACCCTGTAACTATCCAAAAGATTAAATCAAAGATCGACTCACGACCAGCCAGTCCGAAATATTATTCTATTGTAATCACGAATTCATCATCAAAACTGTCGAGACTTCACGGTGCTTCCCTTCCGTTGGTTGGCTCAATGCCTAGCTCAATATCTTCCAGATCTGGGTGTACGTCGAATTGTGATATCTCACTGTAGGTTGAATCTTTCAATCCCACATTACACCTCATCCAGATCCAATAAAAAAGAACAACAGTTATAAAAATCTTGGTCTCCTCGACTCCATGATCAATTGTAAAGAAGTCATTAATTTGAGAACCCCTGGTCATTAACTCCCACACTGAACGAAGCAATTCTTTTCTGCTGTCGTCTTGAATTAATTGTTGTGAACTCCAGACCCACCCAAACAAGTCGACAAGTTCAGTCCCAGCGAAGGCAAGAATAGGCAACCATACGATCATGAAAGAGGACCTGTCGAACGCCTGGACTACTTTCTCGCTATCCCGTTCGTCGGCACTACTACCTCCCCATTCCTTTAGCTGTTCAGAAGTCTGCATGTAGTGGGAGAGGGAAATGATATACCAAGCTAGATAGGAGTGTTCTCTCATCCATGAGAGCAACTCCTCAAGCATGTACCACCGGTCACCGTACCCTGAGAAAATGAAGTCAGGCTCAAAGAAGTACACATAGTAAGCGCTAGAGTATTTATCTTGCTCCCTGTAGTTAGCTCCCGAGGTCAATCCAACAATGAAAAGAGTGTCCAATATAATCGCTACTATCAACACGACACCTGCCCTGGTACGTAGCTTTGAAGAAAGAGCAACATCATTTCCAAATTTGATTACTCCATATCCCATTACAAACTTTAAGATGTAGTATTTGATTGTATCATCGAGACACAACTCCAACCACATCATCAAGAGTCTCCAGAATTCTAATTTAGGGCCGGAAGTACTCTGATTCATAAGTCTTTTGAGGATCATATCAGTAAGGTCAATGATTAATTTCGGAATCACCACTGTGAAAATCACGGTCTTGGATATTATAGAGGCAGAAGCGAAGCCAGAACCTTTTTCGACATGGTGGACTAAGAAGACAAGTAGAATGCAAAAAAAGCAGAACAGGAAGACGTCCACAATGTAGAAGTGATACTCTCTAGGAGACAAGAAACCAAACGAATTTTTAAATCTGATTGGAACTGTCAATCGAGTGATCCCTTTATCAGTTGGTGCAGCCATGTAGACACAATACTCGCCTGTTTTGTTTGCTTGGAAGACAAGTGAGCTCTCCAAGTACAGATTGAATATTGTGCCTGGAATTCTGTCTTCGTACGGACGGAGAGTGAACTTGGCTTGTTCGAAATCAACTAGACCATCATAGAGTTTGTCTTTGTCTGTCCATGACTCCGAGTAATCTTGCACTGATGGCAAGTTCTCGTAGTTGAGGATTTCCACATATTCAATGATAAGAATAGGGATTTTCAAGTGGCTAGTGGCTTCCAATTCGTCAATGAAGACTGTTATTGACCCTGGTTTTCCATTTGCACTGATATGAGCGCATTTGACTCCGCTGTTATTGTAAGAGAGAGCTGCCTGGAAGAAACCGTTATCGCCAAAACAGAACGAGATGAATAGTAAGAGTGCAATTTTCATTGAATGCCGATTTTTAGGAAACACGTCAAGTTAAAAACGTTCTGGCAAATTGGTGATAACAAGGGGTATGGGAGGAACTAACAGTGGGGTGAGAAGGCTGAGGGTCATGCAAAATTATAACCGTCAGGCAACTGACTTTGTTGAGGTCTTTTAGTGCAAAGGTGTCCAATGGAGTGAGTGACTCTCACGATTTTACCACTTGTGAATTTTCCATCTTTGACAGATTTGACAGATTTGACGTATTCTGCACAAAATTTCTGACCCATAATCAATGTAGATGCTCAGATTCATCCAGATTTCTGTACTGTCTTACCGTGGTGATGTATTTATTAGATCAAGCACTGCTAGTTTCCAGCATAAATTCTTACGCCTTCAGATAAGCTGAGCGTCATTTTAGACGAGCTGCGAATTGATATTGTGCGCTTTTATAGCAGAAGCGATCTGAACTGTGATACCCTATCACAACGGCTCATACCTAATTCTGGCTTGTCCTGTTTCCAGTTTCAAGTGGTAGACATCCAGATGCTCTGGTCGTGGAGGCATTTGCTCTGGTTGTCAACCTAAATAATGGGGTTGCAGGTTGATTTCCTTGTCTCGAAGTCACCCTAACACCCCACAAAGCTTAACCGATCTCACTTCTTATTTCCACTGACTCAACTAAAATATTAGGGATCGCCAGCACTTTTAGATGAGCTCTTCAGCTTTATCGTGTGATATCGATCAGATACTACAAGCTCGGGTGAGCTTCCCCTACAAAATAATAGAGGGTAAGCTACTTGGTATGGTAAAGTACGACTCAGGCCCAACAGGGTTGACCAACTTTGACGTGGTGAAGTTGGAGTTGGAGTCGAGTATGATCCGTGATGACGGCAAATGGGTGATGAGAAATGCCGATGGAGATAAATCGAAAGATTTGGTATTCAACGATGAGTTTGTAACAGCCTGGCTTGGTCAAGATTTGATAGATAGGATGATGAGTGAGAACATCCAAATAGGTGAAGGGGTAGATGCTTTAACAGATGATATGGTCAAGGAGTATTTTGCAGCCGTGGTGGACTACAAGAGGGAGAGTTTGAAAAGTAAACTTGTATAGAGTAAGGTTTCTACTTTAATAGATCTGAGGCACAACGCCTTTTTTTGACTTTGAGCCCTCCCAATACCTAAGAATCGACCTTAGGGTCTGTGATGTCACTCCAAACCGACTCATGCGATCAAAGTACCTGCAAACGACTCGCCGTGCCTCTCCTGTGCACTCGCTTCCAATAACCAGCATTTGCCAGTGGTACGATGCCAACATGTAATCCAGGGTACCTTGTTCGTTTGCCAAGAGCTCCGCAATATACTGGAGATGTTCCTTTGAGGATCCAACTGGCCAATAAGTGACAAGCTCTTCGTGCATGGACTTTAAAGTAGCAAGGCATGCAGCAACAAATAGCTTGTGCGACATGGCCATCCAGGTCTGGGGAAACCGTCCTTCCTTAAAAGGGCGGTGAACAATTCGCAAGCAAGTACTCCTGGTCGGACCTTAATTGATGTACGATATTCCAAGATGTAGATAATAAGGGCTTTAACAGGGCCGATAGAGTCTATATGAAACCCTAATACAACACAGAACCCGTTCTCAAGGAGGCCCAAACTAGTTAATGAGGCCTTCTCGATCTCATTTAAACTGAAGAGCAGCTCGATTTCAAGTTGATTTAACACTCCTCCATTTGTCGAGAACCACGCCAACATCTCAAACCTGAGAAACCAAACCTTGAAAAAGACGCGGACCCTTGTCATCTGTTGAGCTTTGAACATGTGCTCCTTCGCAGATGTCAAACTGCTGCGCCAGTCTGGTTCGCCTGAGGCAGCATAACTGGCTGCAAAAAGCATATTGATTGCAATGTGCACATCTACTGAAAGGTGTGGATATTCCAGAGGGTAGAATTTGAGTGCTGCGTCTCTGTACTTTTTGGTGTACTTCTTGTTTGCAAGGGCACCAAGTGCAGATATCAACTTGGTCATACTGTTGCTTTCTCTTGCCATCTCGATGAAATAGTTTTTCAAAGTTTGAGAGTTATCGGTGGTCAATGGGACTACAACTCTGAAAAATGTATCGTAGAAGTTGTCTTTGTAGAAGTCAAAGAAAACATCCTTAGGTTCTAGACTGATCTTTTCTGGAATCACCAATGCATTGGCTTTTGGACCGGTTATCCTCTCTGGATTAGCAATCCTAGTCAGGCATCTCTTTTCTTCGTCTTCACTGGAATCGAAGTAAACCCTGATTACTTGGTTATCATTACGCGAAATGCTGTTCATGTTGGTGAAATGAGGAGCGGTGATTAATTTTATTTGTATTGCAAATATGAAACCCATTTTTATGCTCATTTTTTGCACCCAAAAGTGAAGATGATAGAGTGGATGGTAAATGTATGTGAAATGGAGTACTATAGGCACTTTTGAATTCTGCAAACAGGCTAAATGACACTTGTTGGGGAGAGGAACAACCAGAGGTGTGCGATTCAGCTGAACTTCGCCCTAATTACTTTGAAGTGAACGTATTGCCTCCCTAGTTCTTTGAAAGCCATCCTGGACCCCCCCTCCCATCTTGGCATAACTAACCAAATTCGTATTTTTCAGACGTCCAAACTCATAAACATATTGATCGCGAGCAGATTCAGCACTCATCATCGGGGCTTTCTTATATTAGCTGTTTTGCGAAAGCTTAATGGTTTGCCCTTCTTAAGGCTCTTTTAACCCATAATCCCGTAAAAAGGCAACTTGTCCGAGCGGTTAAGGAGAAAGACTCGAAATCTTTTGGGCTTTGCCCGCGCAGGTTCGAATCCTGCAGTTGTCGTTATACAAAACTATTACCACTGCGGTACGCGTTATTTTTTGCTGTTATCAATGAGACGTCTCCAAGCTGTCTGAAAGCTCGTTTCTCTGCTACCAGATTCTTTCAAGGGCACTAGCAGAGCAGTGAGTAGCTGGGGAAATTGGTCAAATTCTCTTGGGGCCAAATATTTGAGTTTTTGAGCTTTCAGAATTCTTTTACATGAGTGAGCAGAGCCTGTGGAGCATATTTAGCTCAACCCTCAGAAGAAAACTGGCCGATAGGAAGATGCAACTCTAGTGTCTTTCAAAGATTTGCTCCTTCCGCCAATTTGAGTAACACAACTCATTAACAAGGAGAAACACTTCCTCACATGATGGGGCTAAATCGTAACCTGAATAACACACCATTGACAACGGATTCACAATAGCGAGTACAACCAAGCATGTACGATGATTGAAATACTCACCAAATGGCTTTAACAAAAAACCAGATCCAGCTTATATTCTACTGTTCTCACACTTTCTCAGTTAACTGAAAACACATAACTAGCTACCTATAACATTAATAGGATATATATCACTATATCCAAACTAAATAGATCATTATATGAAATCGAAATTTGCCGATTGTCAATGGTCTGCAGATATCAAACTCTTTCCTTCTATAGGGCCACCTACTCAAAAATTGAAGTCCTATTCGGCCTCTAGTTCAAGTCTCTCGAACCTGGTGGAATTATGCAATCTTCCTATAATGTTCACCTATCATATTCTTAAGTGATAAACCTTCTGAAATCGAGACACTGGATCCCCCGTACATGATATCTCCAATTGTCGACGGATGACGATCTAGCCACGATTGCCTCAAGACCTCGTCAACTTTGAGAAACTTCAAACTAGCAAACAATAAACCCAGATCAAGAAATCTTTGTACCAAATACCCAACCACTCACCTTTTCAAACAGTGCTACACTTTATGAACTTACAATCATCATATTAAAGGACTTGCTGCTAGCTTCTCTAAGAACGGAGGCAAGTCATCTTTTCTAATCTCAATTACCGAGCTGTCGAAGCTATCGATTCTCACCTTTGCGCCTGAAGTGTTTGCAAGTTGCTGGAATATCACACTAAACGTGTTCAATCTCATTGTCACCGATGGTTCTCCCTCTCCTTCCTTTTGCTGCGCTAATCTTGCTCTGGTCGAGTTGTCCATTCCTCTGGGATACTTTGGAGCCAATCCAATTACCAAGTAAGAATCACTTGAAACGTCCAAACTGGCAACCACAAACGGCTTCAACGACTTCTTGTTGTTCATGAAATCCAACTCTGTGATGTTCTCAACCAACCAGCTTCCCAACTTTGTCAACATCAACGGGTTGTTAAAGATCTTCAAGTCGGGAATCGACCCGTCGTTCAACACACAGAGCCTGTAGGTGCGCATATTCTTTATCAATCTTCTTTCGAGAAGTGACATGCCTGTTCTGAAGATGATCTGTTGTATTTCCTTTGCGTGGTCGAGTCCCTCCAACAACAACTCGAGGCCCTTGGTTTTTTTAAAGTTACTGGCCAACTTCCCCGTGACGCCTGTGACGACGACCGAGTTGGAGCTGGCAGTCATGTTGAGTGCGTCCCACAGCGACCAGAAATTGGTGACCCATGCTTTCTCTTTCTTCTGTATGCGTTCGTTGATCCTGGTATCTTTACTTTCGTCGTCCAGCTCGTCGTCCTCAACATCCAACATCCTTTTGTCGAGCTCAAGCAATGCAGTGAGAGACTCGACGCATTCCATCGCCGATAACTGTCCGGTATATCCAAACGTGCGCACAAACCCGTCTCTGACTATTCCCTCCAACCCGTACAATGGCAAGTACTTGCTGAATATCACAGGAAGCTGTTTCTTGACGCGAATATCCATATAAAGCCATTTCTGCTGTGCTACTGCCAACGACACACCCATCTTAGCAAACATCTTGTGCAACTTCTTCTTTCCGTCTTCCGTCCACAAATTTAATTTAGAGTTGACGTGACTCGAGTAGAAGAAGGAATCGTATAACGTCCAGTGTCGTAAAAGAAACAAGTGATAGTCTGTTTCTATGCTGAGCAAGGTTGTATCTGCCGTTTTCTCTGATAGCGATTGTGAGTTGGATGGGTTCAATCTTAACACCTCATCTTTGTATATTGGTTGCAAACGGTCGTACACCTCGGGGTAGTGGTTGTCTAGTGACGAAGTACCTATTATAGCCAACCATAAATTCTCCAAGCTGGTTTCTCCAATGGATGTCAAAAATCCGTAAACCACCGCACTTGCAGCGGTCATAACTGTTGTTCCTTGGTTGTAGTAGTCGTCTAGTTTATCTTTTTGCTGTGAAGCGTCTCGCTTCTTTTGTCTTTTGACTTTCTTTAGTTCCCTTTCTTGTCTCTTTCTTTTTCGATTATCGTCTTCTTCATCATCATCTTCTTCTTCTTCTTCTTCCTCCTCCTCCTCCTCCTCTTCTTCTTCTTCATCGTCCTCATCACTTGATTCATAATTCTCAACCAAATGTGTATATGCAGCTCTCACTTCATTCAAGTTCCCATCTATAAACCCATCATCAAAACACGAAACGACAGACGAACCGAAAACATTATCCAAACTCCAAGGCCTGTGTCCGTCCATGATGTATATTTTTCTGGTTAACTCTAAACCATTCTTCTTTAAGGTATCAGTCTGCAAATCATCATTAACATCTTCAACATTCTTATTACTGGAAACAACAAAGTTGTCTGGTTCGATCTCCAAGAACCCTTCAAGGTCAAGCATGGCACCACAGCCAATTAGGAAAACATTAGTTACGTCGTCGTCCAACTTGGAATAGTGAGTTTTCAAATCAGAATACCCCACGACTGGGATCAACTGGTACTGAACCAATTCTTTTCGTAACAACAAACTCATGATTTTGGCGGCACATAAGGAGTCGATGTCTAGACACGATGCAAAGATCACCAACTTGCAGGTCGAGTGCGATAACGCTGTTCGCTTGATCTGCCGAAACGTCTCAGCATACTTGTCTGGCGTTATGTACATGGGTGTGATGGTAAATAAAAATTCAATTGAGACGCGTTTTTGTATGTGTGTCACGTGAGCCGGAGAAGCAACTGGGTCTTGGTAGCTGGTGATTGGGTTGAGAGAGGAAGAGGAGGGGTAGTAACAGGATACTGGTTGGAGTCCGAAGTGTGATCTTCTTGTTGAAATTAGTGAAAAAACATGGAGAATCTATGGAACCATACCGTGCACACTGTAGAGAAACCATATCTCATGCATCTCAAGATAACCTCTCTGCACAGCAACAGATTTCGTGTCAACCAATTCACCAACTTTATTATAAGGCTAATATTATAGGCGATTTGGAAACACTACTGACGTCAACCTTCAGATTATTGTTCTTCATTTCACACAAAACTCCAGCGTTCCAAATGGCATGTCAAATTCCCGAGCACAGCAGCCTTTCCATTGTTGAACCTTAGTCAAAACTTGTAAGCCGCACCCCAGTGCGGTGCGTTCCAAAGAAAGAGTCCATCTTACTTAAACACACCAGGTTCGTTCATAATATTCCCTGAGACTCAAAATATTCCCAAGGTTGATAATAAGATGCAGAGAGTACGTGAATGTAGGTCTCTTGAATTCCCTGGTCTCTCCGGTCAACTTAATCCGAGTCTCGACTCTATGAAAGGTCCTCCTGAACAATCTACCAATCATTAACGCAAGATAAGAACTCAATACTTTAATCATAAGCCAACATTCTGCAAAACTGCTTGTTGTATTGTCTCATTTTGTCTGCAAAACTGCTTGTCCAGTACTTGCTGTCTGAGGTCTTTACACAAATATTAACTAGAGCAATAACTAGATAGGCAAACAGAAGCCTCAACTCATAACCAAGGCTCGTTTAATGTACGCTACATAGATCATCTTGCATACGCATTCGTCAGGGCTTGGGCTGGTACAGAATTTGTCCTCCACTTCATCTGGGGTGCGTGAACGTTGGACCCTAGGGCATACAATTACGGGGTAATAACGGAAACCAGTAAACGTGGAGTATGTGGAGTGATGTGAGATCATCTTCTATTATGAGCCGTTGGAATTACTGAGGTGACCGTATATTCAGTGCACTCCTATACACCTAATTCATGTCACTCTTCTAATACTCTTATCTTCACGCTCCTCGCTTATTAGACCAAAAAGTATTAACCTAGTAATACCTCCTCCAATCCAACTGCTTGAGGAGACCATCCCTCAGTACCCCAGACATGCAAGTAGAGCCTATAGAACTGTACTCCACTGTTCTCCAGATTCTTCCCCACAAAGTTGGTCCTCCACGCAAAGGTTCCTCCACGTTTATCCTCCACGTTTTTAATGACAAAAAATTGGGGTATTTTTTTTCAAATCTATGTCATCTTATAAATAAGAAGGACTTAGACATGGAATACCACTCATCATAAAATATCCACATTCATGTCTGATATCAAGGAACCTAGCACCGACGCTTCCACGCGTCTTTCACAAGAATCAGTTGTTCCTGAACCCAAGTTCAAGATGAAGAACATCTTTGAGAAGATCGAAGACAGACCTACACCTCCAGAGGTGTACAATTACAAGATCTATTTGACTGCTCTTATGGCACTGGCTGCTGCTATTATTATCGGTTATGATGGTGGTTTTATTGGTGGAACCGTCGCACTTCCTGCTTTCAAGAAGGAGTTCAGTCTTGATAATTCTTCTCATAGCAAGAATACGGTTTCCAACATCATCAGTGTCTTTCATGCTGGATGTTTCTTTGGTGCTTTGTTTTCGTATCCTCTGAGTTACTACTATGGACGTCGGATTTCGTTGATCGTTGCTTCTGTTCTTATTACTATTGGTTCGGCTATTATGTTGGCAGCTAGCTCCAAGGTTGGCTTGGCTCCGATTTATGTTGGCCGTGTATTGGCCGGGTTGGCTGTGGGAGTGTCCACCAACTTAACGGTGGTTTACATTTCAGAAGTCGCACCTCCTGCGATCCGTGGCCAGTTGATCTCGTCTTATGAAATCGGCTGGAGAATCGGTGACTTGGTCGGTTTCTGGATTTCGTATGCCGTCGACTCACACGTTAAGCTGGGCAAACAACAGTGGTTTATTCCGTTTGCCGTTCAGCTCATCCCATCGGGTCTCTTCTTGTTGGGAAGTATCTTCATGAAGGAATCGCCCAGATGGTTGTTCCAAGTTGGACGTTACGAAGAAGCACTCAAAAACTTGTCATGGTTCCGTAACTTGCCGATTGAACACGAATACATGGTGTACGAAGTTAATCAAGTTCGTGAATCGATCGAGGTCCAACGTCAACGTATTGGATTGGGACTCTGGGACCCATTCCACGAGGTGTTCTTCAACAACCGTAAGGTGTTGTTCAGATTAATGATCACATGTACGCTTTTCCTTTTCCAGAACTTCTTGGGTATCCAGCTGATCAACTACTACTCGCCTATCATATTTGCCGGCTTGGGTGTTAAGGGCACCAACGCCACTTTGTTTTCCACTGGTATGTTTGGAGTGGTCAAGTTTGTGTGCACGTTCATCTACATCTTGTTTATTGTCGACACGATTGGCCGTCGCAAGGCGTTCATGGTGAGTCTGACGGTGTGTCTGCTTTGTTTCTGGTACATTGGAGCATATCTCAAGGTGAACGACCCTACGCAGCCAGGCCACGTAGCTGGTCCAGGAGGAAAGGCAGCTATAGGGCTCATGTACATCTGGATTGCGTCTTTCATTCTCGCGTGGCTGGGAGGGCCGTTTGTGGTTGGTAGTGAAGTGTTTGACCAAAACATCCGTTCGTTTGTGCAGGCCATCAACGCAGCGGTGTCTTGGGTGCCCATCTTCATCATGTCGAGATTCACCAACAAGATGATTGACAAGATGCACTACGGGATCTACTTTTTCTTCTCGCTGTTGGCAATCTTGCTGATTCCGTTCGTTTACTTCTTCTTGCCTGAAACCAAGGGTATTGCTTTGGAGGACATGGACAGGTTGTTTGACAGAGGGTTACCTGCGAGAAGAGCGCACGCGGTGGTGTTGAGTAATGTCAGACATGAGACTGAGGTTGGATTTAAAAACAGAGCATTATTGGAAATAGCAGGAAATGAAGTGAAGGAGGAGACTGTACACGAGGAGGAGTTGATGAGAAAGAATTAAAGGATAGGATAATAATAATTGGAATATATGGCATTTTGGGAGACTGTAGATGACGAGCGAACAGAGGCTAGTGAACGAGCGAGTGAAAAGAAGCACTTAGCTTACGAACAAGGGGAGCGAGTAATGGAAGAGCTTCAGTAAACTAAACAGCAAACTCTAAATGGTTGAAAAGAAGAATTGAATGAAAGGAGAGGAACAGAGAAATACGAACGTATGATGTCATAACAATCAAGATTAAATCGCTAAGCCGACTTCTGGGTGCAAATAATT
This sequence comes from Kodamaea neixiangensis, assembly GCA_030565385.1. NCBI lineage: Eukaryota > Fungi > Ascomycota > Pichiomycetes > Serinales > Debaryomycetaceae > Kodamaea > Kodamaea neixiangensis. The sequence continues at coordinate 534,061 of JAJMBT010000002.1, read as the reverse complement.
AAACTTTGAGGCAGGACCAAGGAATGTTATGTTTGAAAGTTGTGAATGACACCTGTGGGAGCTTAATCTCGAGGTTGGATTGTCTCATACTCCTAAAAGGGAGACAAAATGCTGAAGTAAAGAAGAGTGACAGGAGTGAGTATGCGTATGGCGTCAGGCACAAGTTCTGATTCCTAGAAAATAAACGGTGTAGATCTGAGGTAAGTATTCTTTACAGAGGTACAGCCATTGTGGATATAATACAAATATAGACAGAGGAACAGCCAGATACATTCAGAGATAACACAGCACAGATGAGCAGAAGAATAGAATAGTAAGAGAAGATTATACATACTAGTAGGAATTGATGGAAGTTGAAATGTGAGCTGGGCTTACAAGGAATCCCCACAAACCTATTCACATGACTACCATGGTTCGAATACATGGTAACGACTGAATGAGTCAGCAGTGACCTTACTCAGCCGACCAGGTGGGTTATTTTGCAAACAAGATACAAAAGGATTTGAATGTGATGTGAATATCTATGATGTCTTCAGATATCTTTAGATATCATTATTCAAAGAATAATGAAGACCGAACACAATTGATGAATACAACTGATGAGTTCATTCGAACAGAAGATCTTCAACCATGAACCTCCCTCGGCCCTGGTCGCTCCGCTCCTCGCTCAACCCCATCGCTCCATCCAATCGTCACGTTCTACACTCTCTTGGCAGTCTCCCATGCAGGATTTGCAACATACGAACCGTAAACGGATTTTGTGGCTATAATTAAGGCTGCACTCCCCCACATAAGGATTGGCATATACGCATTGGGACGTTGAGATGGGGGTAGCGTTGAGCATGGACTATATTTAAGGCCAGAGATTGCCAATTGTTTTTAATTTCAAGCAAAGGTTAAATGAAGTGGTCCTTACTTGTTGCTTGTCTTTCATATGTTCTTGCTGAGTTACCAAATGGCGCGGTAGAGGTTGGATTCGATCTTTATCGTGGGAATAGTGCCAAAGATTTGGAACTCCATGGTGAGTACAATTTACAGAGAATAGAAAAGAGAGATGGGCTGTTTGAGGTGAAACTCAAGAACCAAAGAACGTACTATATGGTTCAATTGAATTACACAAACCTGGATTCGGTAGGGGTTCTTATTGATACCGGTTCCTCTGACTTGTGGATCTCTTCTCATGAAGTCCAGTGTGTTGCAATAAGTTCATACAAGAACAAGAAGAAACGTGCCGATTCGGTTTCTGCTGTTGCACTGCACGCCACAGGGTCTCCTGGTGATGATCCTGACGACCTTGGAACACCAACCTCTTCTTACAGATATGCCACCACCAACACGTGCACTTCGTACGGATCCTTCAACACTGGTCTTTCGGGTTCATTCAAAGCAAACACGTCTGATCCTGCCTTTTATATTGAGTATGCCGATGGAACTGAATCTGATGGGTTGTGGGCTCAGGCTGATATGGGTATTGGAGGTGTGGAGGTGAAAAAGGTCAACTTTGCACTTGTCAACGTCACCACTTCAGATGTTGGTGTGATGGGTATTGGATTGCGTGACAATGAGGCAACCTTCGCCATTGACGGTGGAGGCAACTATACCTATGACAACTTGCCTATTCAAATGAAGAACCAAGGACTCATTCACAAGAACGTTTATTCCTTGTACTTGGGCCCAGAACAGGATTATGGTACCTCATCTATCTTGTTTGGAGCTGTTGATCACCTGAAATATGAAGGAGAACTAGCCACCTACCCTATTCTCGCTTCCAATCTGTACGGTGACCCAACCGTACCTTTCAGATTGGCAATTGCCATGACTTCCTTAGGATTGACCAACGGAGACACTGAAATCAACCTCCTGAACAACGTACGCCTGGCATTGTTCGACTCGGGTTCGACTGTGTCACGTTTGCCTACCAGCTTGCTCCGCGTATTGACTCACACATTGAACGCAACATACTCCTTGACGTACGACCTGTACTTCCTCCCATGCCCACTGAAAAACTCAAACGTCACCATCGACGTGAACTTTGGAGGCACGATCATTCGTGCGCCACTTTCCAGTGTGGTGAGACCCTTTGACGAAAGAAGATGTCTCTTTGGATTCCGCGATGGCGGTTCCAGACCACTGATCACTTTCGGCGACAACTTCATGAGAAACATGTACATTGTATATGACTTGGAGGACTTGGAAATCTCAATTGCACCTGTCAAGTTCACCAACGACACAGACGTCGAGGTAATCACGTCAAGCGTCCCCAAAGCCGTAAAGGGAGAATTATACAGTCAAACAGAGCTCAGCTCAGGAGTAGAAGGTTTGGCCTCCACTACTATCAGTTATTCGACTACCTCTCTTCCTTTCTCCACCACTAGTCGGAGATTCACATCTGGTTCAGCAGGATCTATTACCGGATCACTCAGGTCTTTGGGATCTGCTAGAGCAACTACTTCTTCTTCGTCCTCCACGAAAAACGAAGCTGAACGAAGCTATTCTAGACATGCTCTTGTTGGGTTCTTAACTATTATTTTAGGCACTGTAGCATTGATTTAAAATACACGAGGCAATGAATTTTGTAGACTCCAATATCAGAACTTAATAACTCAGTGAGTGTTAGTAGTGACTTCTCAAACTTGACACTCTTTGTTCATTAATAGCATTGATATCAATCTGTCAAAAAACTGGTAAAACAATCTACACGTCTAAAATAAATAGACACCCAAAGTTTGCCATCTAGGATCAGTTAAACAAGGTTTTGTGTTACCCAATGAACCTTTCGCCTTGGTTTGCTATTCCGTTTAGTAATTCTTTGATAAAAGAATTGGTTACAACTGGAGTATAGGTTTGAATTTCGTAAGATTGTAGGAGTGCAATAGAAAACACTCCAAGATGATGGATTTTAATCTTCTAAGCCTTCTCAATGGTTGCAAATTAAACTTTGCGAGGCACGCAGCGAGCGCGGAAAGATGTGAATTTTGGATGACATTTGGTTCTGAGCTTTATCTTTGAGGCTGCTTCTTGACTCAATAGTTTATTCCCAAAATTAATCAGAGATACTGTGACCAGAAGGGGTTGACTGGAACTGCTTGCGGAAAATGCCAGGGACACGATCTCATCGTTTGTTTTCCATGTGCATGAAGCAGTAACTTTGCATTCATGATGTCAGACAGTACGTGGGTACTCTTATCTTACTGACCGAAGTGGTAATATTAATAGGATCTGAAATTGAAAGATCAGAAGGAAGCAGTAATAGTAGATATGTTTATGAATTCTTAAGCCGCATGGCTATAGATCTTCCCCACAATTCATTCATCCGTTACACATAATTCCACTCTGGTTACTACCATGGTTCGAAAACCATTGGGGGACGGTATTAACTTTAGAACTCGACTCAGTGCTTGTGACTATACTCAACGTCGTGGAGGCTCCAAGTGAGTATAGTAGTAGTTGAATCTTAAGAATAATCTGAATATTCATCTGAACGAACACCTTATCACGAATTCTACACGTTAACAGTAGTGACAAGATAATCTTTACGACAAACTTGCCTTCTCACTCTTTACCTCCCTCTAAGTTCAAAGCTTCATTGCCCTTTACCTCCACTTGGCTTTCCACCTGCGCAGGATTTGCGACTAACGAAACTATATCCGTAACCCAAAGCCATGGGTATCAGACACTCACACTCAGATGACTGCTTAGATTCAGCATTCGTCGTTATTGTTTCCTCTTCTCTTGGGCAGAAATCAAGTTGACAAGGAGGATGACCTGGATGGGGATTACCTGGATGTGGATAACCTGTATATGTACTTTGCCATTTACATGGCTCGTTTGAATTACACAGATATGGAAACAATCGAGTATACATTTCATCTGGTTATTCTGACTGGTGGGTCATCTAGTGAAGTAGATTGTCGAGAGTTTGCCCCTAATTCTGTAAATGTATCTGAGTCTGCTCTTGGGATTCCTAGAGATGACCCTCTCATCATTAGACCTCCTTTTTCTTCTTCCATCAGTTCTGGCACCAGAGATTTGTGCACTTCGTACGGATCCTTCAACACTGGTCTTTCGGGTTCATTCAAAGCAAACACGTCTGATCCTGCCTTTTATATTGAGTATGCCGATGGAACTCAATTCAATGGGATATGGGCTCAGGCTGATTTTGGACAAGATGCCTCTTTGATTTCTTCGATGGTGGCTCAAGGCCAATAGTGATCTTGGGTAGCAACTTTATGAGAAACATGAATCTTGTCTATGACTTAAAGGACATGGAAATCTCTGTTGCGCTTGTCAAATACTCCAACGATACAGACATCGAGGTCATCACCTGGAGTTTTCCCAAAGCATCCAAGGGAGATTATTACAGTCAAACACAGCTCAGCACAGGCACAGATGGTTCGGCCACCACTACCATTGAATATTCGTCAAGCACCTTCTCAAGTTACTTTGAAACTTCCAGTAGCAATTCCACGGGCAAGACTACGCGCAAGGGCACTTCAAGTTTACCTAGAACTAGCTCTGAATCTGCAACCAGATCTTCGGGGTCGTCTTTAACCCAGTCTTCGGCCTCCCCTTCCTCTTCCTCTAGCTCGTCTTCTTCCAGCTCTTCCACAAAGAACGAAGCTGAAAGGGTCTATCTCAGAATGCACTTGCAGGTTTCTTGACCATCATCTTAGGCACAGTAGCAGTATTGAAAGCAATATACGAGTCAATGAAAGTCTGTAGCTTCGTGAAAGTACCAGAACAATAGCCCTCTAGTTTTGTTGAATTATGAGGGGTTTGAATGGGTCTACTCTGCTAGCTCTGATTGTTGGGATGAAAATCTCTGCGTAGGAGCTGGGTTTCTGTAAGTCAGCAGCTGCAAAATATCTATTACAACTTTTGGCGAGACAACCTAAGGCAGTGCCTTGCACTTTATTTCCTGCCATACAGTCATCGCATGGTATTTGAGCACCAGAATAGCGATGTATTGTTGGGCTTTTTTCTAGTATTTTCAAAGGTTATTCGTCAAATAATGGGGAGACCCACGGCTCAGCAAAACACTCCGGCAGATATCATCATAAGTTGTACACTCAAACGGCGCCCCTTGTTGCTATTCTTAAGCTGACATCAATGCCTGTCAAAGGTGTCAAATGAGGACTTAATCGACACAATTAATAAATTAAGAGGCCGTGGATAAAATAACCAGGCACACCAAAACCCTCAACGGCATTCCGAGTTCAGTTATTCCGATATTACCCAAAAATCAGTGGAGTAGTAACCAGATTCAGTGGATTCAAAATGTCAGTAATAAAGCCAATTTCTCCACTCGGATACTCCACTTGAACTAACCCATCGATATTGGCTTCACTTCGTTGATCCATTTGTGTAACTATCGGTATAATTCGAGAATTGGCCGCAAAAACTACTGAAACCAACGTAAACTTGAATTGGCCAGCTTAGTGGTATAAATAGTGGTTAAATGACTATTCCTACGACCACAAGGATGCCTGCTGTTCTCAGAGCAAGGTACAACTCGCTCTATAAGAACTTCTGTTTGCCAGTCTTTCTTCCAATTCTGAAAGAATTTTCAAGACTGGTGAGTACTTTACCAGAGGGTTCCTTGGAGAGTGATATTTTGATGAGACAGCCAAGTATGTTGTTATTTCTGAAGAAAAGAGTCAAGGTGCCAGCACTTTGACTACTAGATGGGCTTGCAAGACCTATACCAACAACCCCAATGCTTCGTTGGTCGCCTCTTGTGATACCAACCAACGAAGAATTCTTGAAGTACTCCTATGAGGTCGACTTGAAGACCTTTCACAGCATCGGACCAGGCAACAATGCTACGGTAGTTATTGGCTCAGTATTATTGAATGCCCTGTTGGCGTTGCTCAAAGATGAGTCTGCAGAAAACAACATCTGGTTGACTTTCTCGCATGATACCGATCTTGAAGTCTACCATGCTGCGCTGGGTGTTGTCACTTCTCGGGCCAAGTTACCAGCAGATCATATCCCGTTCCCAAATCCACACGATCATGCACAGATTTTGCCAATGGGTGCTCTTATCTATACTGAGAAGCTCAAGTGTGGAAATGACTCGTTTCTGAGACACATTGTCAATGATGCTGTCGCTCCAAATGAATCTTATGCTACTGATCCTGGTTTCTCTTGCAAGTTTGATGAGCATGAAAAGGATATCGAGGATAGAATGGGTGTCCAGGAGTTTGCTGAGGTTTGTAAGGTTGACAAGGGTGATCCTGAGTTTGTTACATTCTCTTGGGATTATAACACCGCCAATTATAACGCTCCTCTTATGAATGGTTGATCCTGAAAATATCTAGTTGACTATCTGTTGCAGTCTAGAGTAACAGTTAGCAGTATATTATACCTTAGTATACTCAACAGTTTCAAGCTTAGTAAACAGTATTGAGTGGTCAACAAAGCCACATCATTATCGGTGAAGTAGTTCTTCTGGACGATTTTCCATGGCTTAGAGTCGATTGCTGCAAAAAAGCGGACATGCATAAGTTGGCAAGTCAATACTATACGTATCAACGAAGATGAATGGTAGTCATACGGAATATTACTCTCCATTCTCATCATGCTGCAGAGACTTCTCGCAAACAGTATGTCATCGTCCATGATTACCCTTTTAAGACCAGTTGCAATGTTAACCATCACCGACAACCAATCGCAACCAAATCCCCTCATGGAACCAGCTTGACAACCAGATATGTCTTCTGATACATAAACGGTTGCAAACTGGCAGATTCATCGCCGGCACAAATTTCAACGACCCCATCACCTCGTTTTAGAACTTGCAGTCTCAATCAAGATAAGCTAAACCGGTATAGCGCACTATCCGGGACCACTCTACTGGTTCTGAACCTCCAAACTCAGAACCATCCCATTGCCAAGTAGTTTATTTGTAGTCGAAGCCTTTTGATTCGATCTGTGGGGTTAAGAATACGAGATCCAAACCAAACCATACCAACGGAGTTCTATTAAACAACAAGGACTTCTATTTTGGACCTACAGCCCACTGGTGGTTCTACTATTGGGATCTTCGGAACCATGAATCGAACTCATGGAAGTCTCATCCAATAAGTTCCATTGAATTTAATCTCTTTTTAAATTTAATTTGATCCCGCCAGAGCCGTTTTTTATTTCAAGCACTCTCTTCTTTTTGTTGAAATGGTTGAGAAGAGTCTGGGTACTGGTCTAGGGGATGCTGTTACCTCTCCTAGTCATGCAAAGGAACGCGAAGAGTCTGGTGAACCGGCGTTTTTAAGCGATGAGCAAGCAATCTACAATAAGTTGCTAGATTCCGATGATCCAATGTATATTGGTGGTGCTGCAACGAACGAGCTCAATGATGAGTTAGATCCTGAGGAAGAATCAGCGGTTTCAGAAGAAGAAGATGAGTTCGACGATGAGTTAGAAATGGAACAAATTCCAGTTGATATCAGGTCATCGATGCCATCATTAAATGAAGGAGAAGCTTCTGTCTACATCCAGTCATTGAGGTCGAGTGTGTCCTCAATTCCGAAGTCACGCAAGAGACTTTCACAGAACGACGCCAATTCCATTGTTGGCGGAGAATCCATAGATGAAGTATATCTGGACAACAGTGGGCTGTTCGCGACCGCAGAAACAGATCATAAAGTCGAAAAGGAGGTTCTCAAAGAACCCAGTCCTTTCAAGCCCAGTCAACAAGCCAAGGTTTTCTCGTTTTCGTTACCGTTTGGCGGAGGATTGTCGAAGGTCGGTTCCAATATCACAAGACAGTTACACTCGCTCAAAATCGACAGTCTCCCACTTATCAAGAACTACAGCAACAACAGCGATATCGAACTGATCAAGCAAGACATGAAGTTTCGGTTGGAGCGACAAATGTCAATTGACACTGTAGACGATGCCAATTACTTCAAGTACGTGAAGAAGAGCGACAATGCGAGAATCCGTGCTGTCAAGAAGTCCATCACGAGCAACTTGAACGATTTTCTTCCAAACATAAAGACGAACGAACAGAAAGACTACGAGACTATCTTCAATGACATTGACGGGAACATTGTGATTATGGGAGGGTACCGAGGGTCGATCTTGAGGGACGCGAAAACGCAGAAGCGAGTGTGGATTCCAATAAAGGCTGGGTTCAACTTGCGCAAGATCAACTTGTTATTGGGGCCAAGCCCCGAGGACGAGTTGCGTGCCACAGACCTTATTTATCCTGACGGGATCTTGACCAACATCGGACCCATTGATATCTGTAAGAAGTTGATCAAGAAACTCTCGCATAACCCCAAGACCAACGTCAAAGAGTTTGGGTACGACTGGAGACTCAGTGCCGATATCACGAGCAAACAGTTGGAAAAGTACTTGGAGGAGTTGATGAAGAACACTGGTAAGCCCACGTTGGTGATTGCACACTCGATGGGAGGGCTCATTGCACACGGAGCGCTCCAGAACAACCCCAAGTTGTTCCGGTCGTTGGTGTACGTGGGAGTTCCGAGCGAGTGCTTGAACATCTTGGGGCCATTGCGGTACACCGACTCTGTGATTCTCTCGGACAAGATCTTGACGCACGAGGTGAACTTCATGATGCGGTCGCTGTTTGTGTTTCTCCCATTGCACGGCCGTGTGTTTCTGAATGAAAAGACACACGAGCATTATGATCTCGACTACTTTGACCCTGAAGTGTGGGTCGAGTATAACTTGAGTCCGTTGGTTGCTAAGAAACGGAGGTTGTTGGAGCAACAGCTGCAACGACTGACGTCGCTGTCGCTTGCGCTTGCCGGACAAACGAGTGGGCACGGTATCTTTTCGAGTTCGCCGAATGTCTCGCGGTCGAGCACGCCGCCGCCATCGGAGTCGTCATTTTCGATCAACAGTTTCAGTCATAAGTTGAAGCTGTACCCGATGTCGATCGTGAGGAAGGTGCGGCCGCTTTCGATAGACTCGGTACATAATTTGTCAACTTCGCCGAGCGTGAGACAGAACGGTGCTGGCGATCACAGCGACCAGCTGACACCGATGTCGCCAACGCTGGCGCGCGATTCTCTGCCTGAGTACGCGAACTCGATGGCAGCGACAGATGCAATAGTGGGTGCAGCCGGAGCCGGGCTCCCCAAGTCGCCGACGCCAGCACGGCAAGGAACCGATGTCGAAGAAGAGCGGTTCGCGATCTCGTTCTCACAGGCGTACGAGTACCTCACGGACACGTTGAAGCGGGCGAAGGCGTACATTCTTTCGTTGGAGTATAGGGAAGAATTGAAGGACGAGTACCCACCGTTGGCGATTGTGTACGGGAACCAGGTTCCCTCTGTGAGAGGCTCGTTTGTGAGCGGCCGCGAGGACATCAAGAACGGCAACTACTTTGGGTTCTACTACGGTCACGGTGACGGGGTGGTGCATCAGCGGTGGGTGATGCCGGAGAAGAAGGGGTTCAGTCCGTACAACGAGAAGACTGGAGAGGGACATATAGTGGGGAAGTTTGCGAGCGGATCTGGGCACGTTAGTTTGATGACGGACTTCAAGGCGATTGGAAGTGCGTTGCGGGCTGTTTATGATGCAGAGGGAGCGTGGAAGAAGAGAAAGAGGGTTTAGGATTAAAAGTGGGTACTGATATAGTGAATGAAGGATATAATGAGAGGAAGTAGAGGGTAGAATGTAAGCTATGGATATTAATAAGAGATGAGAAGGTGTAGATGAATATTGAGTACAAGACGGAAATGAAGGTAGAAGTATATGATAAGAGTATGGATATTGATTTTAGCAGATGGTATGGATGTTTAGCAAGAAGTATGGAGAAGTGTCTGAGAAATAGATTAGAAGTATGTAGAGAAAGGTATGATTTTGACTGAGGTGGTGTAGGTAGAGTGAATAACTGGAAGGCAGAGTACAGAAACATGAACAATTGATATAATCAGGTAAATGTCTATGGTATGGCCAGGGTTAGGGTACGTAACAAGCTAACATCACTTTGGTGAAGACGCGAACTGGACAGTTATTAAATAAGGTTAAGGGCCATTGGAATTGAACGCTAACAGCGAAGTAACATCGTTGACAAGCACAATTATATTTAGACATAAGCAGGATCCTAATGGCAAAGACGAGTAGCAGACAACGCATATACGGTGATCAATAGGGAAAGTGGTTACGATACAACGCTACTGAAATAAGGTTATGGTTACTCCGGAAAACACAAGCAGAATCAGCTGTTCGGAAATATGATGTCAGTGCAACTAGTATGGGTGTAGAGGATTCGAGGTAGAGTTTTAGAAGGTACATTTATATAGAATACATATATTTAATAGAATACATGTACATTTAAATAGAATACATACATTGATGTATATGTACTTGTATAAAATAGAAAGATGAGATAAAATAGAAAAGTGGGCAAGAAAGCAGGCAGGAAATAGAATAGAATAGAAAGGAGTAGATAGAGTTTAAGTATGGTCGGCATGCTGCGCATGCTTCTCATCTCCATCTCGTCAATGGCTGCGAAAAACGCATAAATAAAAATCCGAAGCATGCAAAGCAGATTGAAGAGAGGCGCAGAGAGACAGGTACGCACGTATCTAGCGTAGCCTGGAGGCGTCCGACAAGAAACAATACAAGCAAGACAATTGGCACAAGCAGAGGAGAAACAAAGACAACAGGAAAGTCTTGGAGCACACGATAGGAGTTTGTGGTTGGCAAGACGGAGGAGGAAGAACAGGTGATAGTTGAGCAAGGCTCACGGTACGCCCTAAGTTTGGGGGAATCTCGCGAATGCTCTTAACCTGGACAATAGTGAAACGCTGCCTCAAACCTTTTGCTTTATTGTTGAGTGACATATTACGATGCAGCACGGTTAAGGTAAGGAGTTCCGGTAGAGCGTGGAGATAAAGGGAGAAGCAGACTGAAGGAGAGATAGAGCAAAGATAACGTACGAGGTATGCTGATAGAATGATTGGAGGAATAGAAGCAGAGGATTTTAAGAGTGAATGGAGTGCTGGGATGTGAAATAGGAAGACCAGATAGGTAGCTGTGGTGCGTTAGAAGCAGCAGCAGCAGCAGCAGCAGCAGCAGCAGCAGCAACAGCAGCTCGCGCACCGGACGCTCACGGGCAGGACGCTCACGCACGTCTAGTTTTACGAGCAAGAAGAGGTGAGAAGAGCCGAGGCACTCGTTGATCGTGCTGTTTCATGTATCAAGACGTGAAGGCTAGGTGAAAAATAACAGGCTGGATAAGGTACGCGGAGGGACGCATGGAACGTTGCGGTGTGAGGTAATGACGGGCACATGATGATCTGCAGTAGCAGCAGCATGAGCAGCTGCTAACGCAGCAGCATTAGAAGCATAAAGGCTTAAGCAAGCCAAAGCCAGCAAGGCAGAGCAACGAAGACCACAACAGAGCGGGCAAGAGCACCACCCTACTACAGAAGCTTAAATGAGTTTCAAGAACCAATGGTGCATGCTCTGCAGAAGCCAGCGGCCGTTCTAGAATTTAAGCCCTAGCAACACCCCAAAGGTTAATAACTGTTGGGAACTCCGTCTAGTCTCACGAGCCCGCAACAAGAACAAGAAGCGCGAGGCACAGCTTTAAGTTTGTGTGCATCTGCCCGTTTGACGGCCAATAAGACGAAACCATCGCAGCGCTTCTGGGTGACGCCTTACACCCTCTAAATTCTAGCCCCTGTACACAAGCGAGGTGGCAGGTTAGAGCGAGACATGAGCGATGGTCGATGCAGTGTTGAAGCCTGCGGATGTGCAAGGTGATCTGGGACAATGTGCCCCTTGCTTGTACATGCGTTTGCCGAAGCACATACCTATGAATCACCTACGAAGTGGGGAGGCCACTCTTCAAGAAGTGAAGAGTGGTCAAGAATTGAAGAGACCGGCGTAATAGTAGAGAGCCAATGGATGAGCAGAGACAATTGAAGACATCAGGCAACCTCTTCACAAAGTGAAGAAAGTGGAGAATGGAGATATTGATTGAGAGAAGATACTCAGACAAGGTGGAGATGTATGAGATTGATGCAGAAGATATACATGATTCAATTGGGAGAGAGAAGATTGGAGTTGAGAATGGACGTTCAGAATGAGACGGTGATGCTGGTGATGATGGAAGATTATCGTGGAGATTGGTATGAGGAATGGTATGAAGATTGGTGTGAAGATCAAATGCTTCAGAATGGAAGATTCCGAGATATTGATTATGATTATGAGTGATGAGATTGAATGAATGTGATATTCTGAAGATGAATGAACATGATTATTGAAGGTGAATTAGAATGGAAGGTTTGGATTGAGGAAGATTTCACTCGAGGTGTATCAGTTGAATATGAGGTTCTTCTGAATATGGAAATCAATGGGTATCAATTGTTATATTCTTCTGATCTTGCTCATGTGAATCTTATGAGGCGAGCATTGTATGAACTTGAGATGTCTCAATTGAGGTTATAAAATGAAGCTGATATTTATTGAAGATGATATTCAGTTGAATACGAAGGATATACTTGAGGTCTCACTTATGAGATCACTGAAGTATCACATGAAACTTGAGCATGAGATGAGCTGAAGAATCTGAAATTAGATCAATCCTTTGGTTTCTTACTCAATTGTGCATATCTCTCAACCAAAAGTCTGCCTTTACAATCAACCACAATTCTTCCTCTACAATCAACCATAACTCTTCCTCTACAATCTCAACCAATCCTCGACTTGAAGATTAGGCACGTCAATTTCACTTTACTCTATTCATTACAGTCACTACTCAATTCTTCACTCTTCACGAGGAAGGTCGCTGAAGAGTCTACTCTTCGAACTCTTCGCTCATCTCAGAACTCTTCACGTATGAAGAGCTCGGTGAAGAGTATTTCTAGAACACTTCACTCGTGAAGGGCTCTACTCTCCAAACTCAATCTCTCCAACTCTTCACAGGGAAGAGTTCGAGAGTCTCTACTCCAACTTCTCCTACTCTTCACGGTGAAGAGTTCGTAAACAGTTTCACTCTCTGCTCTCCACTTGGTGAAGAGTGCGTGAGCTCTCTATCAGTTAACTTTTAAATCCAGTCCTAATATTACACACCTCTCTTGTCGTCTTTTTCCTGCGGTGCTGGTGGTGGTGGTTGGTTGTATCCATACTGGTACACCGGTTGGTTGCCATACTGCGCGTATTGGGGGTTTTGGTAGTAGTATTGATTGCCTTGGTAGAATGGTTGTTGGTAGTATGGTTGTGGCTGTCCAGGCTGGCCCTGGCCCGGTTGTCCAGGTCCTGGTTGTGGTTGTCCTGGTCCAGGCTGGCCTTGGCCGGCCTGGTTGTATTGTATTCTATCCTGTTGTTGTGGTGAGTGTTTTGTCAGTGCTTGACCGTTGGCGTATTGTGGTTGTGCTTGTGGTTGTGCTTGTGGTTGGGATTGGGGTGGTTGTTGAGGTTGTTGTTGCTGCTGCTGCTGCTGCTGTTGCTGTTGCTGTTGCTGCTGTTGAGGCTGCCCTTGCTGTTGATATTGCCCATACTGATACATACTATTCACAGGGGTTGCAGTTGTTGCTGCTGCTACGGTGGGAGTGCTTGCTTTCCCCAGGCTCGGGGTGACACCCGTCTGTATCACCCTCTTGATGTCCCGCACAAACAACGGGTACAACAAGTCCACTATGCCCTCTCTCTGGGCCATTGCCAACGCGCGTTCGAACGGGATCCATACTCCCTTGAGGTGCATCAGGCCAATCTTCACAACGTGCCGGATCTTTTCCAGCTTGAGGATGCCGTCGCGGCGGCCGCGGGTCATCTGTGCCACGTTGAGGAGCTTGGTTCCGTTGATCATGTTGTTGTCTGCGCGGCGCACCACGCTCACGTTGTTCGCGTCCACCTGGTAGCAGAGCGTCTTTTCGTCTTCCCACATCGTGGTTGTCACGCGCGGGCGGATCCCGGGTGGTTGGTACTGGCCAACCGTCAGGTTGGTGTCGATCGGTGTTGCCAGTGCGCTGCCCGGCCCGCCGCTGGCGCTGGCGCCGCTGGCACTCGCTCCGCTCGCCCCAGCCGTGACGCTGCCGCTGCTACCACTCCCAGGAGCGTACGCCATCTGATTGTAGTGCTGTGGTTGCGGCTGTGATATCTGCTGGTACATGTATCCCCCAGCACCTCCGGCACCGGGCGCTGGTGCTCCCCCTGCTGCTCCTGCTGCTGCTCCTGCTCCTGCTGCCCCCACCGGCACTCCTGGTGCGCCAGAGCTGATGCCAGCCCCAACCCCAGCACCAGCCCCACCATGAATTCCGCCAGGACCAACGCCCACCGCCTGCCCCACACCCTGGCCCTGCCCGCCCTGCGCTGAAGCTCCACCAACACCCACACTGGAGCCCACCGCTCCACCGACAGCGCCTGCCCCTCCACTGGGTCCGCCAGCGCCTGCAGCACCAGCCCCAGCCCCCGCCGCGCCCGTGCCGTAGTCGTAGTAGTACGGCTGCTGAAACTGCTGATTAAAATTCCCATTCATCTCGTTCTCGTATCGATAGTCCGCCATGGACTCACTGCTCAGATTTGTTGTTTTCAGACAAAACCATGTCTTTGAATTTCCGCACTACTGCCTCTATATAAGGGCGACTGGCTGCCAACGGTGTGGACGAGGAATATTTTGTGGCCGGGTATTTCTTTTTGCGTTTCTTTTGTGACGAGTGGAGGTCAAGGCCGCCAGTCTCCAGGCCAGACATCGCCAGCGCGTTTGCGCTGGTTCTGCTGGGTCCAGGGTTTGGCGGCCGTTTCGTGGGGACGGCAGCGCGACGAGCCCCACAGGGACGGCGAGCACGTCGGGCTCGTCGCGCTGTCAGACCCCCCTTCCCCCTCCCCCCCAGCAGAACCATCTTCGATGATTATGCTGAGATTATGGTGCAGCTGCCAGAACTGCTTCCACGCTGCGTAAAGGCTTATCCCACCACACAAAACCACGAAAATAAAAAACAGCACGATCGCCCGCAAAGGGACTCCCACATAAGATCTGGCCAGGCAACTGTTGCTGCCGACTCTCTCGACTTGTGGCACTCCTCGCTTCGCGAAAACCTCGCTCAAACTCTCCCTCTCGCACACACGCGCTCGCTCCCCCGCGTCACAGCGCTGCCTATTTCCAGACCTCCCTCTGCAGATACAACGCACAAGGCAGCATTCTAAACTAACTAAAAATGGCCACAGCCCGTGCTGAAACAACAACACTCCTATTCGCAAAAATACTCCCACAAATAATTATTTAGTCCCGAACACAAAACAACAGCCCTTATTTTATAGTCATGCCGCTTTTGCTGCCACAAACCCGTGTGGAGGAACGTCCCACTTTCTCTTCTGCTCGCTGCGCTCGGCCTTTTTTGGCTCGCTGCGCTCGACCCGGATCTGTGCCAGCAAGCGTGGTGGGCGAGGAGCGTAGCCACTTGCTGGGCGCGCGAGCGGAGCGATCGTAGCGTTCCTGGCGGTCTCCTTCTGCTCTTGGGGTTGGTCGGCTCTGCGAGCTGCTCCTCTGCTTGTGTCTCCCACAAACCACACACAATACCCTCATTCCTATTTCTCCGTCAACATCTCATCTCTGCCTCTTGCGTTCCTATTTATCATTACTATATTCCTCCACAATTGTCGCTCTCGCTCTCATTCCTCTACTCTACCATCACCATTACCACTACCACTCTACAACTCTACCATTCTACCACTCTACCATTCTACCACTCTACCATTATCACTCCATCATTACCACTCCACATACCACTCTACATACCACTCTACATTCTACCATTACCACTCTACACTCTACCATTACCACTCTACACTCTACACTCTACCATTACCACTCCACCATCCACCATCCCTCCACCACCCAATCCCTCCCTCCCATCCTCTACTCCCACAACATTCCCCGTCCCCTACCACTATCTCCCTCAACATCCCCGGATATATAACACTGTGTACCCGGAACAATGCACACTACCCAATACCATAAAATATCCATGTGATACCAGCCATGCCATGCCATGCTCCCTAAAAAAATAGTGTGCACCGCTGCACCACTACTGCACCTGCTAGCGCAAAATTTACCGAGACTACGTCCACTTTACTACATCACTCTACTTGTGCTCTACTTTCTGCTTTACTTTTCACTCTCTCTCTCCACTCTATACCCTCTACCCCATACTCTCTACTCTCTCTACTCTACCCTACTCTACACTCTCTAATCTCTCTACTCTCTCTACTCTCTCTACTCTCTCTACTCTCTACACTCCATCCCTCCCCCACTCACCATTATTGTACTCTTCCCTCTCTCCCACCTCCCTCTCTTCTCTCTCTCCCACCTCCCACCCCCCCACCTCCCATCTCTCCACCTCTTATCATTCCCCTCTTATCTTCTTATCTTCTCCCTCCCCAAATTAATGGCTGCAAATTCTCATCCTGCCCATTCACTCACTCACAATCCTCAACAACACAACTCTGAGAGCCTTCGCTACCTTCGCTAGCTAGCCTAACCCGCACGCACAACCCTTATTTTACACCCTCTCCACCCTCCACAATACATTCCTACCCATGTACACCGGCTATTCTGCCCCGCTGCTTCTATTATCCTACACTCTTCTCTCTTCTCTTCTTCTCTCTTCTATTCTATTCCTCCGAATCCCGCTCCGTATCTCGTTTCGTTACTCCTTCACAACCCCCCTGTACAACTCCTCGATGATGCTGCCGTGAACAATGGTCGAGCGCACGATGCCCTGCACTTTGTCTGGCATCACACGGCCATACCACACGGACCCGCCGTCCTTCGGGAAAACAATAACGTTGCCCGCGTACGCGTGGCCCCCAATGTGGCTGATCTTTCCTATCGACGTGGGCTCATACGTTTCGCGAGGAACCACTAGCGAGAATTCTTTTTCGAGTAGTGGGGCTATCAATCCGCACCGAGCGTCTCGCTGCGTGTGTCCACAGATGAGCACCAAGTGTTTGTCTAGTTTCTTCTCGACAAACGCTTCACCAGCTTCACCTTCTATACTACCATATACACCACCTATACCATCTATACCATCTATACCATCTACACCATCTCTGCTCTTTGTATTGTTGAACACTTGAATCTGCTTCTTCTCATCTCTCTCGTTTTTCTCACTAAGTCTCTCATTCTCACCACTCACACTCTCACTAATCCCCCCATTTTTTTCATCCATTTTCTCACTAATTCTCCCACCCTTTTCATCCACTTTCTCACTAATTCCCCCATTTTTTTCATCCACTTTCTCACTAATTCTCCCACCCTTTTCATCTCTCTTCTCACTACTTCTCCCACTCTTTTCATCCTTTATCTTGAACGGATTATAAACCTCAACCTTCTCGTCATCACTCAAATACCTCCTCACAAACTCTCCCACATCTCTCCTCATAAACCGAATCTCCTTTCCCTCGGGAAACAAATAAACAACCTCTTCTCCTTCCCTAAATTCAGCCTCCTCATCCTTGAACAAAACATTCGACACCATCACCGGCCGCCCACTCACATCCCTCTTCATCCTATTGATCTCTCCAACCAAACTCCCAGGCATCATCTCGACACGTGATGGCATCGCATCAAAATCCTTGACTCCATGACTCAACACTAGCACATGCTTCCATGGAACCACGCTTGTCCCATTTAGATTCGTCGTGAAATCAATCGGCTTGGGCATCGCAGGAATCTCGCAGAACGTGCAGCCAGTGTCATACAACGGCTCCGGACACTTGGCCACAACCTTCCTGCTCATGTACCGCGCAAATATCCGCAATCCAACAACCATGCTTGCCACTGTTGCTCACGATTGCCAATATTGATTACGTTTTATCAACGCTTTGTACCGCGATGTCTCGACCCGTGCCGCAGAAAACATCCCCTGCCTTGCGCTATTATGTCCTGCCAGCTGCACGCACTCGACAACGCGCTCTGTCAAGCAGTCCCTGCGTTGCACTGCGCGTGCGCATGGCTAGAGCACACCTCTGACACATCCTACACCTGCTCCTCCTCGGTGACTCACACCCACTCAGCTCTCACCACCACACAAACTACATCCTCTGCTCTCACAATCATAAACCTCACAAACCTTCCCACCCTCCTAACCAATCATCTCATCCAACACCACACGCTTCCCCACCCCCGACCCTCCATCTGCACTCCAGCTCCCATGTCAATCAGTGGGGCGATACCTAAACCTTAAGCCAACCATACTTATACACTGCGTCTGCAAGCAAACGCATTTAGGTTTGCAAACTCCACAAAGTACCTCCAACGATCTGCACGAACGAATGCAAGGACTGCTGCGCAAGCACGCTGCAACCCGGTTCTGCCAGACCAGCTGCAAGAGTGACCGATCCCCTCTGCCGTATCCTCTACGTAAACCTTTACGACCTCTCGTTTGCTCAACACGCTCGCCCGCTTTACGAATATGCCTCTACGAATCTTATTTTGGTCTGGATCGCTGCCCATCGGTGTGCTTGACAATGCTTTTCTTGGTATCAGCCCATCGACTGCATGTGCTATTCACATGTGATGCGTGTGATTCATCGTTAGAGTCGGATTGCTACTCTCACTGTGTCTCCTCAGATTGGTATTCTCTACATTTACTGCTCACAAGCTTACATGTAAGCTTATGTACGCTTTCATGTGCTTACAAATGTGCTTACATATATGCTTACATATCTTTTTATAGATATTCATACATTCTATCATATAAAACATTGTACTTGCTCAGCTTTTAGTATCCCTTGTACTACTATTCCTACGATGGCTGCAAAAACAGACTTCTCTGCACTTTCTATACTTTCTTCTCTACTCCACTTCCCTAATCCATTCCTACATCTCGAACTCCTGTTCCTAATAAAGCTTATATCCTAGCTTAATCTTCACATACATACCTACTCTATTACCCTCCTATCTAAACTCCTCCTTCAATCTCCATCCCTTCGTCTTAACCTCCCACTCACACAACTCCCTCAACATACTTCTCATCAATATCATATCTGCACTCTTCACGGCCTTCTTCCCGAGTCCCTTCAATATATCATTCGAACTGCTATAATATTCAGGCTGCCCTTTGAAATACTCAACCAACTTATCCATCGTCTTCTGCTTGTCATCTCCACTCTCCTTCCCAGGAACCCGCAGAAACACAGATTCCTTGACTCCCTTCTTCTGCTTGAGACTCTCAAGAACACTCGACGAGCTGAGCTTTCCAGCGCTCTTCTTCTTGGGCCCAAACTTACCGGCTTGCCCAAACCTGCCTGTCCATGTCGGAGTCCCAACCTCGTTCTTTCTCGTTAATCGTCTCGACTTGCGCAACGCATTCGCGGCCTCCATCGCAACCTTACTAGCCTCCCGCTCTACCAAAGTCTCGTCCTGGTTCCCGGACTCAATCAACTCGTCGTGCTGTAACGCACTGTGCACTCCGCTCTGTGAAAATATATCCTCCATGATATTCCGCTCTTCCTTCACCTCTTCCTCTTCAAACTTGTCGAGCTTGGAAACTCCCAGAATGTTCGCAACTTGGTAGAAATCATCATCATTCTTGTGCTGCTTCAAAAGCGCACCTGACTTCCTCTCTTTATTCCCTTGAAAGTTGACCTCAGACCCAGAAAACATATCGCCAGTCTCTGTCCCAACCTCGTCTGGATCTCCCAACGTGAACAAGTCGTTCAAATCATTCACCTTGAAAAACCGCCGCTGCTTGGGATCCTTCAAGATCTTGTTGGTCAAAAACGTCTTGAAGATTTGACGGTGGTATATCTTCTCCTCAATCGACCCTGCAGTCATCAACCGATAAATAGTAATATCCTTCTTCTGCCCAAGTCTCCATGCTCGCTCTCTCGCTTGAATGTCCGTCGAAGGATTCCAGTCGGGATCATAAATAATCACTCGGTCAGCTCCAGTCAAATTCACTCCCAACCCGCCAACCTTCGTCGTCAAGAGAAAAACATGCATGTCAGGATCCTGGTTGAACTCGTCAACCAATGCTTGCCGCTTCACTATAGGCGTCGAACCGTCCATCCTCAAGTACCTAAAATGCTCTTCTGACCCAAGAACCTGCAAGTTCTCAACAAACTTCTGCAAGATATCCAACATCTGCCTCGTCTGACAAAACAAAAGCGTCTTGTGCTTCTGGCTCTGCCATAACTGAAGAAGGTTCTGCAACACCTGCATCTTGCCTGACTTTACTGGGTTACCATAGTTGGGCTTGTGCATCAAAATATCTCTGCTGACCAAATCGGGGTGGTTGCAAATCTTACGAAGCACGTCAACTCCCTGCAACAAGTTTCTCCGCCCCTTGAGAATCGCACCCAAGTCCTCGCTGTGCAAAAACTTTTCGTACAACTCTTGCTGGATCTTGGTCAACTTGACAAAGAGCACCATCTCGCTTTTCTTAGGTAAGTCCTGTGCCACGTCGTTCTTCAACCGGCGGAGCAAGTATGGCGAGATTAAATCTCGCAACACAACAGCGCATTTGTATCCTGTTTGCACCTGCACATTCGACGCGTTCGCGTACCCTCCCATGTTGATAGGAACAGCAAATTGCTGCTGGAAAACAGGAAGTGTACCCAATCTCCCTGGAAATACAAAATCAAAGAGCGACCACAACTCGATCAAGTTGTTTTGGATCGGGGTACCTGACAAGATAATTCTATTGTATGTCTTGATCCTCTTACAGGTGAGCGAGATTTCCAGGTCTGGGTTTCTAATTTTATGGCCTTCGTCCAACACAACATACCCCCAGTCTCGCGAGAGTATCTGGTCCGAGTAAATCTTCAACCCAACATACGTTGTCACCAACACATGCCCCTTTTCCATCACCCTGTCGACAATCTCCTGGGCATTAATCCTACTCTCGAGCCCTCTCTTGAACGTCAGTTTCGATGCGGTGTGCGGGTCACTATTCTCAAGGAACTCCTCCATCTTCTCTTCGCTGACCGTGTTGCCCATTCCCGATCCAATACTATGCAAAATCACACACCTTAAAGGTGGCCACCATCTGTGAAACTCATTCACCCATTGGTTGAGAACGGTCGCAGGCACAACCACTAGCACAGGCTTCTCCAAACGACCAGAGTAGTGAAGGCCGGCTAGAAATGCAATAATCTGAATCGTCTTTCCCAATCCCATCTCGTCCCCAATAATTCCTCCTGTCTTCTGTGAATAGAGCTCCCAAAGCCATTGCACACACGTCTTTTGGTAATCGAATAGTGATGGGTATATGTCTCCGGGCAACTTGAACTCTTTATTTAAAACGGCATCTGCAATTGTAGGATGCGGTTTGAACCATTCTTCCGTCTTGTCTTCATCACCACCTCGAAGGCTCGATCTTTTATCTATCCATTTCTTTAACCGTGTTTGATAGAAGAGCTCATCTCCATCGTCTAGATTGCGTTCTTCCTGCTTTTTCTTTCTACTTTCCACCTCTTCCTTTATTCTTCTTTTCTTTGGTAGTATTTCATCATCAGCTTCGATATCGTCATCTTCGCTCTCTTCTTTGATCTCTTCTTCGATCTCTTCAAACTCCTCGATTTCATCACTATCGTCAATAAAATCATCATTGCTATTCACCTCACTATCACTTGCAAACCCCGGAGTCCTCAAAAACATATGGTTCTTCACATCCTCTTCAGCACCTTCCTGGTGAAACGTGTTTTCCGTTCCAAACGCAGTGATCTTACCTATTCGAATCAAGAACTCTTGTTCTGTTTCTCCTGCCATTCTCTCATTCTTGGTGCTTTCAACTTTCTTGCCGCTCCGCGCGTCTTGCAAGCTACGCTTGTTCTGTTCAAGACGAGCACTAATCTCGTCCACATCTCGCTGTCTGGGCACTAGTTCGTTTTCCTCAAACCATGCAATATCATCCTTGATCTGTTTGCGCTGGCTTAGCTTCGTTCTAGGGTCACTTAGGCGTTTCTGTAATAATTTAAGACGTGATTGCGTACTCTTAAGCTGACTCGTAGCTTTCTCGAGCCGTTTCTCATCCAACTCGGTATCCTTGTGGATTAATGCCTCATTGGCTTTGTTTGTGATAGACGTTTCAAGCTGTCCTTGGTCTACAAGGGTCACCCCAAGCGTTTTCTCCAACTCCAGGTTTTCCATCAATGATTGATTTTAGAAAAATTCAAATCGATGAGAAGAATTGATAGTGCTCACAAATGTAGGAAGAAAGAGATAGAAATGTGTGGAAAAGTCAAGGATGTCATTTCAGTCAGTCGTATTTACTGCTATTAATACTAATATCAATTTTAATAGTAACTAGAAATTGGAAAGGGTTAAGGAAGATAAGATTAACTGAACCAAAGTTAATTGACATTATCAACTCTAACACCAGATCAGATACTACTAGTTGGATCAACCTTTATAGAACACAGTTATAATCGTTCAGCTACTTGGCACTTTTCGATTACTTCCTTGCTATCATTTGGTGATCTTTTTTGCACCCAAATTTATAACAAACCAATATGTTAGACCGAGTTTGTGAAAAACAATACCTCAGATCTAAGTTAAGATCAGACTTATGCCTAGAACATTTCTCCTCCTAGGTATTCCAGAACCCTCAGATGATAAGTTTAAAATTTTTGTGAAATTTTTACAAATAACTTAAAATTAATGAATTTCAGTTGGTATGATCACCACAAACAAGCTGGTCAAATTCCATTTCATGTAATGCAAAGCCAACCCTGTTTCTTTTTCTATAACTGACGCAACTGTTACTTCATTTTGACCTGCTTTTGTAACTCGCTCAAGCACTCACCATAAGCATTCTCTTCTTCGTCTGAAATCTGCTTGCGTACGATAAAATCGGCCTGGTCTATGCTCTTACCTCCGCGTCCGATGTTTCTCATCATCAGATAGAACCATTGTGATTCTCCCAAGCCAAAGGTGAAGTTGTAGGCACTTCCCCGTTGATTGGCTCTCGCCGTACGGCCCACTCTGTGTACGTATTCCCTTGCAGAATGTGGCAAGTCGTAGTTAACCACATCTGTGATAGATAAGACGTCAATACCACGTGCAATTAAGTCAGTAGCAACCAAGACATGGATCTTCTGCTCCGAGAACTCTCGGAGAAGTTTTGCCCGCACCGATGTCTTGTTGTTCGTGGAATTAATATATGCAACTTCAACATCAGAAGACGTGAGCTTGGCAAAAAGCATTCCAAGCAACTTAGACAACCTAAGAGATGACTCATTCGAGTTGGTGAAGATGAGAACATTTTGCAACTTGTTCGAGTCGATCAAGAACTTTGCTAAAATTAATGGTTTCAAAGACGAATGCGAGTCACCCATTCTGATGTGGTACTCATGCAAGGTGGCTGGAATGGTAAATAGTTCTTGTACCAACTCGTTTTGGTCATTGACTATTATCAACCGAGGTTTTGTGAACCTGAGCAAAGACAACTTCGATGCGTCTGTGGTCAATGTAGCCGAGAAAACAAGCTTGGTCACATCTAGCTTCCATTTGTCTGCGGTGTTCGGGTTGTCTTCTATCTTGGAAAGGAGGATATTGCACCAGTTCTGAAAAGATTGGTTCAACAACCGATCCGCTTCGTCGATAACCAAGAAACGTAACGATTTCAAGCTGATGGAGTTGTTACTGAGATGTTCAACCAATCTACCGGGAGTCGACACAATAATGTCGGGGACGTTTGTTGTCAACTTTGCAGCTTCTTCTTTAATACCCAAGTCTGTTTTCAAGGTCACAATACGCAAGTTCGTTCCTGGTTGAGACAAATCTGCCAAGGTGGTTGCAACCTGGTTGATCAACGGTCTGGTTGGTACAAGAATTACTGCCCTTACTCTAGGGACCACTCTGGTGTGCAATGCTTCGATGATGGGTATCAGATATGCCAAGGTTTTACCAGACCCAGTGGCTGCGTTCACCAAAATGTCTCCTCTAGCATCTGGCTGCAACTTGTTGGCTTTAATGTCTGCAAGCATCAACTCCAACACTTCAACTTGAACAGAGAATGCTTCTTTCAAGTTGAGTTTTGCAAGGTTCTTACGTATCACGCTGGACAACTCGAACTTGGCAAAGTCGCGTGTATTTTGTGGTTTGGCATAGATTGGGTTGGCTAACCAGTCAAGGTTATTGCTATGGGTATTGACTGAACGTAATCTTGCATCTGTAGGTAATGCTGGTTGAGGTAATGGTGCCAAATCCTGAAGTTCTTCAACCTCTTCTTCCACCACATCCTCATCAAGGTCTTCTTCCTTGGTTTGGTGAAACTTTTCAAATATACTGGAATGCTTAGATTTGTATTCTGGGTCCTCTGGAATATCAATGTCCATGGAACTCTCTTCTTTTTCTTCCAGTTCTTCTATTTCTGATTCCTCTTCTTCTTCCTCCTCTTCCTCCTCTTCCTCCTCCTCTTCCTCCGAATCACTCGACTCCTCACTTGAATCAGAAATATCTTCCAGCTTCAGATCCATCGCATCTGATTCATCCTTTTCACTCTCATTCTCATTCACATCGTCATCC
Organism: Kodamaea neixiangensis; assembly: GCA_030565385.1. Taxonomy (NCBI): domain Eukaryota; kingdom Fungi; phylum Ascomycota; class Pichiomycetes; order Serinales; family Debaryomycetaceae; genus Kodamaea; species Kodamaea neixiangensis. Next base: position 509,604 of record JAJMBT010000002.1, on the reverse strand, counting down.
TCATCCTTGATGGAAGTAACACTCAACCTACGCTTTAAGTTGATCGTCCTCCTCACGTTCCTGTCCCCCCTTTCTCTCAAATCTAACCTAGCTCCAAACATCGTCTTCAATACTCATCTCATTATCTCACGTAAGTTTCCCTTATGAGAAAAATCGAAGACACGTGACCCAACCAATAAGTTTTGAATTTTTTTTAATGAACAATCGAGAGTTAACAAAGTATGAAGGCATCGATAACTTTGTTGAAGAGGGCAGTGTGGAAGGGGCCTCATGTTGTGCCTTTGCCTGTTGCTGAGGCCATAAAGAACGGCACCCCTATCCGTACAAACGCCAGAAGTTGTACCATCTTGCCCCAGTTTATCGGGTTACAGTTCCAAGTCCACAACGGTAGAGAGTATGTGCCGGTGGAAATAACAGATGATATGGTTGGATCCAAGTTGGGCGACTTCGCAATGACGAGAAAGAAGTTTATGTACAAGTACTCCAAGAATTAGAGTGGTTTGCTGTGTTGTGGGTACTAAGTACATTAAACCTTGAGGATTCAAGATGGAAGAGAATCGAACGCTGAAGGGTTGTCCCAGCGTATCAAGAGAACTACCATATTCCATTCTTTAGGGTCTTGTATATAATAAATGAATGGTTTTATGATGGAGTTGTAAACGAGTATGGAAGTGTCGGTTTAGATCTCAAGAAAGGAGCTGCAAGCGAGTGAAGGAGAACACACCGGTTTCGTACCCTATACCAAACAATAGAGGGTAGCAGACGCAATTAATGTTCTAAAGTCTCTTGTGATTCGGTGGCAGAAGTGAGACATGAAGAGTGGTCAACGAATGGATGTATGCATGCATGTATATGCACAGTTGATCCTAAATAACTTCAATATCAACAATCGCTTGCTCACCCCATGATGTTTTGCTGACAACAGCACCCAAGTAGCGTGCTCCTCATCAACAATGATTGCAAAATAAAATAATACCAGTAGTTGCGGAATTGACACTAGCATATACATTGACTCAAAGTCATTGTATGACCTTTCACTTGACGAGTCTCAATTGAATAATGAATAATGAATTTTCATTCATGAAAATTGAGCACTGCTTGAATAAATGAAGTGTTCTAAATATGCTGGACTTCTTAAATGGAACGCTGTGCTTCGCTTCAGGCACCACACAGACGAATGCATTGGCACCCTTTGGATTGTATTGAAATCCAATGAGTTTGCACCTTCTCTCACCAATCATAATTCTCGTTCATTTTCTAATTATTCGCTCCACCTATATTAGTGCTTCCCAGATCTAGGATTAAAATCATCCATTCGACTTTGTCTCAACTCTCCTGTTCTATCGATCATGGGCCAATTACCCCAGCCATTCAATCGTACAACCATGCACAGCGCATTATCATCTCCTCCCACATACTCAATAAGCTTGATAACTTCTTCGGCACACTTTTGCGGCGAGGCCCGAGCATGGCCATTCATGTTGAAATACAGCATGACAACGTCTGCAATTTCCTGGTCTGTCAAAACACCTGTCACACCATCTGATACCAACAAAAGGAAGCTCTCATCTCCTCCTATTCCTCCAATCGAGTAGTTTTTGATTTCCTCTGGGGTCAACTTTTGGTGCACAGTGGCGTAGTCTCCCACTATATGCACCAGGATTTCTGGTTCCAGGGTTACCCCCATTTCCTTGAAATCAACATCACCAAAGGCTCGGGTGTTGGCCAATGCAATGAATCTTTCTTCGCCAAACGAGTCTGTCATGAAAAAGTTGGTTGCGTACTTGCGTAATCTCAGTGCTTCGTTGGGATTAGAAGGGTGGTGCGACTGTGTCAATGCATGTGCTACACCTGTACGGTCCACTAATATGGCCTTGGTGTCGCCAACATGTGCAATGGTCAATTTGGAAACGGTCCCACGTTGAAAATAGTACGGTGAATCGGGCAGATCTGTGTACACCGTTTCAAGAAACGCAGAAGTACAAGTGGAGCCAGCCAGGTTGTCATCCTGCTCAAAGAAATCGTAATCAGCCTTCAAAAACAGCACTGTCAACCGCAAGTTCAAATCGGTGGTGGGGTTGTCGATCTGTGATAAATGCATAGTTTTAACTGAGTCCTTCATACCAGTGAAGTTATCCTTGCGGTGCTTGTACCAACGCTTCCAGTAGCCCCCGATGTTCTTCCAGTAGTTCTTGATCAACTCACCGCGAAACTTGGGGTCGTGGGCCAACTCGCTGTTCTCCTCGATCTCAGTGGCCAAGTTGTTGGCCAAGAACGTCAGGCATTGATCTCCGCCATGGCCATCAAAAATGCTAAAGTCAAACACCTCACGGCCTCCCTTGAGCTCTAACACATTGGCACTGTACCGATCTTCATTGTACAATCGGTTAACTCTCAGTGTAAAATGCCCCAAGTGAGATGGACACTTGAGCAACGGCACCCTCAAGCGAGCTGCTTTACCTTGCGAACGATCTGTGAAAACAACAGAGTCGGAAACGCATCGCACGATCTCACTCTGGAACGGATACAAGAGCACCCTGCCTGCCAATCGTGGGACTTGGGGCTGCAAAGGAATCATCGAGTAGTTGGTTTTTTTTTGTTGATACTGTGGGGGCTCAAGGAATACGAGTCGAGGCACAAGAATATGGAATTCGCGGGGGAATTGTTTAGTTTACCAGAGGAGCTACTCGAGAGCCAGGTGGTGCCAGCTTATAGGAAATTGCCGTGTAAAGCTTTGCAACGTTTAACGGATTGAAGGATGTTGGGGTCTTGCATTTATTTGGTTGGCCCCGGGGCAAGTAGTAAATTACCTCTGCTTTCTTTAGCATCAGATCGTACTGGACGACCGCTAATTTTCTCTAAAGCTACGAACTGAAACACTGCTTAGTGGTTCTTGCTTAATTGAGGTTATCGTGGTGGTTCCAAGCATGAATTCTATTCCTTACTTGCTTAAGATTAAGAGTCATAAGGCGTTGGTTAGGTTATGAGAAGATTCGGAGTTCCAATTGTTGAGTTCCATGCACTTACGAGGATCAGTTGGATACATCAGTGTTCTTTGATTTTTAAAGCAGATAATGTGAGCTCAATTGCTAGAGGTTTGTTCTCCCAAGTAGGGTAACAGTAATTCAAAGGTGTTATGTGGATGCTAAAGCCCATAGTGAAATAATGGTACCTTTTACTCACATCTGCAAATGCTGACAGTAACAACTCGAGTTTGGTAAAATTTGCAACCATGTTGAAATACACATCAAATTTATTTTATAGGCATGAAGTTGACATAAATTTACGATGACAGCTACTCATAAGCTCCTATTAGAGTTCAAAGACCTCTACTTAAATCGATAATAATCTTCATAGGTGTTCATTACTATACTCAAGTATATCATAAACATATAACTCATCCAATAATTTGCTTCACAGTATCAACTACACTTGCTTCCAAATCAAAAAATTCGAATCCAAGCACCTTCCGAGTCTTACTATCGTCAAGAACACAGAATTCAGCAGTGTCATCGGATGGAGTACCCACCGGAAGTCCCAACCCTGGGAAGTGCTTGTTGATGATGTTCAACAACGATTGTGTGGTGAATCTACCGTTGGTAAGGAATAATCTCTTGTGGTATGAGTCTGGGTTCTGGAACGCAACTAAATGAGCATGTGCCACATCACGAACGTCTACAAAAGCACCCATATCCTTTGGAAGTGATGAATCCTTCTTCAACCGTAAGAGTTTGTTGATGACTTCAACAGAAGTGTTCATCCGCGACTTGACACCAGATGGAAATGCCTGAGGTCCGAACACGTACACCGGGTGCGTAGTGTTGATAGAGTAGCTTGGTTTGTTCATAAGAACATACTCCCATGCGGCTTTCTCAGCAAACGCTTTGGACGCAATGTATCCCAAGATTGGGTGCACCAACGCAACTGCCCAACTAATAGGGTTGAACAGGGTCTCATCGCAAACATGCGAAGGATCGCTATCACTGTCCTTCACTGTCATTGCTGCATACGAAGAAGTGACAACAACATGCTTGACCAGCGGGGCAAGCTTAGTGATGGCTTTCAAAATGTTGGTGGTTCCTTCTATAGCTGGAGTGAGCAACGCTGCCTCAATGTCCTCTTTCTTGACATGGAAAGTGAAAGGCAGCGCAGTGTGCAAAACTACATCAAACTGGTATTTGCTCAACACTTCATCGTAGGCATCTTCTGGAACAATATCCTTAATTATCACGTACTTGAACCTTGGGTTCTCAAGGTTTTTCACCAAAGATTCTCCCTTTTCAACAGACCGAACCGACCCAACAACCTCATATCCTTGTTCGAGAAGCTGTACGACAATGTGCTGAGCAATGTACCCTGAGGCTCCAGTAACAAATACAAGAGTGGGCATTAGAAAGTGGTGTATTCTGATAAACTTTACATGTGCTTCGAGTGCTTTTATCTCTTGCCGAATTGCGGGGTAAGAGAGGGACTTGGATGCAAAATTTGTACGCTTGGGTGTGTCGGATTTCATGTCAGGACCATGAAACCTCTGGTAATGGCATTCTAGTTACAATAAAAGCACATGCAAGGATTCGAATTCCAGCTTGTGATTAGCGAATGGATTCATGAATGCCGATCAGTAGAATACTCATTTGATTGTCGAGTCTCATTACATTCCGAACCACTAGCTGAGCTTTAGAGGTTAATTTGAAAACTACTCCTTTGAGATGACATTATCCTTTCTAATACTCTATATAACCAAATTCTCCGTGTCGTCATCAACAGGTTCGTCTCTGTAAGGAATTCTAGTTCCATTACCCCATCCAATCGACGACCTGAGTCCCTCAAATGTAGATCCAATGGTTGACCATACTCCGTTCAGACGTGTATTGGCCGATCCAAGTGACCTACTAAGAAAATCCATTTGGGCAGTAACAGCGTTATCTTCAAAATCAGATTCGTTTCTGTCGTCGTGGTAGTTATGGAACTCACTTTCAGTGTTTGAAGTTGCCAAGTTGAACGGCCTTAAGTCAGTGTTCAACCCCGTTTGCTGTCTTTTACCAAGTTCACGGTTGATGATTCTCTTAGCTTCAACAATTATCAACTCAGTGCGCTTGTTTTGCGTACTCTCCAAGTCATCTTCTTCGTCGTCGCTGTCACTGAGAATCCACGAATCGTAGAAGCTCAACCCTAAGCGTTTCTTGATCTTGTCATACACGTTGAATACGGTCAAGACGATCGGAATCAAGATCAACCGTGGAAGCCAGTTATTCAAGAGGTTGAACAAGCCCGTCAAGTGAACAGACTGACCGAACCATTCTTCAAAAGTCGAGTTTCGTGAGATAAATAAGGTGATGAAGTTGTATGACAATGGAATGGTGAGACGTGCAATGTAAGTGGCATAGAAGCACGCCAGAACAGGGTCCGAGTTCCGAGGCACCAAGTGGTACATGTTGAACACTTTCAACAGTGTTAATGACGAAAGTGCTGCAAACAACATGTAAGCAAATAGTAACGTGCAGACAAGGAATCTCCAGAATCCACTCTCGGTTGTTGGTGTGAAAATTGCAAAGTTGACAAGCGACAACTTGGTCAGGTGGAAGAACTCAGACTCGATAATCACGAACGACAAGAGGAACAACACAATCGAGAACAACCTGTTGGAAATCGGCCTCAAGTAGTAGTAATAGTAGAAATTAAGTTTGGGCAGAAGCAAAGTTCTGAAATGGTCGACCCTGAATATCAATTCACGGCTGCTGTTTGCTTCAGCGATCAACACGTCTTCGAGTTTGATGATTTTAATGAAGAGCGAGTTGAATTCGGATTCGTATGCTATGAGTTTGCGACGGTTTGTAGTAAACGTGGAGGCCAATTTACGCATATAGTCTATAGTGAGTTGGTCTCTAGTGATTGGTTGGTCGCTTCCACCGGTGTGTCTCTCCATTTGTTCGCGTAAGTCGCCCGGGATACTGTTGTGCAAGTCGTAAACCCAATCACGGAACTCCAAGTCTGTTCCATAGTTCTTGTAGATGACCAACACCTTCAATATATCTTCTTTGAACAGGATCTTGGTGTCTTCCAACAGATCGATCAACTTGGGCACCTTCAAGTACAAATAGTTGACGTTCCTGAGCACACTGCCTTCAATCCACTTGAGTTTAGGAACATTCACCAACCCATGTGCCATCAACCATAAAGCCAATACCAAGGCATATATGTGGGAAATGGCAATGATCATCAACTTAAGATGGTTCAACAGCAAACCGACTTCCAAAGTAAGGTAAACAATGCCAAACACCGAGATAGCAAGGACTATCAACTGGAATTTCAAGTTCTGACGTAAAGCATCCCTAGCCCTTGCGCCACGAGCAAAGTAGCCAGACCGATAGTACTCCTGGAAGAAAGGAAGAATAAGCCAAGTCAATAAAAACGTAGTCCAATAGTTCATCTTCCACATAACAAGCACAGCATGCGCCGGCAAATGAAACAACTCGAGCTTGAAGTTCAGAGACACATAATCAATAGGCAATAAGAAGTTGATTGAAAGTGGCAAGAAAATGGCAAAAACAAGCGCAATGGCAAAGTACTTGGGGTACTTGCTCAAATTGATATGCAACTGGATCGCAAAGATCGACAATACCAACGTGAATAGGAAACTCAACGTAGGTAGAAACATCGTGTCTACTATGGTTTGATTTGAAGGTCACGTTGAAGTCGTGTATAAAAATCGCGATCAAAATTGAAACATCTTGAGTGAAGGGAGATAAAGAAGAGTCATTATGAGTGAGGAAAAGCAGGAAGTTACTGACAAATTGGATGGGAACGTGGAAAAGGCGGATCAGAACGAGATAGAGGAGCAAGCTTCCAGTGGGAAAGACTTGGAGGAGGTTGAAATTGGAAGAGATGAGAGTCAGACGACAAGATCGGAGAAATCGGAATCATTGGATAAGAAAGACGATGTTGAAGTTGAGAAGAAGGAAGGGGATGAAGTGCCCGTACAGTCGAATTCAAAGGTTGAGGAATCACCTAAAGTAGCTGCTAAGGCCGGCGAAGATTCGGTCGAGCAAGAACCTGCACCAGTGGACTCAGATCAAGGATCTAGTGCTGCGAGTACCCAACCCAACACCCCAACCAAACCAAAGAGAGTCGGATTTGCACCACTCCCAGTCGAGGATCTTCGTGAACACCACAAGGTACTCAAACAGAAGGAAGAAGAGACTGCTAAGTCTAGTCCCTTCCATAAGATACCACCAGAATTGGCTTATTTGGAAAAGAAGAAGGGAGCTGCACCTAAAGCATTGCCCAACTTTTCCAAGACCGCAACCAAACCAAGGTCCAGCGAGCAGCAACTCACTGATTTACGTAACAAACCAATCAAGGAGCTTTCGATGCTGAAGCTGGAGTTGCTGTTGAATTTTACATATCCCAGCATCTGGTTACCAATGACCCCAAACCATATCTTGGTTGACATCAAGTACGCCTCGATAAATTCCCTTGACTTGACAAAGATCAACCAATACATGGCAGGGTCTCTAGGCTACAAGATTGGTGTTGGCTACGAATTCAGTGGTATTGTCTCTGAAGTTGGTTCCAACTGGAAAAATGACTTCAAGGTAGGCGACTATGTATTTGGAATCACCGACCCGCTCGACAGAAAGGGAACTTTGTCGTCGGAACTAGTGATCAGTCCATCGAGAGATGTGATTGTTACTATCCTGCCTGAAGAACTCGCAACGTTCGACTCAATTGACATCGGCTTTGATCTTTCTGAGCCTACTGAGGAGTTTGTATTGGAATCAGACTCCGAAGAGACCAATGAGGTTGCTGAGAATTTACAAGAAGTTTCTTTGGAAGAGAACCCATACCAAAAAGCAGAACCCAAAAAGAAGGCTAACGTGAAGGAATCTACGTATGATTTGGGTCCTCTTGACAGCTTGGCAAAGGTAAGCACCTTCCCATCGCTCTACTGCAGAGCCAAAGACGTGTTGTCCAACATGAAGAAAGGCTTGACTTCGGCTAATGTGCTCATCAATGGTGGAGACACCAACTTGGGAATGACCATTTCGCAACTCCTCAACTCAGAAGTGTACAAGTTTGACAAATTGAATTTGATATTAATCATCAGGGACCTGCACCGTCTGGAGATGGAAAACTTCATCCTGCATTTTACTAATGGCGAGCTCGCAGACCCTACTAAAATTATAAAGATTAGTTTGGTGACGCATGATATGCTCCGCGACCCCAAGAAGGAGTTACTTTTATCTGGAGACAACAGGTATACTGAGAAGAAGCCTGATTTTTTTGCAACCGAGGTGATTGAGTCGCTTTTCAAGACGCAGTACTACGACGACGACCAGTTGATCAACGAAACCAACATTGACAAGTACAAGTTGGACTTGTTTGTCGATATTGTTGGTAGCAAGCAGTATTTCCAGAGAACAGTGAACTGGAAACTACTCGACGAACTTACTTTACCATTTTCGAGCCACGTCTCAAGCCCATTGACCAAGATATTCAATGCCAAAACCAACGAACCATTTTTGGTGAAGATTTTGAAGCCCAAAAAGCATGGGTCTGCGTTTGTGTCTTGCTGCAAGTTTTCCTTGAAGCGGCCAACGTACAACATCGACAAGATGCTCACTTATGAGAGTGGTCCCAGCCCATGGGGCAGCCGTTGGACAAGCAACATCATGAACACGTTAACCACCTACAACTACTATGAGTCGCTACAGTTGTCGACCAAACAAAACTGGGTTGTGGAAGGTTACAACTTGCTCAAGACACACAAGCTCAGGTTCAAGATTGACAACTTTGTGGACTGGAGAAACGACTTCCGGAAGAACATAAACGGAATGCGGGCAGATGATGGTAAAATAGTACTTAAGGTTGAGGATTTTTAAAGCGAAGGCTACGCTTGAAGTAACTCTTGTAATCTAGTAATACATTATTAAAAAGAGACAGGTCCTCCCCTCCACGACTCGTGGCTACTTGTTCATTGTAAATTCTCCACATGCATATATCCACTTGAGCCTATGTATGCCATCACCAGCCAATCGTTGCGTTGTTCATCTTTTTACTTAGTCAACTGTGCTTTGGAGTATGTGCAGCATGTACACCTTACATGAAGAAATAGAAGGCCATTGAAGTCCAAAAATAAAAGGTTATCCTGATATCAAGCCCTGGGGTGGGTGACAAATCAGGAAGCTAGTGTTGGGGATTGGCGGAATAGTAAGTCATGAATAATAGTGATGTCATAGTTTGTAATAGGGATTCCGAAGGAAAGTTTAAATAAAATGTGCAAGTGTTGACGTCGAATAGCAGAAAGTGGCCTGAATAGTCATGGTATGGAAACCAACCGTTGTATCTTTTAGGCACCCCATCGTGAGAAGGCTGGTGATGTTCTCAAGAAGTGGCCGAAGCCGCTAAAAATACAGCCAAGATTAACGATATCATTCGAACAGTCTCTTTGAAAAAAAAAAAAAACCCTTGACGTAAAACGTTGAGAGGACCCTGAGTAGAAACATGCTCTATATTAAACAACTTAAAAGATGAACCAAGTTCATAATATCGGCACACAACGCATAAAGTATAAAAGTTCATTACGAACGCCGAAATGCTTTAGAAAATGCTGCAAAAAAATACAGAGCTTTGCTCCACAGCGACGTCACTGGGTCGGGGCCTCTCGCAGGCAACCCGTTAGGGTATTGAGTTTAGACCTGTCGGAGCTTGGGAAATGCTCCCCTATCTTGCAGAGTGCATGGAAAGCTCGGCTCTCTCACGAGCCCCTCCCTAGCTCCCAACCCCAAACAAAGGGCCACCTTTTAAGCTGGGGGTGTGAGGTTGTGCAGAGTATATGCGAAACAAGTGGAAATATAATAACAACGATATCCGTCATATGCACTTTTGCTGGGGACTCTGCAGAGGGTGGCTGGGGCCATGCAAACTATTCGTATATTTCCAAAGCCTAAAATTGTCCATCTACACAAGTACATTTCCAAGCGAGGGCCAGGAAACCTAGTGCTCTCAGGTCGTCAGAGTTCTGCTCAGAAGACAATGGAACGTTGGACAATGGCCGAAACGTATATGTGATAAGGAGGTCTGCCTGTACCCATGCATAAGTAAGGGCAATCTCGGAAGTGGAGGATGGATTGTTAATTTAGTTTATTTTGAGTATCATCACCCCCTTCACCGTATCTGGTTCAAGCCCTGTCAGAGTCGCTCGCATGTGAGGCGGTTCATTATTTTCTCGAAACTTTTCAGGTCGAACGCTTTTCAGGTCGAATACTTTTCACCGGTTGAGGTTGGGTACAGCCAGATCTCTTTTGGCTCGCCGCGCTCGCTCTTTCTTCAGCTGGCGCACGATACTTGTGGCTGGCTGCGCTCCTCAACTCCTCAAAGCATTCATGCTCGCTGCGGCAGATTTCATGTTGTGCTCGCTGCTTGAGCCAGCTGGTCTCGCTCTCACAAGCAAAAATAACCGATCGGTTCCTCTAGCCACACCTCAGCATCCCAAGCACGCTGTTTCACACCTCTACAATATCCATTATGGCCCTGAAAAACCCAACAACACTCGTGTCTTTGATCACTCCACTCACATTGAGGTAAACCGGCCTGCCTAGCTTCTTATTGAGCAACTGGCTGAGTGTTACAATCGCCGAGCTCGTGTTATCCTTCGAATTCAACTGTGTGGTGTAGCCTTCTATTGTGTATACATATTCTCCCATCACAGCATTGTTTGTTTCGTTGATGTACACTGTCACCGGTGCAATCTTCTTGTCTTCCGAGTACGTAGCAACAACAGTGTACTCGCTCGACTCAACAATCACTTTCTCGCTCTTGTGAATCATCTCTACCTTCAGTCTTCCTCTTCCTTTCGAAGTGTGCTCTCACTCCAACTTATAAAAAATTCAACATCAAATTAAAAACTGCATACTGAAGAAGATGGGGGTGGTTGCACAAACCATAATCACAGAGTCGGAAGACCCATCGCACAAAACAAGACGGCCAACAACGCCAGTCCCTATGTGCTTGCGCCAGCTTTTGCAAGTCCAACCGGGGGTTTTAGTCTTATTTTGGACTTGTTTCTGTAGCATGAGACTTTATCTGCTATTTTTTTGGACTTGGATGCGGCTTTGCAATTGCATATTCGGAGCGTTTGAAGGTCAGGAATCAGGCATGGATCCAGTTGGCACCGCTAGGCGAGCTGTGTTCTTTTTTTCTTTTACATTTCTAACAATAATGGTGTTCCTCACCCCTCCGTCACCCCTCTGGTTGTGTTGGAACTTGCTAGACCTTTGGAATCCAGATCTTGGAATGCCATGGGGTGTGGAGGGCCAAACATTGGTGTTCATTACCTCGGAACCCACCTCAACAAACTTGCCTCCGGACTAGTGCTATCCACACTCCAAAATCACAAATCATTTCGTTGGGCCCCCCAATGGGTGCTCTACATTATCACGGCCCAAAAGATAAGCATTCTACCGACATTACCATTCCCTCTCCAACTGCCCCCACATCGGCGTTGATACGCAACCCTCGCACCGCCTTTCTTCGCCCTTCCTCAAGCCCAAAGATCTGTCTACCATGCTTATGCCCTCTGAAAAATCGCTACCAGCTCTGCAGATACAACTGCATTGTGATGCGTTTTTTATTTTTTGCAATGCTTTGTGCACCGTAATAGGTGATCTTGTAACTGGAGCGTAATTGAAGACCATTCAACAAATTTGACGCCTAATCCATATTACAAGAGTATATGTAGTGAAACAGATCACCTTCCACCCTCTTTGTTGGAAATCTGGGTCGCTGCCTTCAAGAGAAGAAGAGTTTTGGTGTTTTTTTTCTGAAAAAAAAATCACCTACAGCCCAAACTATATGAATCGTCTCTGCCAGAGTAAATTTATATAAATTGCACCCTACATAACCTGATTGCGTTCACGTAGGCGTTTTTTTTCCAATTTGTCTTGACCTGGTATATGACTTAATGGCAAATTCATCTCCTAGGAAGAGCTCAGTGGCCACGAGTCCCCGATCCAGGAACACGGCCAAGAACAGGAGTAAACGCGACGTGCGACTGGAGAAGCTGGAGAAGGATAGCCCCGACGAGAGGGAGAGAGACAGGATGGACAAGGGTAAGAAGTCCTCGACCTCTTCTCCCAGTGAGACAAGCCTCTCTGGCGAATCTCTTGCCTTGTTGAAAGCCATTAACGAGTCTTTGTTTCAGAATACCCATTATACGACACCAGTTCCAAACCCTTCGGTTCCGCCATTTCCCTTGGTCATTTACGTAGACATAACTACAGAAAAAGAGGGTACGTCGTTGATGGCCCTCATCAAAGAAAAGGCTCCAAAATTCCACATAAAAAGACACTCCCCAAGCACCACAGATCTTGTAAATGATACAGAGCATGAAAAGGATGGGAAACAACAGAAAAACGTTGCAACAGTAAAAGGGCCCCAGATAGAACAAACTGCAACTTACGAGATTTCAAGCGACCAGACAAAACAAGCATGGGAGATTTTAATCCAGCTGTTGGCTGACAGTAATCTCAAATATAGATTAGATTACACCCAGTTCATCTCACACCCAGGTGTTTTATTCATCAAAAACTTATCCCTGTCATTGGTCGGCTTAACCCTGCAAAGCAACTTGACCGTAACAAAGGAAGATGGCTCAAACACACTTTTCAAGTACTTGATGGACCACTCAGATTTCAAGTCCCTTCAAGAAATGAAGTTGTTTGCCAACGAACAGGGTTCAAATATAACACCCTCAACCTTCGCAATAGTCAAGTTCGACAACTACCTTGATGCCGATATGGTCATGTCGAAGCTCAACAAATTGGTTCCCAATATCTTCAACAGCGACACATCGGTGCCCTTGTACTTGAACAAATACCTCAACAAAAGAGAAAGAAATGGTACCGCCACTCCAGCATACCCTCCTTCTATCATTCCCTCACAAACTAATTACCCTGCGTACCAAAACCAAACAGGCACCTTTGATGTAATCATACTCGAGAACTTGAACAAATTTTTTGCAGCCACCAAAGCCCAAGTATCGTTTTTATTGCAAAAGGTGATCGATTTCGGCCTTGAAATCGAATGCATCTACTTCCCTGGTGTTGTGGAGAAAGAAAACTTCCGCTGCTTGGACTATGGATACATAAAATTCGTGCCAACGGCCAGTTTGGAAGAAAACGTCTTGAGCGCACTATACTACTTGAACAATATTACATGGAAAGAATTAAATGAGTTTGAAGTCCAAGATTTGCAGCCATTGTTCGAGCAGCCCACTGTCGACGAAGTCCACAATCCAGAGGGCCTCTCATTGACAATCGCACAGTACAAACACAACCAGTTCTTGTACCGCAATTCTGGTCACAGCTTCTTGTCGTACACCAACGAAACAGTCTACGTCTCAGAACCAAACTTGGAACTATTCACCCAATTATTTTCAAGAAATATAAACTACCAAGAAACCAACATCTACGTAAACCACTTGTCTGTCATCTTTAACAACGACGACGAATTGTGGGAACACTTCTGGAGTCAATTTGGTACTATAAAATCAGCAAAGATTATCAAGCCCCAGTTCTACAGAAACGAAACCCATCTCGATGACGAGGATCAAAAAGCTAGAAACGTTAAAGCCAACAATGGTAAAATCGGGTTTGTCTTCTACAACTCCTTCAAGATGGCCATAAAAGCTATTTTACTCACAAACAACCGTGTGATTAACATCGCGCAACAGGGCAATCCTGTCTTGATTCAATCCTCCTTTGCCTTGCAAAAGACCAACTCAAGATCTGGAAACCACCAAATCAAGAACATCATGCCCAATGGTACTGCCCAACAACCCCTTCCAACTCACCAGCCTATCCCTCAATTCCAGCAAGCTGGGTACCCTAAATTCAAGCAAGGAATGCAGATGATCTACCCACCCATGGGCACGAACCCAGTGCACCACTCTGTTCACCCAGTCGGCCCTCCTCATGCACCAGCTGGACCTCCAATCCAGTACTTCAACCCCTACTTCATGTTCAACTCAAGAGGCACGAATGCCCCTCCGCAACCCGTCTTCTTCCAAGCACCTCCACCGCCCCAAGGTCTGGGGCAAACACCACAAGCACAAGCACCTACACTACCTCCATCTGCACTGCATAAACAACAGCAGCCGCTACAGCAGGAGCAGCAAAAAGCATCAAAGTCACCACAGCCTTCAGTTAGTGCCACTGGTACAGGCTCTGGTGCCTCAGCATCCGCTTCTACCTCTTCAGGTGGACGTATGGGCCAAAAGTTTTACAACTACTCTCCAGGATACAACATTAACAGGCCTCCTCGTCGCCGTCTGGGCCATGCAATGTGTGATGTACAGCCTGACTATGATGAGCAGCAGATGGCCTTTCATTTTAGTAACATGGGCTACTCGTATCCGTACAATCATATTCTGCCTACTTACTACTACGAGTACAACTACGAGGAAGGATATGAGAGTGATTAACTAAACAAAAGCTTAGATCTTGCATTCAAACTTATTTATTTCTATTAATATTGAATATTCTTTGTACAGGTAGATATGTGTAGCTTATAAGTTTGGGGGTTCCTCGCGTTGTCTTGGGGTGACTGAAGCAGTATTGAATTGAATATCTGCTTCAACTTCTTCCAACGCATCGTCGACAGGCTCGACATTCTGCACTTCTTCGATGTAGTACTTTAACATACTCTCAATTCCGTTCTTCAAGGTAACCGAGCTTGAGTCGCACGATCTACAAGCTCCCTTCAAACGTAAAAAGACAGTGCCACTCTCCTCTTCGAAATTGACGAATTCAATATCTCCACCATCATCTTGAATAGCAGGTCTGATTCTGGTGAAAATAAGTTCCTTAATCATCAGCACAACTTCATCATCATCTTCGTTGATCAGCATATCTGCAGATACACACAGATCCTGCAGTATTATAGGTGTCCCATTCGTTAAGTATTCAGTCAAAATAGAAAAGATTTCTGGCTTGAGCAAGGACCATTCAGAGTCGGACTTTTCAATCGTAATGAAATTCGATCCAAACATGATTGATTTTATGCCGTCGATCGTGAACAATTTGAGTGCCAAAGGTGAAGCTGCTGCTTCGCGTCCACTCAAGAACTCACGAGTCTCGTTCTCCTCTAAAATCTTCATCGATGGTAAGAACTTAAGAGCGTGTTCGTTTGGTGTTTCCACAGTCTGAATGAATAAGTTTCTCAACGATCCAAACTGCCCAAAAGGTCCTGCTTTTCCGACAGCCCTCGCTGTTAAACCTCTGCATCTAAGTGGCCCAGCCATTTGGCTTGAAAATCCTATCCTTCCTATGCTTGCAACCGTCTTCAACATGGAGTTGTCAGTAAGATTAAATATTAGAAATCAAAAAAAAAAATTCAAACCGTTTTTCAGATCAGGTGACCAAAGTTGCAGCCATTGGCTGCAATTTTGATGTGTGTCATAATGGTGTATCCATGGCCACTCTAATTGAGTGCTTCTCTCCTGTCACAGTTTACCTTTACTGAAGACAGGTTTTTTTTTTCAATCCTTAAAGACAAGCTACCTTCTGCCCAATACTCAAATAACGTTAGTATTACCACACCAACGATCCTCTATCACATAATCCCTAGCATAGCCGACTGTACTCCTATCCAACCCCACTCCACTCACTGATGAACTACATTTAAGGTTGTACCTTAAATGTTTCTATTTATTTACGTAACTCCTGACACAGCGATGTAACTGCCCGAGTGCAGAAACACTCTGTTCTCAATTTTGTTGGGATCCAAATATTGAGATTACGTTACTTTGTGTTGGCTCACAAACAAGTATTTGAGGTACTGCTGGCTGCTCAACTATGTAGACAATAAACAGAAGCTTGCCTCTAGTTCCGTTGCCCCCACGTTGTACCGGTTATTCCGTTGTGTCATACGATGATACCTGTTGGTACGCAAGGAAAAAAAAAAAACCAAACCCCAAGAGGCCGAACATTACTATTGCTATGAATAAGCTTTCACGAAAGAGACATGTGGTATTAGGCTAGCAGACATTCAACACTGAACCTGTAAGAGAAACATCTCATCATCTGTTTAAAGCGAAGATATTCACAAGATTATTAATCTAGGAACCACCGGAACAAAAATGTCTTGTTCCTCATTATTGTGAAGTACTGTGCTACAGAAAACACTCCTGAGATTCTAGAATACGTCAATAGTCACCGTGTGACCCATTTCAAACTTCTCTGATAGCGATCAAAAAATAGTCCGAGACACATTATCTCATAAACCCTAATGGCTTCAAAATAATATATTAGTCTAAGTCTATGTATATCCTTTAAAAAAGTAATTTCTCAAAGATGCTAGCGTTCTTTTCTTCAACTTTCGAATCAGCACCGTCAGCACTAATACTTTGATCCAACTGAAGTTTATTCTCAGCCAACTGTAATATGTTCTCTTCAATTGTTTGTTTCACAATAAGCTTGTATACAGTCACCGGCTTCTTTTGGCCGACTCTGTGTGCACGGTCTTCTGCTTGTTTGTCGTCATGTGGGTTGAATGACTGGTCGTATATTATCACGTTATTGGCTGCAACCAAGTTGATCCCAAAACCACCGGCCTTCGTAGAAACCAAGAAAATCGGAATAGTCTCGTCTTCATAAAATCTATCTATAATGTCTTGTCTTGTGTCGACTGATGTGGTACCGTCCAAACGTACAAACTTGTACTTGAGCAAACTGAGTGCTTTTTCTAAAATGTCCAACACTTGAGTGAAGAGAGAGAAGATAATCACCTTTTCTCCTCTCTTGGTGATGATAGTGTCAAGCACCTTGGTCATTTCGGAAACCTTGCCACTTTTCAAGAACTCCTCTTCTTCGAGTTTGAATTTGGACAATGTATGTGGAAACTTCACACACAAATTGTTCAACTCATAGTCACACATCACCTGCATGTCTTCGAAAATGAACTTTTGGTTAGCTTCAACATATTCAGGTTCATTCATAATAGCCTTTGCCATCTTCTTTAAAACTGCGTCTGGGTAGAGCACTCTGAAGAGTAACGGATGCAATGAAGCTTTTCTCAACTGCATCAAAACGTTAGAAGAAGATGGTATTGGGTTTTTTCTAGCTTCATCAATCTCCTTCTTATCTGTTAATGCCTTCCTCCTTTCTCTCTCGGCCCTTGTAGCCTTAGCTTGTGTTAAATGCTCGTCATAAATCTTGCGCTGCGCTGCAGTCAACTCACATTTGATGAGTTCGTGAGTTTTCTTTGGCAAGTGCTGCAAGACTTGGTCCTTTTTACGTCTCAAAACAAATGGAGTCATCATAGTCTTTGCCTTGCTGATGGCTTGCACTGAGAGTAACGGATTGTATGTGGTTGGCGTTGAGGTCGACGAGGATGTAATAGCACCAACCTTCTGGTTGAATAAACCATGCAAGTCATCCTTCTTTTCGTGAAACAAGTCTGGAAGCATGAACGATAATAATGAAACCAACTCTTTCAAGTTGTTTTGTAAAGGAGTACCAGTTAATAATAATCTAAATCTACCTTGTAATCTCATCAACTTGGTGTACCTTTCAGTCCCGGAGTTCTTCAAGAAATGCCCTTCATCATAAACGATAATATCACAGTTCAAGTTTCTCAAAAACTTGAAGTCGTTCAGTGATGAGGTTGCCAAGGTGTACGTCGTGACCAAGACATCGAATTCTGCGTCTTTCAATTCCCATCGCAAGTCTTCACGTTCTTTTACCGACCCATAGTACGCTTGAACCACCATATCTGGACAGAACTTGCTGAACTCACGCATCCAGTTTTCAAGTGTCGATGCTGGTACCACCACTAAATGCGGGCCTTTCTTTGTCTGGTTAGCTTTTAAGTGTGCCATGAATGAAATAACCTGACATGTCTTACCTAATCCCATTTCATCGGCTAAGATGCACGACAATTGATTTTGGTACAACATGTTGAGCCAGTTGACACCCACCTGCTGGTAATTGTTCAAAGTGATCTCATCAGCAAGTAATGAAGGTTTTTCCTTAATGTACTTCAAGTTTCTGTTCGAAGATACCACAACCACGTCATCGTCTTCTTCCTTCTCTTCGACGATTTCAACGTTGTCAATTTCAACAACGTCTAATTCTCCCTCACCAGTGACGGTCACTCCCCATTTTTCCATTTGCTGTGAAATACGCTCACCGTACTCAGAGCAAGTCTTGATCAACGAATCGACAGCACGGTACCCAACCAAACGGAATTCTGTGTTCTCGATGATTCTTAATCCCAACGTCTTCTTCTTTCTCAGTTTGGTCTTTGCTTGTTCCTCTTCTGTTGAGAAGTCATTTCCTGAGATATCAAAAATGGTCTTGAAAGGTCTGTGAGAGATCACCAACTCGGCAACCGCAGGCTCAATAACACAAATCTCAATCATATCTTGAGTCAGGCAGTTGTTGATGAACTCTAAAATCTGAGAATCAATGCTGGTGATCCCGCTAAACACCACATCGTCGTCTTCTTCACCAGACAACCCATCACTGTCTTCGTCATCATCCAAGTCATCGTCAGAGTACGCTCTTCTGCTTTTCTTCTTCCGATTTTGCTTAATTCTTTCCTCTAGCGCATCCAAATCGTCTTCAGCAGAAGCACTACTGTCGTATGTAGTCTTGTTAGGGACGTTAAACTTGAGTTTAAGTTTGGGTGCTCCAGGAGATGAGAGCAGTGGCGAGGGAGAGTCTTTTGCGGAATTCAACACAGATCCACGCACAAGTTTTCTCTTCTTAGGTACAATATCATCATCCTCGATCACAATAGGTTTTGGTCTCATGTTGTCCAAGGTGAATTGAGATTTAGGTTTAAATTTATACTTGTCCAAGATGGATACCTTAGCTTTTTTGATCTCAACCTTGGTCGATTCTTGGCTAGGTCTGAACACTTCTTTGGTAGGCAGTGTGACGGCCTTTATTCTGGCTTTGCCGCGTACCTTTATTGGAGAGTCGTCTTCATCAAGTTTAATTGGATCCATGAATCTTAGAGGAGGGAATTGTTGAATCTGTTGGGTTTGTTGTGGAAGTTGTGGTAATTGCTGAGTAGGCTGTGGTAGCTGTTGCTGTTGTTGCTGTTGCTGCTGTCTTACTTCATATGCCAACTCCATTTTCTGTTGCATCTGTCTCTGCTTGAGAGAGTTCTCCTGTTGTTGGCGTTCTCTCCTCCTAGCATCCATGTTGCTTAGAATTTCCTCCTTGTTGTAGTTCTCAGTAAGCCACTTGTTTATTTCTCGAACGTTCCCTTTTCCCTTGACAAACCCTTTGAAGATGTCACTTTCTTCCAAATAGTAAAAGCTACGTCTGACCATATCAAAGTCTTTATGCTGTCTAATAGCCTGCCTTTTTGCCTCTATCGCCTTGAACTTGTCGGCATCGACACTGGGTTGTCCATTTCCATTAGATCTGCCTGCGCCGTTCTTCATGACGCCTAAACCATTCAATCTACCACTGGTTTCAGCAAACTTATGGGAGATGGGGGGCTGGGCGTAACCTGCACTGGAAGGTTGAGGAGACGAACCAACCATAATCGGAGACAGAGAAGGTACCTGGACGTAATTATTGACCTTCTTGGGTGTCTCTTCCTCCTGCTTCTGAGTCAGTGGGTTATCTTTCTTGTACCAACTCATCCTGATGAGATGAAAGTCTTAATTTCGAGTGAAAAAAGACTAGGACGCGTAAGTGCGCTACCAAATCGAACGTGGTGAGACTCTGATATTGAGCAGTATCAGGTAATGATAGAAGCGAGGAGACAAGCTCAACGAGTTGAGTTGGTCAACGAGTCGAGAAATTATGGAAACGAGAAGTTCATAATTGAAGACAGTGCCATAATTGATACCAATTCAGCAATGTCAGATTAACTTCTATTCAAGCCTCAATAGTAATCTTGTCAGCACCAGCAAAACGCTGCTGCTGCAGTTGAAATGTTGTATGTTTTCTCAGGGTTAGTTTGAGTCATAGGTGAAACTAAACAGCTGGAAAGTGGGAGGGCTGGTTATAAAAAATGAATTTGAGGGCAGAATTCATTATTCTAATTTTTATTAATTAGAAAATGTTCCCTTGAAGAAGACTTTAGGGAATTTTGCACCCATTTGAAAACGATAGATGCACAATCGGTCATAATGCTGTTTGTAGTATATTAGTTGCAAGTGTACGAGTATAGATCAGTGATGAAAAATTCGGTAAGCCCAGTTTATTGGTTGCTTGAAGTTTGTGATACCACCAATTATCTTGGGTGCCATGAGCCTTTGCATTGAAATATCCCAGACAACATTCAAATGAGCATAAAGTAGCCTTGACATTTATAAGGTGAAGAACTAAGATGACTATCACAGGCTACGCAATTGCTTTAACAGAAGAGGAGATCCAGCTGTTAACCTTAAGCTGACAATGATCACGATTGACAAGGCCAAACTGGAGTCAGCGAGGATTGTTTTAGTGGCATGGGCTACAATCTACTCTTTCTGATTTGCCGATGATTGATACAAGGTATGCACCACCTGTTAGACAACGCATTGACAATGTCAGTGAGACAGAGGTATTTATTGGTGAAAATGAAGGTGTTTTTGAAGTTATGCACTTTGATACTTGAGTAAAGAAGATACAGTGATTCTTAATGAGTATTGGATTTATTTATAGTACATTATTAATTGTATTATTTGTTATACGTCAGGTTTAGAGTATTCATTCTCAGCTTTTAGTCAGGATACAGCATATTCCTAATAACCTTCTCAGCTCTAGTTCTCCTGAACGTTCTCGGAAACATCCCGAGAACTCCAGATCTAAGCCTCTCAGTGTCGCTTAGGTAGTGGCTAAATCCTCTTGACATAACGTCACTCTTTTCCAACCTTAATAATACCCCCGTGCTTGTGTCCAAGGATATTGCATTCGTGGAGTCAAATATCAAATATTTTCAATATTTATTTCTTGTGCGGTGGCTGCAAAAATGCAACGCAGCAGCAGGATTCAGATGGTCATTCAGAGATGTCGCAAATGCAATGCTTAAATCATCTATTTCATAACTCTAAAATACATATGCACTAATTCAGTATCAAATACGCCTAGTGGTGTTGGTTTATCGGATTAACTGAAATAGAATACGCCATTTAGACTATTTTGACTGCTGCATGACACAAATAGGAGTCGAAGTACCCAACAAAGACATGGAGGTAAAAAGAGGTATGGATTAATAGTTATGCAAGCCGTTATTGGTCTTTCAGAAGTGCATGCAATCCACTAAATAATTGCTCAAATATTATTGAACAATGAGAATATTGGTGCGTAATAATACACACTGTCTTTGCCATTCCAGAATACTACGTTCTTATCAAACTGAGCCAGTTTCTTGTCAAAATAAATTACTCAAACTAGGTGTCTTGTCAAGCGAAGTTCAATTCCAGTAAACAACAGTGTGCCTTCAGTACTTACGAAAAAATTAAATCACTATCCATTTTATTATCCTACAACAACTGTCCAATCACAGTGTACTTTTCCTTAATATACTCCTCCTTGTTCAAATCCTCCAAGTCCTCGACAGGTCTTTCGCCTTGCGGAGAAATGCGTACTGCGTGCCTTAAAACCGGGGTGTCCCAGTCGATGACAGCAGAGTGCACAGTGCGTCTGTTGTCCCACAACACAACCGTGTTTGGTTCCCAGCTCGCTCTCAATTGCAAGTCGTGAGCCTGCTCAACGTGCGCAAATAAGTATTCCAATAAACTGTCTGACTCCTCTTGTTTCAATTCGACAATGCGCCTGCCAAACTCACGGTTCAAGAACAAGTACTTTTCTTTAGTTACTGGGTGCTGTCTCACCAATGGGTGGATGTTCGACACTGGCTTTCTTCTGAGAATTCCTCCAGCTGCTTGGTTGAGGTGTGCTTGGTCCTCGGCAGTGTGCAAGACATGCAATCCCAGTAACATCTGCTGCATAGCCGGACTCAATCTTTTGTACGCTTCAACAGTATCAGCAAAAATCGTATCTCCACCAGCATCTGGTCCTTCCAAAACAGTGAAAAATGTGATCTGCGGTGGGTTCAACTCATATGAAACATCTGAATGCCACGAGATACTGTTGGTTCTGGTTGCAAATGCACTCTTCAACTCAACCTCACTGGCTCCTCGGAAAGTCACGTGAAGCTCCGGAACTCCCTCTGGCGATCCCGAAGTTGGATGGATGTGCAAGGGCCCAAAGTATTTCCCATATTCTGCGATAAACTGGGGTCCGAAGCTGCTAAAGTCCTGGTCTCTGAACACAACAACACCTCTTCTAGCAACCAACAAAGCTAAATCGTCTTTTCCTTGGTCAGTCAATCCTGACAACTGCAACCCTCCTCTGATTTCAGTGCCGAACTTTGGAGTTATGCTTTTGAACTTGGTTTCTGGAGAAGAAGCCAAAAGGTTCTTATATTCGGAGTTTCCAAACGTTCCTCTGTCGATGTGCTTGAAAAATTTCAACAGTTCGTACTTTTGAGAAGGGTCCCAGGTTGGCAAGAAATTTGGAAAGTTGGACTGTGCACTGTTCTTGCGGCTGATGGTGTATGCACCTTTGGAAGTCTTTTCATTGTGTTCCTTGTTGAACTGGGATGGGTCGTACTTAGAAGCTGTTGTAGCAACTGGCATTTTGTTAGTTATGAGAGCTGTTCCGGAAGCACCAGCAGGCCTATTTATATACTTGCGAGAGTGTTCCACTCGCCTGATCGACAAGAAGCCACACCTAAAGCCACACTTTTTATGTTTGGTATAATTTGTATCGGCTGGGCAGCGATGTACCTGGAACCCAGCCGATACCCGAGTCGTAAAAGAGTAGAGACATTAGAATGGACTGGAGAAAAGAATAGGAGCTGACTTGTTTTCTGGCTAGTGTGTGCTTCAACGTATATTCTTTACTTGCTTACAGTTGAGAATTACAAATGCAATGAGAAATATTCTCTGAAAAATGCAATGGTTGCAAATATTTGGTAAGCGTAGGCAGTGACAAGAGTATGGCTTTTGTTTAGTATGAGATCAGGCGATTTGTCATAAGATATGGAGTCATTCACCGAGTTTGAATTGCATTCTATACGTTGGATGAGTAAGACAAATAAGAAAATAGGTGCAAACAAACGGCGGGGTAATAGCAAGCAGTCCTCAACTATAATTTAAGCGACACCCTCGAAGTATTAAAGCACGGTTTGCTTGTATCGCTTTGCTCTGATTATATATCATATTTGATTCTCTTTGAAGACTATATAATCAATGGTAGAATACAGGTAAGCATATACAAATATTCAAGAACAAGAAAAACTCTTCCACACTCACTAAATATTAACCAATCTTGACAAGACGTTCATTAAAATTTAACAAATCCTTGTCATTCACTCTTAAATCTTATAGCAGAACTATTCAATAAAGAATAATTCTTATCAGTACGAGTCTTTCGTTAATACTCCCCAGGATACCTTTTCGAATAGCATTTCAATGTACCTATAAACTGCAGCTCTACCACACTCGCACATCAAACAACCACTGCAATTTCCATGAACTCCTTCTCCCATTTATTTCTCGCTAACTCACTCGCTTCGCTCGTTCGTTGGCTGCAAACCGGCTGCAAACCGGCTGCAAAACCTTCCCGTTTCTGGCACTTGCTTCTTCTCTCACATGATCAGAAAATTTTGAGGATACGTCAGCATCGGCCGGGTAAAAGAATAGAAAGAAGAGTAAGAACACCCAGCAGGGCAAAGCAATGTACAGTGGAAGACAGATATAGATAACCAGCCACACACACAGCACAAGCACACACACACAGCATACACTAAGAAAGTAGGCTCAGAAGCAGAATGTCAGAGTGGATATCTACGTTTCCCGGGTACAGCAATGTGCTAAGGATGATGAAAAAAGGGTTTGGGCGGGTCTTACAGACGGGCCCAGTTCCCCAGCATGTTGGGATTATCATGGATGGCAACCGAAGGTATGCCAAGTCGCATAAAATCGAGTTGAAGGAGGGTCATAATATGGGTTTTGACAGCATGGCCAGTGTTCTTGAAGCTTTGTACGAGTCAGGCATCAAGTGTGTCACTGTGTATGCGTTTTCCATTGAAAACTTCAAGAGACTGAAGTACGAGGTCGAGTGGTTGATGGAGTTGGTCAAGCTGAAGTTCCAGCAACTTTGTCAGCACGGCGAGCTCTGCGAGCAGTATGGTATCAAAATCCAGGTTATAGGTAATGTCGCCTTGTTACCGCCTGATGTGCAGAGAATCTTGCACGAGTCTATGGAGATAACAAAGGACAACACAAAGGTGGTGTTGAATGTGTGCTTTCCGTACACCTCGCGCGATGAGATGGCCACGCTGATCAAACGGATAGTGAGCCAGGCCACGCTCAGCAACGGACAGTTGGTGATTGACGAGGAAACAGTCAACAGGAACTTGTACACGGGAAATCTGCCCCCAGTAGACTTGTTGGTGCGCACATCAGGCACATACAGACTCTCTGACTTTTTGTTATGGCAGTGTGTGTCCTCAGGATGCCAGCTCGTTTTCACAGACAAGTTGTGGCCAGAGTTCCGACCTTGGGACATGTACAAGATCTTGCTTGACTGGGGATTCAACAGATACTGGTACGGTGATAGAAAAAAGACCGAATTGCCATCTCTCGAATATACGTCTGTTTCGAGAGTGGAAGGGTCAAGTGGATATAAAAGGTATGAGGAAGAAGAAGAAGAAGAAGACACGGAAGATAGTGAAGGAAGATTCGACGTTGACACCGTCACCTCAGAAGAGGATTCCGTGGGACATAAATAGTAAT
This sequence comes from Kodamaea neixiangensis, assembly GCA_030565385.1. NCBI lineage: Eukaryota > Fungi > Ascomycota > Pichiomycetes > Serinales > Debaryomycetaceae > Kodamaea > Kodamaea neixiangensis. The sequence continues at coordinate 484,793 of JAJMBT010000002.1, read as the reverse complement.
GCATCAAAAGTACATAATAAAATATTGGTTGAGGTGATTGGCTTCTCTAATGTAAGTGTATAGAAATCAGCTTCTCTCAATGTGCAAATCCTAAAATATCTATTGTCTCTATACTAGTACCAAAACACAAACTCCTAATCATCAGTATCCTCACCAGAGTATTTAGATCTGGCTCTCAAACGTGGTCCATTCAAGTAGAATAGAACCGGAATCGCGATTGCAACAACGCAAATGAAGCCCAAAATAGCAGAGCCCCATCCAACAGGAAACTTCTTCGAGCCTGTGTTAGTGAACAAGATATGGCCCACAAGTGGTAGCACACCCGCAATGACAGACCTGAAAAGTGCATTTCCAGCAAACACAGAGGCCACGTACCTTGGGAAAGACTTTGACAAGTAACTGAACAAGGTCTGGAAGATCAAAAATGCACCTGCGGCGAATATACATGAACCAATCATGGGAATAATCCAGAAATTGTGAGGACTACCTGTAAATGCAAAGATGAAGATTCCTATTGGCATCAAAACACCCCCAACGATTGCCATAGGAAGAAACACCTCTGGGGTGATTTCCTCCTTCCTCTCCATTGGCCGTGTATACATTCTGAGGAGCACAAAAATGTAGACGCAACAAGCAGTGCCAATACCTACCATGATGGACACATATGAAGTACCCAATTCAACCATGGTAAATTTGTACGTTCCAACGAACAATATTGGAAAGGCCTCGAACCAAAGGTACAACACGGAGTATACCAATGCAACGTAAAGGTTAATGAGCAAGACGACTGGCTCAACAATAGAGATCTCAAGTGGTCTCCACAAAGTATTAATGGCCATTGCACCAAGAGTGATATTTTCAGCTTTGACTTCATCCTTTGTAGTGATGTTCCGGTTTCCAGTGAGTGCTCTCAAACGTTGTGCCTTTCTCAACAAGATGGTCTTGCCGTATGTTTCCGGCAAGAAGAAGATCAAGCTTAACAAGCAGGTACCACTGGTCATGGTGAGGAACCAGAAAGGCCATCTCCATCCACCTGCGACTATCACAGCAGAACCAATGAGGGGCCCCAAACTAGGACCACAGACACCAGCCATCGACCATGCAGCAATTCCGATAGGCTGGTATGGCTTCTCTAAAATGTCTCCAATAGAAGCACCGCCTGTAGCTAAGCATGGGGATGCAAAGAAACCAGCTAAGAACCTCAATATGCATAACCCAGCAATGTGATTCGACAAAGCTGTTGGGATCTGAAGAATGAAGAAGATGAATAACGTGAACAAGTAAATGTAGGTACGCCCTACAGCATAGTGTTCACTGAAGGGAGACCACACCATTGGGCCTATGCCGTATCCCACCACGAACAATGTAAGTGGTAAGGTGGCCACCACCTGGGAAACATGAAGCGAGCTCATGATCTCGTCTAAACCAGGCGTATAAATAGCTGCACCCATGTACACTGATGTGGTCAAGACAGCAATCTGCCAGATCATAAAGACCTTGAACTTAAGAGACCAATTGACTGGGTTTTCGGGGTCATCTGGACCGTCCCATCTCACTAGTATCTTCTCAGACTCAGCCAAAGTCTCACCGATTGTAGATTGCGAAGAACAACTACACTCACCCACACACTCACCCACATACACATCAAGAGTCACCAGAACTTCATCAACCCCTGCCTCCTTCTCCTTAGGAATTTTAAGACCCAAGTACCTCTCATCAACAATGTAGTCTGGTCTCTCTTCTTTGTAACCAAAGAATTTACGAGATGAAAGTCTGTAAACCGTACGTCCGAAGAGACTCTGTCTAACAAAGTCCGATAAAAGCATAGTGTACCTCAAGATAAAGCATTGGGGTTCTTCTCCTTATATATCCCATCTCATGGTCGTACATCATCTCCAATGGTACGCAATGCTTGCGCAATTTTTTTAGCTGCAAAATCCACTCTGATACTGTAGTACGGGTCTTTATTTGCAACCTTTGAGCAATTTATGCTTACAAATTGACAAGGAAGGCTATACGACGGAGGGTCAATGAAGCGAAGACAAGGGATTTCTTAGCACTTTTGGGATTGTTACTGTTGCGGGCGAAGAAGCGGATAAGACGTATATGAAAATGGGTGCAGAACCGAAGTTTAAGGTCTTTGTGCTGTGCCAGCTGCCCGTTAGAAATGCAGCAGGGCTGTAACAGTGCAGCGGATATCTTAAAGTCAAGATGGGGAAATTCATAACCATTCTGTAAATACTGGCCAATATCCACTATTTTGATACTTTTTTGACAGTTACAACCGAAGAATTGAATCGTTTCTCCACTTTTGAATTTCACAACTGTGTTCCAGGTGAAAGAAGAAGTTTCTGAGAATCTACTAGGAGCCAGTCTAGGAGCTGGAAAACTTGTGTGGAAATGCATTTCATTTTTGTTTACATAGCATTTTGGTGGCTGCAAACAATTGAACCTAGGTAGATGAGTACTTCTTCTCACAGCTTGAATTAACCCTGTTGTGGATATCAGCAACTTCACTTATCATACGCCTGGTTTGTGATCTTACTTAGTAATGATAAATTTCTTCTCCCTGGTAATGAAGGGACATTAAGTTCCATTGGTTTTGAGATTGTACCGCATCAAGGTCTTATAGTAAAAATGACCATTCTTGACGTTTGTATTAATAGCTCGCAAAGCAAATGGAAGTACGTCATTAGCGTTGACATTACTAATGGATCCAGTTCGGCTTCGGTTTGAAACATAAAAAGGTTGGCTGACCCGGTAGTCTTTGAATGAATGTGATTTTGATTCAAAACCTCAGAAGAGTATTGGCGTTGGGGTACTAACAACATCTCTTACTTGTATGATAGGACAGAGCTCATGCTGATTAATATGGTTGCAAACTTCTCCAAAATGTTTCAGAAGTTAAGCCAATAGTGTTACCTTTTTAACTGGTTGGAACACCAGCAACCTGTGAGACTGAAAGAATTCTATAATTCAGCTATTCCTTCAGTCCCTCTGATGCTTCGATTGCTCCAACATAGGTACATGAACCACATAATTCCAGTCAATCAAGCTTTATCAATCTCATACGACTCACCCCATGGCTCAATCACAAATCTGTACTATCGACACCAACTATTCAATTGAAACACACCATTCCAAAAACCTCCACATTCATTGACAACTACCACCCAAAACTCTCAGCTTAGCTTGACCCAAAACTGTTGATAACACTTTTTATGGCCCATCAACTAACGATCTGTTATTCTAGATAACAGTCACATCACTCATTCAATCCAATCCAACATAATACCTAGTCACCTATTTGTTCCACTTTCAACTCCACCTCCACTTCAACTCCACCTCCACTAATCCCTATCTCAATCCCATTTCTACCATCTCTACCCAGCTCTTCAATCGCTTTCTTTCTGATCTCGAAGCTCGACTCAATTCCGGTAACTTTTTTGTGTCGTTGACTCATCGAAAATTAATCGGGTCGATTTTTCAGACTCTTCTTCAACGTGCTACTTCTCTTTCTCAACCATCATGGAATTAGTCAATCACTTGCCAGATCGCTTGTTATTTGCCGTCCCCAAGAGTATGTTACTGCTGAAGCTTTTACTTATCAATATACTAACATGCACTAGAGGGCCGTTTGTATGAGAAATGCTGCAACTTGTTGAGCGGAGCTGATATCCAGTTCAGACGTTCGAATAGATTGGACATTGCTCTTTCGACGAACTTACCCATAGCTCTCATCTTCTTACCCGCGGCAGATATCCCTGTGTTCGTCGGTGAAGGTAACTGTGACTTGGGAATCACCGGACTCGACCAGATTGTGGAAGCAGACATGCTTGATTCTGTCACCGACTTAATAGACTTGAAGTTTGGTGCTTGTAAGTTGCAGATCCAGGTACCGGCCGATGGCCCGTACAGCGAGCCACTGCAGTTGGTGGGTAAGAAGATTGTTTCTTCCTTCACTAAATTGTCGCACGACTACTTCCAGAAGTTGGAAGGTGTTTCGGACTCCAAGAGCTTGGCTACAAACATTAGATATGTTGGAGGATCCGTCGAGGCTTCGTGTGCATTGGGTGTAGCAGATGCAATTGTCGACTTGGTTGAAAGTGGTGAAACCATGAAGGCTGCTGGACTCAAACCTATTGAGACTGTCTTGTCCACCTCTGCTCGTTTGATCTCAGGTAAGAACCCGAAGTTCCCTGAGTTGGTTGAGAAGATCCACCAGAGATTCGAAGGTGTGTTGGCTGCCAAGAAGTACGTGTTGTGTAACTACAACTCTCCTCGTTCCAACTTGGCCGAGGTCTTGAAAATCACTCCAGGCAGAAGAGCTGCCACCGTCTCCACCTTGGACAAGAAGAGCCCAGAGGAGGAGGAATGGGTGGCTGTTTCGGCAATGATCGAGAAGAACTTGATTGGTGACATTATGGACTCGTTGAAGAAGGCCGGAGCTTCTGATATTCTTGTTTTTGACATTCAAAACTGCAGAGTATAGACTGAATGAATACATGTTGTAGAGACTAGAATTGACTGTAGAGTTGTTCGTATTATTTATCCAGGAATCGAACGGATCCGCATATACATATGTATTCGACATTATCGTCCCAAAAGTATGTCGAGATCATTTTGATCATTTTACAGTACACTCTCAAGTCGAACACTACAATTTCCTTATATCGAATAATTCATTTTCTATCCTCTGGAATCGGCTCCTAGTCCAACTCGATCTCTCTTATTCCATCCTTGTCGACAGCCTTCACATACACACCCTTAAAATCAATAGGCATTCTAGTTTCCAACTCCTTCAAGCACATCTTCAACAATTTCAAGCCATCCTCTAACACCATGTCTTTTCTGTAATGTCTATCCAACAAGGACGACGCGTAGAATGCTGCATACCCGTGTGCACCGTAAGGCACGTCTGCTCTGGTGCCCAAGTAGTCTATCCAGTTCAAACTGGATGTGTTCGATTTCGTGTCGAATCCAGCCAACAACACATTGACTTGGTAGGGTTTACGTGATCTTACTGACGATGCCAATTGGTTTCTGACAAACGACGCGGTGGCCTTGGGGCTCAATTCGTGGTCGTTCTCGCGCATCGTGTGCAATTGGATGTTGGCTTGCACATACTCTGCAAACTGAACAGTGTCACCTGCCTCTCCAGTGTAAGCAAGTAAGTTGTGTGTGTTTAACTTCCGGGTTTTGTCGTCGGTGTCTTTCAACACGGAAATTCCTCTCGTTGCCGCCTTCGAGGTGGCGATGATCGTGCCGTCTTGCACCTTAATGCCTAAGATAATGTCCATTCTGGTGTTGGTATATTTAATTTTGCCTTCCAATTCATTTTTTGGTGCAGGTTGAGAAATGCACGACCAATTGCCAGAGACCCAGCTTCGAAGAAGCTTGAGTATGTGAAGAGTCTAGCCGTGAGGTGTGTCTACGAGGTAGCATTTTCTCCGTACTGTCAGGTAGTTCAGTGGTGACAGTTCAGTGGTGACCTTTTAAATTCAGTTTATTTCAAATCTAAGTGTATACCTGATCTGATTACTTAGTCTTATTCCTATTATTCATCATATTACAAACACCAATTATCTGTTCAATTCCATAGAGGTCACTTAATCAACTCCTTGATCTTCTTCTCAACAAGATTGCTAATAAGCTTGTTCAAAGCACTTTCCTCGTTGTTAATTTGACTGGCCAAATTAATCTCGATCTGCTTTTCAATCAACTTCCCAGTCAAGTCGACTTCGATATTCACAAACTCTCCAAGTTTCTTCAAAGGCAAGACCACCTTGTTCTGTGTGTAGCTCACCATCATAATGCCAAATTGGTTCTTCGAGTAGTCAACATGAGTCACAGTCAATGAGGTACCATCCACTGAAATAAATCCCTTCTCCACAATATAACTTATGTACTCAGCATCTCTCAATTCGAACGTGAAGTTGATAGCATTTCCGTCTGGGGTGATTTCGGTAATAGAGGCAATGGTATCAACGTGTCCTTGGACAACATGTCCTCCTAATCTGACTTCGCTGGTCACAGCTCTTTCCAAGTTGACTTTGGAACCCTTTCCAAGTTGTCCGAGATTGGTACGACGTAAAGTTTCAGGTGCAACACCCACCTTGAATTGCGTACGAGCCTCATCAAACTCAGTAACTGTCAAACAAACACCACTTGTGGAAATAGAGTCACCTAACTGAACATCTCCAAGTATTGAAGAACAATCTCCAATCACAATCGAAACACCGTTTCCTCCAGTCTCTGTGGTATCCACCTGCGTGTACTCAAGTATAGTCCCAATAGTCTCAACAAGTCCAGTGAACATCTTGGCTTCTTCTCAGCTTCTTCTCAGCTTCTTCTTAGCTTCTTTGGCGGATCCTGATCCTACTTTATAGTAATCAAATCCCGTGGATTTCTCATCAAATTCGTTACTAAAAATCAGTACGTACTTATTAATTTTTTCGAGCCAAAATTTTTCAAACCAACGACGACAAGATGGTGTTCCGGTTCCCAGTCTTCTTTGAGATCCCCAAGCACTCATACATCAACTCGCGTGTTCTCAGGGACCAGTTCAAGAGAATCCAGGTTGCCGAGCATGAAGTCACTAGAAAGGCTTTAAAGTACATTGCCAGAAACACTGAGTTGCCTGCCAGGGCCAGAGTCGAAGCACAGTTGCAATTGGCTTCCATGCCAAAGTATACATCAGACACACAAATTAAAGATAGGTGTGTTGCTTCGGGTAACTCCAAGTCGCTTATTCGTGACTTCAAGTTGAACAGAGTATGTATATTATCAGAGATAACTCTGGACAGTTATTATCAGGGTGTTGACTTTGATTGGTTATTCAACGAGATTAACAACTTCATGATTCGATTCATTATACTAACGATTCTAGACTGTTTTCAGAAACAGAGCCATCAACGGTCATATTCCAGGTGTTTCAAAGGCATCTTGGTAGCTTGTAAATATTGTACAATAAATAATAGGAATGAGGAACTGTAGAGAGCAATAGTGGTTAGTTGTGCATGAGATTGAGAATACAGATGAGTGAGAGGCCAGACAAGTGACGTGATTACTACTGTAGTCGGTATAGTAATGAATTCATGGTGAATTCTACTGTACTCTATGGTCACTTACGAAGATGTCAGTGGATCTTAATATCTCAGAGACTTGGTCTTGATAGCGAAAATAAGAAACCAGTAGGAATACTAAGTACAACGCTAATTTCAAGCCATAACATCCAAATCACACATCTTTCATATCATCTGTGCTCTATTTCATATCATCTGTGCTCTATCAAATCATCACTTATTCAAATCAAATTGAAGATTAAAGTTTTTTCACCAACACTATGCTAAGTCTTTCCAAGGTTGGTATAAAACCATTAAAGGCTTCTGGCATAGCCAGCATGTCCAGGATGTCTAGATCACTTTCACTCATTCCCGACTTCTCCAAGTTCAAGAAGATCGAACAGCCTCCTGGGTACATTGTGGGCACAGTCAACGATCCATACAAACCTCCAATGGCTAACTTTTACCAAGGTGGCTACCACTGGACTTACGAACGTGCGATTTCCTTTGCATTGGTGCCGTTGACATTGGCGCCTTTCATTATCGGTGTCGACTATCCTCTTGTGGACACAGCTTTCGCTGTGTCTGTGTTGTTCCACAGTCACGTTGGTTTGAAGTCTTGCATCATTGACTACATACCCCAGAGAGTTTACGGTGCATGGCATGGAGTTGCATCCAAGTTGTTGACCTTGGGAACATCCTTCGGTTTGTATGGTATTTACTTGTTGGAGACTACCAGCAACGGTGTGTTTGACTTGTTGAGAAGCATCTGGTTGTCCTAAGTACATACAGCGACCAAAAATTCGACCCATGACGATCTAACAAGATACACAATGAACTTCTTACGTCAGACATCATCTTTTCACTCCAACTTCCACCGTCTCAGGCCCCAAAGCCTTCAGATCTCTCGTTCTTCTGAACTTTGAATACCATAGAAACACAATCAACAGGACACTAAGTCGGCAAAGTTCACAAAACTTCGGCCAACTGTACACCCTACAACTGAACCACTATACCACTGCAAATATATCACCACCTCACCTCTATCCAACGTCAACCAGTCCCCAGCTGGACCACCTGGACCCTCTTGTATAGAATAAATTCACCTTGCACGACCTGCAAAAAATTCCATTAATGAACAAAATATTAAGAAAGGAACAGCAATGAGTGATTCGGAAGTTCGTGACTACGACCGTGATGATTCTCGAAGATCAATTGAAGATCGCGGAGGAGAAGAGTACGGGTCGCGTCGGAATCTGGCAGCTTCGAATAGAGGAGGCTCGGATATCGAAATCGATTCGCGTAGGTTCAGTGATGCAGAACGCGAAGAATCAGGTGAGCATGGTGGAATAGACGAAAGAGTCCAGAGTTCCGGAGATAGCCGTGGCCACGATCATCAACGCGGAAATGGATACGAAAGAAGACACAGGGGAAAAGACGGACGTGATCGCTACCACCGTAGAAACGAAAGGAACCCAGTTGATCACCAGGGCCTCCAGACAGCAGCCGACGAGGAGCCACAGGAACAAGTGTTCTATGAAGTCAAACAAGAGGCCACCTTCCACGTCACTAGAGCACTTTTTATTGCCAACTTGCGCCGTCCCATCAGCGCCATAGACTTTCAAAACTACTTGAAGAAATTGGCTGAAGATGCAGGTGGGTATCTTATTGAACGTGCGTGGCTCAACAGAACCCGTACCCATGGAATAGTGCTTGTGGATAAAGAAGACGGAGCAGCGTTTATCCGTGAAAGGTTGGTTGGCTCTGTCTACCCTCCTACCGAAGAAGACGAAAAGCTTAAAGAAGACTACGAATCTCGTGAGGTTGACAGATATGAAGCCCAGATGCGCGACTACGAACGCGAGGTGGAAAGGGCTGCCGACTCTACTTCGGTCAAACAACCCGCAGAACCAAGAAAGTACATTGTTGAGAGACTCCCCTTGTACGTAGACTACATTCCGGTAAAGGCAATCAACCAATGGGTGTTTGAAGAAGACCGTGGTGCAAGAAACGGGAAATGGAAAATCGACTACGAAACAAGAGGTGAGGACGTCATAGCCACGCACACCTTGTTGAATGGAACCTTCATTCCACGTTATAATCCTGGTGCACGTCGTGGATCACGCCGCGAGTACCTGGGAAGAGACCGCGAGTACCAGCAGGGATCTCGGGGAGACCGCAACCAAAGAAGAGACAGCTATCTGGGGGGTGGACAGGCACCACACCCCTACGGCAGACGAGGCAGAGGTAGAGGCGGATACAATGGCTACGAGGAGGGATATGATGAAAGAGGCTCCGGCCCAAAACCATACAACGTGTACCCTCCACGCGGAGGACAGTACAACAGATCGGACAGAGACTTTTACATTCCACATCAAGGAGGACGGGAATCGTACAACAGAACAAGAACGGACCTGTACCACCCAAAAAATAGAGGATCTAGATCGAGATCAAGATCGCGGTCTCCCGTAAGAGATCAAGGGTATAGGAGAAACAGGTCGAGGTCTCCAGTGTAACTATATTTATATGATTGAAAGTAGGAATATGAACTCTTACTTGTAAGATGATCGAATCGGTTTGGGCATATTTAGGTACTGTTCGACGATTTCGATTACTTTATGAGTCTTGGTTTGTGTTTGCTGATGTATAAAGTGAATCTGTACGTGATGTTTAATTGATAATTAACCGGTAGGATGTGCGTTTGCGAAAGACGCACTATCGAGTGGCGTTAAATGTTGCTACCATAGTTTCTTATACTGTACCAGTTTATGGAACCATTTAGTTGGCTGCAAAATTTCCCCAGGTTTCAGATATGTAACACAATTATTGTATACATCTTCAAGTACTGTGATGAATGATATATACGTGGGTCTGGCTCATCTTCTGTTGAGTGTGTTGGCTGTTTGATGGTTTCTTCAGCAAATCACTCAGTTGAGTTCTGACTCGTATCGTAGCTGTCATCATAAATTATTGAAGATGAGAGCAGAATGTACTCAATTCATTCTGAGGTTGTTGTGAACACAGCATCATATTCATACCATGTCTATCTTGAAATCAAGTTCAACTCGTATCAAGTCTTTGCAGGGTTAAATCTGCAGGGTAACAAGGGCTCTTCAAGAAAGACAGTTTCAGGTGCTACCCCCTTCACTATGTTCTGTGCTGTCACATGTACGTACCACTTGGTCATTCCTGGATGCTCCTCTCTCCATTTCCTTCCATATAAGAACTCAAACCCACTAAAATAAAGACAGGCAACGAATATGTCAGCAAAAGTAAGAGCATTCCCTACCAAGTACTTATTCATCAGCAATCTTTCTTCAAGTATAGAGTCAACAACCTCTAGCTTGGCCAAATGCTTTTCCACTAGCTTTCTATTGCAAGTACCCGCTCCCTCCAAAACACGGATGATATCCTGGTGTTCTCGATGGGCCTCGCAATTCACTAGCGACATCCACATTGCAATTTCAGAGTATTCTCGTTTGGAGGTCCCCAAGAGTGGTGTCTCTCCCACTAAGCTGAACAAGTAGCAAGTGACACCTATCACTTCTTGTAAAATCAACCCTTCGGGCCCCACGAACGTTGGTGCATTTTCCAATGGGAAACGTTCTTTGTATAAGGGAAAGTCACAGGTGGATATATTAACATCTAACTTGAAATGTTGGACTATTATCAACACAGGTAGACACCTTACGTGATCAGAAACATAAAGAGTTCCCTGTGACATGTTTTGGCTGCGATGTTTGCAATGCAAATTTGCATGCTAATGTACGATCGGCCGTTATGGTATCAAATACTTCACACAAACTTAAAGGAATATGTCATCCTGTCTTTTCTGTATTTGTCACCGGGGCTATTTTGGGACATTAACAACCTTAATATCGAAACATTCATTCATTTACAATAAATACCTACCCATAATACACATAATACATTGAAACTTCACATAAAATCGTCAGAAGCCACGCAAATCAGCGCACCAAGGATTCCTCGCTCAAACTGACCCCTGGTTGTAGTTTGAGTTTCTTGGTTCTGTTCTTATTGAGTGAGTCTTGCTTTCTTTTTGGCAGGTTGGTTCGTGGTTCCGATTCTTTGGGATCGGTATTTCTATGCTTGTCATTTTCGTTAGACTCGTCTGAAACTTCTAGTGTTTCGTTGGTGGGTTTTCTATTCTGTTCGTGATCGTGCTTGTTTACTTTATCTTCTTCTTTATTCTCCTTTTTGCTCTCCTCGATGTTTTCTTTGTTTTCTTCGGACTGAACATTCTCTCCCTGTTGTTCAGCTTCTATTGCCAGATCTTCCCTTGGTTGCTTGTTCTTTTTCAACCACGGAATTTCTACCAAAATGATGCTCTTTTCGTCCAGTTCCGTAGGCTGTGCTTCCTCTTCGAACTTGGTACACACTAGCACCAACTTGGTCAATGAGTTGTGGAACTTGAGTATCGACACATTGTCGCACAAGCTGTACCCGTTTGACAGCGGGTCCAATAACAACTCCGCTAGTCTGTGGAGCGTATAGGGAGGTCGCTTTGTGAATGTCTTATTCAACCGTTGGATTATCCTTTCATTTCCAGCTGAAATCAGCTGCTTCAAGTCAACGTCGCGTGGATACTTGTTGAACTGCTCTCCCTTCTCTAATGCCACATCCCTTATCGTCTCCAAGCGTGTGTTAATTAAGGGTAGGATACTCAACCAGGTCTCGTCGGAAATGTACAGTTGCACCTTGGTGACGATGGGTTCTAGCAAGGAACGAAGTTTGGTGTCGATTGGGGGGATTTCTAAAGCCATAGGCAGGTGTAGGTACTCTATTGAATGAAATGGTACCGTCGGTGTAAGGACGAGTTGTACTTGAATTGTTTTTGAACGCGAAATCGCAAATTATAAAGTTCCAGAATTCTTAAATGTCTAAATGTAGTAGGCTTATGTCAAGCATAAGCGTGAGGAGTAGTGACTGGGGCATATAGAGGAGTGGTATCTTCTTACTTGAACATGTTCTCAGTATGTTTTATCTTGAGAGCAGCATATAAATCCTCTTATGTGACCATCCTTAAAGGCATTCACATGAAAACGTCCCATCTGAGCACATCCAACAGAAAGTAGCTCGTTACTGAGTTACCAGTGTACCACTAAGCAACTTAGTATGCGGACAACATTCACCTGGAGCTCCGACCCCACCATGTACCCCATCTCCGCCAAATCTTGCTGGTGTGTTGGTTGCAACTTGTACCCAGATTTACACATCTGGCCAATTGCGTACACCTGAGCACTGGCCTTTTTTCTCACCATCAAAATTTTTCACTTACGTTCGTGTGAACCAAAGCATGTCGTTCTTAATAAAGGCCTGCGCCAGGCAAGCACGGATGACTCTGTTGAGGAGTTTCAGGGCGGCCACTCCAATAAGACACCAGTCCAAAATAGTCAACGGTAGCTTGACTGCCCAAGTGTACCCCGTGGACAAGCAGACGATAACAGAAGCAGACATAGACGAATGGTTGAGTGCTGTGAAACTGTTGAACAACGGCAAGACCCATCTTGAAACCGAAGCAGAGGTGTATTTGTCGACCTTGGCCCAGCCGGAGCCTTTTGTAGAAAACAAGTTCGAGCCTACACAAGCACAACTCGAACAAGTGAAAGCATTTGCAGACAAGGGAGTGCCCTTACAACAAGACGAGGCAGTGAAAAGCTTGACCAACTTCATAATGAGAGACGGCAAAAAGTCGAGAGCTGAAAAGGTAGTTTCTCAAGCATTGTACATAGTCTTCTTGAAGACAAGATCAAACCCGGTAGAGGTGTTGCACCAGACTTTGGACAAGTTGGGTCCATTGGTGAATACAAGAACTCAGTTGACAGGAAGTGCCAAGAACAAGATTGTTCCTGTTCCTTTGACCAAAAAGCAGAGTGATAGATTTGCGTTCAAGTGGATCTTGGATGCGTCCAAGAATAAGAAATCCCCAGATCTTTCGGTGAGATTGGCCGAAGAAATTATCTCTGCATTCCAGGGTAAGTCTGCTGGGTACGACAGGAAGGCGCTGATGCATAAGATAGCGATGACTAATAGAGCTAACCTTAAGCTTTAGGTGAGAGGTGTAATTCTTGGCTTTGTATATAGTAATGTCATAAGGAGTTATTAGAAGAGTAGGACGTAGAGATAGTGGAGGTGGTAGGGGGGTTATACACATAGCTTAATGACAGGCTACTTCTTCCTTGAACTAGTTGATGAAATGAGGATCACAAAGAATTGTATAATTTTGTAAAAAGTATGCAAAATTGTTAAGAAACTTATCGGTTGTTTAGAACTCATAACTTCTAGCAAGAGAAACACTCACACCAGACCAAAGAGAGAGACACACGTTAACCAAAATTCTTTACATGTCTTTACTCTCACACTATTTGTTTCCTTTTGTGAAAATCAAATACGCGAAAATTTGCAACCATTAAATTCAAAAAAGAAGTCAGCATGGAAAGGAAGGTACCTATAGTATACACCCCGCGTCCCCATTCCAAGTTCGTTCGCAACTTGATGGAGGCTCCTGCGAAGGCGCAGCATGTTGCTGTGCAGACTATGGATGCTATGCAGATGGTGTTTCATGATATACGGTATCGGTGGGATCATATGGTCATCAACTACAGACGCAAATACTACAGTTCGAGTCGGAGTCCTCGTGTGGTGCAGACTCGTCTAGATGATAAGTTAACTTCATTGAGGGTGTTTCCAGGAGAATACGGGGTTCAACCCGGCGAGTTTCTTAACTTGGGTTTGAGAAGCAGAATGCATGGTGAAGCAGATACAGCTGAGTCCTACAGATTGAGAGAAGTGCTAGCTGAAGATGAAGAGGCAGAGTTTCTGGGCTTCGACCGCAGTTTTATTCCTATATCGAGAAGCCGATTTGAAGAAGAGTCAAAGCCACCAGAACTAGACTTTTCCCGTTTACAAGAAGACTCTGCAAGCTTGAACCTACAAATCGAACAAGATGGGTACATCAATGACGTGAACCTCTCGAGCGGAGCGAGCCTGAAAAAGAGATTGAGAAGCAAGATCAGAGGAGCCTTTGGGTTTGAACCTCAAATCATCGATTTACCGGTAGATTATGAGTTAGATTTGCAGCCACCCCCATTACCACCACGCAAGCTCGCGCAACCTCGTTTGTTGCAGCAACGGAGCTCCCCAGGTCGTGTGACCCCTTTGAGGACGTCACCTTCGTTCGTAGAGTCGTTGGTCAGCAAGATCAGCAGCTCCACCCTCAACCCCGACGGTGTAGCAGTCAAATACCAAAACGACGAAGTATGGAAATCAGTTTTGAACGATATTTCACTCAGCGCAGCACTCGTGTCCACAGGACACACTACAAGTAAAGCCAACGACTTTGAGAACTTGACCAGCGACTTCATAGACGCAAAGCTCAAGCAGGACGTTTTCGCAGCCAATTTGGAACAGGCGAAATTAATGTACAAGGAAACTGTATCAGGGACATTTGGTACATTTGATTCAAACTATGATGGAATATTGTCATTGTATGGTGAGTAATCTTACTGCATATATTCCACATATCCAACTCATATATCTCGTATAACTGATCTCATATATCTCATTTATCCCATATCCCATACAAAACTACTATCATAACCACTTCCATATCCCATACCTGAATCAAATCTGACACCACTTTACTGTGCAGTAACTGAAAAGTTCGTCTCACTTTAGCCAATCAGTACTTTAAATACCACCAGTAAAACGTCCATTCTAAGCCCGAAACCAAACTCTAAACTGCTCCCTACACTCCCTTACCCCCACCCCCACCCAATCCCACTCCAACCTCTCTCCTACCGCTCCCCTATCCCCCACCTCGCTCTGTTCCCTCTCCCACACCCAAATCAACTCTCCTGCACACACCAAGGCATAATTCAATTCCCTCTCATTGGCCAATGCGAACTTTTGTTCAAATTTTCCAAACCAAACCAAAAAAAACGAAAACCATATCACCCTATAACGTCTAAGATGATTCGTGGCTCTAGTGTTCGTGCGGCCAAGCATTTGACTGCTCGTCGTTTTGTTTCCACTGCCAATGCGCAGACCAAGTACACCACCTTGTCCAGTGGTATTACTGTTGCTACTGAGTCCAACCCTAATGCCACCACTGCCTCAGTTGGTCTTTACATCGGGGGAGGTTCGAGATCCGAGCACCCATACAGCAATGGTATTTCTGCTTTGACCACCAACTTGTTGGCTTCTTCTGCTTCTGAGGCCGGCATTTTGTTGACCAGCGAGAACACCAGAGAAGTCAATGGTTTGGTTGCCCAGACCACCAACTCGAATGTTGGTGCTGCTGCCAAGTTGGTTGCATCGATTGCTTCCAACGCTTCCTCTGTTGTTGAGCAGGCCAACTTGGCCGTGTCCAGAGCCTCTCTCTTAGCCCAGGCCTCCGCCATCGAAGCCAACCCTTCGGCCAAGGTCTTGGAACACTTGAACGCCTCGGCCTTCCAAGGATACTCGCTCGGTTTGCCCACCATCGGTACCGAAGACTCCATCGCAGACTTGGAGTTGCAAGACGCCTCGCGTTTCTTGGAAAAGCACTTGGTGTCGTCCAACACCGTCATCGCAGCCAGTGGTAACATTGAGCACGAAAAGTTTGTCGAGGCCATAGAAGCTGCCTCGTTCAACATCAAGCAGGGATCAAAGCCAGAAGTCCAGAAGGCCACCTTCTTGGGTTCTGAAGTGAGAATGAGAGATGACACCTTGCCAAAGGCCTACGTCTCCATCGCTGCTGAAGGTGAGGGCCTCACCTCCCCAGCCTACTACGTCTCCAAGGTGGCCGCGGCCATCTTCGGTGACTTTGACCAGAACACCGTCTTGGCCCGCTACACCTCCCCTAAGTTGGCAACAATCGTACAGGAATACCACATTGTCGACAAGTACACACACTTCTCCACCTCGTACTCTGACACCGGTTTGTGGGGTTTCAACGCCGAGATCTCCAACATCGGTTCCGTCGACGAGTTCACCCACTTTGCCTTGAAGGAGTGGAACAGATTGTCCACCTCCATCACCGACGCAGAGGTTGCCCGTGGTAAGGCTGCCGTCAAGACCGCCATCTTGAGCAGCTTGGGCTCGTCCAACGACATTGTGTCGGACATCGCCACCAAGGTGTTGTTGACCGGCTACAGAGCTTCGATCCACGAAGCTTTGGAGAGAATCGACGCCATCTCCACCAAGGACGTTAAGGCATGGGCCCAAGCATCTTTGTGGGACAAGGACATCGTCATCTCGGGTACCGGTCAAATCGAAGCATTGCTCGACTACGGCAGAAACAGAAACGAAATGGCTATGATGAGATGGTAAGCCTGTATAGATTCGCAAGAATAAAATAGCATTAGTATGCTTTGTATATATGCAATTGCATTAATGAACTGAGTAATTTATTGAGTCTCTCATACAAGTTGTGATTATTCATTATCTAAGCTCTAAAATTTGGGTGCAAATTTTACCTTAGATCTTTCCTCGATACGAACTAGAGAATACCACTCCTCTTCAAGTTTTGGTGCACTATCATATCAGTAACTGCTGACAATACAAACCTCATTGACTGGGTGTCTGTAGCACAAGTTCTGTGCACATACATCGGCTTCTCTGTTCTGTTTATCTTGAGCAAGTTCTTTTCAAAGAACTTGAGAGCTTCGTCGACATCACCAGGGTTTCCGTTGTAAGCAGGAAAGTACTTTTGCAAGGGACTCTTGGCCAACTTCTTCTCAAACAAATCAATCTTGTTCAAGAAGAGAATGAAGGGTGTTTTGACAAACCAAGGTGAGTTGCATAAAGCTTCGAGCAACTCGATCGACTCGCGCATTCTGTTGACTCGTTCGTCTTCAAAAAGCATTTGGTCGTACTCAGATATGGCTATCACGAATAAGATAGCTGTGATATTATCAAAGCAGTGGATCCACTTCTTTCTTTCAGACCGCTGGCCTCCTGCGTCCAACACCTTGAACTTGAACGAATTAATGAGGAATTGCGTTTCTGTGATTCCAGTGGTCTTGATCCTTCCCTTCAAAATGTCCATGTCGCTGCACATGTAATTGGGGTCCCCAAACTTGAGGATGTTGTCAAAGTAGTAGTTGGCAGACCCTTCCAATTGGAATTCGTTAGCACGTTCAAAGACCTGGAGTATTCCAGGGTCTTTCCATAGATGGTGGATCGCTTCTGCAACTTGAGTCCGGCTATACGTATTTGTCGAGCTTTCCTTCTTGTACACGTTGTTCTGAACCAAGTCAGAAACTTCATTGTCGATTTGAGGGGTTTGCTGTTCTCCCATCACGTATGATTCGTTCCAGAACGAAACGTTTGCTTCGCCGGTGCTGTTCATCTTTCGCTGGTTCTTGTTCTTCTCACTGTATCTCAAGACGTAGTCGTTCAAGAACGTTCTTCCACCAGCAGCACCAGCATCTACGTGTGCCAAGGGATCTGCACGCAACACAATCTGCCTATACCCTAGCAAAGGACTTTCATCTTTGTCGCAGTCCAAAGTTATTCCAAGCTTCCGTGCCTGGTAAATCAATATCTTCATCGACTGAATAGCATCGCACCAAATAACATGGGCATACTGTACACGCTCCTGCTGAGTAAACCCACCTTTATGTAACAACCGCAACTGTTTTAAAACAGTCGACTTCCCACTCTCACCAGTCCCCAAAAGCAACAACTTGACCTGGTTCTTCTCGTTAACTTTGTTCATCTGTAAACCCTGTTCAATCGCATCATTAATACGCTTATCCTGAAGAAAAGGATCGGATTCTTCGGCCTCGGGCACACTAGCTGCACATCCCATCTCTAAGAATGAACTGTGATACTTTTAATTTTGTCTGGGGATGAATTTGCCTTGTTATAATCTGTTCCAATCGGTATATGAGCCGCACCCAAATCCACACATTTGGCTGCGAAAACTTTTGTACGTTGTTTCAGTCTTAGGCGGTGGTTGCTGGTTTTTAAGTAAAGCTTGCGATTACTGTGTTCAAATCTAGGAATAGGTCTTTTATTTATATGTTTATTAATGATATTCTCTTCAAATCGATTTGGTCTCTCCAGTGGTCATGTTGAGTAGAGTGCAGTATCTTTATCGAATCTTCTTATAGCATACAAAGCAGAAAAGTGCCATATACAAAGAATACCCAACCATACAGAATTCAAACATTAATCCTGAATTTTATCTCATATCTAAATCCCTAGAGTTAAATGCTATAACAAAAAAGCACGTACATAACAATAACAATGCTTGTTAACAAACCAAGTTGTTGCACCATCTGCTTAAGGTTTAACTTTTGTAAGACCAGCTCTTTAGTTTCCAGCCGGTACGATCTTGTAGAAATGTCAGCTATGTCGTAGCTTTCTTGTTGTGTGATGAAGTTCGACACCTTTCTGTATGTGGGTAAGCTTGTGTTGGTGCCGGTATTTCTCCGGAATACGTTCCAGTATATGATGGTCAAGCCAGACACTACTGCAAGCACAATGTAGTTGACAATGTTCACGTACGGGGTTGGCAAGTAGCAGATTTGGGTTCTGTATTCTAGCGTCGGAGAGTTTTTTTTGAATGTGAGGAGTTGCACAGCAGGGTACCATATACCCATGGCCATGCTGATAGATTTGAGGGTGATCTCGCGTGCAGCAGGGCTTTTATCTGTCTTTTCGTGGACTATGTCGCAGTAGTCGTGGTCGTCTCCTGTGAAAACCAACTGGGGCTGGAAACGTTCCAAGAGGGACTGTGTTATCAGAGGTGTCAAAGTGTTTTTGTACTGGTATCCGTGTCCGTTGACAGGAAACGGCTCTCTTTCACGATGACGGCCGCATTTCATTGATGGGTCGCGGTATAACGGTACGTGGGTAAGGAGGATGCTTGGGGATTTCGATTTGTACGAATCAACAAACTCCTGGGCCTTGCCATTGATTTCCGCTTCGCTTGAGGATAATGAAAGCGAGTCCAAGGTAATGAAATCAACGCCGTCGATGCTTATGGCTTTGTTTGTAGCACCAAACGTTTGTTCGAATCTGCTTCTGTAGTCAACGCGTACACCGTTTCCAAACCCTATATCATGGTTACCAGGAACATTTGCAAACCAGTTGACACCATGCACATACTTATTCTTGAACGGAGAGTAGAACAAACGGTCAAAACGAGTCGCCTGCTGGTTGAAGTACTCGTCTGTTGAGTTTCTTCCGTTGTCTAGTAAGTCACCCAACCAGAAAACATAGTGTGGGGCCAAGTTGTTCACAAGAGCCTTGTAATTCTTCTGCAAATATACGTCAGCCGTGTGCTGCGACAAGGAAAGTAGCCACTCATTTCGCCCAGGATACGTGTGGCTGTCGATGAGTTGGGGATCAGCCACCAACAACATTCGTACGTCATCAGGAGAGTTCGAAAGCTCCTCGTCTATAGGATCAGGCCATCCACACCCTCGAGCAGAGTGTCCGGGGAGTATCCTCTCATGGAAGAGAAACGTTAGAAACCAGAGCAAGCAAAGACCTGCGATGACATGCTGTATGTTCTTGACCTTGAACTTGGTGTACCGGCGAAGCATTGCTTTGATTTTAATTTCGGTGCGCATAAAACTTTAGTGCTATTGGAGGTGCACGAACCCCCAATACGTGATGAATTGTCTCGTCTTCTGGGTCTGGGTTGTATTATATAGACGAGGGTACTCCGCATTCTGGAAGCAAAGAGATATTGTTATGTTTCGGCATTTTGGAGGTGTACATCGATTTAGTAAGGGTGTAGCCACTAGTTAACATCCCAACGATTGCAAGACTGAATGATGTAAATGATGTAAATGATGTAAATGATGCAAATGGTGTAAATGATGTAAATGATGGAAATGGCGTAAATGGCATAAATGACATGTACAGTTGTGGCAGTGGTGTCAACTACTTCTACAATCTGTCATTTCTCAAATCGTTAATGACTATCTTCTTACCTTATCAATATTTGCAACCATAGGAATTTATGCATAGAATTTTTATGTACCAAACGAATTCCATACATAAGAATTCCACACAAATAATTCCATACTAATAATTCCAGACAAAGAAATACAAAGAATCACATACAAAGAATCCCATACAAAGAATCCCGTAGCCATACAAAGAATCCCAAGATACCATAAAATCCAAAGAATAATAGCCAAATACTACCACGATAAGCCTGAAATTACCACCCAAGTCACTCGCATCCTCCGTTGCATCGTAAACCCCCGTTGCTATCCGTGCCTAATACATCATCACTCTCTACTACTATCCTCTCGCAATCTACAATTAATCACATAACCACCTACCAAAGACCCAACGAACATATTCAGCAATCTTGCTTCGGTCCTTCCCCTCAAAAAGATCTACACTCCAACAGTCCATTTGGAGCCCCTCCCTTGAACGTCCTCATCCTCTTCTCCACCAACCCTCTCACTAACATTCGCGCTCATACAAAAACAAGCAGCAACTAATCTCGAGCAATCCAAAACATAATCGTTCGTCACTGCTTTTGGTTATCGTAAGGTTTAATCGTCCAAGCTAATCCGTTACTTTCACCCGAACTCTTTCCGTTGCCCCTACCTTCTCTCCGTTTCGTCACCCTAAATCCTACAATGCTGGCATCCTAACCCAGAGACGATGCTAGTTTCCTCTTCCATCCCATCGTATCCCCTCAGTTCTGCTCGTATAGAAACTCCCCTCTTTCACACGTGACGGCCTCAACAGCAGCGCTCGGATTTCACACGCGCCAAACCACCAAACCACTCCGAGAAGAAGAGTATAAATAAAAAAGGCACCCAACATTTCTTCTGGTTGCATTTGGCAAAGTTTAATCTCAGGGGTTCAGATTATAAAAGGGTGCACTTTTCTTGCAATGACGCGCATGCCACTGGAACTGCCAGTCATGGGTGATGTGAATTCGGTGCTCATTGCGGTCTTGGCTGTTCTTGCCATCCATTATTTGTATCGGCAGTATGTTGAGTCCACCAAGGATGTCAATGAGTTGTATTTGAATGAGCAGTCGCGTGTGGAGGCTGTTCGTGAGAAGGGCGAGTCCGCCATTCACAAGAGCAATAAGTTGGACTACGCCCAAGGCGGACTACGTGTTGGCCTTGACATACGCTACGACTTTTACAAGATCCGGAGCGGCAACTTCCTGGACGTGTGGGAGATATTGATCAACAACGCGAGACTGGCGTCGAACAGAACCAACTCGATCACCATCAACGGGGTCCTGGTGCCCATTCTTCGCTTGAACTTTGCCATCGACCAGTTTTCCAAGTACTTGGCACTGAAAAACGTGGAGAGCATCAAGTTGCCCTTGCTGATGGCCTCGCAATGGGACTTTGACACGTTTGTCATCGTGTTCAGCGGCTTCATCAACCAGATCAACGTGGAGATCTTTGACGAGGAGGAAAACATCACCTCCACAGAAAACGCCTTGCGCGTATCCACAGCTAACTCCGATGCACCCGATTCGTTCAACGTTTCGGAACAAACCGTGTACGACTACACCCTGGATAACGAGCTCGACGTGTACGAGAACGAGTACACCTTCCACAAAGACAAGGGGATTGCGTTGCGAGTGGTGCGCAAAAGAAGTGCGAAGGTGTTGTCGACCATCGAGTTCACGCAGTTGAACATTGTGAGCGCACTCGCGTCGACCCTCAAGCACTTGCCTATGAGCATGGAATTGCACTCGCAGGACTCGGTCTTGGTGGTGCAATCGCCCTCTGCAGGCAACGAGGCCATCTTCAACAACTTGGTCAAGATCTTGGCCACCTTCATCACCCACTCGAAATTGACCATCGTGGATGCGGGTGCGCACACCAACTTGCTGCAGCTCTTGCACGAACACAACCCCACGGTCTTGTCGATCAACCAAAAGACATGGACGCAGCTCACTGCAAACGAAACAAAGAAATTCAGCCCCGTGTATAGGTTCGTGTTCAACCAATGCTTGCACAACTTGGCACGCGGCAAGTTCTCACAGCTGTTTGAGTTCCACCGCAACAGCTTGCGTGTCGTGTACATCAACAAGCTGATTGAAGAAGAAGCCGCGAGCTTGACACTGCGGAAGCTCAACGAATGGAGATGCTACTTGCAAACACGCGTCGTTGTCGAGTCGGGCTACTACAACATTGTTGGGCCGGTTGTGTTGACCGACTTTTACGACTACAGATTGATCGAGGTGCCCCACCTCAAGTCGTTTGGCTGTATTTCACAGTCGGTTGAAATTAAATTGACCAAGATGACGAACGACAACAAGGGCGAGTTGATGGTGAGAGGATACACCATAGGTAAGACAACCAACGAGTTGCTTGGCGAGCACAAGACGGAAGACAACCGTAAGATAATGAAGAAGACGGATGGGTTCATGCCATTGACAAACGTAATAGGAAGGTTTGGAAATGATGGATGTTTGTATATTTTTTAATGGCTTGTATATAGTGTAATATAGGTATGATGATATTGTAGTAAAGACTACAATAGAAAAAGTATAGATGTATTCTACATTTTAATGTGAAGTATATTAAGGCGTACATTATTGTTTTACAATATAAGCTTGTAGATTAATATTTACAAATCTTATTGTAGGAAAACTCCACCAGGTCAACCTGGTCAAGGCCTCTCTTTTTACCAGCAGAAGAGATTGAACAGTCCGGGGAGTTCTCAAACAAAGATGGAATGCTTTCTTGAACCAAGATTTTCTTTCCTAGTTGGTTCAAGTAGTAGTTGTTGAAGTTGATTTTGATCATGTTGAGGTTGGTCAACTTCAAGTTGTCGTGGAAAAACTTGTACCATTTGGCCAACTTGTTGTCCAACTTGGCTTCGTTTTGTTCCCAGTAGATGTTGTTGACCAGGTTGTTGATCAACTGGAACTTGATAAAATCGTAGCCAAAGATGATGAGGATGTTGCACCAGTTTTCGTAGTTCAATCCGTTGAGGTAGATGTCGTAGTTGAGCAAGCCCAAGCATTTCATTTCGATGCTGCGCAACACCTGGATGTTGAGGGTGGGGGTCTTTGTAGATCCCTCTTCGGTCATGCCGCAAATCTTGAGCCATGACTTGAACGAGTAGTTGTAGTCTTGGTTGAACTTGGATGCCACAATGAGCAAGCCCAAGAACAACTTCTTCGGGTCGTTCAACAACTCGTCATTCACGCTCTTGTTGCTCTTCATCAACTTGACGAGGTAGAAGCATGTCAACTGCAATGTTTGGATGGATGTTTTGGATCTTCTCAAGATCTCCACGATGAAAAACTTCAACTCCTTTTCGTTGATCGCGCTGTCGGCAGACTGCTTGTAGTAAATCTTCATCAAGTTGCTGCAGCAGTTGATCAAGATGGAGTTGAACTGGCTTCTGTTCAAGTGTTTTGTGTAGTACTTGAAGTTGTTCGGCAAGAGCGTCTCCTTGTTCAAAGGCGACGATGAGTTGGTGGGAGGTGGGGTGAGCAAGTCTCCTGCTGTTTTCGAAACAAGCTCATTCTTGTTGGGGGAGCACTCGCGCTTCTTGTTCGCGGCGAACGGCGACTGTGGGGAGTGCATAATCATTCGCTTCTAATATAACAATAACGATTACTAAAATCGCAAACTTAAACCTGACAGATATTCGATTTCAAATACCCATCAATAATACTGTCAACAAACGCTCACAAGCAATTAATAGGACACAACGGGAGACATCGCGTCAACACTCTTATAACAGTCAATAATTAATGAAAAAAACAAGGCACAACAAAAAGTACCAAACAAAGCAAGCTATAATAAACCCAAAAAGAACACCAATAGATAGTAATAAAACGCCAAAGAAATGAATGAAACCAAGAACCTAATAAAAAAACACCAATGGAACACTAGTAGATGAACGAGTAGGTGGAATAGTTGAAAGTAGTGAGTAGTAGTGGGGGTAGTTGTAGTGATACGAACTGATAGCTGGAAAAAAAGATAATCCCAAACTTATATACGCACACAAGTGGACATCGATTTTTTTTCAATCAGTCACATTTTCGTGCCGGGCTCATATTTGCTACCCCTTTACTCACAAAAGAACTGTGGGTCATACCCGAAGGTTACTCATTTTGAGACCATTTCCGGATGCGTCACTTCGAGAAGAGTCACTACTGACGTGGCCCTGCAAGTGGCCGTTTCCGGTTGGGATGGTCTTGGGCTTGGGCTTGGTGGCCATTCACGTGGAATTGCTTGCTTTGCCCTGGTGCAAGTTTTGGGCAAGCCATGCAGCTGGCCTCTAACCATCTATTGCTGCCATTCTAACCATCTGTTGCTACGACCTAACCATGGCTGCTCCATCTCTTAACCAGCTCCACTATCGTAGCTTCAAAACCCAGGTAATCAATAACCTTTTTCTCCCAATTCCAGCTACATTGCTGTCTTATCTTTTCCACGCCTCGTGCCAGTGCATAACCATCCATCGAGTCCTATCTCAACCCCACTATTCATTCCCCTAAATTCCGGCATCCACAGTGAAAAGAAATAGAATTTCATTCTTATCAATGCGGTGCACGGAATTGCTTGGGCAGAGATATTACTGAGAGATAGATGTAGATACTGATCATACAACGCAGTGGGAGTTCCCAGCAATACAAAGATAGAACAGACAAACAGATTGTGCATAGGCGAATACCAAGCCTCAGCAGGCTATGGCAGCTAAAAAAAGCTGGAACAGGCTCGGCCAAGATGTTTACTGAACCCTTTGCGTTTGCCTTCGGCCAGCTTGTTCTTTGCATCGTTTCACCGAGTAGTGATGTGCCGAACGTCCTGCTGCTCCTCGTTAAAGTCACGAAAAAATGACACCATGGGAGTGGAAGGATGAGGAAGGAACACGTATGGAGAAGCGAGGGAGGAGAGTGTGTGGTGTAGTGTAGAGTGCAGACAAGAGCGTAGGGGAGAGCGTAGGTACATGGAAGAGAAGGTATAGGAGTAGATAATGTAGATAGCTGCGAAGATAGGAGTGGGGTGAGGAAGGTGGATCTCCTAATTAAGCCTGTGAGTGACATCGATTATTGTGATTTCCGAATGTTAGTGATGGTGGGGGAGAGAAGATGGAGATGAGTGATGGGTGGGGAGACAGACGGGTGGAGAGATTGGAGGAGATGAGAGTAGGTGTGACTTGATGTATTATGAGGCACGATTGTTCGATGAATCTTATTTGGTTCATCGTCTTTAGTGTGCTACTATTATTTGAGATGTGGTATCATGTGACGAGATGAGTGGTAATAGTATGACGATTGTAAGAGTCAATAGACTAGTAGCATATGAGCATCGTGCGTTGCTCGTATAGTTAAGGACGTTGCCCATCCAATGATAGGAGTGTTCCATAGATTTCCTTTTCAAGATCAATTTACCAAATTAGTGTTGGTAGATTCAGACTTTATTAGATATCATTAGAGATTGATGATCATATGAGATTATAACAATTATGGAGAATCCTGTGTGAAGAATACTGTGCGAAGAATACTGTATGATGATCAGTATGTTATGAGTACTGTCTACCTCAGGCTCATACTCCTACTTCATATACCCCCATACTCTGTTCTTATTCCATTCATTTTGTACTCTTTACCCAGGCTTCAACAATATTTGGTACTTCTTTAGAACACCTGTCATACAACTCTCCTATCCTATATTACTCTTATATTACTGTATATTACTGATATTGGTCACACAAATCCTCCATACAACACTATTCGCAAGCCAGTCCATTAATACTCCCCTAATATATATCTCATACAAGCCATAATACGTTCAAACCATTGCACGCTCAAACTGCATTAAATACAGTTCCCACTAATACACTAGCTTACCATTTATATAAAACACTACTTCATATAATAACCTCACTGCATACAATACTTTGTACATACAATACTCTAAATAAAATACTCTCCACATAAAATAGCCTCTACATATTACACTCTAAATACAATACTCAATACTTCACTCTTCACTATACCTTCATTCACTTCACCTCATAACACTCCCAGTTCTAATCATAAGAATATCCTATTCCTCTATCTTACAACATAATGACATTAAACTACCTCCTCGTAATCCCTCTAAAAACACTCTCCACCAAGTCCCGTATCTCCTTGTAGCTCACTATAATACAACTCTTTTCGTCTCGGCTCACCAACAAGATCTTCTCGTCGGTCCCTGCGTCGAGCTTGTTGAGGTTCGTCAACACCCGCAGCAAGTCAACGCTCGGCTTGCCCATCTCGTCTCCAGCAAAAAACATATAGTCCCGGAAGAGCTTGATTACGTACTTGTTGCCATTCTCGCTCCAGTCCGACCCCGACGGCTTCGCCTCAGGCCGGTCAATGATGAAGTTGAGCTTGCTGAGCAACCGGAACAACCGTGCATTCTCAATCTCGTTCTGGAGCTGGGCCTCAACATAGTCGTGCGCGTCGCTCACCTCGTTGAGCATCGTGAACATCCGCTGCGTCAAGTACCGTGCGCTGAACTCGGGCAACTCGCCAACAGTGCCTGCAACCAACTCTCCCACAACTCTAAGCAATGTGTCACTGAACCTCGCCGCCGCCACCGTCTTCAAATACCCTAAAATAGCATCAGTGTCATGCCCACGCAAACTCGGCGCAAGTGTGAGACTGCACAACTCAAGCAACACCTCGCCGATTCGCCGGCTGTCCGTATTCGCTGGAACCTCAGGATACTCAAGTATCTCGTCGATCCCAACGCCGCTCAACCGTATTCTATTTTTGCTCGTCACAATGATCTTGGTCAAGTCGATCGCTGCCCCAAGAACAAGCCCGTGCTCGTGCGCACTCATCGCTGCACTCACCAACTGCACCATGTAACTCCAGATCACGCTCTCCGTGATCGGCTCCATCTTCAACCCGCCGCTACCCTTCTTGTGCAACTCCAACAACGTCGCAGAGTCGGGGTAGTAGTCGTAGATCACAATCAAACTGGACCGGCCAAATGTCATCGACGTGAAGCAATCCTGCAACGCAACTATCCCCGAGCTCTTCACCTTCTTCCACTTCTTGACGTTGCGGAATGGCGCGTCGCTGACAATCTCGTTCGCGAGCTCGATTCGACGCAT
Source organism: Kodamaea neixiangensis (assembly GCA_030565385.1). Classification (NCBI taxonomy): domain Eukaryota; kingdom Fungi; phylum Ascomycota; class Pichiomycetes; order Serinales; family Debaryomycetaceae; genus Kodamaea; species Kodamaea neixiangensis. Next base: position 457,644 of record JAJMBT010000002.1, on the reverse strand, counting down.
AACATACGCATTGCCGTCGACGTTACTGAAAACCTTGTACACAGCACTTCCGGTCTGCCACACCTTGCTTGTCGTCTCGTACGTCTTGTCTATCGGTACCAAGGAATGGTACACACTAATATGCTCAGGTAAATTCGACCTTGGAATCGTCTGCATCGTCGCTTCGTTCTTCTTCTGCAACTGCTCGCGTAAGTTGTTCGGTATGAACAAGTCGTGCACGTTCGCTTCGTACGGCGGAAGCGGAATCGTCATCCTAGGAGGTGGTGCTGGCGCATACAAGTGGTACTGCAATGGATAACTGGATGCCAGGTGCTGCGAAAAATACACGTCCTGGTGTGATGGTGTGCTGCCCGGCAAGTACGGGTTGGGCGTAAGCGGACCTGTGTTCTGCACTGACGCTGCTCCACCGCCAAGCGAGATGCTCGATCCGTTCGAATTGGCCTCCGCACCTGCAATCACACTACTACTATTGTTCGTCGCCGAATACAAGCTCGACGGGAGAAATGCAGGGGTGTTGGACGCATTGAACTTCTTGTTGCTCGTCGCGTCCTCCTCGGTGCCCACTCGGCTCAATGGCACGCCGTTTGCCTGTCCATCACTCGCCGATCCAGCGCTCCCGGGATTCGAAGAGGGAACAAATATGGGTATCTCTTTCACTCGTGGAGACAACGTCGAAAACTTGTTTGCCAAGTTCTGCACGTTGGGCGACGGCTGGAACGATGGTGTGTTGAAGTTGAAGCGTCTTTTCGATTCGGTCGGTGTTGTGGCTCCGCTGATTGACATCCCCGACTTTTGCGCAGCATTGAGCACCGCGATTTTCGATGACGCTGCAATCAGCGTTGGTTGTGTTGGTTGAGTGTGGGTTAGCTGAGGCAGTTGCAGTTGCTGTGGTGGCTGTTGTTGAAGCTGCTGTTGTTGAAGCTGCTGTTGTTGAAGCTGCTGCTGCTGCTGCAGTTGCAGTTGTACCAAACCAGCTTGATTTGTCAGAGAACCTGCCTCAGGCTTAGGTTTAGTGCTATGACTGAATACACAACCCTTATTCTCGTATTTGCAGTACCCGTAGATGAGTATATTCTTGCAAAGGGTGTCTTTAGCCGTGTCTAGGTTGATGTTCATCTTCAAGTGGCTCCGCTAGATCTCTCTCTTCTGGTGGTTTTTTTCTATGGTTTATGTTTCCAATTGTTGGTAGGATGGGAAAATGGGAATGGAGGATGATAGACCTCGCGAATAGCTCACACACCTCGTCTGTACTGATTGTATTGGATTACTCTATAACAAAGCGTGTGTTCATAAAAAAAACTTGGTCGTGCGGTTGTCAATCCCCCGATCATAGACGCGTGCGGGTTAGAACGTGACTATGCACGTGACATCATAGGCAGCAGCATATAAGAGTGATTAGAGCTCCAGAGGTGGTTGGCTCGTAGGGAATACGTATCAGCAGCTGTCTAGAGTGTATTCAACGTTGTAATCACCTCAGAATCTTCCCTGCATTCCCAAAACCTTACTCCTTGCAAATCTTACGGAATGTATTACGAAAAATGGAGTTTAATTTTTTAAAGACAACAGTATGGGTATTGGGGCTTCTAAGATCTTGGACTCCCTCATGGAGGGAACCAACTTTGACCGCGATGAGATCGACCGGTTGAGAAAGCGGTTTATGAAGTTGGACAAGGACGGGTCTGGTACCATTGACAAAGGAGAGTTTTTGGCGATTCCTGGTATCTCGTCCAACCCGTTAGCAACAAGGTTGATGGATGTGTTCGATGAAGACGGAAGTGGGACGATTGACTTCCAGGAGTTTATCACAGGGTTGTCCGCGTTTAGTGGAAAGACGTCCAGAGCAGACAAGTTGAAGTTTGCGTTCAAGATTTACGACATTGACAGAGACGGCTTCATAGGCAATGGCGAATTGTTCATTGTGATGAAGATGATGGTGGGTAAAAACTTGCAGAATGAGGAGTTGCAGCAGATTGTTGACAAAACCATGATGGAAGCAGACAAGGATGGTGATGGTAAGTTGAGTTTTGAAGAGTTTAAGGACGCAGTTGATTCAAAGTCAGTTGCCAACCTGTTGACTCTTAACATGTTCTGAGTGTTAGAGTAGATTAAAGATGGTTTAAGAATATGGGATAGCAAGAATAAGGTACTTTGAGACTTGAAGGGCCATTATTGTAGAGGTTATAAGATATGGTGTCCCTGAATTGTTTAATAGGATTATATGAATAAAGAGCACTTAATGTGAAAGAGTAGAGGAAGTTATTCTTCTAGGTTATTTATTGGATATGTGAGCAGTTGTTCTGAATAGAAGTCACAAGACTTCTAGAAGGAACGAACATAAATGATTCATTTAGATATTTCGTAATTGTCTGAAGGTTTGTCGTTAGCAGCAACATGATAGTTCTCGCTGATGAAGCAGTTTCACTGTTTCTTTTCTCCTTCTTCTTCCATAAATGCTTCTGGTTCTGATTCTTTTTCAGTGTCTAACAGATCGTCAACACCATTTGCAACCAAGGAACTACAACCCAACATCTCATCCTTGCTTCCACTGCCTGCTTCAAACTTTTCCACAGCATTCATATGCTCAGGGTCGTCACCAACTACCAAACGCTTTCTCCTGTAAACCCATGTGAACAAACCAATACCTAAAACAAGTAGAAAGAACCATACGGCAACAACCGTACCAGCCAGAACAATCTCATTGTCCTCAGCATCTGCGGCTTCACAGTACCTAATGGCACATGATCGACACAGACTTACTGTTTGAATGCAAACTTCACCCACTTTACACTTGGGACAATGGCTCATAGGAGGACATATGAAACACCCGTAAGTATCAACAGGATACTTTCCGTCATCTGCTAAAAGAGCGTGCTGCGAGTCTCCAGACTCATGGAACAGGTACGCGGAATCCCCAAGTCTCATTGCTGGTGTCTTGAATAGCAAATGAAAGTAAATTTAATTAACCGTGTGAAATCTGGGGTTTTTATTGACTTTTCGGTTCGCTACTGGTACCTTTTACGAGTGTATAACTCCGCGCGGGGGACCACTCGGGTGAGGCGATCCGTGGCAGAATACGCGAGAAGTTAGCTAGACTGCCCCAAAGTGCAGTCTACGGTGCAATCTAGCGTGCCTGGGCATGGCATGTTACTTCTTATGTTAATAGTGTATACTAACCACGCTACCATAGTATTCTTACGGTGAAATTTTCACTTCTCCGTCAGATCAAACCATCGATATCTTGTGGTCTACCATTCTGTTACTATCCTTGATATCATCATACTATCAACTACTTACGATTTCTTAGCACCTTCTCGTCACATCCGTGCCCCCTAGAACCCCCCTTTACTACACCCACACCCACGTTCACTCCACTACCTAACCTTCTCTAACCTTCCAGAACCCGTGACTCATGCAGCCATTTCAATTACTGCAAAATCTAACCTGCAGAAAAATCCATGGGCTTCTAGAAGATTTATATATATACCACTCTTTTCCCAATGCCATCGACCGACCACAACATGGAGGCCTTACTTCAGTGGTTTGGCACCTCCTTAGAGGTCGCACCATCAATCTCCAGTTTCGTTTCTTCAAAGTTTGCTATCAAGGAACAAAAGGGCTCGGGTAGAGGTATCTACGCTAAAGATTTGATCGAGAAGAGAGAGAAGCTCATCAAGATCCCACACTCATTTTTATTGAACAAGACAAGTGTTATTCGTCATATCACGAAGCATAACAAGGCCATCGTCTTGTCAGATCCATCGTACTTGGTTGTCCATGTGCCATACGGCGACTCAATTGAGGATAAGTTCACCAGGTTCTATTCCAAATTGGGCTTGGATGATCTCTTGAATATGAGCTCGTTCCAAATCATCTCAATGTACTTGGTTTTTGAAAAACAGCGTGGAGCGCTGTCGTACTGGAAGCCATTCATAGACTCCTTGCCAGATATTGCTGACTTTGGCTTGACTCCATTGCTCTGGCAAGTGTTGAAGGTCCCAGATCATAAACTTCTATTGGACTATTTGCCAGCATCGACCAAGAGAAGAGCTGCCAAGGTCCATGAAAGGTTTACAAAGGACTACGAGTTTGTCAAGAACTTTGTTTCTTCCAAGTTTGAAGAACCAGTAGAAAGGGTATTACCAATAGAGCTGTTTTTATGGGCATGGCTCTCTATTAATTCGCGTTGCTTGTACATGGACATCCCACAAAGTATCACCAAGGACGACAACTTCACAATGGCACCACTTGTGGATTTCTTGAACCACACACCAGATGACCACTGTAGCTTGAAGATAGACGCAACAGGATTCCAAGTGTTCACCACAACCAAGTACAAAAAAGGCGAGCAGGTCTTGTTGAGCTATGGGCCACACTCCAACGAGTTTTTACTATGCGAATACGGCTTTACTTTGGTGCCCACGAGCGACATAACTGGAGGTAATAAGTGGAACGAGTTGGACTTGAGTGATTTGATTATACCATTACTCAAACCAAAACAGATTGAATTCTTGAAAGAGCACGATTATTACGGAGACTACACTATCAGCCAGAATTCGGGGTTATCTTTCCGTACTGAGGTTGTGTTGGGAGTCTTGCAGGAACAAACACCAGCAGAATCACAAAGGTTGAATGCATTGATCAGCGGGGTCGTAGATTCAAGTGTGTACTCGAAATCATCCAACCTTCTACTAAAAGCCATGATGGAGAAAATTGCCCATCACTGCGATAACAAGCTCTCTCTTGAGTATAACGATAATCCAAACTTGGAAACAAGAGAAAGATTGAAAACAGTCGGTGTGTTGTACAAAAATATGAAGAGAATTGCAGAGAAGACCTTGGAAGAAATCACTGGAAAACTGAGTTATGAACACTAGATGCAATTGAATTGTCGTCTTTGAATTTATATTAATACATGTAACGTTAACTCTAAAAGATGGACCTTTTCACAGAATCAGTGTCCAAGCCCTTGTTAATATTCAACTTAGCTCTCACCATATGCATCAACATTCTATTAGTTGGTGTTGGTATCAGGTGCTTTCTCCCCAATTCAACAAGGTAACCATTCATGGAGCTGATCTCGGTGTTGTTCAAGTTTCTGACATCTTCTCTCATTGAAGAGCTATTTGACTTTGTAGCAGTACAAAGAGCTAAGACAGCATCCAAGAGTCTTTCTTTGTCCAAGAATGCAGGGGACTCAGGGATTTTATTCAACACCTTGAACTCTGCCTGAAATACCTCAACTGCTTCGTTGATAACGTTTCTGAATATCGTGGCGACTGTGTCGCCGTATAAAAGGTCTCCATTCAAGCAGTCGAATATGGCTGTGAGAGGGTTTATGCATGCGTTTCCTATAAGCTTTTCCATTTGCACCATGAGATGGTCGTTGTAGGGAATTGTGGATGCGTTGAGGCCCGGCGTATCTACTATTGCTTCAATGATTTCGGGGTATGAATCTATGGTGTCTCTTGGGTGTGCTGGGATATGCGCAATCAGTAGTTTCCCAGGTGAACTGAAATGAACTGTACGAGGGGATGTTCTGTATGCTCCATGCGTACACACAGCCTGGAAAATACTGGGTTTTTGATCTGCCAACGGCCAGTACTCTCTGGTGAGCTTCTCTGCCATTCCCATTCCATTCTGTATAATAAGAATCTTCGACTTTGCATTTAGATGTGGCAAATACGGCTTGAGAGCATTCAGGGTTTGGTATGCCTTTGTAGTGACAATCAAGTTCTCGATGTTTACAGGCAAACCTTGAGAGTCAAGCGGCGGCCTGAAGTCTGAATCGTGTAGGGTTTCCGAAACCTGAATATTCAGATTCTGATGCTTGATCATTTTCAAGATGGAGTTTTCTTTCTTGAAGTTGTCGACTCTGTTTTGGTTGCTGAATAGCAATGTTAATGGGAAGGAGCTGCCATGGTGGTGTTTTAGTTCATGAGCCACCAACGTACCTACCGACCCAGCTCCTAAAAGGTATGTTCTTGGGATCTGAGACATGATGATTTGATTTTAATTTTTCATTCAGACTGAGAAGTAGAGGTTGAGGTGATAGAAGAGAACCCCGGGACACTTTCAGAGATGATTTCTCTTAGGATGATAGTTTCTGCTTACAGTTTACTTTTTCCACTAGTATTCGCTTGTTCACTTCTATTGCCTGTGAGTTCGAGTTCAGGGCCAAGCATGCTGTTGATGGAAACTGAATTGTAAATGTAGAGATGGGATTCGGTAACACGGGTAGCGAGAGATGGGAGCAACAATTTAGTCTTACTTGAGATGTTTTATACAATGTTAAACTTTGGAATACCTCAACTCAGCAGAGACAATCAATCGAGCCAACAGGTTTCTCTACAAAATTGAATGGCTGCGAAATTTGCAATGGGCCCAATACCAAAATGATTCAAAGGTTTGCAATTCGGGGTATTTAGTTAATGTGATCTTGCATTTTATACGAAAGATAGAATGTCTCAAAGTATTTAAATCGTACTATCTTTTCATTAAATGAAGAGACTGGAGCTGAGCATTCAATTAATCCAAGACTAGAACTAGAGCAACATTATCATGCTTATCACCCCAATCTTCTTCTTGAGCCTGTTCTTGTGCTTGTTCTTGAGCTTTTATGTTACCATCTCTTCTCTTGTATGCATATATATCTGGTGGAGTCTACTACTGTTTCCTACATTATACAAACTGGTATAGTGAACATGAACACTCAAAAGCACCAGAAACTCGAAACGAAGAAAACCTCAATCACTAGCAAATGTACACAATCTAACATCGCTAACGGAATCCTTACACTCTAATGAGTACACTTCTCCTAACCCATTCCTTCCCTACCAACTGCACTTGTGAATACAGATTTCGCAATTCGAAAAAACTCAACCATGCTTATTGTAGGACTCACAGGCGGAATTGCCACAGGAAAGTCAACGGTATCCAAACGTCTAGCTGAGAAGCACAAGCTTACTGTCGTCGACGCAGACCTAATCGCAAAAGAGGTGGTTTACCCTGGAAGAAAAGCTTACAACCAGATTGTAAAGACCTTTGGAGATGACGTACCAAACTTGGTCAGTGAGGATGGCTCATTGAACAGAGCCGCCTTGGGTCAGGCAGTGTTCGGGAACAAGCCACGCTTATCCAAATTGAATGCAATTGTGCACCCAGCTGTCAAAAAGGAAATGGCCAAGCAGATATTCCTAGCATACCTTCGTATTGAACGAATGGTGATCTTGGATGTGCCTTTATTATTTGAAAGTGGACTTAATATGGTATGCGGCGTGACTGTGACGGTCAGCTGCCCTGATGATGTACAGGTTGAACGTCTTTTGAAGCGTAACCCTGAATTGTCAAAAGAGGATGCACAACTGAGAATCTCCAGTCAGATGTCAAACGAAGACCGCAACTACAAAGCCGATTTGGTCATAGATAACAGTAAGGAATTGGATGACTTGATGTCTGCTGTCGATTCCATTGTGAAAGAGACTCGCCCAGGCTTATTCAGAACCTTGTTGAACTACTTCCCGTTGTTTGGTTTCCTTTCCGCGGTCTTCACATTCACCGTTCGTGCACTTAGCGATAGATTCAAAGGACCGGCTCCTAGAAAAGAGCATTAGTTTAAAGCTTGAATGTAATATATCGGGAATCACAATCCTTATATTAGACTAGGCCCTCCAGTATTGTGCCAAACTATGTAACCTATCTATAACAACAGGCAAGAAAGCGCTCACACTATCATTAATCAAGTTCTGAAAGTGCAAAATGGCCTCCTCCTCTGTCATCTCCAAACAAAACTTCTCTTCTACCTTTTCGATTGCTCGTTTCGGATCGATCTTGATGTCTGGGATGTTTGCATCCAACATCAACTGAAATAAGTTCAAGATCAAGTTGCTGTTCTTTCTTAACGTGGTGTACGTTATAAAACAGTAATTCTTGAATATATTGAAGTTTTCATGGTCCAACCCTCCCATTCCGTCGACAACTTGGATGGGTAATTTCATTAATGGAGGGAATGGCTTGGGGTCTCTTCCCAAGATGTATCCAAAATCAGCATGCCAGAATTTCCCGTTTGGTGACAACAACAAGTTGTCAAGATGTCTGTCTCCCACCCCTAAGAGGTACGTGATCACACAGTAACCGGCGCAAGATCTCACGTAGTTATCCATCACCACACTGGACACACCCAAGTCTGACGATATAGGCAGTTGGCGTGCTTCCAACGGTGGTGAATCGGGTGGATTTTGCATAGAGTGGAGCACACTACGTGCAATAGGCTCAACAGATTGCGCTTCTAAGCTGTGCAACTTCATGTAGTTCAAAATACCGTTGTTTGTGGGGTTGTTGTCGCTGGAGTTCGTCGAATTGTATGATTCTGGGGCATTGTACGTACTGGCAAGCACAGTATCTAATGTTTCGTTTGGAACAAACTGAATCAACCCTGCAATTGGACTACTGGCTAGAATCTTGTATGGAGTCAACTTCAAATCCAAGTTTTCATTCTTCAACAACTGGTCCATCAAGTTGATGATTTGAATAACCAACTGATCTTGTCTCAAGTCATCGCCGATCTTGAACATGAGGGGATACTTGCCGTACTTGTTATACTTTTTACCAAACAATTGAGATGTGGATGAGTGACTCTTTGCGTTGTTTTTGATTGTTTTGAAGGTGATCTTCAATGGTGCCAAACTGGACTTGAACACCGACGATTCTTCAGGATAGCAGCCGCAAATCACTACCGAGGGATCTAATGGAAGTGGGAATGGTTCAGGGAACTTCAAAAGTTCGTTCGATGAATTCGAAAGGTACTCTTTCAAGAACTCCTTCTTCTTAGACGTCGCTTCATTCTTCTTAAATGTCGACCTCAATAATTCTACCAACCCAGTTAACTTTTTGATGAACCAGATTTGTCTCTTTAAGTTGTTGTAATAAGGTACTCTGTTTGTCAGTGAGTATTTCTTCAACGTCTCGATATATTTGTTGAGGATTGCAGAGTAAATTCTAATCGGTGGTCCTGTAGTGCTTAACTGGTCTTCGTTTTCAACCTTGACATACCAGTAGAAAAAGTTACCCAAGCTTTCATTCTCGACTGACTTCTCAATGAGAAACTTTCCCAAGGGCGACTTCACTGTGTCAACATCATTGTTCAATTCGTTAACAATCTGGAAATTATCTTGTGCATCTTCAACGTTTCGATCATATACCAACGACTCGTATTTCAATGCCTGGACTAATTGTAAAAGGTACAATTGCAATTCTTCGCTGCTCGCCAACCGGAGTCTGTCAACGGCGAACTTCCTCAAGTACGTTACATACTTGAAAAGCTTGAGGAATTTTGTTTCCTCGTTATCTTGCTTCTTTTTTGAGTGGCTAGATGACAAACCTTCTGTTGAAGGAGAGTCTTTTCCTGTTGGGTTATTCGAGAGGATTGTTGATGCTAAGGTGTATGGGTTGAAGTAACTCGATAAAAGCTCCAATGCATCACCAATTTGTAGTCTATCCACCGTCCAGTAGTTAGGGATGATGTCTTGGAACGCATGGTTCACTTCGTAATCGTTTTCCCAGTTGATTGATTTCAAAAACTTTGGTAAGAAGGACTTGGTGGTTGTTGAGTTGGATGTCTTGCTTGTAGGGTCGTTCAAAGAGCTGTTTTTACTGAAGTAGTACCGGTACTTCCAAACTAAGTTCTTTTCCACATCGTTCAATTCGATGTTGGATGGTTTGGCCAATATTTTAACAAGTTCGTCTCTCAATTGAGGCGTAGGCTTCAACTCCTTGTCTAAAATCGAGTTGTTATTGATTTTTCTTTCGAGGTTATGGTACTTCAATTCAATAGGATCGAATGTATTGACCTGTGTTGAATTGTTATTGTTCGCTAGTGAGACGATCTCAAAGTCGGGATCATGTACTTTGAGTTGCAGGCTTTTGGACATTGGGATATCAATCGAGTTGATGATGACCGTTGATTGTGCTTCCACACCACTGTTCAATTCTGGTATTATCAATTCAGGCACCTTGTAGGCAAATGTAATATCCGAAAACACTATTGGAAGCTCAAAGTTGGGCAATTCAAAGTAAAGATAGTGGTCATGAGTTTTGTCTACGTCGTCCACCTTATTCAAAGTTGGTAGCACCAACTTGTCCACCCACTCAATTCTATGGTACTCTCCATTCTCATAACTGATCAAGTTCTTCTCCAAGTCCGTTAATCTCGCAGCGTTGTCGTTCCACGACGACCGCGACTCATTATTTGAATGGATAGGGATCTTCTGTGAACCTTTACGCAAAGTTGAGGTCTTCTTGTCGAATAAAGGTAGAAACCCTGTTCCAAACAATAATGGACTAGTGTCCACGATCTCAAACACTTGAAACTTGAGATATGAATCAATCGATGCCTGGTTGTAGTTCAAAGGGAGCTTCAACATGCTATTCCATATTCTGCCCTTACTTCCAAACGCTTTATAAGGGGTTTGTACCTCTATTGAGAGGGGATTGTTGTTCAATCCATCGTACACAGCACACGTCACATACAAATCAGAGTTCTTACTGATCTGTGAGAGCTTCTTGAAGACTTGTGTATTCTCAAACTTGGTAGATAAGTCTACTAGGTGTTGGTCCTTTGTTGTCTTTAGGTAGTTGATTTTCACTGCAATTGGTTCTGTGAGGTCTTTCAGGAGACCAAACGTAGCTGTGTTACTCTTGGAGATGGACTCATTTCGTGACATTTACGTAGTTTGGTTTTGATTCTTATCATTTTTTTTTGATATTCAATAAGGAGGATGTTAAAGGGATGGAGATGTAAAATGAAGTGTGGTAGTTATGTTTAATGTAGGAGCCTCGAGAGGCGGAGAGAAAGGATTTTTGAACTGTTATGCCACTTATCCTTGTGTCTGGTGAATTGGTGGTGCCACAGTTATTATTGAACACGATCAGATTAAAAGTCAAAGAAACTCAAGTATGCCATTATGTTAAGTAGTTGCAAATGGATGTACAGAGATACCATGTTTAGACTGACTCACATTGAATTAGTTTATCACCACCAAACTACAATCTACATGAATGGTCAATCGAATATCAATATGCATTAAACCTACCCTCTATTTTGCCCAAACCAAAAATACAGTTCATTCTTCTCTTCCAGTTCAGACTCGGCATCCGAGTTCGAATTGCTATCTTCCGAGTCAAGGTTGTAGAATATATGTTTCTTTTTGGGAGCTTGGGATTCTTCTGAGTCTTTATTCAACACGGACGGTATGAACTTGAGTGAGTTCTTGCGCGACCTGGTTTTAGGAGGAGAATTGGGTAGAGTCTTTTGAGACTTGGTTGATGTGGGAAAGTAACTGCTGCTGTTGCTGTAGTTGCTAATACCCAAAGAGAACAACTTCGAGTTCATCGAGCCTTCTTCGCTGCTGTCGTCTTCGGTTTGGTTGTGTGATTGTTGGTACAAGCCCAACAACGATTTGCCAGTGGTGTTGGTCTTTCTTTGGTTGAGAGACCGTGATCGGTTCAATTCGCCAAGAAGGGAGTTGTGAACTGGGCCCGGGTACTTTTCGCTGAAGTCATCTTCTGCCGCACGGTTGAGCATGAGTGGTTCTTGCGACTCTTTGATGATGTGTAAGTCGTCGTCCAATTCCGAATGGTTCGATGTCACCTTTGCAATCGCTCCAAGGGGGAAGTATGAGTCTTTGGTGTGTGGCATGACCACATTAGATTGCGGGTTGGACGAAGACCGTTTCCTGCTGTGCTGAATTGACGTCAAATACTTTGGTAAGTCTACAGACGAGCTTTCGCTCGAGGAATCGTTCAGGCGTGCTTGATGGGATCCTGCAGAGTGAATTCTGTTCAAGGTCATCAAGTTCAGCTGTGAGTTCACCTTGGAGTTGAGCTTGTGGATGGGAATCTCACCGGTATATGAGTACTTGAGCTTCATGGGCTGGTAGATTTCATTGTTCGAGGTCAATTTCGACAAGTCTATCACAGAATTGGAACGTGTTGGTTCTGAAGATGGCGAAACTTCAGGGGTCACAGGTTTGCTGGGGTGATGGTGCAAATCAAAGGTCTTTCTGAAAGACTCATCGTTGATGGTCTTCATCTTGAATTCTGACCTGATTTTGAATTGCAACTTTTTGGCAGCGTCTGGACTCCAGTCTTTGGCTGCTGGGCAGATATATGTAGTTGGGACTTGAGTTTGGCTTTTGACTTTGAAAGAGGTTCTTGGTTCCAAGTTGGGTCTTGCCAATGTGGTGGTATTAGATTCTTCTTTGGGTTTGTCTTGAGTATAGTCATCCTTCTTGATAAAATTAGTCTTGTAGTAGATTATGTCTGTTTCCAAGTTCAAGGTGCTGTCCAAGTCCTTTTCTTTGACCAAAAGTTCCAACGAGTCCTTGAATAATTTCCACTTAAGGTCAATGTCATCAGCATCTGTATTATCCAGTTCGTTGACTCTCCTTGCATAATTGAGCGATGCCTCAGGGATCTCTTCAAAGATGGGGTGGTTGATAAAGTAGGACATGATATTGTTGATTGCGTAGCCGTGGCTAACGACAATGACAATGTCCTCGTTTTTGACAAAGGTCGGTTTGTCGTAAGTAGCCAACAACTTCTGGAAGTAGGTTTTTATATGGAACTGGTAGTCCTTGTAGCTCAAGTTGGGTCCGTTGAAGTGGCCCAAGGTGATTGTTGGTCTGAAGTTGGAGGAGCACGACTTGTTTTTCAATCGTTTGACGTTGGGGATATACATGTTGTATGCGTCGTTGGAGTCTATAAACGGCGGTTTGTCGGGCATGTTCTCATGGATCCACTCGCTGAGGGCAAAGTCGCCCAAGAGCTGGAACCGTATCTTGTAGTGGGGCCATTTCTGCTGGATGCGTGATTTCAAGTCGCTGATGAGAAGGTCTGCCGTCTGGCAGCACCGAAGGTACGGGCTGAAGTGAATGAAGACATTCTTCTTGCGTGTGGCAGGCGGCTCGCCGCCAGCCCCCACCTCTGGTTCGTGAAATGCCTGTGTCTGCTCCAAAATATCGTCGGCCACCGCAGCAACCTGGTCCACGGCCTTGGTCGACAAGGAAGGATCATAGACCTGGTAGTCCTCAACCAAGGGCACCGCCAGCGCGTCCTCCTTCAACGCATGGTCAATCCGCTGTCCGTGCCGCAAAAAGTACAACTCAGACATCCCAGAATCAACTCTCTATACCGGGCAACTTGTGGGTGGTAATCGTATAAATCTGAAAATAGGGAACTCACAAAAATACTCGATCAACTGACGTAAATGTTAGGGAAAAGATTAGGGATGGAGGGGCCGTGGAGGGGGATTAACCAGGGTCTGCTATGCGTCTTAAAGCTTAACTACGAAGCGATGAACAGGGTTCTGTATTCCTCTCCTTTACCTTACTATAACTATACTCTACTGTACTCTACACCTTGTCACTTCTATCGCTAGGGTCCTTGTCTTTAACGGTGAAAAAAATCTAACGGTAACCACAAACGTTTATTGAGCCAGGTGGTGGGCTCTGAAAAGTGCCCAATTTTGATGGAAGTGGGGTTGAAGAGCGTGATTATTGGGCTTGTACTGTCCAGTTGGTGTGGTGTAACCACCATCTTCAACGGTGCTGGCAATGAGATCCAGGCTTTCTTCAACACCCACCGCAGTGCCAATAACTTTGGTATGCATATGACATCATATTTTATTGTCGGATCTTTGTGCTCTAATAATCTTTGTGCCTGAAATAGTTTCACGTGACACTATCGTTAGTGGCGAAAGTTGAGAGATGGAGAAGATAAGTTGAAGGTTAGACAACAAGAGTGAATGATATGGCCCGAGCACGAAGGTCGCGCAACGGGTGTCTCAGTTGCAAGAAGTTGAAGATCAAGGTAAGTATGGTTTTAGAATGAAGGGAAAGTGGTGCATTGTCTGCATAAATGTCGTGAGTAGGAGATGAGTGATTATATGGGAGTTGAAAAGTGCTGTTTGGTGTACTGAACAGAATGCTACGCATTGCGTTCATGAGATTGTTGTGGTATACTTGTGATAATGATAGTTATATTCAAGTTGGTTTTATTCAGCGATGATTTGCAGTGAATATACTTGAATTGTATTCATTATTGTGATGAATCAGATCTTATGATGATTCATAGATTATTAATGATTGGTATCATTTTTAATGGTTGTACCATGATGATGATGTCATATTGGAATTGGTTAGGAGATAAAATGCTTGATTATGAACATATCATCCTGAATAGCTGTACCTTACCGATGATGTTCATTTTATACTGACTCCGTATCATATGGATGATACTCATACCATACCAGTTGATGATTTTCAGACCATGTTGATTATGTTCACAATGACTTGAACCACATCAAATGGTCCTCCCTACTCACTCACTCACCTCAGTTTCCAGTGATATTCCTAACCAATACTAACCCTCAGTGCGATGAAGCAAAACCCAGCTGCGAATACTGCATCCACACCAAAAGGAACTGCGAATACCCCATCACCAAGGTGGAGTTCATCAACCGACCTACATTGCAAGACGCATACTACCGAAAACCAAAAACCATCACTGAGAGCAGTGTGTCACGGCTGACATCTCCCTCTCTCACATCCACAGGCACATCCTCAGGCACCCTATCAACCACTTCCACGGAAACAACACCCGAAATTGAGCTATTTAACTCAAACCGACAACAAAATATGGAAGAGTTTCTACTGTTCCAGCTGATGATCAACCTCAATCAACTCACCAAACAACTTCACATCTCCAAGTTCGAGTTACGACTTTTATCCTTCTTCAACAACTACTGCATCCCACTCTTCACATTCCACGTAGACCTCGCACAGGAACGCGTATGGCAAACCCAAGTACCATCCTTGTTTCTCCAAAGCGAGGTAGTGCGAAAAAGCATGTACTCGTTCGCAGCCCTTAACATGATCCCACTCTGTGACTTGACCAACTTGAAAGACGTGGACGCCGAACTCATAGCCGCAGGTCAAACTGCTGCAGACGCAATCTTCGACCCCAGACTCAGCTCGGAAGATAACTTACAAGTCATATTCTCAAAAGCTCAGCACCTCTTTTTGCTGTCAATTAACTTGACTTCAAACATTCTTGGAGACCAACTGCAGGGCAAGAACTTCCCCAAGGAAAACGCAGCCGAATTGACCATCTCCTCCATCCTCTTGTACTCCTTCTTGTGCATCAACCCCAGCAAAGACACACCAATGATCTCGTGGGACAGGTCTGAAGCTGACTTGCTTTCGGTCGCGAAGGGGATACGAACAACTCTTACTGAGTCCCAACCACACTTGGTTAATACCAACTTCGGACCCATGTTCACATTCGCAAATGTGATCCAAAAAGCACCACCTCTCAAAGACACAACCTATCCTGTGGTGCTCGGTTTGCTCAAAATAGTCAATCTTGAATACAGCGATGACAATGAGATCTCCCTTACACGGCTGCAGGAGGAAGAAAACCTCGTGAGTTCGATTCATAACCTCCACATGCTAATGCACAGTGCCATATCTGATGACTACCCCATACCCATGTTTAGGTGGATGCTCACCATCACTGATGGATTCAGAGAGATGTTGTACAACAAGCATTTCTTTGCTTTGAAAATCTTGTATACGTACCTGGCACTCGCATTAATGCTCCGATTCCAACTCTACAGCACTACAAACAGATGGTTGGATTTTATCGAGTGGTTCAAAGATTATAACCTAGAGATGTTTGGAGGATGGAAGTTTCCAGAGGATGAAACCTTGTTTGAAATTTCTTTCTTTCTGCTTGCGAAGTTTAAGAGGGCTAAGTTCTTAGAGGTTTTTGACCCTCTGAACCCAGATGATGAACTTTTTACCATCTGATTTTAGGAAAGTTCTTGATCATTCAGATAAGTATGATCCAAGGAATGGCAAGGCAAGGTGATCCTCTGGAACTGTTGTATTGAGTATTTAAACAAAAAAAATTGACAGTCTGATAATCGATAGCTAAATGTGTATTTGTATGAAAATGTTGCTCTAGGTAATACCAACAGATCAAGTACTAGTGTATTATTTAGCAAAGGTGTAACTGAAAACCGGATTCAATTCAAATTATCTTTCTTAGTCTTTTAGGATTATAGGAAATCAGCCTTTGGGTACTAATAAGCTTTTAATGCGAACGAAAGCTGGCATTGATGTGCCAATTGCAGAGAGATCATCATGCAGAATCCTCAGTTCAGGTCCACTTGTCAGATTTTCCCTTGTCAATTCTAAGTGACAGTACACATAATGTGAAGTTCGAAATGGAAATCTTTCATCAATGAAGTTTAACATCTAACTGTTTTGGGACAATTGAAATTGATACAATTCTACATCATTAACAGTCAGCTGTTTCTTAATACTACAGAGTAACGTTACATCATCTCCCATCATTTCCAAAGATCAGCGTTATTCGTCATCCAAGTCATCGAAATGTTCATGCATCTTATCAGCTCTCTGCTTTCTTATCTTTGTTGTTCTGGTCTTGTCGTCAGCAATGTGTTGCTTCTCCATAAACTTCAGAAGGTCTTGGTCGTCCAAGTCGTCGTACTCAGTTTGTGCGGAGGTGAAGTCCGACTCTGGCTGCTTCAAAATGTCCCTGATGTCGTCGTTTGCAACCAACTGGTTGTGCAAACCGAAACTGAAACACCACTTGAGTGTCTTCAATCTCATAAAGAGCGGCCAACTGTTGATTGGGAGTGCTCTGTATTTTGATAACTTGATGTATGTCGAGTCCATGATGTTGTCTTGGATCTCCTTACCTTCTGGAGAACCTCTGTAGATTTCAAATCTCTGTGCTGGGTCTGTGAATGCTTTCAAGGTTTGCAAGATATTTCTGAACACAGAATGGAACTCCTTTTTGTCTCTTCTGGAGACACGTTTCGACGACAAGTTGGTCAATCTTTCAAAAATGGAGAACAAAGCTTCTTGTTCGTAGTATGGCGCGTTCGAATTGTACTCTGGGTTTGCTTCCTGGTCGTCGTCGTCGTCGGTTTCGTTGATGCTGTAGTCGTACAACTCGTACATCACACCGACCACTCTTCCGGCGGCCTTGGCGAGCTCACGGAGCTCGTCATTGTCCACCAAAGGCACCACACGGAGAATCAAGTCTTCGATGAGCTCGTTGAGGAACGCTCCCTTCTCAAATAGCGTGAGGAGAACGGCAACACCGTGCAATGCGGCGATTGCAACACCCTCTTCACTAGACACCTTGTCCCATGCCTCTTGAATCAACGCCTTGTCTTCGTTCTTGTCGTTTAACAAGGTCGAGTGGTCTCTGTCACCCAGTTGTACGCTCTTTTTAAGCTCCACAGCACTCAAAGCGAGAGACTCGGCACGTTCCATGAGCCACTGGATCTTATCGTCAACGCCAAAGTTCGACAGCCCGTGGTGCAACACCAACACCAACGTAGTGTACCCAGTAATCAACTGGGCCTTGTTGTCGTTGCTAATTACTGTGGTCGCAGGCTCGTCAATAAGCTTCAGCAAGTACGCATAGAACTCTGGGGTGACAAACTGACTGTTTTCATCAATGTCACTCACAATTGTCACCAACATCGACTTGAATAAGTACAAGAACTCGCTTTCTGTTCTGTAGTTGCCCAGGTTGAAAATATCCACCAACTTCTGCACCTTCACCTCGTCGATGTAGTTGGGGGTACCTGCGTGTTCCTCATTGTACACTATCAATGGCTTGCTCACGACAATCTTGTACAACTGGCCCAAGAGCAACTCTCTCGACAGAGTCGACACCTCTGTACGTGGCCTACCCAACGAAAATACAATCTCGTTGAACGTCGTGGCTTCGGACTGGATTCTCTCTTTACTGAGCGCAATCACATTGAACTGCTTACGGTCACTCTTGTCCGTCAAATCCTGGCCATTGGCAAGCGGCTCGCTGTGCACAAGCTGTGCCAACGATGCTAACCTACTATTCAAATAATCTTGAAGACGGTTGAAGTCCGCCTCCGTATCTCCCTCGTAGTCAGAGTCATCTTCCGCCATGGGCGTCCGCGTCGTCGACTCAGCTCGAGAACTCGCATTCAGGGGCGTATCCCGCCCTAAGAGCTTCCTTCTCCACGATTTGGAATTCATTGCTAGCAAGTAAAGTGGTGTAAAAAAAAAAAAAAAAAAAGTCACGAAAAAATTGGCAAACTTTTAGTCACTGCAAACCATCATTGGAGCAGAAGAACCGGTAGACTTGCTAAGTGATGACAAGTTTGAAGGTCGTGTGTAATTGGTTGAGTGCCCCATACTCCTTATACTCTTCTCTGTGTAGTTCTTCAGAACACATCTTGTAGATTTGGGTGCCATGATATTATGACTCCACTATTTTGAACAATAAAATTTGCGGAGAGTCTTGAGATGAATCTTACACTTTTCATTGTCTTGGAACATGTTATACCTAGGGTATGCACAGCACTAGGGCATGCACAGCACTAGGGCTAAAATACAACTTCATTGGGCAACACATAACACTTGTCACCGTTTTCTCTGACAGTCTCTTTGTTGGTGTCCATGGGTAATGCCTTGCGCATGTCAAACGCATCGATTTCATCGCTGATTTTGGTTCGGTCGTGTGGCATTTCTCGTCCGTAGTATCCCACCACTCGTCTATATACACTGTATCCCAACTTCTCATATAACTGGCGTCCCAACTTGTTGGTCACTTTGACAAACAAGTCGACAAAAAGCACACTGTATGGAGGTCCGCTCGTCAACTTCTCCAACTGAAGACACAACACTGATGCTAACCCTAGTCTACGGTACTGCTCCTGGATGGTCACCGCCGTGATGTGCGTATGCCACTCCTTCTTCGACAATTTGCCCTCTGTCTTGCCCATCATGTACCCACTAATCTCGTTCGGCTGCTCGATCCCCAGGAAAACCTCTGTTGATTTGAAGAACAACAGCGGCCACTGTGTGAGATATTGAGTGTAGAAAGATACATTGTAGTTCTCCGTTAACGGATCCAAGTTCACCGCATTGAGGTCAAATAAATCCTCTGCTTGAAACGGCTTGATCGAAGTCATCTATTCTGGCGTTCTCTCTGTCTCGACTCGCTGATCCTGCCAAAATCGTTTTTAAACCTTCGCCGGGTAACCCGTTTTTGACGTGTTACGTAACTCATTACGTAACTCCATATGGACGTTTCGAAAATGATTTTAAAAAATTGAAGCACCAACAACATCATGTACGGCGGACCAGAAAGTGAAGAACAAAGAAAGCTCCAAGAAAAGTACGCCATCGAGACGTTGAAGTTCTCCGGGTTGATTGCCGCAGGCTTGTGGGTGGCTCCTATCTTGTACCACTTTGTCAAGAAGCAGCTCTAGGTACTGTACATATTATTTAGCCTTGTATTTATGTAAATTGATTGTTATCATTTGAGTTTGTATAAGTTGGGTAGGCGAGTTTACTTGAGGCATGTCCAATTGAACATGGGTTGGTAGATTGTCACAGGATGATTTATTAAAGAAGCAATACAGATTAAAGAAGGTACGAAGAGAGTATGATCCAGCGAAAACGAAAAGAATGGAGCTATGATGATTTCGTTTTCACAGGCACACTTCTATTTCACAGCATATTATCTATGAAGTGTCTTGTGCGTGTTAATCTACTTCTATTTCTGATTCATCTTCTGGGATTTTAAGTTATTAATACATTTCTTTCCTATCCATCTAGTTAAGTTTTCCAAACTAAGGTACCACCTGAACAATTAAACATTGCTCTCGTCACTCGTCGCTTTTCCTATTTACTATTCCTCCTCATCATCACTCAAACTAACCAAGTCCTCTCTCAACTTACTGATCTTGTTCGCCAAATTCGTAAATTGCAACCTCTCTGAAATCTTAGATGCTGCTGCCAATGCTTTGTCTGTCTTGATCAACTTGGCAATACTTAATGCCCGATTTAATCTGGTTTCCTTACATGATTCAGCGAACATCTTCAACAAAGACCGGTCAAACTGCACACTGTAAGCAGTCAACCTCTCTAAGATCACATCATTGTCCTTTTCGATTGTTTCATCGTTGAGCGATTCACTCACCAACTTACCCATTGTTAACGATCTTAAGAACTCCTCTTCAGGGTCTTCCTTTACTTGCGGAGTGTCTTCGTCGTCGCTCTCGTCAAGTTCATCTGGCTTTTTCTTCTTCTCGCTCTTGGGCTCAGGAACTTGGATCGGAAGCTTGATCTCCAATTCTATTGGAAGTGGTAACGGAAACCCTGGGTAATGGTTATTATTCTTGAGAATCAAACAGTTCAACTCGTCTTTGTACAAGCCGAGTGGCCAGCACTTCCAACTCTTCTTGTTGGCATTTCCCCCATTCTCTGTCACCTCATTGGCACAGTTCAAGATCGGAATCCATTTGGAATTATTGGTCTCACGCCAGGAATGCAATACCATCAACGTATCATCTGACCCCGGTACTATACATGGGTCGTTGTATTCGTTGAAAAACAACCCCTTGATTAATGGAACGTCCTTGGCGGCCTTGATTGGCAATAGTACGTTTTGCTGAATAAACTTGTAGTCTTGGTTCACGTCTAAAATAGAAAACGCGTACACATTTGGACTCACCTCGTTCACCATGAAGACAATTGAGTTGGCAGAAGAAATCAACGTCACCACTGGTAATGTCTTGATTACATTGATGCACACACCGTACAAGTTGAACACTCTCAAGTAGCCAAGACTAGTCCCAACTATAACTAATGCATCATGGTTGGTTGTTTCCAGAGCATTGTGAGTCAAACTGATAGACGATATGAATTCATTCTTCAATAGCGGGATCTTCTTTTCCCATGCATCCTGCTCGGAATCGTGCGATCGGTAGTAGATCTTCCCATTCTTGTTTTCTTTGTATCCAGAGTATCCTAATAAAATGCTCGTTGAATTAATCGAGCACAAGTCGAATGCAAAGAAGTCTGTTATGTGGTAGTCTTTATGAACCGATCTGTCGAAGAAGGAAACAGTAATGCTCTGTTGTCCCAGGTCATTGTTCAAGTCTTTCACTGACCATGCATAACCAATGGAGTTCATGAATAAATACCTTCTGTCGGCACTTCCTGTAGCTTCTTTGCGCGTTTCTGAAGACCATGGTGTTGAACCTGGAGAATATGGTTTGAGTGTCCCTTCCACTTGCAAGAAGCCATTACTTGGTTTGAATCGTTTGTGGCTCTGAAAATCGACCTTGATGTCTTCATCCAAACGTCTTCTTGTTCCAAAAACCTCTTCTTCGCTGTCCTCTGCATCTATAACCATGGAATCTTCTTCATGCAAAGCATAACCATTGCTGGGAACGTTCAATTCTTTATCTCCTTCCTCATCTGAGCTTTCTTCTGCTTCATCAAGGAATAACGAAGCTACGTTGGCACTTTTTGAAGGTACCTCTTCTACCACCTTGTTAAACCTAAGTACCTCTCCGTTGGAAGTTCCTACAATCACGCTGTTGTCACTCCATATTAAGTTGATTGGCAAGTTGTCTTCGATATCAAACAGTTTTTGAACAACAACAAGTTCTGTGTCAAGCTCGATGATGTCAAACCTTGAGTCAATGTACAAAATTGCAAGATACTTGTCTGACAAGCTGAAATCCACTACTATTCCATCGGTGGGGAATTTCTTTACCAGTGAGGTCCAGTCAGAACGGTTGTACAACTCAATAGAAGACTGTGTTGGAATCAAACAACTCTTCCCATCATGCGTCCAACTTGCAGATGTGCAGACAAGCTCCTCCTTATGCTCATCCTTGAAGTCGATCTTGTCTGTCGACATGTGAATCTTCATCTGCAACAAGTTCTTGAATGTGTGCACCAAGTTGGGCACTTCATTGAGAACAGAGTAGATCTGGACATCACCGTTTGCCAAACTCACGGCAATGAGTTCCCCAGCTAAGTTGTAGGAAATGTTGAGAAGTTGTTCTGGCAACGTAACATTGCTGACTTGGTTTTCGTTTTGGACATCTATGATTGTCAACTTGTTGGTGTCTCCACCACAAACAATTCTTTTACCTTCGTTGATGAACAAGCAGTCTCTTAAAGGTAATTCTGAACGAAAGATAGAACCCTTATTGGAACTATTGCTCATGTCGATCAACTCTAGGTTTCCACCAGTGTTGGTTATTATTAAACTGCTACCATAGTGTGCAAGCGATGTTAAGTTTTCAGCTGTGTCCACCGATTCAGGCTCCAACTCAGGATCGTCGGTCTTGAAAATCTTTACCAATCCCTCGCTGTTACCAATGGTCAACGTGTTGTTACCACAGCAGAGTGCAAACGAATTGCCATCTGGGAAGGCTGCGATCTTGTCCTCGATCATGATGTTGGTGGTTTTAAATTTCGGACGCGTAAAAAATAGCGCGTCTTAAATCATGAACTGAAGAGAAGAAGACGAGAACGAGAGGGATCACGATGATGGTATTACGAGTTACTATATGTTGGGTTATAGCTAGTCTGCTCAACTTATTGTTTCAAGCTTTGATGTGAGGGTTACTTTGATGTAATCTAGGCACTGGTAACTAGTTCACTGTGAGCTCCGACGGCTTTGGTGGGCACTTCTACTAAGCTACTGAAGTTTGACCGGTTTTCCTGATTGGAAGACATTAAGAGTTTCCAGAAAGAAGGAGAGATTCACTTTTGGCGACTCTTGGTTGTCCTTATCTGAAGAGTGGTATAGCTGATGTTCTAAACTGCTACAGACAACTCAGAGAAATATAGAATGACTCAAATGACACATTCTATCACAATTGAAGATACAAGGCACTTGTGATCCAGCTTGGAGCATCTCCCATTACCAAAATACTGCAAATCAATACCACAGAGTGGTAATCGTGAGTTTGGAAACCACCATCTTGTTGATGTATTCTAATGTCAAAAGGGGACAATAAATGGCTGCAAAAACTACAGTTGGATAATTAAAGCATTTATAAGTGCCATACAAATAGTAAACAAAATAACCTCCTCGAGGTATCAGTATTCATCATATATCGATCCCGAGGGAGAAAGAGAAGTCGTCGTATCAAAACAAATTTAGAGTATTCAAGGGTACCCTTCAAGAAGAGGATACGAATCACATTTAAAAGTTATGGATTCCGGGCCTTGTTAGAAAGAAGTCGGTTTAGAACAAAAGAGCAACCATACCCAACACGAAGGTACCGATGGACATCTTCACAGCGGAAGCACCACCAGCTGACACAACGGCAACGGTGTTAGATTCAGCAGCAACAGTGTTAGCTGGGGCAGCAACGGTGTTGGCTTCGGCAGCAGCGGTAGCTTGTGGAGCAAGAGTAACGGTGTGGTCAACAACGTTTGTCTGTGTGGTACCTGGAGCAGCCTCCTCAGCAGCAACAGTGTTGGCTGGGGTGCCTGCTTCAGTGATGGTGTAGGTGACTGGAACGAAGGAGGTGTAGACAGTGTTGTCTTCACTCACCACGAGAACACCAGTGGTCTTTGGAACAACATGGCATTCATCGTCAGTACAAGTGGTAACAGTGACAACAGATGTGTGGAATTGACCAGCAGTCTCGGTTGGCTTCACGACAACCTCAGCTTCAGTCTGGACTGGGCAGTAGGTGGTGTAGACGTTGTTACCTTCAGTGACAGTGGTGACGCCAGTAGTCTGAGCAACTTCGTGGCACTTGTTGTCAGAGCATGAAGTCACAGTGACGACAGTGTGGTGGTAGTTGGTCTCAGTGGCAGTCAATGGGCAGAACGTAGTGTAGACAGTTTCACCTTCGGTTACAGTGGTGAGACCAGTAGTCTTTGGAACCTTGGTGCACTTGTGGTCGGAACAAGAGGTGATGGTAACAACAGTGGTCTCAACGTTGGTCTTAGTGGCAGTCAATGGGCAGTAAGTGGTGTAGATGGTGTCTTCCTCAGTCACAGTTGTGAGACCAGTGGTCTTTGGAACCTCAGTACACTTGTTGTCTGAGCAAGAAGTAATGGTGATAACAGTGTGGTCGATCTTGGTGGTTGTGGATGGTCCAGAAGCTTCAGAAGAAGATGGTGCAGCTGAGCTGGAAGCAGATGCTGATGCAGATGCTGATGCAGAGCTGGATGCTGGAGCGGAGCTGGACTCGGAAGCAGAAGCAGAAGCAGAAGCAGAAGCTGGAGCAGAGCTAGATCCAGAAGCAGAAGCAGAAGCAGAGCTAGATGCTGGTGCGGAACTGGAGTCAGAAGCAGAAGCAGAAGCAGAGCTGGATGCTGGAGCGGAGCTGGATTCAGAAGCAGAAGCAGAAGCAGAGCTGGATGCTGGAGCGGAGCTGGACTCAGAAGCAGAAGCAGAAGCAGAAGCAGAAGCTGGAGCGGACGACGAAGCAGCTGGTTCAGAAGAAGCAACTGCAGCAAGAGAGCTGCTGGAGGCGACTGGGGCACTGCTGGAGGCAGATGCGGTTGGAGG
Organism: Kodamaea neixiangensis; assembly: GCA_030565385.1. Classification (NCBI taxonomy): domain Eukaryota; kingdom Fungi; phylum Ascomycota; class Pichiomycetes; order Serinales; family Debaryomycetaceae; genus Kodamaea; species Kodamaea neixiangensis. The sequence goes on along the minus strand of JAJMBT010000002.1, from coordinate 433,227 downwards.
CTCAGCGACTAACACTGGTGTAGAAGGTGGAGGAGGTGGGATGGACGACGACGAAGCTGCTGGAGCAGAGCTAGATGCTGGAGCAGAGCTTGAAGCTGGAGCAGAGCTTGATGCTGGGGCAGAGCTAGATGCTGGGGCAGAACTAGATGCTGGGGCAGAGCTAGATGCTGGGGCAGAGCTAGATGCTGGGGCAGAGCTAGATGCTGGGGCAGAGCTAGATGCTGGGGCAGAGCTAGATGCTGGGGCAGAGCTAGATGCTGGGGCAGAGCTAGATGCTGGGGCAGAACTAGATGCTGGGGCAGAACTAGATGCTGGGGCAGAACTAGATGCTGGGGCAGAGCTAGATGCTGGAGCAGAACTAGATGCTGGAGCAGAGCTAGACTCAGGTTCAGAACCTCCAGAGCCAGTACCAGTGCCGGTTCCTGTGCCTGTTCCTGTACCAGTACCAGTTCCTGTGCCAGTACCTGTACCAGTACCAGTACCTGTGCCAGTACCAGTTCCAGTTCCAGTTCCAGTGCCAGTTCCAGTACCAGTGCCGGTTCCAGTTCCAGTACCAGTTCCTGTGCCAGTGCCAGTACCAGTGCCAGTACCAGTACCAGTACCAGTACCAGTTCCAGTACCAGTTCCTGTGCCGGTTCCTGTACCAGTACCAGTACCAGTTCCAGTACCAGTGCCGGTTCCTGTGCCAGTACCAGTGCCAGTACCAGTGCCGGTTCCAGTACCAGTTCCAGTACCAGTTCCAGTTCCAGTGCCAGTACCAGTTCCAGTACCGGTTCCAGTACCAGTTCCAGTACCAGTTCCAGTACCAGTTCCAGTACCAGTTCCAGTACCAGTGCCGGTTCCTGTTCCAGTTCCAGAAGCTGGTGCAGATGATGAGGCTGCAGCAAGAGAGGAAGATGGAGCCGCAGAAGAAGCAGCTTCAGAGCTCGAAGCGGCAGGAGTAGAGCTAGATGCTGGAGCAGAGCTAGACTCAGATTCCCCAGACCCAGTTCCAGTACCAGTACCAGTGCCGGTTCCTGTGCCAGTACCAGTGCCTGTGCCAGTGCCAGTACCAGTTCCAGTACCAGTGCCAGTGCCAGTGCCAGTACCAGTTCCAGTACCAGTACCAGTACCAGTTCCAGTACCAGTACCAGTACCAGTACCAGTACCAGTGCCAGTACCAGTACCAGTTCCTGTGCCAGTGCCGGTTCCAGTACCAGTGCCGGTTCCTGTGCCAGTACCAGTGCCAGTACCAGTGCCGGTTCCAGTGCCAGTACCAGTTCCAGTACCAGTTCCAGTACCAGTTCCAGTACCAGTTCCAGTACCAGTTCCAGTACCAGTTCCAGTACCAGTTCCAGTACCAGTTCCAGTACCAGTACCAGTGCCAGTACCAGTGCCAGTGCCAGTGCCAGTACCAGTACCAGTGCCAGTGCCAGTACCAGTTCCAGTACCAGTGCCAGTGCCAGTTCCAGTACCAGTACCAGTACCAGTGCCAGTTCCAGTACCAGTACCAGTACCAGAAGCTCTCTTGGCCATCTCCTCTTGAATTTGCTCCACATCACGTCTCAACTTACCTGCATCTGATCCCAAGTATGCAGATACATCTTCACGCTTTCCGTCCTGGATCCCGACGGATTGGTCGATATTAGCATAGTTTAAAGCGTACGCCTCGATGGACAGCGCAAACGACAAGGCTAACACAAGAAGCTGTGAGTAACCCAAGCTAGTAACCTTCATTTCTACTTTTATATATTAACGATAGTGGGTATAGTACTTGAAAGTAGCGAGTGAATAGTACTAAAGATTAACGAAAGTGGTTTGCTTAATCGCAAAATAGGACGACTATTGTCTTTTTATACAAATCCACTCAGATCCTCCGAGTTTGGAACCAAGAGGGTATTTTTAGGTTGCAAATAATATATATAAATGAAGCGCGTTCCTCCCAGTTGCGGCACACACTTCCTCTCATGTTAACCCTTTGCACACAATATTTTTACCACGATCCCCAGAGCCAGAGCAGGGTGGACGTGCCGCCACATGATTTTGCCAACCAGGAAGACACTTTTCTCTCTTCCATGCCCCATTATTTTTTTCGTAAATGCTAAAGGGCCTGAATCGTGCGCCTTCGGGCGTTGACAGCCTTGAATATTGCCATAAAGACTGCTTTTTTTGCCAGGAACGGGTTTCTCCACTCGCTAAAAATACACAACAATAGGAAATTGCATCAGGAACGTTGGTACGAGGCAGCTTCGCGTCGACAAGCGAGCAGACAACTTTTCATGTGGGAGAAAAACTGGGAGGGTCGGTGGATGTTCATTGGTGTCTCCAGTGGAATATCACTCTCGTGGGAGGTTTATAGGGTCGTTTCTTGATGAGATATACAACTTAAGAGAAAATCGTAATGCCAGATTTGGATCTACACAAAATTCATCGAACATTTCCATCGAACAAAAGTTGCAGGAACCGAAAAATATCTGCCAAGCGACAAGACGAACAATTGGCCAACGCCCATGGCGAGGCACGAGAACAGTTTGTTTGTATTTAGCTAAATGGTGAAAACAGCAAGGCGATTCCATAATTTATTTTCATCATTATTATTTGCTGGTGTCTTTACTGTTGTTGAGAGTTGTCAGAGAGATAGGAATGTATGTTGGAATAGCTATGGTAGACCCTGAAAATAACTGTAAAACCAACGTTGACCCATCACATCCGGGCACCTGAGATGAAAGACTGTTTTCTTTTGTGGCTGTGGGAGGCGAAAAGCGGTTTGAAGAGCATGGCTCATACAGCACAAGGGCTGTGATGACGGAATTGAGTGTCGGACACGGTCCGTCGCGTTGTTTGCGTTGGCAGAAGCTTCGAGGCGTCAACCCTATCAACAAAAAGCGTGTACAGAGGCTGTCCCCATACATGAAAGGACATACACCATCGTTTAAAAACGTTAACGACGTACTCGATGAGGTATAATTGGCTTGCAATCCAATCACAAATGCTTCAAGAGACCGAGTTTGGTGTATGGAAGCGGAGAAAGGTGACTTAGCCTTGCCTACATGCTAAGAATTGTCGCGAGGCATTAGGGTGACCAAACGTATTGTTCGCGTCTTAAGCTTCAGGAACACGGTATTAAGCTATGAACAAGAGGACTAGCAAAGAAGCTTACTGACAATACTAACCTTGAACCCTGTGGGGTCCATCCGTCTATTCTTCACCCTATGGCTCAGTTTGGGCACGTGCGATGAAAAAGATTAGCAAACCCAGACCTCAACTGTAGCCCACAACTCTAGGCTTGCCTGAACGCCTCAAGAAAGCACCAAGTGCAAGATGGGTTTGTGAGTCTGTGGGTAACGGTGAGTACAAGCAGCTTCTGGCCCACAAACAACACTGAACACAATAACTGTAATTAGCACATTTTGCTTACCAGATCACAATTACAGATGGTGATGAGATCACAGACAACGTCACTATTCAGTATAATTCAAGTACACCATCTGTCCTCATTTTAAAATTCATTGATTCATATCGTCCAATGTACACTGGAGGTGTACATAACAGTCCACAGTTAACAATCAAAGCACTGTTCGTGATTGCGAATAAACAAGGCTCAGTTTTCCTAAACAGACGGAACAAATGACAAAAACAATACGGAAGTCTCTAAGTTGAACAGGGGTATCCAAAGGTAGATTCATACGAATGGAAGATATAACATCCAATATGATTTCCATGCGAATGATATCATCCTAAAATATCTATGAAAATACAAACAAAAACCCCTTATAGGAGTTGACATGTCTTGCACTCTTCCTCCTATTGTCACTACCAATCAGAGCATCTTGTCATCTTTCAAAATCTTCCTTGCACTAACACACAACAGACTCCCAGCCATTAATAATCAACTCCGCATCCGCTAAGCTGTCCAATCTAGTTGCAGTGGAGTCAGCATCATCGAAAAAAGTGTGGGCCTGTGGAGTCAATTTGCAGCAATTGTGCTACTTTGGCTAGGTTGATCATGCTATAAATAATGTGTCTGATCCACGGAGTGGAGGTGCTAGCAATGAGCGAGGACCATTTATTGAAGAAGTACTCGTTCCACGTACTGCAACGTGAGAGCTTTTCTTCTTTTTCGTCGCAGGACGACGAGGAGTTGGAGTACATCAGGGAGGAGCGCAGTTTGGTGCGCAAGTTGGATTGGTGGCTTCTTCCTTATGTGTGTTTAGCGTATTTTATCAAATCGCTTGACGCTTCCAATGTATCCAATGCCTATGTGTCTGGCATGAAGGAGGCATTGGATATGACGGGGAACCAGTATAATCTCATGTCAACCTTTTATATTATTGGGTATGTTGCAGGGCAATTGGTTTCGCAGGTTATTATTTGTTATGTAAGACCATCGGTGTGGCTCCCACTAATGGAGGTGATTTGGTCAGTTCTTGTGATGATCTTGCCGTTGGTTCGTAATATGCATGTGTTCTATGGTATTCGGTTTGTTATCGGGTTGCTCGAGAGCTCGTCGTTCCCAGGGTGTGCTCTGCTTTTGGGCACCTGGTATTATGGTCCGGAGTTGGTGGTTAAGAGCTGTATATTCCAGACAGCCGGACTGATTTCGCATATCTTTGGAGGTGTGTTGCAGGCATTCTTGTACAAGTACTTGAACGGGTTTCTTGGGATCCCAGCGTGGCAGTGGATCTTTATTGTTTCCGGGTTAATTGGCTTTCCTATCGCCTTATTTGGTTTTTATGCAATCCCAGACAACCCAGTCGATACCAGAGCCGTCTGGTTGACTGCTCGAGATAAAGAAGTGCTGTTGGCCCGCATGTACCGAAACAAACGACAGCTTCCGCTTAATCTCAGCAGTAAGGGAGTGTTGTATGAAATTTTCCACAAAGTGTTCACAACCTGGCCCGTGTACTTGTTTTCTACCATGTATATCTGTCACGCCATCATCACCAAGATGCTGGGGTACATGAATCTTTGGCTCAAGTGGACCGAGGAGTACCTGGTGGAACAGATAAACTTGCTTCCGGCAATAGGAAGTATAATGGTGGGAAGTTTGACCTTTGCTAGTGGATTCATAATTTCCTCCAAGAGAATCACCCAACGGACCTTGATGGTACTGATATTAGTTGCCACACTAGCTGGGTCATTGATTCTTCTATTAGTGCCCAAGAAGGGAAACAACCTTTTAGTGATGAGCGGGTGGCTCTTCCTAGGGTTGGAAAGCTCTGTGGGGACTCTTATAATGGCGCTTATCAACCAAACAGTAAGCTATTCGTATGAACAACGACTCATTGTGCTTGGAATCGTACAAACAGTTAGTTTTCTCAATCAAAGTTGGGTGCCGTTGGTGGCATTCAGTGCAGAAGAAGCTCCAAACTACAGAATAGGCTACCACGTCACGACAACGTTTGTTGTGGTGGAAATACTTGGGGTAATATTGGTCAACTACATTATAAAATACGAGAAAACAAAGAAGTGGAGATTCAGCCCAAAGCCATAGTGTTGAGGGAATAAACGAAACGAGGGAATAATATTTAGGGCACACAGCTGAGGCAGGTATGTATGGTACGCGGCTTAAGCATTATAAAGAGAGATGTGTTCCTACTATTTACTGTTGGAGACTAAGCGCAAGAGATACTGAGTAGAACTTGAGAATCTTGTCGAAGAGTAAATTGAAGAAGGGAGAGCCAAACTAGAGATCCAAAGAGTTGACGAGCACGGACAACTACCTCCAGAGATCGACCAAGTAATTCGGTACCACAGCCATACGGCCCTTAATAGTCTAGACTAGAATTACTTAGAAATTAACCAATACACCAATGTGGAATTTACATGCGTACGAGAACTAAAGAGCACAGCCATTCCACCAAAGTATTCGCGCAAAACAAATTCGAGGAAAGTGCCAGAGATTCGATAATCTGAGGGATTTTCGAGTGCAGAGTATTCACATGAACGTGAAAACAATATGACGAAACTTACGCCGCACAAATGAGATCAATAATCAAGTAAGAGAAGTTGGGTTGTGTACACCTCCTCCACAAAGGGCCAATAACAAGGTTGAGGCAATTTTCTCATTCGCCGACGATATGTTGTTGGTGATTTCTGCTGGTGCCAGACGCAAGTGAAGGGGCAGAGAAAAAATTTCTTTACGATCTTGACAGCCAAAGAAGGTAAATCACTCAAGTCTGCAGTTTTACGATGAATTGGGGTAGGGTGGACGAAAGAGAGGGGCCATGCACTCAATGTGATGGGCCATAATGAGGCCATACGATGAATGGTCATCTCTCCACTTTGTAGAAAATAGGAGTAGGCTACTGGGTGTTGATAGTAGAAGTGTAGGTGAGGAAAATTGAATCAAAAATGACATAATCTAAAACCACCCAAACATTCCCTCTGGCCGCACTACCCCTTCCCCACTTGTAAGTTCAGCCGCAGCTATGTGTATCAAGATTCGCCGGAGCATTGTGCTCTATTTTTACACGTGTAGGGTAGTTCCATTTCTGCGAGGCGCATCATCTTAGCTTGAGGGAATTAATCAACAATTAATCGACAAATTAGAGTACGTCTAAGAGTCAGAAAATTGGGGAGGTCAATTTCGGTGATTGAATAGTAGAGCAGATACGTGGATGTTGGTGTAGAAATGTGATGAGTAGTCTGGCCCAGTGTAAAGTGACGGCGTCGTTAATTTTTTTCCCATGTAATTCGCTATTGTAGGGGGAATTTGCAACCACTTTGGACAAGCAAAAAAGTTAAAAAATAATGTGCAGATAAGATTTGGAATTTGCAATTTACGGGGAGTGGCACAGCTATACGGCCACCGGGAGGGGTCCAGAAAGGATCGATGATATCATCGATGCATCTTAGAGTCAAACTGGTATTGTTTGTGATTCCCTGGTGCCGTCGCTTCGGCATCTCATAGTTGCAAATCTTTTTAAAACAAGATAAGCCTCGAAAAACCCCCTAAGTATATAAACCTAAAGAACCTTCCCGTTCTCTTTGTTTTTGCATTCATCACCCTCACATCTAAGAAGCTGAATGTCTGCTGCTGTTACCAACTTGAAAGGTCGTCTTCAAGAAGACGCTTCTGATACCACCACCGATGTGGTGGAGTTTAGTTCTAGGAATATCACCACTCGTCACGCTGACGATGAAGAAGAATCCATTGGTTCCAGCGCTGAGAAGGTAGAAGAACCAAAGAAGAAGCAAAACTGGAGAGAAATAGCTATGCTCTCCTTCACCTCCTTGGGTGCTATTTACGGTGACTTGGGTACCTCGCCACTTTATGTGCTCAACTCCATCAAATATAAAAACACGCCGCCTAACAAAGACGATATTTACGGTGGTGTTTCCGTCGTCTTCTACATCTTCACCTTCATTGTTATCTTCAAGTATGTCTGTATTGTGCTTTTCCTTGGTCCTAACAACGGTGAAGGTGGACAGGTTGCCATCTACGCCAAGATCGCTCGTCACTTCAGGCTGGGTCCAAAAGGTGTGCTTATTCCAGGTGCTCCAGAGGTCTCTGATTTGGAGTTGATCTCCAGACAGGACACAACCTCTTCGTTCCAAACCAACCACACGAGCTCCCTGGTCAATAAGAGAATCGACCGTTTCTTCAACAACGCTTCCTTGCTCAAGTGTGTTCAACACTTTATCTTGTTTGCCTGCTTCATTGGTTGTTCTTTGGTTATTTCTGATGGTTTGTTGACTCCAACTACCTCGGTTTTAAGTGCCATCGGTGGTATCCAGATCGCGCAGCCTTCTTTCAACAATATTCTCGCTGTCTCTGAAGTTGTTTTGATTGCCCTTTTCATTATCCAACAGTTTGGTTCCCACAAGGTTTCCTTTACCTTCGCCCCCATCATTTTCATTTGGCTCATTGGTTTATTCATTTGTGGTGTCTACAACATTGCCAAATTCCACCCGGGCATCTTCAAGGCTTTGTCGCCATACTACGCCATCAAACTCTTGAAAGAGAACGGTATTGACGTCCTTGGTGGTGCCATGTTGGCTGTCACGGGTACTGAAGCCATGTTTGCTGATATCGGGCACTTTGGTAGGTTGCCTATCCAGATCACCTTGACTGGTTTCGTCTACCCTGCCTTGATCATCTGTTACTTGGGCCAAGCAGCTTACATTGCCGAGCACCCAGAAGCCTGGACCTCTCCATTTTTCCTCTCGTTACCGGGTGGAACCAACTCCCCAGTGTACTGGATCATGTTCGTCTTGGCTACCTTGTCGACTATCATCGCCTCGCAGGCTTTAATTCTCTCGGTCTTTAGTATCATCTCGCAGTTGATCCACTTGGACTGTTTCCCAAACTTGAAGATTGTTCACGTTTCAAAGAACTATGCCGGAAAGGTCTACATTCCAACTGTCAACTGGTTGCTTATGATCGGTGTCATTGCTACAACTGCTGGTTTCAAGAACTCCAACAATGTGACTGCCGCTTACGGTTTGGGCATCACTCTTGATTTCCTCGTCACCTCGTCGTTGATTGTTCTCGTCATGATTTACGTCTACAAGTTCAACATCTTATGGGTGATTGCCTACACCTTGATCTTCATTCCTTTGGAAGTACTCATGGTGGTTTCAAACTTGAAGAAGATCAAGCACGGTGCTTGGTTCCCTATTATGATGGCCGGACTTGTTTTCAGTTTCTTGAGTTTCTGGCACTGGGCCAGAACCAGAAAGGTTGAATATGAATTCAGAACTAGAGTTAAAATCGACTCCATTTTCCCTATGTTCAAGAGAACTCCTGTCACTGTCGACTTGAACGACGACAGAACTGCCGATGCTACATCCTTTGACAAGGCTTCCATTGATAACCTCGAAGTCAATTCCAAGTACGGTGTCATCAAGTTAAACACTCACGACGGTATTGCGATTATGTACAACGATTCGCTGATGGCGAACATGAACTCGCCAAACACTTTACCACAAGTCTACGAAAAGGTGATATCCTCGTTCGCGTCGATCCCATCTGTGTTTATCTTCTGCTCTACCAGAACCTTATCGATCCCAACCGTCCCAGGTGAGGAAAGAGTGATGATCGGTGCTATGAAGATTCCAGGACACTACAAGTGCATAATACGATTTGGTTTCATGGAAGAAATGAAGATCGACAACGATTTGAGCAGCTACATCATCAACTCGATTCCTGAGGTTGGAGAGTTGGCTGCGAAATACGGAGAAATTTCAGCTGCGGAGGTTGCAAACGATATTCAATCCACCGTTTCTGAAAATGTCTCCAAGATTCCTATCTTGCACATCTTTGAAAACAACTTAATCAGATGTCACGACTACTCTCAAGAAGAGTACAAGACTAAGAACCCATTCCAAAAGGTGAGAAGATTCATCAGAAAGGGTTTGATCAACCACTTCTTCAGTCCTTTGAGTTCCATCAGCAACCAAACTGGTGAGTTCGTGAAGTTGAAGGATGAAGAGGATGAATCTGAGAAGAAGTTGTTCGTCGGTGGGGTTTCTAGAATTTAATAGGTGTGTAACAGTTAAAGTTTTTACAAAAGGTTATAATTTTAGGCGTAGGGTCTGGCAAACAAAAACTAATACAAGCATTGCATTGCTCAGGTATATCACCATTAATCTCACCACTAGTATTTTCATTAGTCTCGCATCACTATAAGTCGAGGCCCTCTTAAGAACATTTTAGTCATAATCATCTCCTGCAACCATACTACACTAGAGAATCACTCTATTCTTTTTCATAACCATAAACTCTGCCGTCCATTACTTCTATTTATTTTTAAGCCCACTCAGGCTTTTTGTTATAATCACTGTTACTGTTACCTCTACCCCCTCTTCCTCTTCCTCTCCAGTTTCCTCTGCCACTACCTCTACCTCTACCTCTCCAGTTACCTCTGCCTCTACCTCTTCCACGGCCACCGTCGACAGACGTCTGGCCAAATGTGTCCATGTTGAGGTTCTTTTCCTCGGCCCATCTCATAGAGCTCCTTTGTTCAGTCGAAGAAGAGATGTTGTCGAAGAAAGACGACTGCTTGTTGTATCCACTCGATTCGGTGTCACGGTCAGCAGATGCTTCGCGGGAGAACTTGGCGTTGGCAGATTCAAAGTCAAATGCATCTTCGGGGATTTCTGGTCCCTTAGGAGCAGCCTTCTCCTCTTGTTGGGGGTGTGCCTGAGGTTGTGGTTGTGCTGGTCCAGAGGTAGCCACTCTGGTAGCCTCTTCCTTGGGTTCAGCTGGCTTCTCTGGTTCAGATTCGGTCTGGGTTTGGGTTTTTGTTGGTGCTGGTCTCTCAGTAGGAGTCTCAGCAGGCTTCTGGGCCTGCTGCTGTTGCTGTTGCTGTTGCTGAGGTGGAGGTTGCTGGTAACCTTGTGCATGCACCTCTGGCTTGACCTGGTCAATTGGGGTGTCCAAAACAGACAAGTCCTTGACATCAGACCCTCTGAAAACAACGTATTCATATACATCGGTACCTGGTAAGACCTCAGCGTTGGGGTTCCCTGCTTGAGCCATTCTACCTTCAGTACCAAACAACCTGACAGATTTCAAGGCCACTGTGGCATCATCAGCATTGATGTTATCCAACAATCCAACATAACGAAGCCCCTTGTTGGAGATCAACGAAATGGTTTTTCCAATGTACTGAGACATGCCGACGACGATAGGTCTTTCAGAAGGAATGGGATGGCGAGTGTTGGTCTTGTGGTTGAAATGGTTTTTTTGACTTTTGGAGGGCGCACGACTGGAAATTCGTGCGGAGGTGAAGAGAATGGTAAGTGGATGGGAGAGGGTGGTTATCTGTGGTGAGTAATGTGGGAGAGATGGGAGCTAGGTTGTATGGTTCTAGGGATAAAGGAATGTTACTATTTTGTATTTTTTAAATTGAATTTAATTGGTGTATGAAAGTTTGTGGAATGCTTCAGTAATTTTGCAGCTTTCTTTCAAATTTCAACAGAAATAGAGAGTAGACCTACTATATTCTTTGAAGATACATCTTTATGCCAATGAAATATGTAAGGAGAAGGAATAGAGCAGAATACAGAATCTGTCTTGATGAGATACTCAGAAATTAGATCGAAAAGAAGCTGCTATCCCTTTATTTACATCCGAGTATGCTATTCACTAGTATTAAAATCGCACATTCTAGGCACTCAAGGTCAGATAAAGTACCTACTGTATTTTCTCTATTCTATCTGTATCACCTTAATTCCACTCAATCTACCATTAATTCCATCCATAAAACACCCTTTATCCTCTCATCAACCCATCCCAATCCATTCTCCAATCCTTCCCTCAGTACATTGAGATTTCTGAAAATTTCAATTCCAACAAACAAAAATAAAAGCATCAACATGTCAGACTCAGAAGCCGCCCACGTTGAGCCAGAGATCCAAGAGCAGGATGTCAACTACGAGGACGACAACGTCTACACAATCAAAGCACATAAATTGGACGATGACACCGGCGTTCAGAAGGAGGTCACACAGAAGAAGAATGTGAGAAAGTCGAAGGCCCCTAAGAGACCCGACGTGAATGACATCTTTGCTAATGATACTGGTAATCAAGTAGCATACCCAGAGCCCACATACAGCACATACGACGATCAATATGACGAAAGACAGCAGGCTATCGACAGATATAGCGACGAAGACCCCTTGTCTAGAAAGAGAAGATTGTTAGAGGAGAAGATGGACCAAGCCATCAAAGTCAGGACAGTAAGACGTAAAAAGGACGAAGACGATATCGAGAGAATGCAGGATGACAAAATCGACTACTTAAAAGACCAAATGATCAAGGCTGCCAACTTGGATGTGGAGAAGAACTCGCAGGGGCAGATTGCAACCGAGAAGATGAAGCTTTTACTGCAGGTGGCAGAAGTGTTATCGAGAGCGGACTTGGCGATCTCGATTCTAGACAACAACTTGCTTGAAGCAGTGAGGTTGTGGTTGGAACCATTGCCTGATGCCTCCATGCCAGCATACCAGATTCAAAAGCTGATGATCCAGTCGCTAGAAACATTGCCCATTAAAACAGACCACTTGGTGGCGAGCGGAATAGGAAAGGTGCTTGTGTTCTACCAGAGATCTAAGAGAACCGAACCCAGCTTGAAGAAGATTGTCGACCGTTTGATTGGAGATTGGACCAGACCTATCTTGAACAAGTCTGACTCGTACAAGGACAGAACGATCCAATTCAACGATTACAACAAGACCAAGTACGCCAACCAATTGGCATCCTCGCGTGCGGCTAGACCTAAGGAGGCCAAGACGTTGTACGAACAGAACGCAGCAAGAAGAAAGAGAGCTGCCATCCCAAGTGCAAGAACAGCAGCATACAAGATCGCACCTAGAGTCGACCCAAGCTTAATCAAGAGACAACAAACAAGAAACCTTGGTACGAATGATGAGAGATTCAAGAGATTGAACTCTACTTTGACTTCGATGTCGGTCAAGAAGAAGGTGAGTAAGAAGGGAGGTCCATCGATTGAAGGTAGAAACTTGGCTTTGTAGGTTTACAGTTTGGTGACCGTTAGATGATGAGATTGAAGAGCATGCATGACTATGAGTGTCTTATTCAGTGTATTTGTAATATCAATAAACAGACTAAAGTATATGGTCAAGTGTGAGTCTTTCAGATCATCAAATAAAGTTGGATGGAGATATTTCAGCTACTTGGATTAAAAGAATAAGAAACAGGGAATACAAGAATCGGAAGAAGTAGTCGAATCAATTATCTTGATCGATTGGTTGAATGGTGATTAATGTACACCCTCACAAATGATGTTTTCTTTGCCCAGCTCATCGGTGTTCACCCAACTCTTCGATGATCACCCAACTCTGTCTATCATAAACTCTTCAGATCTTTCCTTGAATTTCCTGAGCACTCTCACGTCTATCACCATCCCCTACACTCTTACAATCATTATTTAAAACCTTTATTACTGTATGAAAGGACGTTATATGTGTAATTTACGATCTTGGCTTTTCCTTCTTCTCCTTCCACAAAGCCAACAAGGAGACACCAGAGACCTTGACAACCTTGAATCTGACACCTGGGATATCACCCTTAGCCTTACCTCTTCTACCGAAACCGGCCAAGAGGACTTCGTCGTTCTCGTCGACGAAGTTCAAACAACCATCGTTTGGAACGAAAGCAGTGACTCTCTTACCGTTCTTGATTAATTGGACTCTGACACACTTTCTGATAGCAGAGTTTGGCTGCTTGGATTCAACACCAATCTTTTCCAATACAATACCCTTGGCGTGCGAAGAACCACCAAATGGAGACGACTTGAAGGCTGTTCCCAACAATCTAGCCTTATAAGATTGATCGGCCCATCTGTTGTTACGACGGTGAACTCTCAATTTTCTAGCAGAGTTAAGACCTCTAGGCTTACCTTTTCCCATGTTTACTCTTGATGATTAGTGAAAAGAATAATTGAAATTTTTTTTTATAAAATGAAATCTCCCCAGTCTGGCCAAGCGTAGGGGTTAGATGCAGGTCGGTTTGGGTACTGAAAAAATACTACAGTGGTCACATGAGTGATCATCGAGGGCTGAAGCCCTAAGATAGACACACAATATGAAGGAAGGTATTTGAATTAGAGACGGGAGTAGGTTACAGAGAAAGTGTAAAGCTGTCACATAGTCGTTGACTTACTTTACAAACTATAGTGGTTGACTTTCTTCACTAACTACAGTGGTAGACTAGTAAATTAGCCTCTTTTTGATGTTATATTCAATAGACGGCGTAACCCTGTGACCGAAGCACTCTAAAACAGTATTCTTTGTAACTAGAACGTGATAGGGATCACCAGATGCGTATCAGAAGGTTTAATTTCTGAGTCAACATTGTACAATATAGGGAATCCTTTCTTCATATGATGACTTCCCGATTGTTCGTCACTTTGGACATACAAGCAGCAGAAATGCAGATCAAAAATCCGCAGAATACATCGCAAATCACACCCTCAATCTCTCTCCCCCCAGCTTCACCCTATTGTCTGCATAACAGTCTCCACTGGGCTGGTCAGTCGGCTTAATCTCCTATTCAATCAATCACGTGACACAATTTGCAGCCATCCCGTCCGATGTCCAACAGATATCATCGACATCTAACGGTATCCCACACTAGAGTACCATATCCCCCCACAGGCATCTTCTACATTCGAATCGAAAATTCACATCCATTAAAATCACGTCAAAAACTGTCTATCTGTCATTCCCATGTGAAAGTATCGCCAACACTGAAAATTACATCAACGTGCGATTTCGGTTTCATATGCTAAACAATATCTATTTCACAGAGGATGGTCCCCAATATAATGCTCTCACCTGGCTCAAGTCAATCTCTTGCGCTTGGCCAATCTCAACAACAAAAGGAAAAAGAGGTCGAGCTGGTCCTTGAACATAAATAACAATCCTTGCACCAAAACACCCTTTAACAACTGTGGTGCGATTCCCTTGTATAAGCCTCTGAACTGCTCTGTTTTCCACAAGTGGGCCAAGGCCTCGGTGAAGTGCTTGAATTTGACCTCGTCTTCTGCTTCTGGGTCTTTTTCGTCTTTGTTATGCTTCTTCTGCAACATGGCCTTGGACACAATCAAAGGCTGGGTTGCCAATGTGGCCATTGACTTGGCCAAGACACCGATAGAGAAGGCCTCCAAAGGTCCCAAATACTCCTTGTTTCCGTACAAGGCCTGCTTCAATCTCTCGTACGAACCGTAGGTTATAGATGGGTTGATGCACAAGACCAAGGAAACTCTCAAGCCTTTCCACAAGCCGGTGATACCGTCCTGCTCCAAGATCTCCTTGGTCAACTGGATCCAGTTTTTGGCAGACTTGTCCGTTTGTTGCTGCGTGGTGATGACTCCAATAGGCATGGTGAACATCTGTGAAATGGCTGCCGCAAGGGCCCCGAGGAACAACTCGGTCGCGGTAGATGCCTTGTGGTTGGGAAGATGCTTGTTGAGTTTGGCGTACACACGCTTGACAATCGTGTACCAGTAAAAGTAGGAGAAGTTCTGCGCAGCAGTGCCAAAAATCGAGGCACTTATGCCGTGGTACCACCCTAGTATCCCCTTCTTCGCGTAGATCTTGGACAAAACATCAATAGTGCTCTTGTACTTCAACTCGTCCTTGGGCTTGAGAATATCACTCTCAGATGGAGGTGTCGGGATGGAGCCTGCTGCATCCGACGACCTGGTCTGGTTCTCCTTGGACTTTTTCACCTGCGTTTGGATCAAGGTCTTGCTCAAATCTAATGGATAAACCAAAGTATTGGCAATGGCAGATGCCAAAGCTCCGCTGGCAGCTTTCTCAAGTGGTGAAAGTGACATACTAATAAATAACTCTAATAAATAAAAGCCAGCTGGGCCCCACAACTTTAAGAAAAGAGCAATGCGTTTTATACATTTCCCAGATGCTTATACCCCAACTTTTTACCTTTTGTCCCGAGGTTAGCGACTGCCGATAGTCAAATTGTTGCGATCAGGCTGATGCATGCAGGACCAGTCCCACCTTCTTCACCGGTTCATGTGGGATTCAGAGGGATGCTGTGGAGTTGTGCCGATCCATTGAGCCGACTTCTTCTTTGATCTGGTGCTCCTATAAAAGGTGAAGTCTTCGCCGGTTATTCTCTGGCTAAAGCCAGGGTCTATTTTTCACCAACAGACTTCTCCGCAATGAGCTTCGCAATCAGTTTCCTTACACGTTTATCATGTTGTATTGTTTATATACTGTGGTCGTTTCTTGTTTGGTTCTGAAGTTTATTCTATTGCTCGGCGTCCTGTTCAATTAAAGTGGAGCTGAAGTCCAGATTTTAACTTCTCTATCAACTCCACTGGTAACCAAAATGTTCCCCACACTAACTTCCTTGATCTTGCCCTTGTGTGCTTCCAACTCTACAATCAGGCCCCTTTTAATATCAACTCCTCTGATGACTCCATCCTCTCCCATAACCCATACCCCAGATCCATCTGATCTCCAGTCAATCAATGGCTGTGAATATTTATCCTGTGGCAGCATCGTGTTGACGTTTGCTATGATCCTGTTTCGTATAATGCCAGCACCAGTTGGAAAGTCTCGCAACAGCAACACTATCAAACGCAAGTAAGGTTCATGTGATGTGCCCACCGCAATTAAGGGAACTGAAGCACCATAGATTCTCACACACCGGGGTGCAAACCCAGTGTGTGAGAATTCCGCATCGTTCGTAGAAAGCTTGTATGCCAACGACAACTCTTTTCCATCGAAGCTTACTACGTCCAACAAGGTGTGCTGTTCTTTGCCAATTACAACAACCAAGTTGTTCTTGTATTCAACAGCATCGAAACTGACTGGAATCTGGTCAAGCTTATATTCAGCAATGAGCTTGAGTCCGGCAAAGCATCTGACCAGTGAATCTCTGCTGATTGTGAGTAAATAACGCGTTTCTTTATAGTTGAAGTACTTGGCGTCGACAATCAACTTGGGATGGAGCTGTTCAGACTCCACCACTTTCTGCTTAGTAAGGTCGTAAACGTGCGCCTTTCCATCCATACCTATAAGAAGTATCAGGTCTTTGTTGATGGATAATACCTTCTTGACAATCACTCTACCAAGCACAGCCGTGGCAGTATCGACTACCTTTGCTTTCTCCACGTCAATTGTGTGTAGCTTGAAATCATTGGTAGTAGCATACACATATCTAGCACCGTCATAACTACTTGAAATCACCAACCCATCAATACCATCAACCAAACTAGAATGACGAGGATAGGGTGCTGTCCAACTTGTAAAATCATACTGATCATGATCAGGATTAGAAAGCTCTAGCAGCTCAAACTGATTCCTAATCTCTGAATAATTGATACGATCCTCAATTATCTCTTGAAGAGACTCACCGTTTATCTTTTGAGGAACAATGGGATGTCCGTACTCTTTCTCAAAAGACTCTAGCGTCTCTGTATACCCCTTCTCCTGAAGGAAATGAGATACTAGCGAATGAATAGGCTCCATGTCTGTCGTTTTCCTTCAGACTGCATGGAATTTTCGTATCTTCAACTCCGATCACGAGTTCAAATATAAGTCACGGGAACAAGAATACTACAAGGGACGAGCAGTTGAGGACGCGTTTTTATCCTTGGATCCTATCGACTGCGCCTGGAGAAGGCTGTCAAGTTGGTACAATGTAGGGGAATCTTCATGCTTATGGTGACAACCTACAATGTTACATACTAAGATATTTATACACATTCTTACACTATTCATACAATAGAATGCATTGATTTACGAACAATGTCTTACACTCATCCTATCCAGTTCACTGTTCAGATTTTCACCATTTCATGATCATATGAGTATCACAATACTTACCCATACTTCTTCCTCTCATTAGTCTACCATTAGTTCATAAACTTCTCGCGAACTACTTTCCCCTATAAACCTCTAACCAATCTAAATCATAACCTGTTTCAGAATGAAACGCAGAATAAACGGAACAAGCCAACCACACCTAACCACACCACAGCCTATAATGCTTCTGCAACAACGACCACAGCAAAGACAACCCCCCCTGTAGTCGTGCCACCTCCAGGGAATCCTCCTTCGGCCGTACCTCTGTCCTATACCCAGCCTCACCCCAGCCTACATCAGTAAAATATATCAAGGCGAAGTGCACAGGCTAAAAAAAGATTATGATTTTTTTTATCTTTTCATATTTAACAGAAGCATATCCCTGGATTTGAAGGGTAATTTGAATTAGATACGACATGTGGATTGATACAGTTAACGAACTAGCGGCTAGAGCCGACAAAGTGCAAGAACTTGTGATTAGAGGAATCACCGACGATGTCACCAGCACGGCCAAGTCGTTCAAGTCTTGGGATACTTGTATGGCCAACAAGCCGTGTAAGATCATAGCGATTGTGGGGATTGTGCTTGCTGTTTTGGTTGTACTTTGGATCCTTTCCACGGTTATTCAATGCTGTTGCATGGGTGCCACCTGTTTGCTGGCAATGTGCTGTTGCTGCTGCCGGTCAGCAAGCTCCCCTAGATATGTCGAAAAGAAGACTCTGGCTTACGACAACCCGAACATGTACCCACCAGTGGCCGCACCGGTCTATTCAGCACCACCACAGGCGTACTTTGCACAGAACCAAGGATACCAGCCTGTCAACTCCACCTCATACGAAGGTTCCGCTCCTCCACCAGTCGCTCCTTACTACATGTCCTCAGAAAAGGCTAGAGACCTCCACGACGACGAAAACCCCTTCCACGATAGAAACGACGAGACTAACTATAGCTCCTACGGTAACTACCCCCACACCAACACCAACAACCTGACCTATAGGTACTAAACCTATGGCTATTAAATCTCGTATTTCGTGTAAGTGTAACAATTTTGAGTTTTACCCCTGTAAGCCTTGTTCGTAACCGAGTCCACTTTGCACTCTGTTACGGTTGTGATAGTTGAACTACATTGCTTGGAGTGCTTGCTTGCAAAGAGAAAGAGTTTAGACTATCTTGGAAGTAGCCAGCACTAGGGAGGCTTGGTTGTGTCTCATAACTACATGAGGCTGAAGGTCAAGCTGAAGTTGTCAGTTATTTTATGACAGGACGACACTTAGAGCTCAGATATAACTAGTACTATGAATCAATACTATGAAACTTGAATACTTGTACCTTCACAGAAGATTCGTAACGCAGTTGAAGCTGCGTGGCTAACTTCTTACTTCCCCACTCATATCTAAGTTCGTAATTATTTGGGTGCAAACTCACATGTGTCTCTTAATCTGATTTAGTACCAAGAAGAGTTGAACTTCTTGGTAAAGCTAACTTCTCGTAAAAAAGCTTACGCTGTTCCAGAACTTTTAGTAGTCCTTAGTTAACCTCTTATACCATCTTTTGTTCTACACTTCTCTATCTCTCTATGGTATTATCTATGAAATATAAGCAAATTGCAGACTCAACTTCCTTGAGTGTGCACGCGAATGCGACTGCCCTTGACTCTTCTGGTCAGCATACACCGTTGGCATCGCCAATGGTGAACACAAGATGCTCTGGAACAGAAGCCTGTTTTGTTTAACGGGTGTTCCCACGTTCGACTTGACGGGGCCTGCGCCTGCGCCGGCAACCCTGCTATGGCTTCTCTCGTGTGTTCTTCTAGGTGTGTTCTGCTTCTTACCTGTCTTACGTGGGCTGCCGTTCATGTTAGGTGTAGCGCTGTTGAGGTGGATTGGAATCAACGGCGTCGTCTGTGCCATTTGCTGGTGGTAAGGGCTCTTGAGCTGTGCCAACTGGCTGATCTGGTGGGGACTCAAAAGCTGCTGCACAAACGACTGCTGGTATTGGTTTTGTGGGGTCATCATGGGCGAGTATGGTGCAGGCGATGAAAATGGATTGTGACTAGGTGCACATGCTACGGGCGAACCCAACTGCGAATGTATTCCAGAAACTGCCTTGTGTGGTGAAAGCTGAAGCGCAGGCAACAACCCAATGGAGTCTCTGGCATATGGAGTCGACTCGTCTATGAATGGGTCAAACTCAACCGCTCTCTTGTCCAAAATCATGAAGCCCTTGCCTCTCAAGTACATGGTCAAGTCGCTGATGGCCGATTCCAAGTTCATCACAGAAGTAGACGACTCGTAGTAACTCAAAATGATCTGGTGGTGCTCGCTCATGCCGGTGCTAGTGCTACCATTAATAGCAACAGGCACCTCATTCACAACAAGCTCGATACCCAACAAGATCTTGAATGGAATCACCACTCTCTGTGTAAACTCCTCCTGGTTCTTAACAAAATTGTCCTCGAACTTACCTGCCAGGTACGTAACCTTGAACTCGTAGTTGCGAGGCAACAATGTCTTCAACTGTTTGAAGCATTGCTTGGCCTTGGACTCAGAGCCCTTGATCTCAACAGTCAAATCGTTTCCGTGGAATTTCTCCAAGGTGGATGGGAAGTCCAAGAAACAGTTGCTCGTAGCCTCTAATCCACAAATATCCTTCAATCTGTTGTTGTTGATCAAAAGCAAGTAATGCGATCTCAACAACCGAAGTCTGATGGTGTGGTAGATGGTCGTGTTGCTGGGCGACTTCTTGGGCGACATGCCCATGGCAATACCGCTGTTCATGCAGCAGTGCTGCACCATCTGGTCGATCTCCGTCTTCACCATGTTGATGTTCTTGCTGTTTTTGCGTGGGCACTTGATCAACACGTTATTGTTTCTCTTGAACGAGTAGATATCTTCCAACTCGCTCGAAGTGTTGTTGTTGCTGCTGAACTTGATGAAAACATTATACTTTTTCATAATTGACTGGATGATCGACCCTCCGTTACCGATGATTGACTTGTGGAATACTTCTGGAATGTTGAACTGTAACTCGGCAGGTAACTCCAACTCAATCAACTCCAAGCCTTTAATCAAGATACGCATGTCGACGCCTTCCGAGATCTCAAGATCAATGTAGAAGTTGTACTCATTGAAGGGCTTAAACTTAATAAGTGGTGCTTGATTGAGCTGGTTCAAGATCTTGATGAGCTTACCATTCTTCTTTCCACTGATGAAGTCACGCTGAGAGTTGTTCAATTCTAGTCTCAACTTGACGCGAGAGAAGCTCGTACTTGTGAGCTGGTTCAAAACCTGTTTGATTTCCTCGCTGTTTCCGTTGATTTGGAACCCGTGCTTGTTGGAGCTGATGGTGCATGTTTTCTTTAATTGGATGAGCTGCAACAAGAAGTACTCGTTGGCCTTGCTGTGGAGCTGGACGCTGTAGTAGTCGCAGCTCAACAAGTTGATTTCTGCAAGTGCGTCGTTGATGGAGTCCAAGGTGGAACCGTGCACATTGATCTTGTAGTTTTCTTCTCCAAGACTGGGCATTTGCACAAACACTCCATGTCTGAACATGATGTTGAGGATCTCGCTTTGGTTAAACAAGACCATCGAGTCGATTTTCACCTTTTCAAGGTCAATTTCCTTGACAAGAAACTGCTTGTTGCTTGTGGACTTGACCAACTTGGCCAAGATATGCTTGGTAAGTAAAATGGAAGGGATGTTCTTTGCGGTGATCAAGATCTTCATGCTTTGGGTGTTGCTCAACACGTTTGAGTTCATCAAGTTGGGCAACAAGTCCGGGATGTAGATGTTTGCGCTGGTTTGCTTTGCTATCTGGGTAAAGTTGAACAAGTCAATTCCGCCAATCAATGGGATCATTGACAATTCGATTTCGAGCGAGTCGACAACCTCGCCGCTCAAAATGCTGCTCATCAATATGCGGATGGCCTGCTCGGCCATTGTGATGTTATCCTGGTATCCAAAGATGTGAAGCCAGAACTCATCGGCGGTGTTCTTTGTGAGTCTCGCATTGTTGATGACCACCTCTGTTTTGTATTGCTTGCATATTTTCATGAGGAGTCTGGTGAACTTGGCATCGATTTTCATAAACTCCGATCTCGAAAGCTGCATCGACTTGGAGTTCACCTGGTTATAGTTCTCTAGCATCTTCATTCTGGCATTGTTGATGAAGTCGACTGTTCCATGAATGGAAACAGTTATCAACTGGTTGTTCATCAGCGGGTCGGAAATACCAACAAACCCATTCATACTAGAGCCATCATCGTAGCTCGAAGCAGAAGCATTGATCTCTTGCATGGTGCGATGAAGAGGAACCAAATTATCAATCATCCGATAGTAATCAGCACACCCTTTATTGTAGTCAACCCACAACCCAACATTGCTCTCGAAATAAGTGGTAACCAAAGGACGACTCGACCGAGGATCAACAAGATAACTGTACTCTAAGTTGAGTATCGAAAGATTCTGTCCGTCTGCAACTCGCATTTTCTCCACAGACGCCAAAGTACCCTTGGTTGAAAACTTCGCGAACTTGCCTGGAATATATACCTAACCACCAATCTGGTCAGAAGCAGTAATACACAAACAATCAGCAAGTGATGACTACTCGAAAGAATATATTACCTGCGGTTTCTTCCCACCTGAGTTAACAGCTATTGTTTTATTTATGTTGGAGCCAAAAGTGGTTATGTTTGATTTGCATCTCGTCCCAATGCGGAAAATTCAATACTTGGGGCTGGCTGAGCAGACGGAGAAGAATGGGCGGTGAGCAAGAGGGAGGTGAGGAGGAAGGTGAGGGTGAGGATGGTGAGGGTGGTGAGGGTGGTGAGGGTGTATCGGTGGCTATAATTCTCGAGTTTAGTTGCTGGTTGTTGTTTCGTTGGTGTTTATATGGGGTAGATTGTTAGTGAATGTATTGTTCGCAAGGCTGTATCATTCTGGAGTTTGCTACCGGGGAGAGTGAAGAAGCAAGAGTGTGAAGAAGTGATGAGGACTGATGTAAAGAAGGTAGAAAATACTACGCACTGCTTCTGAAACCCAGGTGTCTTTCCTTGTACAGAAATATCGGTTGCCTTGCTCTGAAATTTGTTCTTTGCCGAGGATGCAGAATTTTGACGGCTGCAAATATTCTGTTTGACATTTCTGGGGTATGAATTTGGTGTTGTCTGAGGTTGTATGTAAGTTTTGGCGAGTGTGCGAGAACTTGGTTAGTGAGTACAGAGTGTGAGAGTGGTGGGTGATAAATACTAAAATTAAGACTTAGACTGGTTTGAAGGTGGAAGAATACCAAGAGTAAGAAAATGAGCAACAGGTGAACTAGAGGGGAGACTGTGAAAGGATAACAAGACTAAGAAAATGAGCAACAGGTGAACTAGAGGGGACACTGTAAAAGAATAACAAGACTAAGAAGATGAGCAACAGGTGAACTAGAGAGGAGACTGTAAAAGAATAACAAGACTAAGAAGATGAGCAACAGGTGAACTAGAGAGGAGACTGTAAAAGAATAACAAGACTAAGAAGATGAGCAACAGGTGAACTAGAGAGGAGACTGTTAAAGAATAACAGGACTAAGAAGATGAGTAACAGGTGAACTAGAGAGGAGACTGTAAAAGTTTACATCAGTAAGTATTATAATGCATCTACTAATTTGATTGAATTTAGCATTGCTTATCCTATCACCTTTTTCATAAATAACTTCTAATCTCAACCACCTTCTACACTTTTCAACATTTCGTAACTTTCTCATAAAATTCTCAAGATAGTCTTATATGCTCAACCTATCCTAGATTCTCCTTGAATCCCACACCCACACCATCTCATCCCATCCAGTAGTAGCCACCCATCCAGGCTCTCCCCACAAACTGTAATCACAACCAATTACAAACTCCTTGTGTGCTCCCATCACTTTACTTCTATTTCCGGTGAATCTTCCTGCACCAGACTCGTCTCGCCAGACCCGAGCAGTCATATCGTACGAAGCACTAATCAACTCTTGCGAGTCATGTGGCGACCACTGCACCTTTCTCACAGCAAATTCATGCCCTAAAAGCTCGTTGGCTGGCGTGGGCCCTCGGATGTTCATGCTTGAGTTGCTAGGAATCATCCTCAAATCCCATATTCTGACCGACTTGTCTGTCCCAGCAGAGGCAACTACCGTCGATCTGTATTTATTCCAGTCGCACGTCAATGCTTCCAATCCACTGTGTGCCAAAAAGTCCACCTTCAATGGCTGAGGCTCTCTGATGTCCCACACCTGGAGATGCGACGACCCATTGCAACTGAGAATAGTCGAAGGCGAGTGTGGTGAGAAGGTCGCGTTGTAAATGCACTGTGCCGTATTCACTTGCTGCTGACTCTGCTGATGCTGCTGCTGGTGAGAAAGCGGGGCAGATGATCCTTGTCTCTCGACACCTGCAACAGACCTCGTAGCAGAGTTCAACGTAAGCAATGAGGCTTGTCTCTGAGGCGACCACACCTTCATGGTCCCATCCCAACTGGACGTGACGAAATTGACCTTGTCCACCAAGTTCCAATTGATCCCAAATACTTCACGAGTATGCTCCTTCCAGTTCATCACCGGGAAATCGCCCACAGTAAGGTCAAACAACTTGACCAGCCCATCCCCCAGCGCTACAGCAACCTGGTTCTCATGTACCTCACTCCAGCTCACGTCAAAAAGCCCGTCTTGGGTCTCCCACGAGATCTGGTTAGTGATAGTACCATTGGGCTCGATGCTCAAGATGAATAACCGGCCGTTACCAACCAACCCATAGTTGGACGCAGTCGCAACAGCGATCTTATTATCGAAAAAGGGCGAGTACTGAACCGCGTACCCGTTGTATCCTGCGGTACGAAACGATAGCATTCTGTTGGTGATTTTTTATCTTGAAAAGATTCCGATATTGGGAAAATAAATGGGTAGCGATTGGAGAGGGTGGTGATAAAAGGTATGGACGTTAAGTTAGAGGATAGAGTGTTCAGAGAGTGCAGAGTGTTCAGTTCAAAGATGAAAATAGAAGAAATTGGTTGATGTCATCTCTTGAAGGGTTCAGTGACGTTCATTGACATATCCCCCAAATTAACTGGCAATCACCAATAGATAGGCTTGACGAACGATTGGTAGAGTACCAATGTAAGTTATGGCACGGTTATTCATTAACACCTTCACAAACAATTTACCTTGGTTACCATTCATCTTTCACTCATTTCTAGTGGAGTTCCTGAACTTTTTGTGGGGTTAACATTGGAACGATGATCCGATCTGTTAATCGAACATTTTACCGGTGAGTCTCACAGAGATGGCTGCGTAAGGATACCCATAGTTCTCACTCCATCATTTCTACCTAAAATGATTCATAAAGAACTTCAAGTTGATCATATCGGTATCATAGTGTCTTCAGATAGAAATCTTCAGCAGAAAAGTTGAAGTCATATCCAACAAACTAGAACCAGACTACATCCATCTCCTTTTTTTTTTTTATTTATAATATACAGCTTTTACTATCCATCCAAAGTCTTATCCTTTTATTTCTCGAGCTCGAACATCTCTGTGTTCAAGTACTTGATGTTCTCCCAAACATTCTTATCAATTTCCTTCTTGTCAATAATACCCAATCCAATCAAGTCTCCCAATACTAAGAACACCTTTTGTTGCGAGTATCTCAAGTAGTCAAAGTCATCGTCGGTCGATGTGATCTCGTCCTCTACAATGACACTTTCGTCCAAGTGTGTTGAATCCAACTGGTTTGAAATGAAGTTGTATGTGCTGTCCACACCGATGTCATCCGCGCTCGTGGGTACTGGCGAGCCTACCTTGGGGCTGGTAGGAGTCGACCCTTGCTTGGGTGGTTGGTACTGTCCGTTCTGAATGAGCCCCCATAACAACCAGTAGATGGATACGGTGGCTCTCCACATCACACACTCGTTGTACAACTTGTTGGTCTCGTATTCCAAGACATTCTTGGGTCTTTCAGGTTCCACGGCCAATTTACTGCTTGGGTGGTGGAACTCGTACTCCACGTACGACCTGATCATGTTCAACTGCTCGTCCTTGTTAGGGAAAGCCTCGTTGTGTATGTAGTACGACTGGGTTTCGTCATGGTAGTCGGACATCCACTCGCAAAAGTGGTTAGCCAAATCGTATGCAGGGAAGTTTGCTCCCGAGTACTCAAAGTCGATCACCACGAGGTGCGAGTCCTTCTGGGTCTCGCTGGTGCCTTGCAAGTCGAACGATTCGTGGAGCAATAAGTTACCGTACTGGGTGTCGTTGTGGCAGAACTTGTAGTTCTGGTGGAACAGCGCCTTGTTGTACTTGGCGAACAACCAAACCTTGTACTTTTCAATCAATGCCTTGAGCTCGGCAAAATCCACGCCCAAAAATCCCTTAAAGTCAAACTCATGCTTGCGGTAGTTGGCCAAGTAGTCCTTTTCAAACAAGTTCAACCATTTGTAGATCAATTTCCAGGACATGGGCAACGGTGCCTCGAAGTCTCGTAAGTCGAGTTCGATTTTGTAGTGCAAGTCTTTCATTCGGCGTCCCAAGATCTGTGAAATCACAGGCTTGCGGATTTGCGGTTTGTTCAAGGTGATGAACCCTTCCAAGAACTGCTCGAACCTTCCGTTGGCAAATATTCCCAACAAACGTGGGCCGATCCGCTTCGACAGCAACTTGATCAAGATGGCCAACTCGCTTTCTCTGTCGATGATGGAGTCCACGTTCTTGCCGTACAAACGGAGCAACAAGGCGGGCAAGACCAACTTCTGGGCCTCGTCGTTGTACTCGATCTTGTAGATGCTGTTTGTCAACGCACCTGAGATACGGTTGATCAGCAAGTTGGAGATGGTCAACTGGTGCTTGTGCCACTTGTGGATTTTCAATGCCTTGACCAAGCCGATGACGTCCTGCTTGAAAAAGTCCAACGGCAACGAGTTATCCAAGGACGAGCGAATGGTGGGAATAGGCCGGTCGAAGTCATTCGACAGAACAGGCGCTAATGGTGTCAACGTCAACGACCCCAGAGAAACAGACCTCTTGTTGGAAAGCAACGGCCGTCTGGTAGCACTACTGGAACGAGACGTAGAGTTACGGCTGCGTGTCCTCGAACGAGACCGCGAACGACTCTGATTAGGAACAATACTACTGCCTTTCTCCATGCCTCAAATGATATAAATAAAGATAAATAAAATGGAGAGAAAGTTGGGTAGATAGTGTTTCTCTTTGTGATTTAATGATCAGTAAAAGTTTGCAGTCTCACGACCCTAAATTTCAGCACAAACATACGAGATAGAGGCTTGGTTTACGACGGGGGCCCGATACACAGCATCTGTGTAAGGGTGGCTTTGGTGTTGTAAGTAGGTTAGTTAGAGGATGATGAATAGCTAGTCAGTTGTTTGGTTATCGGGTGGGTTAATTAGTGGACAGCTAATCAGTGGTATACATCACATTATATTCAGCCTCGTATCATTTACGAGGACAACCAGTTATCTCGCCTAATTTTTAAGCAATGTCCAACAAAAGATGCCCGAAACGACAGCGAACAGCACGCAGGACCGAAGCAACGGTTACGCTACTGGTGCTGCGCTTCCGAGTTGTCATGCTGGCACTCCTTTTTTTGTTAGTGCTGGGGTCAGATCTTAATTCATAGCTAATGGTTTTGTACTTCAAAGAAGGTTGAAAATGTCAAGTACGAGGTTTAGGTTGAGGCTAAGTTGAGCTTCTACCTTGAGCACCACAGCATGTGGAAAGCTTCGTTCATGCTCACGCTCGGTCGATAATCTGGACATTATCCGGATTTAGTGCGCTTGATGGTCGCTGCATTATATTGACTCTTAAAGAACCAATTACAATCGTTATGGGGTGGCTCGTACCGGGGTGGTTAACATGCACAAAATATTATAACTGCTGAGCTTTGGATCTTCACATGCACTTTGCAAGCTTTTATACTTTTGAGTGACCTGCTATCTTACCAGATCTGTACATTTAGATCTGATATAACTCCCTGTCATTGGGCACTGGTCAAATTGTTGAATTCGCTTGTTTTCAGGAAGATGTTGAAGGGTAGCGGCGAAATTTGTTGAGAAATGGGAGTACTATGTATATAACCAGCCTGGTTGGCCAGAACCAGGCGTGGTGTGTGGCCTCTCCATCACACTTTAAAAGCTGGTGCTGTTTGTATACACTCCTGAAAATTTTTGCACCCAAACAGTGGTGCTTTGACTCAAGTCAAAGCACACTTGAGAGTGAGATGTAGTGTGCTACTTAATGATCCCGCGCTCATATTTGGCTACACCTAACCCACCCCTCATAAATATCCGATCACCTCCCAATCCTTTTCCTCTGCTGACTCTCTCCATCTCATCTCACCCTCACGTGACCCCCGTTCCTTCGTCAAACAAACAAACGATTGGAATGGCGACACTGCGTACCTTGTTGTGTAAACGAACCCCCAAGGAGACACGTATATAAAGCACCAATCGCTTAACCGATTTTTTATCTGAATCTTCCAGCACAAATCATGGGTGTTACCAATTATATTGCGGCCGTTGGATGTCTTTCATCTGCCGTGACCTTCCAGTTGTACCAAGCCAAGGTGGCAGAATGCAACACCTTGTCCAAGGAATTGAATGTGAAGATTGCCGAATTGAGTCTGCTGGTGCAGATGAAAGCTGACGAACTCGCCAGGTTAAGAGCCGAGTCCGCCACCAATGCCCAGCTCCATGAATCGAACAACAAAACCACGTTGGCCACGTTCAACGAGAAGATCGCCAAGATTGAAGAATTGAATACCACGTTGACACAATCGAAACAGGAGTTGGAAACAAAGAACTCGCAGTTGACCGTCAATGTGTCCAGTTTGGAAGCACAGATCAAAGCATTGAATGACGACTTGACCAAGAGCACGTCCGAAAAGAAAAAGTTGAGCCAGGACTACGATTTCAAGTTGAACGAGGAAATCGACAAGTTGGTGGTAGCCAAGGACGGAGAAATCGACCTGTTGAAGGCAACCATCACCAAAATCGAAAGCGAGTTGGAATCCGTCATCAAATTGTCTGATGAGGCCAAGATAGACTCCTCGAAAGCATTGGGTGAGCATGTCAAGAAGACCCTGGATTTGACCGAAAAGTTAACTGCATCTACACGCGAGGTATTGGACTGGAAAGAACTGCACAAGGAAGTCAGTGATGCCTTGGACCTGCTGAACCAAAAAATCAAAGAGTTGAACAAGTCCATTGAAGAATTGACCGAAGAGTTGAAGACTTCCAAGCAAGAGTACACCCAAAAGGTAGAAGAATTGGCATCATCGAACCAAACCATAAAGGACAAGGATTCGAAAATCGGTCTGTTGGAGACAACTGTCCAAACCAAATCTGAAGAGTACACCAAGTTGGATGGCGAGCACAAGGATTTGAAAACTGCATTGAGTGAGTTTGTCGCGGAATTGGGATTGGAAGGAGACGAGCACGTAGCTATATTGAAGGTATACGTCGAAGAGCTCCAGAAAAAGCAAACCCAGTTGGAGGAAGGATTAGAAGCTAAATCCGAAGAATTGAAGCTGGCGATTGCAACCACCAAGAGCAAAGAAGACACCATCACCGAATTGAATAAGAAGATTGAAGAACAAGAAAGCGACATCAATGACTTGGAAAGCACCAAGAGCAAAGAATTGGAGGAACTTGATGAAAAGCACAAGAAGAGCCTTGAGGAGCACACCAAGCTGTTTGAGGAATTCAAGGCTGTTGCTGAAGAACAAAAGTCAAATGTTAGTGTGACTGTTCACAACGCGCTTTCAGAAAAGCTCAAGGCTTCTGAAAAGTCTGTGGAAGAGATGAAAAGTAAGGTAGAAGAAGCTGCCAAGTTCAAGGAAGACAACGAAGAGGCTTTAAAGGAGGCTGCGGAGACTTCAAAGAAACTTGAATTAGCTGAAAAGGAGTTGACTGTTGCTGTGGAGGACGCCGAGAAGAAGGTACTGGAAGCAGAAAAGAAGGTAATTGAAGAAGAGAAGAAGTTGGTTGAGGCAGAAAAGGAGTTGGAGAAGTTGAAGAAGCAGGCAGTGGAGGATGAGAAGAAGGTTATTGAAGAGGAGAAGAAGGTTAGTGAATTGGAGAAGAAGGTGAGTGATGCTGAGGAGAAGGTGAGTGCTGCTGAAAAGAAGGCCACAGATGCTGAAGCCAAGGCATCTGGAGCAATCAAGGAGCTTGAGGACACAAAGGCTAAGGTGGCTGATTTGACAAAGAAGGCATCTGAGGAGGAAGAGAAGGCTGCTGAAAGTGCGAAGAAGGTTGAGGATGCGCAAAAGAAGGTGGAAGACGCTGAAGCAAAGGCCGCTGAGGTTTCCAAGCAGCTCAAGGACGCTGAAGCTGTAGCGTCTGAGGCTGAGAAGAAGCTTGAAGCAGCGCAAACGAAGGTTACTGAGTCTGAGAAAAAGATAACTGAAGTAGAAAAGAAGGTCACTGACGCAGAAAAGAAGGCTTCTGAAGCAGAAGAGAAGGCTGCCGAGTCTGAGAAGAAGGCTTCTGAAGCAGAAGAGAAGGCTGCCGAGTCTGAGAAGAAGGTTTCCGAAGCAGAAGAGAAGGCCGCCGAGTCTGAGAAAAAGGTTTCCGAAGCACAAGCAAAGGCTATCGAGACTGAGAAGAAAGTCAGCGAGTTAACGTCTGAATCCACCAAAACCAAAGCGGAGCTTGCAGCCAGCATTAAAAAGCTTGAGGAGACCAGTGCATCTGCCACAGCAGCCGAGAAAAGTGCGAGCGACCTAAAGAAGAAGGTTGAAGAAAACGAAGCCAAGGTTTCTGAGCTCCAAAAGAAGGTTACAGAGTTGGAAGAGGCAGCCAAGAAGGATACCTCTGCCAAAGATCTCGAAACAACCAAGAGCGAGTTAGAGAAGACCAAAAGCGAGTTAAGCGAAGCCAATGAAAAGTTCACCAAGGCCAGCGAAGAAGCCAGCAAAAGCAAAGGATTATATGCCGAGTCGCTCAAACAAATCAAAGACTTGAAAGAGACGCAAGAAAAGGAAGGCTGAGATACGAGGAATTAGGTTGTTCGTAGATCTTCCAGAACACAGTGCTCTTTTTGTCGGATTATAGATTAATGCAATGTTTTAAAAGGTAATGTAATTAGGTTTACACAAGAGCAAGTACATGGAATTCAAGGGGTGAGGCAGATCCCTTTGTTGACAGCCGATGGGTTGACATCACAGAGCTAAATGTTGCACCATATCAGTAGCCTACGGAGGTAAGGTGATTTTTAGGCAGGTGATGTCAATGAACCAACATGTTATTTATAACCCCAACATACTACTCGTGTAGTCTACACCAAATTTCCTAGACAACGACCAACCCACGGGTTCGTAGGTCAAACCAAATGGAACAAAAGCCAATTAAAGTCACCGAAACACGCACGGTGAAGCCCTTGGAACCAAAAGTCATACGTAACTGTACATAAACGGTGCATCTTGTGATCCTTCTCCTCTGTTGTGTTTGGTTGCTGGAGTTCACTTCGTCTTGCAAACGAAGACATTAAGCTGCACAAAGTCTCCCAAAGTCTGCGCTGCCTATACATTCCGACACTCCAACAATAGGCATGTTGGCTTAAACCAGCTTGACCAGGGGCTTCTACGAGTAAACAAACGTGCCGATTGCCCCGACCCCAGGTGATACGATGCCCGAGTGCTTGTCCAGTTGTTACGCTCTCCTTTCACCCCGAAATGGTGTAATCTGGTCCCGGATTCAGTAACTGTAATCTTCTGTCCCAATCCGGCTCCATCGTGTTCGAGATAGCATCGATAGACAATAGCAATCACGCCCTTCGGTGCTGTCCTGTACCAGTAACTCTGCCACCTACACAACCCTGAAGTATCCCTAAACACCTCTGTATCCCTACCTTCACTGGTATCGCCACATTCCTCGTGTGGCCGTCAACAGCCTAGCCCATAAGGCTGGCTCAAACTTTAAATACAATACATTTACTTATTATACAATGCACATTGCTATTTTTGTTATTTCACTCCAGATAATAACGACACACGTATCTCAGTATATATACCAGGACACATCTCCATTGTTTTCAAGGCGAATTGGCTGAGTTCTTTGTATGATCTGATACAAGCACATAGAAAAACATAGACAGTGAGAAGACAGTAGCATGCCAGTCAAGCTCAGTAGAAAGAGCACGTTGAAAAGGCTCAGAATGGGCAGACAAGACTCAGACACAGGCAAAGAAGAACAAACGCAACATGAAATCCAAAATGAAATCAATGTGTCTCCCGTGAATGAAAAGTGCACAAACTTGGACCTGGAAGCTCATAAAAGTTCTTCGAAATTCAAGAGCTCCAAAAATAGCATCAAGCGTAACAGCACTGTTGAGATCATCGAGAGCACGAGTGCTCGGAAGAGTCCGCGTCGTCATTCCAAGTTATTGAGTGGGTCTGTTTCTACTCCTTCTGCGCTTCAGCTTAAACGTACTTCAAAGTTGTTTCTCCAGAACTTGAGTATTAATAGTGCCAGTGCCAACGGTGCTGGCACTGCAAGTGGGTTGAGAATCACCCTGCCGACGTCAGTTTCGTCCAACTCTACCATCGTTAACTCGCCAGAAAGCGACCGCATCATCAAAAGCCTACTCAAGCAATACAAAGCCTTGGAGATTGAGCTCAATAGGTTCAACCTGAAAAAGTACAACAACAACAAGAATGCCGGTGTCCTTAAAAGTAATATCTTGAGAACGTCCCTCTTGCCGTTTCTTCGCAAGTCGTCCAACTACTTGGACCAGTACTTTGACAAGAAGTCCAAGGTCTACAAGAGCTTGAATAGTGTCATTATTGCTATTCTTATTAAATGGTGGACCTCCCTTATGGGCAACCTCAAAGAAACAAACACGGAACCCATAACAGCACCAGGTTCTGCACCGTCCACCGCATCCTCATCATTGGGAGACCCATCGTCCATCCACTACAGCATAGTCCCTGCATCAGACAGAAACGCATACTTAGAATGCGTCTCCCGTATCGTGTGCCGCGACGACTGGCAAAACGTGGACGAGGACTTCTCCAAGCAATACGAACACCTCCTCACCACAACCTTGGACTACTGCATAGACAAAATGTCGACCCTCAAAACACTCACCCTCTCGATCTCGGCCTTCATCGGCAAGATCTTTGCATACAGTTTCTTTCGCTTGCCCCACGTCAGCAACGCCCTCTTGTTCCTCTTGAACGTGAAACAATCCATGTTTGACCGCACAAACACGTTCTTGAAGCTGGGCCAGACCTCGGAAACTCTCCTCCTCGCATTCCCGGCCCACCTCCACTACCTCATTGGATTCCGCGGCTTGGCCTTGAAGTCCCGCAGAAAGTCAAACTACTTGAACTGCGTGCCACCTCCTTTACACCCCGTCAATGGGATCAAAGACCCCAATGGTGGATGGGTCAGAAGATGGTGCAACTGTGACTCCAACGTGTTCAACTCCTTTTTCAGGCATTATATTGAGATTCTGCAAAATTTGTTGGAACAGCAGGAACTTGCCGACTCGCATGTCGTCAACCTTCCAGGTTTTAACGTGATCTTTAGTCATATCTTACAGATCTTCCAGGTGCTGATCAACAGAATCGCTACAGACTGCAAGCAGCCTACTCAGCCAAACGTCCAGGCAGTCAACCCATTGAAGAAACGGCAGCTGGAGGGCCTGCCTCCTCCCCCTCCAGTTCCACCTCCTCCCCCTAGCATCCCCAACAACTTTACAATCAAACAAAGCGACATCTACTACAACTCGATTATCAAAATCTTCAAAACAGTGAGAGACGTGGTCAACACATCAGTCATCGACTCTGAGGAAAAACAGTTGGACTTTATCAGCTCGAGTTTGGTCAAGTTCGTTGACCAGGCACTCGTCTCGATCGCATCGGAAACGAGTGTCTACGATTACAACAAGAATGGCTTGCTCCTCAACATTGCGTACGAATACATCAACCACGTGGACAATAACTTGGACACCACCAGCTCGCTCATCGACTGGGAGTTTTGGTTGAGCTGCAACTACATGATGATTACCAAAACCGACCACATCCAGATCTTGTTGAAAAACTATGCATTCTTGTTCAACATGTGGGACATGATCCCAGAAAGTCTTTCCAAGTTCCGCCACACTGACAAGGAGATGTCGCCGTTCCACAAGGAATGGCTTGTCGACTTGAACGAAAGCTTCAAGGTTAACTTTATCAACTGGCTAGTTGGTGATGAGACTTTTCAGCGGTTTTTGGTGCACTGGAATCCTATCATCCGGTCCTACTACTTGCGCTTGCTTGTCTGGAGAGTGATTGGAATTAATAACAACCAAAGCTCGACCATGATCCAGGTCACCAAGAAGGTGCAGGAGAAGTTGAACAAGGCGTTTGAGGTTTTGCACTCATTCACTGTAGACATTAACTTACCTGTGCACTTTTTGGACTACAAACCAGATAGTCCTGTTGTGAGCAGAAAGTTTGGTATTTTGGCTCTTGGAAAGGAGGACGGGTTGAGTGTGCATGACGAGAACGGACAAGCGTACTTGCCAGCCACTACTCCTGTTGCAAAGTCGAGTGAGTTAAGTAAGACCCACGCATATGAGGTTTTTGATGAAGCAATCTACAGTTGTACTTCATTGCCAGTCTCGTCTGTGAGCTCATCCAACACTTCGACTCCCACCGAGTCCCAAGTGAGCTTGGAACAGCCAAAGCCTAAATCAAAGTCGATTGTAAGTTCACTTGGAAAGTTTTTCAAGTACTTGTCGTCTGACGAAAGCCTTGATGAGCAGAAACTCCACAAGAACAACAGGTCCATGACAAGCATCAACACAAACGACAAGTCGTTGAAGTACAAGAGAAACTCTGTTTCGCTAAGCTCGCTTTCGACTGCGTACTCAACAAAATCACGCTCGTCCAGCCCCAGTCTTTTATCGTTCAACTCGATTCCAACTTCGTTGACAGACTCCACCGACTCTTCTGTCCAATCTGACATCGACTCTCTTCCCGAGAGTGTTGCCACGATAGGCATGAGAAGCAGAAGCTATCTCAATCAACTACCCGAATTGTCGAAGCTCCCTCCAGATATTGTACGCCCATTGTACAAATTTGACATTATTATGGACCATGACTCGATGAATGAAAAGTTCATGTTGATCCATAACCAGAACCACTTGATTGGGATTCCCAAGCCGGTGCCGCAGCGCAACCCCAACGAAAGACAGGTGATGTACTTCCCTGTGCGCCCACGCATCCCGTTGATCTCCATATTCGTCAGCACCGACTCGTACACCAACTTCTACATCAATGACGAGGACGAGCTATTCCTTGAGAACTTGCAAAAGGAAGAAACCGAAGAGACTAACTGCGACGCCTTGTTTGAGCATGTCAACTACTCTAGAGAATCCATTGCGAGAATGACAAACCTTGGAAGAAGTTTGAACGAGTTGAACCTTGTGATTGAGGAGTTCAAAGGTTTTTTGAACAAGAAGATTGAGATTGACCAGTTCAACCGGGACTTGACGATGTCGCTGAACTTTAATGAGTTTGACTACTTTAAGAAGATCATTCCGTTCCTCTCTGTCGACAGCTCGAACGAGTTGAAGTTGTTGAATGCAAGTTAAGAATACATATTATTTATTAAAGAATGTAGATAAAAACCAAATCTTGCTCTTAAGCGAGTAACGTTCAAGTAGGACAAGATAGGAATAGAAATCTCCCACAATGAAAAAGCACAAGGAACTCCTACCAACATAAGTAGCTGAACAAGGACTGGAGGATTATGAAGGAACACCAGCACAGATGCAAAGATCATGGGAACGATCCAGGGGACGGACTCGGTCGATGCGAAGGAAAATGAACACACCAATAGACATCAATAGAACCCACAATAGCAGCAGGAATGAACGCTTCTGGCTGAGCCATGGTTCCTTGAAACAACATGAGTGTGAACACTTTGAGACAATACAAGTAAATCACACAAGCAATACCAATACCAACCAAAAGACTGATGTAGGCATCTCATCTCATATAAGGTGAACTTGTAAATTCCAGTAATAACACTTGGGAACCAAAGGTACATGATAGTGTGGTTCAATATATAAAGGTTGATGAGCAAACGACAGAAGGAAGGGAGGGTGGCAACAGTCTGCGACACATCGGGATCGCGCATGATTTCAGTAGTGCCTGGGTGCAAATAGCAGAACCCGTGTAAACTGCGGTAGTCAAATGGGCAATCTGTGTGATGCTGAAGACTTGTATGAGCTCTCTGGATCCTTTTTGCCGTCCCTAGTAACCAAGATCTTGTCATCCTCTGATGGAGACGCACAAGACGAACAACCTTATCCTCGAGAATCATATCCTGAGTATCTTCGATTGCACCATCATGGGTTGGAACGAGAATGCCGCTGGTGTCTCAAGCTGATCTGCACTAGCCTTGCATCATCACCCTTAACTTCAACTAGTACTTCCGGAACAATACAATCAGGATGGTCCTCATTAAAGTTGAAGTATTTGTGGTAGGAGATAAGGTAAACGACTGTCCGAATGTATGACAAATGTAGACAATCCCATTGGCAGTGGAGTAAGTAGCTAAGCAAATCGTCACTATTTAAAAATGGGAATTTGCAACCATGCGGCTGCATACAAAAATTGCTGATCCAAAACGGTACTTCGTATGCAGGTTGTCAGATACCGTTAAGACTACGGGTAAGTTTGCTTAAGAGGATTGTCAGGGGGAACGTGTAGAGTGTTATGGGAATAGAGAATGGGTTGGCAGACCTATTCAAATCATCTCTACTTCATATTCGTGTTGTGAGCCTTGAAGCAACAGTGGAAATAACCATAATTTACGTCAATTTCAAACGGCCAGTTTGGCAGGAGAAGGCTGTCAAATGTTTAACGAGGCACGATTGGATTTACCAGGGTAAGGCTGTCAAACTAAGCACGATGGTCTGGTTTTCAAGATGGCAAACAAGTAGGACTTGTTATAGTTGTTGGTGTCTACTGAGCATTTAAGTGCTAAACGATACAAGATGCATAGTGGCTGACTGCTGATCAATCTGCAATGAAAAAGATATACCCAGAGACTCATCACTAGGCATACAGTTTGAGAAGCTATCTCATCCCGTTGAGAAGATCTTCATCTATAGGAATAAATCTGGTGTAGGAGTTCCGACCTGCTCAATAGAATCTATGGAAACCCATTCCTCTTTCGACAAGAATAGACAGGGATGAGCAGCACTGCTCACTGTCACTTTGGATCGAAAAGTAACTGACAGTACAATACTACTATCAATTCGCTGACTCTAGCGGGAACAACCGTTTAAGCTAAGTTCGCTGTGAATTTTAGACCGTAAAGTTTATTGGTAGATAAGAAATGCAAACTGAAAGTACATTATGATCTCTAAATCCAGAACACCACGACACTCGTCAAGGTGCTCACAAGTGAGCTGACGATCCAAAACACCCCCACACCCAAGAACAAACTGGTCCAGTAGTACTTGATCAAGTACCATCTGAACCCACTGTAGTGGATCTGGAAGCTGACGTAGGTGTGGTCGTCATCATGCAAGGTTGACAGCGGGGCTGACTCTCCGTCGAACCGCAACACCAAGCGCATCTGCTTGATATCATTGTTCAAGCGTTCTCCCAGAAGCACGAGTCTGTCGATTTCAATGCGAAGGTGTCTGTTCCAGTTGACAAACGCAGGAGGCACGTATTCGCGCATCAGGTACGGCACCAACTTGTTGTTCATGTGGAAGACGTTTCTCTCGTTGCAATTGAGGAGCAACGAGTGCTTGAACGTGTCCTTCGGCTCAAGCCCTTCGCCAAGCATGGCGATTTCGTAATGTATCTTCTCTATCCTCGACGTAGCATCGTTATTGCACACCAAGGCCAAGTTAAAGTCGACCTCGTAGTTCAACAACGCGTCGAACTTGCCATTGTAGCGGACATGGCTGCCGACATCAATCAATCCACTCGTGTGCACATGATTATCTGTGTCAAAAACAAATGCAAGGTCGGGCAAGCTCTGCGGTATGAGTGTGTTGTAGAACTTGAAGTACGTCAAGACTGAGATTGGCAATAGCACGAAGAGGACTGTGAAGGATGTAGATAGGATATACAACCAGTTCTTCGCTATGACGAGCGGAAACCTGAAACTGAACATGCTTGCTATTTTAAATTTCGCATTATCATATTCAGGTTCAAGGTTTCTCGTATTCACTTCCGAAGACAAACCTTGGGGCCTTCATTTGAAAGACTGCTAAGCCTTGCATTACCACCCCAGTTCATAGGTGGTTTTCACTTCGTGGATACTCCTCACGTCCTCTACTTCTACTCTGTAAGTCTACTCCACAGTTTCCTCTCCGAATACTCTGGAGTAGTCTACTCGAGGCTACACCCCTAAACACTATTACTATATATTGAGAAAAACGTCTAGACAAAGCCTCTAGTATAAATACATGTATACATACAACCCTCTAATGCGTAGTGTGCCCTCTGTGGTATTTCAATCCATTCAAATTCTTGTATCTCTTCCCGCACACCTCGCATCTGTACGGTTTGTCCTTCTCCATGCCTGCGCCGTCCAAGTACGGCGTATTCAGTTCTGGGTCGATGATCGATATCGTGCCGTCCGGGTTCTCCTTGAGTGTTTGTCCCTGGTGTCCGTGCAACCGGTGGTACTTGAGTCCGTTCTGGTTCTTGTATGTCTTCTCGCATCCAATCACCGGGCATTTGAATGGCTTGTTCTCGTCATTGTCCATCACGTAGAGGTGTCTTGCGGGGTCGTCAATGTACATGGCATCTTCATCGTCTTCTACAGGTGATTGCGATTGCTGGTGCCGCTGTTGTTGGGTTTGTTGTTGTTGGTGCGCTTGTTGATGCTGTATGTGTTGTTGTTGTTGAGCTTGTTGTTGAGCTTGTTGCTGCGCTTGTATATGCTGCTGTTGTATATGCTGCTGGTTATGTATCTTTCTTTGTTGTTGCTGTAGTTGTTGTTGTTGTTGTTGCTGCTGTTGTTGTTGTTGTTGCTGTTGTTGCTGTTGTTGTTGCTGCTGTTGCTGCTGCTGTTGCTGCTGCTGCTCGTTATGTCCAAACTGGTAGTTCCCCGTAAACTGGTAGTTATTGTTACTGTTTGTATTCAAAAAGACGTCGGTGGTGGACACGGTCTCCATCATGTTGTGCGAGTTAAAGTTCTGACGGTTGATCATGTGCGAGTTGTCTTGTGGTGGCGAGGGAAAGATATGGGCTTCTTCGTAGTGGCGTAGCAAGTCGTGGAGTGTCGGCAATAATTCTCCGCAGCAGCTATAGTCCTTACAGTAGTCAGCTTCCAAGTCGGGCAAGTACGATGTCTGGAGGGGGGGCGACATCAGCAAGTTCTGTCTGAAGGAACCTCTTCTAGGGTTTATGATGTTGCCGTGGACAGAAAGGTTGTTGTTAGCGGGCTGTTGCTGGTTTGCGTGCAAGTGTTGGTTGCCTGAGTTGTGGTTCCCAGACGAGGACATCATGACCTCGTCCTTCAACCACGATCCGATGGTGACAGACCCCCACGAGACTCCGCCGAGGCCCTGCGAGTGGGCTATCGACTCTCTGCGGAACCGGTTGTTGAAGATGGAGTGCTGCCGCTGGTATGTGATGTCGATCGGTTGCGGTTGTGTCCCCCCGTTGGCGTTGCCTGCGCTAGTGCCAGGTGCTGCTGGCGCAGCGCCTCCTGTGCTGGTTCCAGCAGAACCGTTCGTGCCTGCTTGGCCACCGAACCCTCCGAACCCGCTCCCATCGTTCGGGATGTTGATCGCAGGCGTCCCGGACCCTTGGTTCTCAAATATCCTCGTATTAAACATGTTGTTTGTAATAACTTTTTGTTTCAAGGAGGCGATTTTACGTATGAGTGCGAAAGATAGCTCGACTTCTGGTGATCTCGTATCTGCTTTCTATTGTGTCGCTGTCACGGTATCGCTGTTCTGCCTTGCTCTCTCGCTCTTTTCTTCTCTCGCTCTTTGCTGCTCTCGCTCTTTGCTGCTCTCACTCTGTCCTTCCCACTGTCGTTACTCCTGTCGTCAGTCTATGATAAGCAGACAAAAGACAATAAAGACAAGAACACACAAACGACGTACGATGCCAACAGTCAAGTATCAGAATCAAACACCGGAATCAAAGTATCGGCAGCAGATGTACTCCTGAACCAAAAGACGACCAGACGTAAATGTTAAATTCACCTTTAATTGTGGACAGTTTGGTGGGATATACGGTGGGAGAAAAAGCAATTTTTGGATTGGAATATTTCAGCAATGGGGACGGATGATACGAGAAGACAGGGCGAGAGAAGCGGCAGGAATGTGGGAGAGGTTGCGTGATCGAGCAGAGAAGAAGGGGCGGGCGGTGGTGGGGACATCGCACACAGCTATTGTGTTTGACGGACAGCTCTGCTTTCCTTCCCTCGTTCGCTACTAAAGTTACCAGGGCTTTGTGCGACATTGCTGGCACTCAGATTGGCTGTTGGACTTGTGAGTAAATTGGACAATTGGACAGTGACGGGAGTGCCATTTCTGGCGACGCAAAAGCACCTGAATGCCATGTGAGGTGCAAAATCTTGCGTGGTGGGGAGTTTGTCCATGGGGTTGGGCTGTTTGGGCACCCGGGGGGGGTGCCAAGTGTTGCTCTGGCTTCTTGTTCTAGGGCCGGTTAGCGTGCGAACGGCAGGTGCTGCGTCGGTGCCTTGGGAGCAGTGATTTTTCACTCCTTCTGTGCTTGTGTAGTGTGCCTTTTAGCTCGTCTGCAGGTGGTTGGGGATCGGCTTCTAGTTTCGCTGTCGCAGCGCAACCTGGGGGGCCGGCAGGTTCCAAGGGGCTGCTCGGCGTCGGGTTCGGGCTGTCAGGTTGAGGGTTGTGTCCAACAATCCTTCCTCACCCCGCAGGTGCTGGTGACGTCGGGGTGTATGGGCTGGGAATTTGTGTTTGTGGGAGTTGAGATGGGATTTATGAGCGATGGGATGGATGCAAATTGGGAGTGGCAGTGTGATGAGATTGAGCAGAGTGTGGGTTCAGAGTGGTAGGAGTGGTAGGAGTGCGTGTAGGGCGTGAGTGTGTGGAGCGACGTAGAGTGGAAGGAGTGGGCAAGGCGGACGTACAGTGGGTAGAGTGAGGTAATGAAAGTACGGAGTACGGAATAGTAATGAAAAAAACGTAGAATACGGAGTTGAACAGGTGAATAGAGTTTAATAATGCAGAGTGGAAATAAGCAGTTTGACCAGTCGAGATGAGCTACTGATACTGATGAGCGCAATCAGGTTGCAAATTTCACATTTTTCACTTGGCTATTCAGATCCTCACGCAACGATCCAATACTCGAATGACGTCACGGCTCGCTAGTCCTCGCTCGGGCTTCTGAAGTGGCAATGATTCCCGAGATGCGAGATGGGAGTTTACGTTTGTACGTGGTGCTTTTACTAAAGAGTCGATGGGGT
The DNA here is from genome assembly GCA_030565385.1 of Kodamaea neixiangensis. Taxonomy (NCBI): domain Eukaryota; kingdom Fungi; phylum Ascomycota; class Pichiomycetes; order Serinales; family Debaryomycetaceae; genus Kodamaea; species Kodamaea neixiangensis. The sequence goes on along the minus strand of JAJMBT010000002.1, from coordinate 392,488 downwards.
GAGTGACTCAAACGTCAATCTTTCGTTGGATGATTTTGCATCGCGCACTTTACGGTGGTTGCAAATCATTTTGTACTGATAATGTGACCTGCGCGTGGTGAAGCTGTTCCTATGATGTCCTTTCTGTACCTCTGGTTTTAATTCACGTTAGACGTTGACAATTCAAGAATGAATCACTTAATAAATATCGACAAAGATCGAGAGGAGAGGGTGTCTGACCTTATTCGTCAACAGTGGACATTTGAAGCACTAACTCGATAAGATGTCTTGGCTGTTGTTCTGTGTTTCATTCCTGACCAGGCTTACCCATAAGCAGCTCCAACATACGAGGGCCTAAGCACGAGGGCTTAGCCCTCGTGTTTCTACATGCGTTGTTTCGGATCGAACGTCGTAACGCATGGAAACGTCCATGCAACAATTTTTCAGTGTTCCCCACTCTCTTGGTCGCCAGGTTACAACTGCGCAGTCTGCTATTAGGACCTCGAAGATGTGTCTCTTACTATTGCGGTACGAAGATGTGTCTCTGGATTATGAGATACAGTGACGACGTCCTCAGGACTGTGGTTTACAGCTGTCTGAACTTGCCGTTCCCGTTTAAAATAAAAGCCACATCCAAACCGAAGTCATCTTTGATGATCAGAAACTATTTACATGAGCTGAAAATAGACGTGAAATTTACCAGTGCTCCAAGATGCTAGTCTTTAGATATCTTTTTAGTTTCAGATTGCTTTGATTGGTCCATTAGATGACGAACATAGCTATCGGTGCATCTAGCACTCAATTTAGCACACGGTAACACCGTGCACTGCAGCCTCCTCCACACTTTTCTTCTCAAAAGCAACGCCTTTGAATTGTGCTCTGATTCTCTTCCATATCCTTACATCACAAGGTCCTTTGACCGTGAATTGTCAATCAGAAAGGTCAATTGTGTCCTCAATCTCGTGTCTGCCCCTAATCATTTAGTCGCATTCTGTTTTTCTCTTTGGCTGCGAAATTCGTCACTGAACAGGGTTGTTGAGTCTGTCGATGCTTCCAGGACTGTTGAACTGAAAAGCCTAGATGTTGTATTTTAAATGGATTAGTTTACAGCCATAGAATTCCAGTTTCATGCATGGAAGCACCCATTGAAGCATCTATTGGTACTTTTTTGCAGCTAAATGTGCGTGTCTCAGATTGTTCACCCATCGCCCAAGTTGTTTGCTGCCAGCTTCCATACGCTTTGTGATGGTTGCCACCTGTAACCACTCCTCCAGCCTGTTTCGTGTCAGGTGCCTGCAGCAGGTGACCTTGGTTTGGACTGGTTTAAAAGGTTCTTCCCATTTAAAAAATGATCTTTTGATGAAGGCTTCCTTCTTCACACATCAATGGTGTGCTAAGATTGAGCGCCAAAGACTAGGAATTTCACATACTTCTTACTGGTTATTCCTACTAGCTATTCCTACTGATATTCTCATCATTTCAACGCGTCTGTCGGTCTGAGAAGTCCAATCACAATAATCGACTACCACACCACCGATTGATGTCCCTGTGCTATCAGTTGAAGCCCTCAATCACGCTGTACCGGTAATTCGCTATCTGGGCTGCTTTTCCTGACGCTGATGTCTCTCATCATCGGCGGTTAAGCCAAAACCTCTTGTTGGCTTCAAATTCTATCAACCATAGACCCTCAGAACTTACATGAATACAACAACAAAGCAGCCAGGAACATCCTTAATGCCATGGTGTCCATCCTGCCGTCGTTAGCGATCCTGATGACCACCTTCCTGGTGCTAAAAACTTTTGCAAACTAAAATTTTCCGAATCACAACAAAACCTTCACGAACATCCTTACAAACATCAAAAGCCTGCGTAGCGTAATGGTTAACGCGTTTGACTTCTAATCAAAAGATTCCGGGTTCGACTCCCGGCGTGGGTTCTTTTTTTGTTATTTCATCTTTTTGATGCCGTGCTCTGATTTTTTCAATTTTTGCGTGAAAAGCTGAGGAATGAGGTAGAAAGGGCTGGGATTGATGAAATTGTGAAAGGATAGTGTGTAGAAGGGCAGGAAATCTGTGGAAGAGGAAGTAGGTCAATTTTTTTCTTATGTACCGATAGTGCGTTTGAAACAAGCGTTTGAAACAACAATCGCTTCTCAGTGTTAAACCGTTCTGTAGTTGAAAAGCTGAAAGACTGACAAGGTAAGTTTGACTAAGGTCTACGAGAGGTGGAAATAGCACAACATGAATGCAAAGAGGCGGAGAGAGACTGCCTGCAGCCTACAACTCCCATCCCGGCAAACCTATTCGCGTGAGCCAAACCTACCATGTAACTAATACCAACTGTGGGGAGCAAACCCTACGATCACGTCAGGACCAACAATAGACCGCACTTACCGGTTAGCGTTGCGAAGGACTAAATGCTCTATTTTTCTTAGCATCTTTAGGGAGAGGGGTGTTAACACAGAGCTCTGGGGCCAACAAATAGGAGAAGGATTACTGTGAGAGAAGTGCACTCAATTCGCAGTCCGGTACGGTGTTCTCGAACCCTGCCAAGTCTATGAGTACCAATCACGTGCCTCCACATCCAGGAATTGTTTCGTTTTAGGCTTCCCAGGTATTGTTTCGCTCTAGGCTTCCCAAGCATCGGCACCAGCTTCCATAAGCCCTTCGTATCAACCACTCAACTCTCCTCGTTCTCCCTTGTAACCCTCGAGAACATCAACAGGCGACGTTGAGTGAACGATCCTTCAGCCTCAGCAACAGCACAACAGTTGGCCCGGGCTCACAATAAATTGCAACCAAAACCGATACGGACGTCTACGCAGCCAGGTATAAAACCATGGCCAATTCCTAGAAGTAACTCACCAATGCTACTGCTTCCCACCGATATTGTTGAGTTGGTTGCCTTGCAGCTCAACCAGAATGACTTGCTCAGTTTAACCAGGACTTGTCGTAGCATGTACGACTTGGCACCCATGTTGTACCATCGTATAGTCATTAATTCTGAGAAGAAGGTGTACACGAGGGTGAGGTATTCTCCTATTTGTGAGGGAACCCAGATATCGTCATTATACTCGCTCAATCTTTTCTTTAAGAAAAGCAGGTTTGCAAATCATACGCGTTCGATAAGGTTTGCAGAGAGCATTCCAGATACGTGTGAGTTTGTTCTTGTGGAGAACTTGCGCGTGTTGCTTCTGCTCTGCACCAACTTGCGTGAATTTTACTGGCTCACCGAATCGTTCAAGCTTCCTCTGGACTTGTTGACAGAAAATACCGAGTTGCGTGTGCTTAAGGGTAACTTGAAGGTGAACAAACCATTGGAGCTTGAAGGTTTGACGGAGTTGAGTTTGGGCAACTTCTCAGAGAATGGGATGCGGATATCTGGAAACTTAGACAGGTTGAGGTTGTACAATAAGCTGCTTGTTGTTGAGGAAACGATTCATACGTTTGGCAGGAAGATGAACTTGAGCGAGTTGGTATTGCAGAACCTTGCACTTAGTTCTCTGGATGCTGTACGTATGATGGAAAGCGTCGAGATGAGTCAAGTGTCAACGTTCAAAATGATAGATTGCATAGAGTTGATTTACGAGACAGAATCCGGGGTCAAAAGAGTCAAGAGTGAAAAGTACGTTTGGGATGTTATTGGGCCCAAGTTGAGAGCACCCAATTTAGAGGTGGTGAATTTTCAAAATGAGCTTGCCAGTGGGAACCTAGTGGTGAGTAAGTTCATAAAGTGGATACCAAAAGCTCTACAGCACCTTCATATTGGAATGGACACCATCGACTGCAAGGTGTTTTTGGATAAGATGATGGAAAGAATTGCTGGGTGCAAAATTCAACATCTCCACATAGAAGCAATACCCTCCGACTCGCAAATGTACAACATCTGCAATGCGGTTTCTCAGATGAAGCTCACCAGTCTCCGCATGAAGGTACGCAAAGACCACACGACCATGCTTCTGCAGATGCGGTTTGGGGTCAAAACGATGGTGTTGGAGGTGGAGGACGTCGAGGTCGAGGCACCACACACAAAGTTCGACACGTTAATACACCGCGACTTCCTCAACTACTACGAGTCGATCCACCACAGCTACGTGCAGACCGGGATATCAGACGAGATTCGGAGAATGGGGCACGAGCTCAAAAGAACGGGCTTGGAGGAGCTAAAGGTAGTCTACAACTCGCAAGAGTATAAAATGTAGATCAGTAAAATAGTCCCAACTTGGTACAACACAGCACAAGGCCACCAAGTCAGGGTGGAAATGATCATTCATATGCCAAAGCAAAAGTGTTCCCGTGAACCACGTTTAGCTGAAAATAAACGAATATAATCAGGGCTTATGGAAGGCATTAAGCTTCGGCAACGAGCAAAGTAAAAGTTTTTTGGTTGTTTATATAGTACAGGTGTGTCCGGGTAATAAAATAGGGTTATGAGAGCGAGAGGATTGCAATAATGATGTGAAGAGAGGGAGGGGGAGGAGAGGGGTGTTGAGAGTGGTGGAGTTGACAGAAAGGATCAAGAATAGATAGATGTGAGAACAGACTTGGAATGATTCATTTCAGTTTACTTGTCGTGTATTTGCTCTTATAGAAATTCGAGGATGAGTTTTTCTCCTTATGTGCCCCGCTCTGGCTGCAAAATATGCAGAGTGATGGATAAGTGAAGAGATGATAAGAGACCTGGAACTACTTATGGGCATACATTGAGCCGTGGAATGAATAAGTGTATTATTCTTGTGCACTGGTATAGGGGTACATCTATACAGACTAGACATACTAGCTCTATAAAGTAATATTAAGGGACTACTCAGACATAACAGTCCACTCAAACACGACAGTCTACTCAAACACGACAGTCTACTTAAACACGACAGTCCACTCAAACTCGACAGTCCACTCAAACACAACAGCCCACTGTAATCGACCACGATCATATCACTATACTGAAGGGTATTATTGGTACAGTCGGCATACTTCCAGCACATACTCAAAAAAAAATACTGCATCTTTATACACTCCTCCCTAACACCGATCACCATTCACCGAAACCAACAACCTTACTACGCCTCTACGTATCCACGCATTATAACGGATCTACACTTCTTACTCTTTATCCCTTCTACCTCAATAGTTTTTACACCACTAGTCCCAGCACAACAGCAACTCTTTAGCCGTAAAAATCTACATAAGCATCCCTATTATATATCCCAATTAAATAACCTATTTCCAGATGCCATTCCAGATCCCATTTCCGGATCCCATTCCACATCCCATTTCCGTCCCACCCAACCTCTTCAGTACCACTCCACGAGATGGTCGCTGCTAGAACCACCTGTTATCGCATCACATGACCACATAATGTTGAGTTCTCAAAACTTTTTCGGTGATTTTGTGTCCCAACGTCCCGTAAATTTTTGTTGGTTTGTTCCACAACATTTCACGGCAGACCCAAAGAGTTGATATAAAAGCCAGGCAATCCCAATTACTTTGGAGAAGCATTTCTCTTCTTTAATACCAATCATGAAGCCTGAAATTCAGCAACAGTTATCGCACACGTTATTAACCGAGTTATTGGCGTACCAGTTCGCGTCTCCAGTCAGATGGATAGAGACCCAAGACGTCTTTTTGAAGGACCACAATACCGAGAGGGTTGTTGAGATTGGCCCTTCGCCAACTTTGGCAGGAATGGCATCGAGAACTATCAAGGCCAAGTATGAGAGTTACGATGCTGCGTTGTCTTTGCAGCGTCAGGTGTTGTGCTACTCGAAGGATGCTAAGGAAATCTACTACACTCCGGACCCAGTTGAGGCTGCACCAGCACCAGCTGCTGCTGCACCAGCTGCACCGGTCGCCGCTGCCGCTGCGCCTGTTGCTGCTGCTCCGGTTGCTGCCGCACCTGTTGCTGCCGCCGCCAGCGTCTCGGACGAACCAACCACCGCTGCCCTCATCCTCCACGTTTTGGTGGCCCAGAAATTAAAGAAACCATTGGAAGGCATTCCAATGTCCAAGGCCATCAAGGACTTGGTCAACGGTAAATCCACCGTGCAGAACGAAATCTTGGGTGACTTGGGTAAGGAATTCGGCGCCACCCCAGAGAAACCAGAAGACACACCATTGTCGGAGTTGGCTGAACAATTCCAGGACAACTTCAACGGCCAATTGGGTAAGACCTCTACCTCGCTCATTGGCAGATTAATTGCCTCGAAGATGCCTGGTGGATTCTCCATCACCAACTCGAGAAAGTACTTGGAAACCAGATATGGTTTGGGTCCAGGCAGACAGGACTCTGTTTTGTTGGTTGCATTGGCCAACGAGCCTGCGGCTCGTTTAGCTGGTGAGGCCGAAGCCAAGGAGTTCTTGGACACCGTTGCCAACAAGTACGCTGGCATTGCTGGCATTTCCCTCGCATCTGCCTCTGCTGGTGGAGCTACTGGCGGAGCCGGAGGTGCCGTCATCGACTCTGCTGCTTTGGACGCCTTGAGCGCAGAGAACAAGAAGCTTGCTAAACAACAATTGGAGGTCTTGGCCAGATACTTGCAAGTCGACCTCAACAAGGGTGCCAAGTCGCACATCAAGGAGAAGGAAGCCACCGCCGTCTTGCAGAAAGAATTGGACTTGTGGGAAGCTGAACACGGAGAGTTCTACGCTAAGGGTATCAAGCCTACTTTCAGCAGCAAGAAGTCGAGAACATACGACTCGTACTGGAACTGGGCCAGACAGGATGTCTTGTCGATGTACTTTGACATTATCTTTGGCAAGTTGACCTCTGTCGACAGAGAGACTATCTCTCAGTGTATCCAGATCATGAACAGATCCAACCCTACATTAATCAAGTTTATGCAATACCACATGGACCACTGTCCTACCGAAAAAGGAGAAACATACAAGTTGGCCAAGAAGTTGGGTGAGATGTTGATTGACAACTGTCAGCAGGTTTTGGGTGCCGACCCAGTCTACAAGGACGTTTCAAAGATCACCGGACCAAAGACCAGCGTCGACGCCAAGGGTAAGATTGTCTACGAAGAAACCAACAAGGACTCTGTCAGAAAGTTTGAACAATACGTCTACGAGATGGCCCAGGGTGGCGAGATGTCCAAGATTCTGCAACCAACCATCCAGGAAGACTTGGCCAGAGTGTACAAGGCCATCTCCAAGCAAGCCTCCAAGAATAACAAGTTGGAGCTCCAGAAGGTTTACGACCAGTTGATCAACTTGGTGGAGACTTCGAGTGAGATTGAAACCAAGAAGTCTACAAAGTCGGTCTTGGGTAACCGTACTGGCACCTCCACTCCTTCCGAAGACGAAGAAGAGTTGGCCACTGCCAGCGACGACGACGAGATTGCCTCGTTGCCTGACAAGACCTCCATCTTGCAGCCTGTCTCGTCTTACATCCCATCTGAGATCCTTCCATTCTTGAACATCCAGAGAAAGGTGAAGGACGGCTGGGAATACGACAAGAAGTTGTCGTCTGTCTACTTGGACGGTTTGGAGAGCGCTGCCATCAACGGTTTGACCTTTAAGGACAAGCACGTCTTGGTTACCGGTGCTGGTGTCGGATCCATTGGTGCCGAGATCTTGCAAGGTTTGATCAGCGGTGGTGCCAAGGTTGTGGTCACCACTTCTAGATTCTCCAAGAAGGTGACTGAGTACTACCAGACTATGTACTCGAGATACGGTGCTGCCGGCTCGACCTTGACCGTTGTTCCATTCAACCAGGGTTCCAAGTTGGACGTTGAAGCTTTGGTCAAGTACATCTACGACGACCCTAAGCAAGGCGGTTTGGGCTGGGACTTGGACGTGATTATTCCATTCGCTGCCATCCCAGAAAACGGTAACGGTTTGGACAATATCGACTCCAAGTCTGAGTTTGCTCACAGAATCATGTTGACAAACTTGTTGAGATTGTTAGGTGCGGTCAAGTCGAGAAAGACCACCGACACTAGGCCAGCTCAATGTATCTTGCCTCTTTCGCCAAACCACGGTACCTTTGGTTTCGACGGTTTGTACTCGGAGTCCAAGATCTCCTTGGAGACTTTGTTCAACAGATGGTACTCTGAAGACTGGGGCACCAAGTTGACGATCTGTGGTGCCATCATTGGTTGGACCAGAGGTACTGGTTTGATGGGTGGTAACAACATCATTGCCGAAGGTATTGAGAAGTTGGGTGTCAGAACCTTCTCTCAAAAGGAAATGGCTTTCAACATCTTGGGTTTGATGACTCCACAGATTATCCAGTTGTGTCAGGAAGAACCAATCACCGCCGACTTGAATGGTGGTCTTCAGTTTATCGAGAACTTGAAGGAGTTCACCTCCAAGTTGAGAAACGACTTGCTCGAGAACTCCGACATTAGAAGAGCCGTGTCGATCGAGTCTGCCATCGAGGAGAAGGTTGTCAACGGTGCCAACGTCGACGCCTACAACAAGGTGACTGTTCAACCAAGATCCAACATGAAGTTTGAGTTCCCAACCTTGAAGTCTTATGAACAGATCAAGAAGTTGTCTTCCGACATGGAAGGCATGTTGGACCTTGAGTCGGTCATTGTTGTCACCGGTTTCGCCGAAGTCGGTCCATGGGGTAACTCCAGAACCAGATGGGAGATGGAAGCCAAGGGTGAGTTCTCGTTGGAGGGTTCGATTGAGATGGCCTGGATCATGGGCTTGATCAAGTACCACAATGGTAACTTGAAGGGTAAGCCATACAGTGGTTGGATCGACGCCAAGACCCAGACCCCAGTGGAGGACAAGGACATCAAGGCCAAGTACGAAGACGAGATCTTGGACCACGCCGGTATCAGATTGGTCGAACCAGAGTTGTTCCACGGTTACGACCCTAAGAACAAGCACTTTATCCAAGAAGTTGTCATCCAGCACGACATGGAGCCATTTGAGACCAGCAAGGAAACTGCCGACCAGTACAAGCAGGAGCACGGTGACAAGTGTGAGATCTTTGAGATTGACGGTACCGGTGAGTACACTGTGAGAATCCTTCAAGGTGCCACTTTGTTCATTCCAAAGGCCTTGAGATTCGACAGATTGGTTGCCGGTCAAATTCCTACCGGTTGGGATGCACGTACCTATGGTATCCCAGAAGACACCATCTCACAAGTTGACCCTATCACCTTGTACGTGTTGGTGTCGACCGTCGAGGCGTTGCTCTCGTCCGGTGTCACCGACCCATACGAGTTCTACAAGTATGTGCACGTTTCCGAGGTTGGTAACTGTTCTGGTTCCGGTATGGGTGGTGTAACTGCCTTGAAGGGTATGTTCAAGGACAGATATGCCGACAAGCCTGTGCAGATGGACATTTTGCAAGAGTCATTTATCAACACCATGTCCGCTTGGGTTAACATGTTGTTGATCTCGTCTTCTGGACCTATCAAGACACCAGTCGGTGCATGTGCCACTGCCGTCGAGTCTGTTGACACTGGTATCGACACCATCATGAGCGGTAAGGCCAAGATCTGTATTGTTGGTGGTTACGACGACTTCCAAGAGGAAGGCTCGTACGAGTTTGGTAACATGAACGCCACCTCCAACTCCAACACCGAGTTTGAGAATGGTAGAACTGCCAGAGAGATGTCGAGACCAACCACCACCACCAGATCTGGTTTCATGGAGGCTCAAGGTTCTGGTATCCAGATTATCATGACTGCCGACTTGGCCATCAAGATGGGTGTTCCAATCCACGCTGTTTTGGCCATGACTGCCACTGCTTCTGACAAGATTGGTAGATCTGTTCCAGCTCCAGGTAAGGGTATCTTGACCACTGCCAGAGAGCACCACGGTGACTTGAAGTTCCCATCGCAGATGTTGAACATCAAGTACAGAGCTAGACAATTGAAGCTGAGATTGGCTCAAATCAAGGCTTGGAAGGAGTCCGAGCTTTCCTTCTTGAACGAGGAGGCTGAGTTGGCCAAGGAGGAATATGGAGACAACTTCTCCATCGCTGACTTCTTGAGTGAGAGATCTGAAGAGATCTCGCGCGAGGCCAAGCGTCAAAACTCTGACGCCAAGAAGCAATGGGGTAACAACTTCTACAAGTCGGACCCTAGAATTGCTCCATTGAGAGGAGCCTTGGCCACCTTCAACTTGACCATTGACGACATTGGCGTTGCTTCTTTCCACGGTACCTCGACTGTCGCCAACGACAAGAACGAGACCATCACCATCAACGAGATGATGAAGCACTTGGGCCGTACCGAGGGTAACCCAGTGTTTGGTGTCTTCCAGAAGTACTTGACTGGTCACCCTAAGGGTGCTGCTGGTGCCTGGATGTTGAACGGTGCTATCCAGATCTTGGAGTCTGGTATCGTTCCAGGTAACAGAAACGCCGACAATGTCGACAAGATCTTGGAGAACTACGACCATGTCTTGTTCCCATCGCGTTCGATCCAAACCGACGGTATCAAGGCTGTGTCTGTTACTTCGTTCGGTTTTGGTCAGAAGGGTGCTCAGGCTATTGTTGTGCACCCCGACTACTTGTACGCCGTGTTGGACGAGGCCACCTACGTTGACTACGCCACGAGAGTCACCTCGAGAAACAAGAGAACCTACCGTTACATGCACAATGCCATCACTCGTAACAGCATGTTTGTTTCCAAGGACAAGGCACCATACGCAGACGAGTTGGAGACCCTGGTTTACTTGGACCCATTGGCCCGTTTGAGCAAGGACTCGAGCGTCTTCACCAAGAAGCAGCTCCAGTCCAAGGAGTCGTACGTGAGCAAGGCCTCTGAGCTGACTGCCAAGGCCTTGAGCTCGTTGAACAAGAGCTCCAAGGGAGTTGGTGTAGACGTTGAGTTGTTGTCGTCGATCAACGTTGACAACGACACCTTCATCACCCGCAACTTCACTGCTGCTGAGATTGCCTACTGTAACAAGTCTTCCTATCCAAAGGCCTCGTACACCGGTACCTGGTCTGCCAAGGAAGCCGTGTTCAAGGCTTTGGGAGTCAAGTCGCAAGGCGCAGGGGCTGCTTTGGTTGACATTGAAATCGTCCGCGACGCCAACGGAGCCCCACAGGTTGTGTTGAGCGGAAGCGCAAAGGATGCTGCTGCCAAGGCTGGAGTCAAGGGTGTTTCGGTTTCGATCTCGCACGATGACTTACAAGCCACTGCCGTTGCTTTGTCTCAATTCTAGTATATGCTAATTAGATGATTGTTTATTAATTTGTAGACGAGAGAATCACATTGAATAAGGGTCCTTGCTACTCTACTCCTTCAAAAGTTCAATTAATGGTTTACTCTTCTCTAGGGGCTGCACATCTTGTAAGACCCTCTTGGCGGGTTTTGATATTGAAACAAGTCTTTCGTATGTTACAAAGTTCTGCTTGCTTAGAAAATCCCAGTAATGTCAATCTCAATAATTTGTGCAAGTCCCTTGAGTCTACAGATTCACTCGAGTTAGACCTAATGTACAACTTGGGCAAGTCCGACTTCAATTTTAAGGAAGACAATCCACATGATCAGTATAGAGCAGCCGAAGGCCGGTAGTTCATTCAAAAAATCATCTTGGAGTTCAATAGTGCTGACTGAACGTGCGACACCTCCAACACTTGGATGTTTTAAGCTTATCTCTCATTTCCAAAAGGATATCGTTGGCGAAGTTGTTACCTTTCAAACAAACTAATCACCGAGGGTGGTAGGTCTATGCTACCTGCTGCACTTTATGAAAGAAAATCCAAGTAATACTGTAGTTCAGACCCAAGGCCTTCGGGAGGCTGAGAGCGTCAGTAGTGCCAACAATGTCTATTTCAATGGACTTTGCTCTTGCCAATGTTTCAGGCAATGCCTTGTGGACAACGACCAAGTTAATAACCCTTTTATGGCGCAATGCTTTGGGTTTGCAATGTTTGTTCTTTATTAATCGTAGGAAAGCACAAACTGAAGGCATTCGAAAGTATTCTGAGCGTTCACATATCAATGGTTCTGGGAACACCCAAGTCTGGGAATGTAATTGGAAGCATCCGGGCACAACAAATCCTCTGGTTCTGGGTGAACAGCATGCTTTATTTCAATCCGTGAATAGTAAATCTCGAATATGTGGTCTCCAACAATTGGTATGTCGATAAGGTAAAGAATGGACGACCGGTATAGATGATTGGAGATGTTCTGAAGAACACTATAGGGTAGTCGACTGAAGTCTGACATTGTCCTCTTTCCTCTTCCCTAAACTTTCATTGACTCTGGGGTATGATTAAGAGCTCATTCTCAGATTTGATGAACAGAGCATTAACAGGTGCATTTGTTCACTTCAGAAACGTGAATCCAAGAACCAAGGGTGGTAATAAAGTAAAAATGCATGCTAATGCATATTAATCACCAGTTCCTTATCTCTACCCTCATCTCTCTCCAATCTCTCACTTCATGTTTCTCTCCAACTCAAGTCCATGGCCTGGAAATTCTGGTAGCGCGATCCAATCGACAGACCAAAAAAAAAGACAACACCTCAACAAGCCCGACCATTAGGAATTGAATTCGATACCACGCGGATCCAGAGTATAGTCAGCACTGTACGAACATCGAAATGGACGAAGTAACCGAGCCGGCAGTTTTGGCGGTGGCGGATCAGATGGAAGAGGTTGATTTAGGCAGAGACGAAGGCGCAGAGGGCCAGAGCGCAGAAGACGCTGGCGAGAGCGCGAATGGCGGTGCAAATGGCCAGGGAGACGTTTCCAATGGTGTTTCGCATGCCATTGAAGATGAGGGCGCTGCAGTTGTGGATGCAGAGCAGATTGTTCACGAGAATGAGGCCGAGAATGGCGATGCTGCGCCTGTTGTCGACACCACGAGTGGTGCGGTCGAATCAGACGGAGCCGAATCAGGTGAGGCCAGTGTTGACGTGAACGGGTCTGACAAACATAACGGCATCAATGGTACCGACCCGCAGACCCCTGCGGTGGAAAATTCACAGACCCCCACCGTGGAAAGCAACGAGACCTCACTGCTCGAAAGCGAAATTGCAAGCTCGACCGATAACACGGCTGGCGCAAGCAGCACACCACCAACCAACGGTTCGGCTAGTGCCCGACCCCAATCAATCGTTGTAGACAACACTCACATATTCAAAAAGACGTTTGAGTCCTTGTTGACCCATAAATCGATCAAGAAGAACGAAGAAGTCAAGAACGCGGTCCAAAAAGCACTCAATGCGTTGAACGACTCGCTGGTGAGGCACCCAGAGATCTTATTTGATGCGCTTAAGGCCACGTGCGAAGGCCCAACGAGCAGCGATGTGAAGTCCGTGTCGATCGACCTCTTTGCCAAGCTCTTTGACTATGCGCAGTTGGAAGACGAGAACGATCGCGTCCTGCTTACGGACCGTTCGGTCGACGTGGTTGCTGCGTCTTTTGAGGGCGAAGGTACCGACTCGGAAGTGGAGTTGCAGGTGGTGCGGGCCTTGATGCACAGCGTGCTTTTGATGCCATGCCACGGTGCTGCTTTGCTCAAAGCGGTGCGCCTGATCTACAATGTCTTCATCTTCTCATTGAGTGCTAGGAACCAGGCCGTCGCACAAGGTATTTTGACCCAGGTCATTGGTGCCGTATTCCAACGTATCACAGACAACCCACTGTTCAAAAGAAGCAAACCACCAACCAATCGCGGGTCAAGAACTATCAGCCGTGACGACCTCCCACAAGAAAGGTTGACTTTGAAGACATTGATGAATGACGACTCGTACGAAGGCGACGCCTACTACGCCACCGATACAGCAGAAGACGTTTGCGTCAAGGACGCCTTTTTGATTTTCAGAGCCATGTGTAAACTCTCGGTGAAACCGTTGGAGTCAGACTCATTGGACATGAGAACGCACTCGGTGCGCTCCAAGTTATTATCGTTGCATATTATCCACACCATTCTTAAGGGCCATATCGAGATTTTCTTGAGCCACGATGTGGTGATGTCTGCGACCAACTCGGGAGAACAAACACGTTTGATAAGTGCAGTGAGACAGTACATTGGACTCACCCTTTCCAGAAACGCAGCAAGCTCGATCGCACCTGTTTTTGAACTTTCGCTTGAGATCTTCTGGGTCATCATCTCGAACTTGCGGTCGGAGTTTAAACGTGAAATCCCAGTGTTCTGGGACGAGATTTACTTTCCTGTTGCCGAAATGAAGACCTCGACACCCCACCAAAAGAGATACTTGTTGTCGATCATCGAAAGATTATGCAACGACTCAAGGTGTATCATCGAGTTTTATCTCAACTACGATTGTGACAATGCTCTGCCCAACATTTGCGAGAAGATCATCGACTACTTGACACGTTTGTCACTCAGCAGAATAGAGACTACGGCACAGCAGAAACAGGCATACCACGAAAACAAACGCAATGGCATCTCAGTGTACGATGTCAATAAGATTGCAAACCTCACAAGCAGCACAATGTCGTCGAAACCGCCTGAGCCAGAGATATATAGTCTCTTCCCATTGGAGCACGCTTTGAAGATGACGTCGATCGGGTGCACTGTCGCCTTCTTGCGCTCCTTATACCTGTGGGCTCACAAAGGAATGAACCCACATCCAAACACCAACGGCTCAAAGATAGGCTCAGCAGTAAACCTCACACGCCTCCGGTCGGATACCGTTGGCTCGAGCAGCTCAACCACCCTCTCGAGAAACGAATCGTTCCCCGAAGTGAACGAATTCGACGACCCAGAGCAGTTTGAAAACTTGAAGCAGCGGAAGAAGGCGTTCCTCGAAGGAATCAAACACTTCAACCAAAAGGGAAAGAAAGGAATCAAGTTCTTCTTGGACCACAAGTTCATTGAAGCCGATGACCCACTGACGATTGCAGCCTTTTTGTTGGAAACAGACGGCTTGGACAAGGCAACCATAGGTGAGTACTTGGGAGAGGCTGACGAAAAGAATGTTGCCACCATGCATGCATTCGTTGACCAGATGGAATTCGCGAACACCCAGTTTGTCGACTCGATGCGCCGTTTCTTGCAAGCCTTTAGATTGCCCGGAGAAGCGCAAAAGATTGACAGATTTATGTTGAAGTTTGCTGAAAGGTATGTCTTGGGCAACCCTGGAGTGTTTTCCAACGCCGACGCCGCATACATTTTAGCCTACTCTGTGATTTTGCTTAACACAGATTTGCACTCGCCGCAGATCAAGAGGCGTATGACCGTAGAAAACTTTATCATCAACAATGCTGGTATAGACGACGGGAACGACTTACCACGCGAGTTCTTGGAAAGGGTTTACGAGGAGATCCAGCGCAATGAGATCAAATTGCAATCCGAGCAGCACGCTGCTCTTTTGGCAGGAGACCTTAATGTTGTTGGTAATGGTGCCGGACTGTCTGGGTTCTTTGGATCAAGAGATATCAACCGTGAAGCTTACAGCCATGCACTGAAGGAAATGTCTTCTAAAACAGAAAAGTTGATGCGTAACTTGGGCAGGAAGGTGCGCGACGACGAAAACGTTTACTATGCCGCATCCAATGTGCACCATGTCAAGTCTATTTTCGATACCTTGTGGATGTCGATCTTGGCTGGGTTGACGCCACCTTTCAAGGAGTATGAAGATGAAATCTGCAGAACATGTTTGGAGGGAATCAAGTTGTCGATTCGTATTGCCTGTATGTTTGACTTGGACTATGCCAGGACATCGTTCATTGGTGCCCTTGTCCAATTTGAAAACTTGAATAATTATGAAGAGATGAAGGCGAAGAACGTTGATGCTATCTATATCATGTTAGACATTTGCGTTTCGGAAGGAAACAACTTGGGCTCCGCTTGGGGACAAGTTCTTACTTCGATTTCTCAATTGGAGAGGTTGATTTTGATTGCACAAGGTATTGATCAGGATTCGATTCCCGACGTTTCTGTTGCCAAGTTAGTGAACCGTACATCTACTGAGAGCTCGTCGCGGGCATCCGCAAGCTTCTTCAGTCTGTTCACCACTCAAACAACTGCCTCTCAGAATGCACTGAATAGGTTCCACAACCAGCACTTGACACCTTATGTTGCGCAGCTCTTGAGTAAGACTGAGTTAGAGGTGGCTATAGATAAGGTGTTCACCAATAGTGCCCAACTATCTGGAGACAACATCGTAGCCTTTGTCAAGGCCTTGTCGGAAGTTGCTTTCGAGGAGATTGAACTGCTGGGCCAAAGTAATAACCCTAGAACATTTTCGCTTCAGAAGGTGGTTGACATTTGTTACTATAATATGAACCGTATTCGTCTTGAGTGGTCGCAGTTGTGGGCAGTGATGGGCGAGATTTTCAATAACGCCGGTTGCCATTCGAACCTGGCAATCTCATTTTTGGCATTGGACTCGCTACGTCAATTGTCTATGAGGTTCTTGGAGATTGAAGAGTTAACACACTTCAAGTTCCAGAAGGAATTTTTGAAGCCTTTTGAATGGGTGATTTTGCATAATGATTCATTGGAAGTGAAGGACATGGTGTTGGAGTGTATTAATAATATGGTGCTTGCTCGTGCGCCCAACATTAGGTCTGGATGGAAGACGATCTTTGGCGTGTTAACTGTCGCAGCCAAGGGCAACAAAGAAAGCATGGTTATGAAATCTTACAAGATGGCTAACTGGATTAACAGGGAGTACATTGGAGAGGTTCGCAGTCAAGACTCGTTTGCTGATTTGGTTGTATGCTTTACCGAGTTGGCAAAGAACGAGAGGTTCCAGAAGGCGAGCTTGCTTTCGCTCGATGTTTTGCTGAGGTTGATCAACGAAACCAAGGTAGACTTGGAGCTGATAGATGAGATGGTGAAGTTGTGGTTCCCAGTGTTGTTTGGCTTCCACGATATCATAATGACTGGCGAAGAGTTGGAAGTGCGCTCGCGTGCATTGAGTTACTTGTTCAAGATTCTCATGGAATACGGAGAGTACTTCAAGTTTGAGTTCTGGGACTTGGTGGCACACCAGTTGTTGTTTCCAATTTTTGGTGTTTTGAATGTTTGGGAGTTGGGTATCGATGACACGAGCGATAAAGTTTCTGTTTGGCTCTCGACAACCTTGATCCAGGCATTGAAAAGCATGATTGATTTGTTTACACACTACTTTGACTCTTTGAGTCCCATGTTGGAGGACTACTTGTCCTTGATCACCTCGTGCATTTGCCAGGAAAACGATACCATAGCCAGCATTGGTCGTGAGTGCTTGTCAATCTTATTGGTAGACAACTCCGGGAAGTTCAGTACTGTGCACTGGGACCAGATTGTCACAGGAATCGCGAGCTTGTTTGACTTGACGACAGCAAAGGAGTTGTTCACGAGCGACCCAATGGGACGCCAGCTGGAGGAAGATTTCACCATTGAGCCTCAATCACCACAAGACAGTGAGACTCGTTTGCGCAAGACAAAGGAGAAGTCGCTGATTGTGTTGAAGAGTGTGTTGCAGTTGTTGCTCATTCAGACGTTGTCGGAGTTGTTTGAAAACGACGTTTTTTACGAGGCTGTTCCAAGGTCGCATTTGATGAAGTTGGCAGAGTTGTTGAACACGAGCTATGAGTTTTCGAAGAAGTTCAACGACGATTACGCTTTGCGGATGCGTTTGTGGAACGCTCGTGTGATTGAACGGTTTTCGAACTTGTTCAAACAAGAGCTGCTGTCACTGGCTGTGCTCATCAACATCATGTTCAGGATGTACTGCGACGACGACAAGACGGACACAGCAGCCAAGCAGGTGATCATGGAAACGATCATGCCATTGTGCAACAGCATTACGCAACGGTACGGAGACTTTGACGAGTCGAACCAGCAGCGTACGATAGCGATATGGAAACCTGTGATTGTGGAGATTTTCCAGGGCTACGTCGAGCTTGACAAGTCTGACTTTGTGAAGTACAGTCCTGAGATGTACAAGTTAACGTTGAGCTTGTTTCAGAAGAGTATGTCTTCGGACTTGAGACTGGCCGTTAGGACGTTTTTGACTCGGGTGGGCGATGAGTTTGTCGGCGGGACGAGTTCAGCAGACTCCACGGGGATTTTGGAGAGCGACGACGAGTAGCAGCAATCTAGGAGGTGTAAAATTGGAAGCAGGATTGAGTTTAATTAATGAGAATGTATTTAGATGTTTTGTAAGCAGAAAAGAAGGATATGAGTATATTGAAGTAGCTGGTAACGATCAAAGTGATTTATTGCTGCGAAAAATTTAACCACTTTGCAGTACATTTGCAGCCATTTCTGCAATGCAACAAGATGCACCTTGTTGTCTCTGCATTCATCCTTTTCCGCTTCTGATTGTGAGTATGGGATATGGATACCCACGACGATCAAAGTCAAATGACGTGACTTCATTTGTAACACAAATTGTACATTCTTTCACTTCATTCACTGATTCCAATGGCACTTTGTTTACGCAGCGAAGAGTTTCGATCCGGTTCTTTATTTCTTGCTTGTCAATTCCAGTTGTAGATTAATACTAATGGAGAGAATTCCAGGATTTAGTGACTAGAAGTAACCTTAAATTGTTCTTTCAAACAAGAGTCTACCTTCGCAACTCAATACAATGGTGCATTACAGCAGGAACAACTTTTGCGTATCAACAGTGTAAATTCGCCAGTATTCCAGCACCAGGCTCACGCGATCCCTACCCCATTCTGAACACTCGTGCGATCGATTGAGTCTGTTAGAACCCTGTGACAGGTTTCCTTTAACGAGAGAAATGGCAAAATGTTACAAAGACCATCTTTCGTAAGCACAATCGCACTCCCACTGACACCGCATCACACTTCCAGCGACAAATGTCAAGGCTCGTCCATGCCAGTGGCGGGGAACCCTGGCTCAATCAAGTACTTTCTGTGGGGTCAAACCATGTGCACTCTCTCTGTGCTCAATTTTACCCACGACGACATTCAACATTTTTTCTCTCGATAATGTCGCAAGCAAACTTGGGCAAATTTTTCAACCCTTTGCCAAAGAAAAAAATTTTCCTTTGTTGAAAAAGAAGCTACGAATAAGAACTGAACGAAAGATGTCATTTCAAAACAAAGTAAGTAGATAAGTGGGCCAGTGTGTGTTAATTGCGGTGTCAGTGGTAGTTCTTGGTGTTTTGGAGCGTTATTTTGGGGGGTTTTACATGACTTTTTGATCCGAATCTGTGGATTTTAGTGGACGGACGAATTGGTGGAAGAAGATGCCTGAGCGACGAGGTGGAACATCGAAAACTGGCCTGGGAGATAGAAGGAAAGCAGGGCTAAACGACGGAGTTGCCAATTAGAGCGTTAACGCCAATTGCACGAGTAAAGACGGGGAAATTGCCACCAAGTGACCTGATGACTGAGTCTTTTTTTGTCTTGGTCCACAATTTGAAAGTCGACGAATGCGGTCTGTCGACGACTGCCAGTGTTTCTGGAGCGATGAGAATGAATGAAATGTACTACTTGTTTACGAGGCTAGCACACACACACCACCATGTCGATTTGATACTAACCAATGCAGAACTTGTACCATTTGTTAGGTAACGACGTTGAGGACGACTCGATTGTTTCCTTGCCACCTAAGGAAATTGTCAAGAAGAACACCTCCTCGAAGAAGGCCGACGCTGCTCCTGCTTCCGCTGACCCAGCCAAGGCCAAGAAGAAGAGCAAGCCAACCGGTAACGAAGGTG
Organism: Kodamaea neixiangensis; assembly: GCA_030565385.1. Classification (NCBI taxonomy): domain Eukaryota; kingdom Fungi; phylum Ascomycota; class Pichiomycetes; order Serinales; family Debaryomycetaceae; genus Kodamaea; species Kodamaea neixiangensis. The sequence continues at coordinate 372,932 of JAJMBT010000002.1, read as the reverse complement.
CATTCAAGAACAAGAATGAGAACAAGAGCACTGCTGCTCCAGCTTCTACTGCCTCCAAGCACACCAAGAAGCCATTTGACCGTCACTCCAGAAGCAACAAGACCGACTCCAAGAAGAAGGTGAACCAAGGCTGGGGTAACACCACCGACAGACAGGTTGACGGTGAGGAAGAAGGTACTGCCGATGCTTTGGAAGAGCTCGAAGAGGACGCTGCTGCCGGCGAGCCAGTTGAACAGGGACCTCCAAAGAAGTCTCTCACCGACTACTTTGCCGAATTGGAAGTGAAGCAACAGGGCTTGGGCCAAGCTAGCACCACTAGACAAGCCAACGCTGGTGCCGAAGACAAGTGGTCCAACTCCGAGAAGATTGAGAACGAGCAGGAGTCTTTCTTCTCCGCCACCTCGGGCAAGAAGAACAAGGTCAAGGCTGCTAAGGAGAAGAAGTTGTTGGACTTTGACGCCACCTTTGCTGACGCCAAGCCAGCTTTCAACGACAGAAAGCCAAGAGAGACCTCCTCCAGAGGTGGTTTCAAGGGTAAGACCGCCAGAGGTAACTTCAAGGGCGCTGCCAGAGGCGGAAAGGCCCCAGCTGCTAAGAAGACTGAAGTTAACGACGTTAACTTCCCATCTTTGTAAATCAGCTAAGTCTTACCGGCAAGTGGTGCAGGCTTTTTTTGATTTCGTTTAGTTTAGCTCTTTCGATATGTACGTATTGAGGTGTGTAGTTATGATAATGTCGTTGTTAGGGGTGTAGACATCACTCCTTTAAGTGAGTGTAGATTTTGCAGCCAACTGAATATGAAGCTACCCACAAAGAAGGAAGAATGTCAAATGAATGGACCCTGGCAGCTTCTTCAATCATTCATTTTGCAGCCTAAGCTCAATGTGCTGGAACTTCCGGGATTCGAAGATACAGATACGCCACAATTTGCGAAGCACTAAAATGTCTGATATAATTTGACACCATTGTAGTCCCAACTTTGGGTTGAACCTAGTCCTCCAGCACATTGAACAACTGCCTCCAACATGAACATACCTGAACACGGTCTGAACAACACAATGCACTTTCATCAAGTCAGTAATAGGTAATACTCACCCATACAGCATTTGCTACTCTGATAAATGTACCAGGTCAAAATTTGCAGCCATTATGCAGCCATCCATCGCGCACGTGACTCGAACACCTGACATTTTTACCAATCCCCACATTTAAGTAATCCATGTGAATAAAGAAAGCAATTGAAGTCCTCTAGAATGTCCAAGTCTAGGAGTAGGGAGAAAATGCTGAGTGCGTTCAAGTACATCCAGGACTTGCCTGCGCTGGCGGAGGAGTTCAAGAATGATAAGAGGCATTTCGTTGATAAGCTTCTTGAGAAAGTGATCAACCATGGGATTCCCGACGATTCGCCCGACAAGGAGGTTTTGCAGAAGCGTATGAAGGACCCCCTGAAGCTGAAGAAGCCGCCCTTGTCCGTGAGGGTGCTCACATCCAACTTCAAGACGATCAGTCAAAAGATGGGTGTCTACTTTGAGGCGCAGTATGGCTTAGTGCATGTGTTAACATGGAAGAAGCCCAATAAGACATTGTCTGTGTTGGTGATGTACACGGCTGTGTGCCTCTGGCCACACTTGGTTCTTGCATTTCCTCTTATCTTCATGCTCTTTGGAATTGTGATTCCAGGGTACTTGCACAGGCACCCGATGCCTCACATGAAGCAATTGATCAAGGTGAAAAGCAGGGGGCAGTCTCTCTTTGACTTTTTGAGTGGCGAGGGTGAAAGTGGGTTTGTAGAAGACTACTTAGGTGAGCAAAAGGTAATTGACAGTGAAGAGTTGCATGCTCTCAGCTCATCATCATCTGAATTTTCAGAGCTGACTCCATCACTGAAAATCACCGAGGAAGAGGCTCTTATCGATGCGAGCAAGAAAGACAAGGGCAGACACGTCAAATCACAGGTGGCTCTTTTGATTAACATGCGTGACGTACAGAACTTGACCACCGACATCTTGACGGGAATTAACCAGGCCGAGGTGTTTTGGTTCGAGACGGCAGGATTCAAAGATGAAAAGTTGTCTACATTGGTCTTCTACGGAGTTATAGCTGCAACCATGGTCGTTTTAATCCTAGGAAAATATATTCCTTGGAGAATCATCTTTATCCAGACAGGCTGGGCCGTGCTTATTATAGCACACCCTCGTACCAAGAAGATCTTGACAGAATTGAACAAGAAGAAGACGCCGGTGGGTGTTCCAGTTGAAGAGGAAGAATACATCACCGATGATATCCAGACTGCAGTCACTGAAACAGTGAAGAACCTCGAAAGAGATGACATCATCGTGGACGACTCACCAGAAGTGAGAATTGTCGAGGTTTATGAATTGAACATCAAAAGCGAATTGCATACGCAATGGTCATTCTACAGGTACTCCAACTCGATTTTCGACAGAAAGGACTCGGAGAGACTCGCGGGAAAAGTTCCAAAGGGTGTTGATCACTTGTCGAAAGTGCAGGCACTGCGTGATTGGAAGTTTGACTTGGGTTTTGCCAATAAGTGGGAGATCGACAGTAATCCTATTGCTTTCTTGAAGAAGCGGTCTTTATACAAGGAGAACCTTTTTGAAGTGAAGGACGACGAATGGATTTATGACGCTCCTGCCGAGAACCAGGATTTCGAGTTTGAGTTTAGGAGAAGAAGATTGTACCGTGAATCTTACAGATACGCACGCTCTGTGAAGACACCGAAGAAGTTTTAGGAGTATTTATTTCAATTAGAACATCATATGAGATAGTCTGTATTCGAACAAACGGAGAGAAGGGTGAACCATAAGAAAAGTGCAAGAGGTAAAAACCGATGTTCATAACTACTGCAGTTCACTTATAATGCAAATCCTCGAAAACTTCTAACTTGATCTTTTATTCCGTTTCCCTATAAATTCAATCTTCCGCAAACCCAAACTCATTGACACCTGCCATTCCATTAAACAACTTTCTATAGCATGGTGAAGCAGGTTCTAAAAAGTGATCGTAAGAGTTGGGAGTTATCGATCCGCAAATAAAGCAAAAGTAACAAAGACACATTGTACACTTCATTTTGTTACACCCATCTGTCTTCTCAATAACGGCCGAGCACTTTGAGTTGGGGCATTCTGTTATGTTTGAATTGTCCTTCATCATGAGATTGAAAAGCTCATAAGATTCATATTCTTTTAGAGCTTTCTCAAGGCTTTTGGCACCATAACGAATTTCGAGCTTTCTTCTAGTACTTGAACCTAAATCCAGGTTCTTGTAGTCTTCAACAATGTCTCCTGGAATCGAGGCGTACAATTCTCTTTCGCTTGAATGGCAGATGACAAACCTTGAGTGCCATGAATTACTGCATTCATGACAGAATGCAAAGGCGCACTTGGGACACACGCACAATCGTTCATCCAAGTTGCGCCTGAAAACTACTCCGTCGCACAGAATGTTGGGGCAATCCGCAAACCTGGACGGGAGTACCTTTCTAAGGAATTCGTATTGGTTGATTCTGAAGATTTGCAAGTACTTTTCGACTTGTTCGTCCACAGGATTTGGGTTGTTAAACAGGAGGATTTTGGAGAGCAAGGCTGAAGAAACAGGCGGCACTAAAAGAGCACTTAGGGTCTTTTCCATGCTGGCCACGCTAGTTTCTTCTGTCTCAGATAATCCCCAGTTCATTATATCCGCATAGAACTTCTTTTGCTTAGCAAATTTCAGCGTACATTCGTAGTGCGGACAGTGCAAGCTGGATATATCACCATTTCCTATAATTGAATCAAAGTAGTCCTTCAAGCAGTAGTTGCAAAAGACATGCGAGCAATCGAATTTCAGACACACCACACCTTTGTAGTCAGTTTGGCAAATTTCACACAGGAAGGTATGTTGGTCAAACTCCGTTTGCTTGGTTTGCTTGTCAAAATCAAATATGCGTTCGTACAAGCCAAAGTTACGGGTGGAATACACATCATCGCCAACAACCTTTCCAAAACTGCCCTGGGTATAGTCGAAAAGGTAGCTGATCATGGCAAAAATGCATTCCTCTTTACAGTCCTGCCACATCTTCTTGAGTTCCAGCAAGAACAAATCAAGTTGTTCTTGCGAAACCACTTGTGACTCCAACAGCACCTCGGGAGGTTGCTCTTCTGGATATCCTTCAGGAAGTGTAAATGCAAACCTCATTGGAGGGAAGTTCTCTATTCTGCGAGAGGTCAACTGGATTCCAGAATCGTTAACCAAGTTCACCAAGATGTCATGCTCTGCTTTGAGAGGCACGTCTATAGCGCCTTTCAAGGCATCCAAGTCTATATTTGCCTCGGAATAGATGACCTGTATGGACTGTAACTCTTGCGTTCGAACTTCATTGGAGAAATCAGCTATGTCCTGATAGCTCATCGTTTGTAATGCAGAAGTTTTGGTGGCGCATTGAAATTTATATCTCCGCATTTAGTTGCCATCCTTTGCCTCAGATAATTAAGGTATCAGGTCTACTGAGTCATAAATATGGCAAGGCGGTGGGACTGACTCACACAAGGAACCCAGAAGTTCATGTTCTCTAAGAATTAGTGAGTTTAATGCTTTTCACCACTATTGTCAAGTTTTGGTGATAAACAATTTGTACAGTAGATAAGAAGGGTGCAAATATGGAATTTACAAATTGTGCCGATCAACAGCGGAGGACAGAAAGCTTCCAAGGATATCTTTCTAAGCTGTGTTGGGATGTGCATTTTTACGGAATCAACCACATCGTTAAGTTTTCCAATCAATATGGATCATCTGGAGATCAATAGTAGTAGTTGGAAAGATCATTACCAGATAATCTCGTGAATTTTCTAGAACCCAAGGATATCACTTTACTATAATCCTACTTCATTTCCCAACTCCACATAACCACCAGATACCAATATTTCACTCGTTTTACCCTCTTATCATTCTTTTGAAAGAAACTAAGACTCACAGTCTTCAACCGTATTTCTCCTGTATATTGCAGAAAAATCGAGTTGAATATCAACACGTACACTAGTTATGGACTCCTTTGCTACCAAGGTGCGAACGTTTGATGCGTTTCCCAAGGTTGACTCCCAGCATACTGTGCGGTCGCAGCGTGGAGGGTTCTCCACTTTGGCCACTATTTTCTGTGGGTTGTTGATTCTTTGGATAGAGGTGGGAGGCTACTTGGGTGGGTATATTGAACGCCAGTATGAAGTCGACAAGGAGGTCAAGTCTGAGTTGAAACTCAATATTGACATGTTGGTGGCGATGCCCTGTGAGTTTATCCACACTAATGTGAAGGATATCACCAAAGACCGCTACTTGGCAGGAGAGATGCTCAATTTTGAAGGTATGGGGTTCTGGGTACCACCCGGATTCAACTTGAACAATGCCAACGACAAACACGACATGTCTGACTTGGACTCGGTGATGCAGGAGTCGATGCGTGCGGAGTTCAGGGTTGCTGGTATGCGCGAGAACGAGGGGGCACCTGCATGCCATATCTTTGGTTCGATCCCTGTGAACCACGTCAAGGGAGACTTCCATATCACAGGTAAAGGTTTCGGGTACAGGGACAGACTGTTTGTGCCCTTTGAAGCACTCAACTTCTCGCATGTCATCCAGGAGTTCTCGTACGGTGAGTTCTACCCATACATCAACAACCCGTTGGACAACACAGCAAAGACGACGAGCGAAAAATTGGGTAGGTTCTCGTACCACCTGAGAGTGGTGCCCACCTTGTACGAGCAATTGGGAGTTATTATCGACGTGAATCAGTACTCTCTCACTGAAAATCATAGAAGTTTCAAGGTTGACCAGTACGGGAACCCCACCGGAATCCCAGGTATCTACTTCAACTACGACTTTGAACCTATCAAGTTGATAATCAGAGAAAGAAGATTGTCCTTCTTGCAGTTTGTGGCGAGATTGGCCACCATATTGGGTGGTTTGATGGTGATTGCCGGGTACATTTACAGAATATACGAAAAGTTGCTTGCTGCATTATTCGGGAGAAGATATGTTGAAAAAGATACCGAGAAGAAGGAGGGTGGACTTCTTGATAAAGAAGCGAGCAAGCTGTTGTGAGAATATAGATTAAAAGTTCGGGCAGAGTAAAGTTTGCAGACTACAAAGAGTAACCAGTGAGGAGTTTGGAGGGTGACAAGTGAGGTTGTACCCCAACAACTCTTTACTGATAATGTTTAAGGTTTATGTCGTATCACAGTGCACCACGGAGTCTGTTCCGATAATTAAAAAATAGAAGCGATTTTGCAGCCACCTGTAAAGTGCGTTAATTAACCGCGATCAACCGGAAACGTATGGGAAAAGATTACGGGTATCTATAACATTCCGGAATGTATAGTCAAATTCACGGAAGCATCTAATCTCCCTGCCCCGTCTGTCATAGCCTCCAAGAGATGCATCTGATGGAAAATCCTTACACGTGACCGGCCTGATAAAGCGCAAATCACAGAAATCATCGTAAACTACAAGATCATGACTACAGAGAAGAAGAAGATCAAGCGAAGCCGTAATGGTTGTCATAATTGCAAGAGGTTGAAGATCAAGTGCAATGAAGAGAAACCTCTGTGTCTGTACTGCGTGAAGACAAATGCTGTTTGCGACTACTCCATCAAATTGACGTGGGGAGGAAGACCATTTAAAGATGCCTCCAAGAGAAAGGATCAGTTTCTGTTTCAAGTTACAACCCAACCAGCAAAGAAGAGGAAAGAGGAAAGCACTTCTGCTACCTCACTGACAGAAGTTAAAAGTGAACTTACTGAAGCTCCACTACCCAAAGGCAGTCCAAGCCACACTATATCAAATGGACCGGTTAACAAGGATGTACGCATAATGTTGAATTCTCCCACTCCAGCACCTCTAGGGTCATCCTTCCATACTCCCCATGGAATGTCTATACTATCGGGTATCAATTTGAACCCACTGGATGAAAGGACAAGTTCCCTCTCCGGACTCAATTCATTAGAGGTACCTACACATGATAATGACCTTGCCTCATTCACGCGTAACACTCTGGAGAGTTTGCAGTCTGTAAAAAGTACCCATGATAAAAATACAGAGCAGTACGTGGAAGTGCTCGACCAGCTCCGAAAATCTACACTGGAAAGCGCAACTCCAGAACCACTCAGGTTCTTAAAGCAACAGCCAAAGAATATTAACACTCCTTATTCACTCGTTTCCGACTTCACAGACGGCATGGAGTCGTTGGAAGTTGCATTAGAAAAAGTTGCGCATGGAGCCATTAATCAGCAATCTGTTGACAATGATGTACAGAGTCAACCTGTCAACAGCATCGAGAATAACGAAGTGGTTGACCCTTCGAAGCTACAGTCGTCAGAATTAGACAATTACCTCAGTGACTATTCGAGAGATTTAGCAACCACCGAAAGGTACCTACCAACAAGGCAATCCAACTTTGTAGAGGACTTGATGTCATCCTTGTGGTTAACACTGCGCAGAAAGATCTCATTGCTAGATGACGAAGAAGAGGAGGAGGAAACTAAAATTGAAGAAATAGACACTGATAGAATCGTGACACCGGATGAGTTGTTTGGGTCACCTCCAGCGCAATTCCTTCCACTTCCTGAACTCTTACTTGAAGTCCCATTTTATAGGCAGTTGATGCATTTTTGGATCAACACTGCATCTCAGCACTTGGTTCCAGCTCCTGAACAGATCTACACCGACAACCCATTCAAGGTTTTATTACCACTGATGGCTATGGAATACCCAGGCATTTTGACGACCTTACTAGCATTTTCAGCATCTATCATGTCACTGTTGATTGGAACGTCCACTCCGCAAGTTGTTCTTGATCAGTTGTTAGCTAGATCATGTACAGAGTTGCTCAAGTTGCTCAGAAACAAGCTGGAAGCTACATCGAACGCAGCGTTGGCTACTGTTTTGCTTCTTTCGTGTTACGAGGTTTTTGCTTCGAAAGACTTCTCCAAGCACAGAGTTCACACAGTTGGTGCAAGAAAGATAGTGACGGCACGTCTTAAGATGCTACATAATCGACTTCCAGGTGGAAGCGAAAGCGACGTGAGCTTTTTCCTCCTACGTTGGTTCGTTTATGTTGATATAATTGGAGCACTTTCTGCAACCAAGGAGCCAGAAAACTACCTCAAGATGAGCGAGGAAGACCAGAACGACTTCAAGAATGGTGTGTCAGAATACACACTTGCACGGTCACTCAAGTCAATCAACGAGCTTGAATCTAAAATGAGTGAGAATTTCTTGGACCCCAAGAGAGACATTGACCATCTTTTAGGAATCGATCTTAAGATCTTACCTCATTTTCTGGAGATTGCATATCTAATACGGCAGACGGAAGCGTATTTTTCAACCAATCCTTTTTCTACGTCCTTACCCATCAACTTGATTACCATGGCATTAGAGGTGAAAGACCTGATGACAAAGATCTTCCAAGAAGGAGAAGAAAGGAGACAGAAAGAACTCGACCAAATAATCGACTACAAGGCGCAGAAGAAAAATGAGCAGCTGTGCAACTCTCCGCCAAACATCAACAGGTTGATACACCAACACAAAGTGTTGATAAGTACCAACAAGCTTTTTGTCAAGATGGGTATCATGAATCTTTACCGTAGAGCATTAAAGACGCCGCGCGAGCTGAAGATTATCCAAGATATCGCACTAGAGATGACGAAAGAAGTGAAGGAGAACATCAAATCCAGATCCCCAGCCGATCTATGCACAATTTTCTGTTCATTTACTGCTGGCTGCGAAATACTAGACCCTGAGTTACGTAATTATTTCAGAGAGAGGTTCACAGATTTGTCGAACATGGGATACCAGGGTGCCACAAAGGGGTTGTTGATCATGCAACAGTGTTGGGATAGTGATATGGACTGGACAGATGCATCCAAGATGTTGAATATTGACTTTGCATTGTTGTAAAGCTCCAAATCGGTGTGTCAATCTTGTAAATAGACCGTGTTTTGGGTGCCGTGAACGGTTCAAGGTACATTTTTGGGAAGCATTAAGCAAAGAGTATTGAGTATAATCTAATTTCAGTCCAAGGGTTACAGACTTGCGTTGCATTGTAGGTATGGGAGAAATTGGGTTTAAGGTTGGGAGTATTAGTGTGGTATAAGGCTTACATGAAATACGATGTTCAGGGGTATTTATAACAATATAGGGTGCATTGATTTAATAGCACCAATCTGGAAGTGCAATTCGTCATTTTTCACCGGATTGTAGACCTGTTGGGTTGGGATGTGGAGTTGTTCATTCAAAAACAAACTTTCAATCCATTTCTCTGGTTGTGTGTACCATATTATGCCAAAATGCTTATTCACTTAATAAACTCTTTACCCAATAAACTCAAAAGGACCAACAAACTCATTTTCTTAAACATAAGCCTTGAATACTGTGATTTTTTTACAGTTTCTACATACCACTCGGCATAAATCGTAAACAAACCTAAGCACTCACTCCAGTTTAGTATCTTGCAATAATTGCGTAGATCTGGACTCGCATGATTAATTGACCTTTCCGAATGTAAACCGTAATTTTAAACGAATTATAAAGATATACTGATAAGCATTTGCAACAGTTAGCTTCTCTATTTAAATGAAGATATTCAACAGCTTGAATATTTATGAATATTGGTTGCAATGCTACAATGCGATAATTAAGTAAATTTCAGTCAGATGATAAATGATCTTGTGTGTGTACTTTACTTTTTATCTTCAAACATTCAAGGTTCTTCATCCACGTAATATGCTGTGGTAGAAGCACATTGCTGTGGCAGAAGCACCTTAAACAATTCTGAAACTCAATCTCCTCCTGGGAACATTCGCATGGTTTCAGTTATCCTTTTTGGTTTAATTGCGAATTCCCTGTTTCATATGAACTCATCTTTGAAGTCGATATTTTTCATTCATCCAAACTTTTCATTAGCAATACCAATCACTTGTCTAGTGCTGCTTTAGCTACTAACGCAAGTATAACCTACATTCATATGAGATGCACTAATAGCCATTAACTTCACCTCTATCTCACCTCTTCTCACCTCTGCCGTCTACGCTACCTTAGTTACACTAAATAATTACCAATATTGCAGCTCTGGTGTACAAGCACTAGTGCACTTCCCAGTGAAAGATAACGCACACAACCCCAGCATCTTATTATGATATTTCTCCCTAACAAGAATCCAGAACACACACACTTTCGCATATCTATATTATACACTCCAATACACGAACATACCCTTGACAATAACGCAATAGTCTTGCCCCTAACCTTATCCTCTTGTCTATAAAAGCTCATACAAATTCCCAAAAGTCGTTTAGTAAAGATCAAAGAAAAAAAAATCGAGAATTACAAAAGTAAATTACAAGCAGCGACGCTTTTACCACTTTCTAGTTCCTCAGAAGGTCTGAAGTATCAAGAATATCCTCCGAAGGGATTCAATTATACCTGTGTTGAAGCAGAATCAATAAACGCATTGATCTCGAACAACAATGTCTCTAAACCCGCCAGATTTAGGTCGCGGTAGTGGAGTGAAACCGCAAGGTTTCGATGAATTGGTTCGTGAGGTAGAAAGTTGTTACCAGAAGAAGGGAAATAATGAGATCCATATGGCGGTTGCAAAACGCTGTATGGCGTATATGGATGAACACCAACCTGGACGTCACTGGTTTTGTGACGAGTACACCAGTCCTATTGCTCAGTATACGTTGATGTTGTTCTCATTTTCCCTGCTGCGGTGGTTGGAAAGATGCAAGCCCATTATGGCCCATCATTTGACTACGTGCCCCAGGTGTGTAGCTGATTTTTCGAGAGCCATGTCCGACTGGCGACTTAATGTATCGGTGCAAATGGGCATCTCAGCCGGCATGTTCATTTCCTTTGAAAAGGTGATTAACGACTGGCAGATAAAATCAGTAAACAACCCTATATTTGACGACTACTTGAAAGAGCCAGAGATCACGGACGTGCTAAAGAACGCGGTTTTTGCCTGTGTTTGCAGACCAAACCTCTTGAGATCATCGAAAGAATTAAAAGACAAGTACAACAAAATCATCAACCAGTTGATTAAAAACAAGGCCATGGCCTCTTTTGAGTCGCAACCAATGATCGCCGGCTTGATATACTCACTTTTCGAAGGAACGTTGGAACAAAGACTCTGGGCAGAAGAGTTGATAAAAAAAATGCCCCAATTCACATTGAAAACAATCATACCGAACTTTGCAAACGAGTTCTCCACCCACTTCTACAAAATCCAAGACAGCAGATACTACAGCGACATTGCAGGACTCAAGTTCTGGTCAAACTTTTACCTTCTCTTGGACATTATAGATAACGATGTGTTTTTAGAACACATTAATACCCCAGCTGACATCCTGTCGATGAGCACTTTAGAAAACATCCATTTCTACCCATTAGTTCGTGTTATGTTCAACAACTTGATGGCATTTGTCAAGGAACCTTTTCCAATACTATTGAAGACGTTGAACAAATTGTTGATTAGATTCAAGAGCAAGTTCTGGGAGTACTCCAGCCCATTCACATTTGCCAATGTTTTAGACTTGGCCTCACATCCAGAGTTCCTGAGATTACTTATAAAGCTCCCTGAACAAAAGGACCCAATGAACGACTGGTGTTTTGATGATGTTACCCTGTGGATGCCACCCTTTATTGAGCTGGTGAACGAATCCCAGCAACAAACCTCGTGCATGAGGCTTGCCACCTTCTTGTTGAAGTTGGCGAAAAGTCCCCAAAAAGACAGCAACAAACTGACATTGCTCAGTGGCCTTGCATTTGACATGTTGATAGTCGCATTCCAGGTACCTAAGGAATCTCTTGATTTCAGACAGGAGAACTTATATGTTGGATTGATCAAAAAGACCACTCTTCGATCCATGCTCGAAACTGATGCCGACCTACTTGTCACCTTTGCCTTGGAGAAAAACATGGCATCTTGCATAGAATTGATTTCAAGGGCCTTGCAATACGATTTGACGTTACTTGCACACAACTCGAATGTACTTCTCGACAGCAAGGAACCAACGTCATACGACACATACCCGTTACTTTGGAGGTCGTTATCAACCAAACCCATCTACAATCACAGAAAGTTAACCACAGAGATTTTGCATCTGTTGAGAAACACACTGAGTTCAATCGCCTTCAAGGCCAAAAAAACAGACACTGAGTTACCTAAAAAGCTCATGGACGCACGCAAACAGCACAACTCTAACGTCACGCTCATCTTCGAACTCTTGGGGTCGCTCTTGGAAAAAATATCCTTGGGTGATCCACTCGTCCTCAGAGACATTTTCTCCCTGGAAGAAGGCCTGATTACAATCTGGTCGTGTATTTTCTCTCCTCTAGTAAGTCAGGCCGCATTGGACATCTTGTATCAGGTGTTTGATATTGGTTTTGGTGGTCGTTTCGAGGCTATCCAAGGGCTTTTAATTAACCATCTTCCATCGACAGTCTCTGCTATCAACGAGAACTTGACAAACTTGATCCAGATGCGTGCTTTTGAACCCTGCCCAAAGGTGACCAGATTGTTAATGGACGTTGTCAAGGCATTGTTCGATCCCTTGGCGCCTATTTCTCCAGAGAGGTACATGTTGTACCGTAAAGAAATCGAGTTACTTTGGCTGCAATGTTGGGGATTTCTTGTGATGGTTTACGAAAAGACGTTAAACTGGGCAACCCAATACCACTTGGAATCGTTGATTGAGTTTGCAAGAGATACCCTTGAACTTAGTCACCTTTTGGTCGATTCTTTCAGAATCATTGCAGACAATGTTGAGCAGAATGGAGGTACGCAAAACGAGAAGCTTGCGTTGCTCAAAAGTTTCATGGACGCATTCAAGTCTGTGATTGTATGGCTCCGGTTAGGAGAAACTTCGTTGTTGAACTCCTGCGTGGATTTAGTATTCAAGGGGTTCGAATTAGCCCAAAGCTTTGACTTTAAAGTTGATGTTGAATTTATAGAATGGTTTGCACGCTTTGGTGCCAAAACCAAGAAGTTCAATAACAAGTTGAGCGAGAATCAGAGGTTGCAAATTTTGTCCAAGGCTAGAGAGTTTGACGATGATTTAGTTGAAAGGGTTTTACTCGAAGCCCAACAGGCTACTTTAAAGAAGAAACAATTGGCAGAGAAATCACTGTCGCCATCTCCATCTCTTGTTTCCTTTTCAGGTGCAACAGGAAGTTCTGGTGAACTTGCTAATTACAAGTACCAGACGCACCCCAAATCTACCAAACAACAAACACTTTCACGTTTTGGCGTTGTCACTCATGAGGCACCCGTTGCACCTCCACCAAAAGACGTTAAATCACTGAGCATTGATGCAATTAGGCATGAATTGAAGAATGCAAGGGTGGCCAAACCCGCAGTTCCCATGGTTGCACCAGCAGCTCCTAGACCAGCAGGGTTCAACTCGAAACGTACTCCTGTTGCCACAGTTGGCCGTTCCCTTAATGGACTTAAGAAGAAGAAAGCAGACTCGGATTCATCTGAGGAAGAAGATGAAAATGCAGACTATTCTGATTTGTTTGTTGAGAAGAAGAAGAAGGCGAAGATTACTGAAGTGGACATTAATGGTAAACCTATTTACCGTAATGTTAGTAAGGATGCTAAACTAGCCGAGGCTAGAAGAGAGGAAGAGAGAATGAGAATGAGACTAAATGTTAGTCTTAAACCGTTATACAGCAACATTTTGAAGTGGAACTACAACTCTACGGATGATTCTCCAATTAAGGATAGAGAAGTCTATCAACCTGTCAAAAGCTCATATGAAGATGTGAAAGAGTACATAAAGGTAACTGAACCTCTTTTAATGTTGGAGTGTTGGCAGGGTATTCAGTCTGCCAAGAACACCATAGAGGAACAACCATTTGAGTTGCAAATTGGAAGTCGTACCAGTGTTGATGGTTTCTTTGATGTTTATGCTTCATGCAAGAAAGTTACTTTGCAAGAGCGCAAAATCGGTGACTCTGACTTGTTAGTGTTGGCGTTTGTTGATGATATTGTGAGGGCTGGTTCACCAAAAGAGATTGCCCGCTTCTTGAAGCATCCAAAAACCAACACATGTTTGGCAAAAGTCAGGGAAATCAAGTCAGCCAATTCAGATTTCAGCGACATTACATTGCGTGTGTTTCCATCTGGGTCGATGATGGGTGTTTTGACTCCCAAGCTGATAGTCGTTGGAATGCGTGTTATGCAAATGGTTACCATCGAAAGAGAATATACTTCCTTGAAAGGTTTGCAGTACTACGACTTGAGGGATTCGATCTTGCAGGCTACACCTAACAAACCTATTGATTTACCTGAATCTGAGGCAAAGCAAATGATGGCGTTGTACAACGTTAACAAGTCACAAGCCAAGGCCATTGTTGGTTCATTTAATACCGAGGGTTTCTCGTTGATTCAAGGTCCTCCAGGTACTGGTAAAACCAAGACTATTTTAGGTATAGTTGGATACTCGTTGTCACAGCAAATGAAAAAGAATATTGGAGTAATTGCACAACCTGAAGTGACTCCGGAAGCTACCGCTAAGATATTGATTTGTGCACCAAGTAACGCTGCTGTTGACGAACTTGTGTTGCGTTTGCGTGAAGGTGTACGGAACTATAAAGGAGAAACTATGCCCTTGCGAGTAATCAGATTGGGTAGAAGTGACGCGGTTAATGCAGCAGTCAGAGACTTGACTTTAGAGGAGTTGGTTGAAAAGGAATTGCAAACCAAGTCTGCTGACGTTGCCACGGATCCTACCTTGAGATCTGAGCACACTAAGTGCATTGCTGAAAGAGACGCTCTTCGTGAACAGATGAAAGACCCTGTTCTCAAGGCTGATCAGCTCATGGAGTTGGAGTCAAAATTGAGAGAAGTGAATAAGAGAAGAAACGAGTTGGCAAAGAAATTGGACGACCAAAGAGAACGAGTGTCCATTGCATACAGAACACGTGAAATTGATAGAAGAAATGCACAGGCAAAGATCTTGAATAACGCACAGGTGATTTGCTCAACTTTGTCAGGATCAGCACATGACTTTTTGGTCAAGTTGTCAATTAAATTCGATCAAGTTATTGTTGATGAGGCCTGTCAGTGTGTGGAGTTGTCAGCGATTATTCCTTTGAGATATGGATGCAAGAAATGTGTGATGGTTGGAGATCCGAACCAGTTACCTCCGACAGTTTTGTCGCAAACGGCAGCGTCGTACAATTATGAGCAATCGTTGTTTGTGAGAATGCAAAAGAATAATCCTGCGTCTGTGTACTTGCTTGACGTTCAATATCGTATGCACCCCGAAATCTCGCAGTTCCCAAGTGCCGAATTTTACAATTCTCGTTTGCTGGACGGTCCCGACATGTTGGTGAAGAACAACCGTCCATGGCATCAAATGTACCCACTCACTCCGTACAGGTTCTTTGACATTGTCAGTAGACACGAGAAGAATGATTTGACGCGTTCGTTATTCAATGCTGGCGAAGCTCGAGTAGCACTCGAGTTGGTTGAGAAGATCATGTCTCTTATGCCTCAGAACGAATTTGCAGGGCGCGTTGGTATCATTTCGCCGTACAAAGAACAGATTCGAACTTTGAAGGATGTATTTGCACGCAGGTACGGCCGAGGAATCTGGGCAGAGATAGACTTCAACACTGTTGACGGCTTCCAAGGTCAAGAAAAGGAAATAATCATAATGTCGTGTGTCCGTGCGAGCGAAACTGGTAATGTTGGTTTCTTGAGCGACGTTCGCCGTATGAATGTTGCATTGACTCGTGCAAGAACATCCCTTTGGATATTGGGAAACAAGGACTCTTTGATGAGAAATAAGGTGTGGAAAAGGCTTTTGAATAATGCAGATAACAGGGGAGATATAACTAAGGCTCATCCCGGATTCTTGGAGAAGGCTATGCGTGCACCTCCTCTCCCACCACCACCTGCTCCAAAAAAGACTCAACCTTCTGAGAAGGCTCAGGTGCCTCCAGAAAAAATAGAGAACACTCAAGTGCAAGAAATTCACGGAATTCGTGAACTACTTCCTACTCCTCCACCTCCTCCAATTGAAGAGCTTAATGCGCTACTTGCTGCTCCTTTGCCACCACCACCTCACCCTAATGGATCAAAGAACTACAAACAAGACGCGGAAATTGAACATAAAAAGATACACTTGGAAAAGGAGGCAGGAGAAAATTCTCCTGCAATCACTGGCCCTCACACGAACGAAAGCTTAGCCTTGAAAGACTTAAAATCAATTGACTTCAAGAAGTTCAAAAAGGCTAAGGTTCTTCAGAATAAACTTGAGGAAGCCGGACTGTTCCAAAACGACAGGTATAAGAAATCTTACGCCGAAAGGTCCAGTAGGCCTGACAAACACTTAAGACATGAAGATGGTAAAAGCAGTGAGCCGAAGGATTTCTATGGGGAGAAAAACTTTGGAGACACCGACGTGGTGAACGCCAAGCTGCATTCCGAGCACAAGAATAAGAAACGTGTGAGTTTTGCTGAATACGTAGAAGAGCCCCAACAGAAGAAGCCTTTTAAGAGTCTGGTATTTTCAGTGGATTCTGATACACCAACGGCAACTAATTCTGGATACGTTGCCAAACCTCTTGGACCGAAGGGAAACTTTAAGAAACGCACTCCGTACATTGCCAATTCGAAGTCAACGAGCTCTGCAGATAGTACTCAGCAGACAGGCGACAGAAACAACCAACAGTACAACAAGCATAATGGAGACCAACCAAATACACTGCATAATCCTAACTATCATTCACAGAACAAAAATGAATGGAGACAGCCTTACAATGGAAACACTGGGGAATTACCCAACACTGCATACAACTCTGGGGAAATCCCAAGCAACCAAGGATACTTGCCCCCCAGAGACGATAATCACAGGAGCAACTACAGGGGGGGTAACAGAGGTGGCCGAGGTGGATACCGTGGATCATCCAGAGGAAATAGAGGAGCATATCGGGGAGGCAACAGAGGTGCACACCACAACTATGGGCAAAGAAGTTCTGAAAGCGTATTCTTACCAACGAAACGGCCACCCAAAAGAGATCCAATGTGATATCTTTCACCATACAAGGCGTGGGAAAGCGCTACACATGCCTGTGAAGTCTCCAGGAAATTTGTATAAATATATTCCAACATTCTATTTGTTCTTGTAAGGCCCAAGGGACGATCTGAGATCTGACCTGTTGGAAATTCCAGATGATAAAACCGTAGATGTGCTTATGGTGGGTACTGGTTTAGGAGTGCTGTACGGTTGTGGAGACCGTTTCTTGGGTTCATGATAGATATCTTCTTCTGCAAAGCCCAAGTCCACAAACTCCAGTACAATTGGTGGTTTTTGTTTTGAGAACATCGTAATTGCAGAAACGACGGCAGCAATTTCGTTCACCAAGGCATGGTACAAGGGATTTTTGCTGCCAAACAAAAAGTCACTGGAAAGTGTAGACTCATACATGAGCAAGCTGTTGATGCAACCTTTGATTTGAGTCAAGGTGGTGGTAAGAATACCAAGAAGCGCAGGGTCCATGTTGTCGCTTAAGGTTGGTTTCGACTCGCTCATAAAATCGAGCAACTGGTTTTCCTGAGAGCCCAAGACGTTGATGACATCCTTCCACAATGTACTGTACTGGTGGAAAATGGTTGCCTTTGTCGAGGTATGCAAGACCAAATCGCTTACTGCGCTGATTTTATGATCTAAAAGTTCAACAATAGGCTCCAAGTCGAGCTTTTCGT
This sequence comes from Kodamaea neixiangensis, assembly GCA_030565385.1. Classification (NCBI taxonomy): domain Eukaryota; kingdom Fungi; phylum Ascomycota; class Pichiomycetes; order Serinales; family Debaryomycetaceae; genus Kodamaea; species Kodamaea neixiangensis. The sequence goes on along the minus strand of JAJMBT010000002.1, from coordinate 355,165 downwards.
GGATGGTGTTGGTGTGGTCGTCCACCACTCTTGGCTGGCGCTTTGTTTGGGGGTCTTGTCTCAACTGGTTACCAAACGATTCTTTCAACCTGGCAACTATCTCGCGGATCCGATGTATCACCTTGACGGACAGCTCTGCTCCTCTTTCGTATCCTTTCTCGTACGCCGAGGGTCCGTGGCCATGGTTGTAGTCTTCTTTGTCCTTGGTTTCTGAAACCAACAGTGGAGGGGAGTCGTCTGGAATCTCGAATGCTTGCATTCCCATGACATTTGGTGTTTCTTTCGGCTCTTCTTTCGGTTCTTCTTTAGGTTTGGGGTCGTTTTTGGTGTATCCATTCATAAACGTCACATCAACAGGAACATTCCTGATGAACCCACTCATATCTTCTGTTTCATTATTAAGCTGTAGGTACTCTAGGATCGTCTCCTTACCCTGCACCTCTAGGTTTCTGAACAACTCCACGTATTTGGCTGTTCTACTTTCTAGCACCGAGCTCGTTGTGTCGATTTCTTTATTCAATGCCTCCTTTTTCAGTCGAAGCAGTGATAGTCTTGTTTCCAAGTCGTCGATATCCGCATCCACTACCTTTGATTCGTCCAATAAGTTAGCCAACTTGAGTCCATACTTGTTGCTCTCTGGGTTCTTGATAGAGCGGATCTTGTCTAGCAACTTGTTTCTGCGCAGATTCCACTTGTCGAAGGTATTGAAGAGCTCCTCGGTGCGTGCAATATCTGCGGAGTAGATTTCGTTCAACGAGTAGTAGTTTTCCGAAATCTGCTCAAAGTTCTGTGCAATCATCTGTCTGATTCTTCCCAAGTGGGGATCGCCTTCTCGTAAGAAAAGCTCGTGGTTCTGGACATTATGGTTGATCTCCTTGAACAAGACCTTGTTTTTGTTCGTTAGGAACTGGAGAGGCGATTCTTCGCCCTGGTGGTGATCGCTGTGAATGTTTCCTGCTGCCTTGGGGAACTTTATAGTCTCGTAAAGAGATTCTTTGACACTGGTTTCAAGCTGGATCGTGTTATCCATATGCACTTCTTCGATAGATGCCTCATCATCTGAAAGGATTTTCGATGGGTTCAGAAAGAACTCGTTCTCGGGGATCTTCTTGGATATGTTGAGTGACTGGCTGCTGTCTGTAGCTGGATATAGAAGTAGTTCGGATGGATCTTCATCCTCGTCATGATCCGACTCCAGGGCTATTTCGGGAAGTAGCGACATCTTGCTGGCTTGCTGTCGAGAAGGTTGGCCCCGAGGTATAACCACAGTGGACTGTAGATTTACTGATTCAAAGATGTCTTCCTCTGGCATTCTTGGTGTGGCGATATCCTTATCTTTTTTTGGTTTAAGCTGCGAAATCTAAAGCTGATGCCAGTGAGTGACGTCAAATGATCGATGCGACGGAATTACAGAACGAGATGTGGAGAAATGCACGGGTGTGTGAAATGCACTAGACAAGAACGGTCAACTGAATGAGAGGCATAACAGAGTGCTGCCAAATATCTAATATGAGATGTGTCAAGAGCACTAGCTATGATCTCACATGGACACTGAATGCAGTGTGTTTATGTAAGAAGATTATATCAAAGAGATAAAGTCATTCATAAGTTAAGACATTAGACACCTTTAAAAAGCTACTATGAGTATCATGGCGAAAACATTCCAATGTTGCAAACTGATTTGAACAAGATCTGGCACTTGAGATGTAAAAAAGTATCAAATCAAATATCACACCTGATCAAATATCAAGATTTAAGATTTTGAGTTCCAATATTCTTCTTACGCGACGTTCCTTACCAACTTTTGTTCAGCTTTACACATCGCACCAGACTACGCGTTCGTCACATATCAAATCACACTAGCACACGTTCGTTAACTCCATATCATACCACCACACGTCGTTATACATGAAAATCTTATGCGTGGCTGAGAAACCATCAATAGCAAAAGAGGTAGCGCGTATATTGAGCGGAGGGCGCACCACGACGCGCAAAGGACCCTCCAAGTATAACTTGAACTTCGACTTTGACTTTGAGTTCCCCAATGCTGGCGTTTGCCAGGTAACTATGACACTGGTCTTGGGTCATTTGATGGGCATAGAGTATCCTCCCAATGGCTACAAGTGGGGCCAGTGTTCTGCTGGGCGTCTATTGGACGCGCCGCTAGTTGACATAGTAGTGCAGAAAGAGGTGCAGAAGAACATAGCAGCAGAAGCTCGTTCGCTGGACCGTTTGTTCATCTGGACAGACTGCGATAGAGAAGGAGAATACATTGGATACGAGATTTTTCAAGCAGCCAAGCAGGGCAACCCACGAATAGAAATCGACAGTGTATGGAGAAGCCGGTTCTCACATCTTGAAAGAGCCCATGTGTTACAGGCTGCAAGGAACCCGATAAATCTAGACATGCGGGCTGTCAAGGCTGTAGGCTGCCGAATCGCTATTGATTTCAAGGTGGGGACCAGCTTTACGCGTCTTTTCACTGATATGTTGAAACAACTGCAGATAGTGGGGCCAAAAGACGTGGTGTCGTACGGCACATGCCAATTCCCAACCTTGGGGTTCATTGTTGACCGCTACAAACGCGTCAAGAACTTTGTTCCTGAAAACTTCTGGTACATATCGTTGGACATAAGGAAAGAACTGCTGCTGGATAGCACAACCAAACAGAAAGTCGTGCTAAGCTGGACGAGAAATCACTTTTTTGACAGACTCTTTGTGTTCGTGCTATACCAGCAATGCCTCCAGCATGATTTTGCACAGGTCTGCAAACTAGAACTGAAAAGAACCACAAACTACAAACCACTCCCACTCACAACCGTCGAGCTACAGAAAGAATGTTCACGAGTCTTCAAAATGAGCGCCAAGCGAGCGTTGGACGCAGCGGAAAAGTTGTACAACAAGGGCTACATATCTTACCCAAGAACCGAAACCAACAAGTTTCCACACACAATGGACTTTCAGGGTGTAATAGCAAAACATAACAACGACTCAAGATGGGGACAATATGCAACCTCTCTCTCAGAGGGTGGATTGTTTGAAAGACCCAGAGAGGGCAAGAACGATGACAAGGCACATCCAGCTATACATCCCGTGAATTACGTAGATGTGAATCTCTTGGAAACGGCAGACCAGAAGAAGGTTTACGAGTATGTGGTGCGGCGATTCCTCGCTTGTTGCTCCAAGGACGCTGTTGGAGAACAAACCACAGTCACCTTGCAATGGGGTGACGAATTCTTCACCACATCTGGACTCATTGTGTTGGAACGCAACTACTTGGACATCTTCGTCTACAGAAAGTGGGAATCTTCGAAGGAGCTTCCGCGCTTCACTGAGGGCGAGATGATAAAGGTGTCGAGTGGGCAAATGAAAGAAGGCAAAACAAGTCCTCCTAAACACATGACAGAAACTGAGTTAATTGCATTGATGGACGCCAACGGTATTGGCACAGATGCTACCATCGCAGAGCACATTGAAAAGGTTACTCTGCGAAACTATATTGCTAAAATGAAGCAGTCGTCCGTGGAGTACTTGCTTCCAACACCCCTTGGAATGGGCTTAATAGAAGGTCTTGATCTGTTGGACTTCAACAACGTCTCGCTATCAAAGCCATTTTTACGCAGAGAATTAGACAGCAGATTGCAGGATATCGTTGATGGAAGAGCCACAGAGGATGTTGTGCTAGAAGAGGTGATCCAGTTGTACAAGCATGCGTTTTCTGTTGCAGCAAGGGATGCTGCTAAGTTGAAGCAGACATGTAGCGATTTAATACGAGCACATGGATAATTTTATTGACAACTGTTTTCGCAGTAGCCTTTCAGAGACTGATACATCATTCAATATCAAGACTGATACTTTGCTCCGCCCCGTGCAACTTAACCTTGGGTACCCCTACGCAAGCACTAATAATTTTCAAACTTGATTTTTTGCACCCATTAGGGACCCTTAGTTTTATAGATCCTAATAGAATCATAAGTGACCAAAGCCACTCGCTTGTAGTACAACATCCAAGAATTTCTAAAGATTCATGTGAAAAGGAGCAGCTTGGGACCAGTTTAGGATACTTTGCAGTGAGAAACTAGCACGAGACGCTCGAAACCTTGTTATTCAACTAGTCTTATTCAACCCCATCAGCCTTTTTACCTCCTTTAAGGTTTAATCGGGAGTGAGTTGTAAGCAAACACTATCTTGATTTGCATCAGGGGTAAATCTCCTATCAACTTAATGATTGTATATATACGGAGACGATTCAATAAAAGCACAATAATACGGAAATGATGAACATAGGCTACAAAAAAGCGAAGATTGCGATATTTGGTATTTCTGGGGCTCTTGGAACAACGGTTCTTGAAGCATTGACCTCACCTAAGTTTTCCAAGAAAGTTGAGTTTCCGATCAAGATTGTAACTCGTAAGAATTTGAAGTCCAATGACAAAGTTGAGTATATTCATTGCGATCTTTCTGACACTGAAGAACTTGCGTCCAAATTAGTTGGAACAGACGTGTTCATTGAGCTAGTTCTGTCGAATGCAAGGTTGTTTGCATTACTTGAAGATTTGGCTGTTCGTGTCAAGCCTCGACTTTTCATTCCATCGCAGTTTGGTAACAACGTCCCTGCAGTTCAAAAGATAGCTCCAGGGTTTTTGAAGGAGAAGCTCGATCATTCCAACAACTTGAGAAAGGCTGGCATTAAAACCGTTGACATTTTGGTGTCTGTGTTTGCTGTTTCAGACGGCCTCTTGTATGAGATAGTTGACCACGCTGGAATTGATAGCACCAACAACACCTATATCTTGAGAGGAGACATTGACCAGGAAGTTGCAATCTCCAGGGTGGGCGACATCGCCAAGACTGTTGCTTCTGTTGTGACAGCAGCGGACTATACTAAGCTTCCAGACACAATCAGTATTTCAAGTGACGTAGTCACGATCAGAGATATCATTGATAGGTACGAGGAGAACCACGATTTGACCTTGAAACAGGTTGGTTCGTTTACTGCTGAGGAGACCTTGAGGGAGTTCCAGCACGAATGGGCTAAAGGATACGATCCTGAAAAGTTCTTCTATTATTTGCACGTCTTGACCTCGCAGGGATTACATGCTGATCCTGGAAAGCACAGGGAGTATGTCAATCCAAATGAAACCTTATGGAAGTGGGAGCTGTATTAGGCTCATGTTATCTCTCAGATCTTTGATCAATTTAGTGTGTTCAATTCTTCTTTAGCATCTCGAATATGAAGTTTTGCTATTCTATTGTAATCATTTAGATTCAATTGCAACTGAACATTAAGTTCTCATGGCAGGGATATGTTGCACCTTTCAACCTCAAGAATAATCCAATCAACAATCCAAAGTCTCTTGAATTTTGAACCTCCTTTGCATTCTTGACATTTCCATTTTCAAATTAAATTTCATATCAAAATCAGATTCAAACAACTTTTTGGTCCCCATTACAACAACCAGTTCTGCTTCACACACCCCCATGGCAGGTCAGCCTTGCAAATTCTATGCTCAAGGAAAGTGTAAATTTGGAGACAGGTGTAGAAACGAGCATGGCAACATGGCAAACTTCGGCAACAACTCATCCAATGGTTTTGGCTCATCGTCGCTGAGCAATGGTTTTGGTGGAGGTGCAGGTTCAGCATTTGGCAACTCGGGGTCAGGCAACCCTCTGTTTGGGAGCTCTGGGTTTGGCAACGCATCTGCCAGTTCAGGATTTGCAAAGTCGGGTTTTGGAGGTTCTTCTGGCTTTAGTGCAGCACCCTCAGGTTCAGGCGCAGGCTTCGGTAGCTCAGGCTTTGGAGCCTTCAGTCAGAATAAATCTAATGCGGGAGCATTTGGACAAGCAGGTTTTGGCACTCAGAGCACTTCTGGCTCAGCATCTGGTGGTTTCGGAAACCAATCTGGGGGAGCCTTTGGAAATGCTGGGTTTGGTAGTAGTGGATTCGGACAAACGAGTACAGCCAGCCCCTTCGGTGCAGCTTCAGGCTCTTCGAATCCATTCGGAGGCAACACCAACGGCACCACGTCTGCCTTTGGAGCTAATAACACCGCATCAGCCTTTGGAGCGCAGCCCACTTCATCTGCCTTTGGTGCACAATCTACTGCATCACCGTTTGGAGGTCAACCAAACAACACATCTGCCTTTGGTACAAGTAACAATTCGGCTGCCTTTGGAGCGCCAGCTAACAAAACGTCATCTCCCTTTGGAGCACAACCAAGTAACCAGGCATCACCTTTTGGAGGACAAGCGAACAATAATGCGTTTGGATCGACAACAAATAACAAGCCGTCCCCCTTTGGATCTACTGCAAACAACAACTCTCCTTTTGGAGGCTCCAGCAATACTGCTTCTCCGTTTGGCTCTGCCCCAGGGTCGAAGCCAGCAAGCTCGCCTTTTGAGTCCACAAACAACGCAAACGGCTCAGGGTTTGGTTCCAGTGGGTTTGGAAGCAATAATAGTGCATTTGGTGCCGCTGCCCTGACTGGGGCTGCTGCACCATTTGGTAAAGCAGCCACCTCTTCATTTGGAAACAGTGGATTTGGGACAGGTGGTGCCCTTGGTGGTAATACAACTACAGCGTCTCCATTTGGAGCTACCCAAAGTCCATTCGGACAAGCATCAGGAACCGCAAATACTAATGGTGGATTCAATTCTTCTGCAAACGATGAAGAACTCTCTAAACTTGATCCTAAAGCATTAGAACAGTATAAGGCGGAGGCATTCACAATAGGAATGGTTCCTGAATTGCCACCACCACAAGCACTTTGTAACTGAGTGAGCAGTTTGAATGGCTCTTCGGACAGCTTACCATCATTTAATTGTTAGACAGTTGACAGTTAGACAGTTGAAAAGTCAGTCTGGACGGCTGCATGGTGAGTAGCAAACTCGAAATTAAGGCAGTATCACGAATGTCTTGTCCACATCATAATAGTTTTAGTAGGAAGAACTTTTTAATTGTATAGTAGAGTATAACAAAATCAATAATTTTAAATTTGAAGATGTAGTTAGCATCATAACCAAATTCTCACGTTAAATACCAGACTCCTGTGTGTTTATCACGTCAATTACCAGACTCCTGTGTATTCCCTATCCTCAAATCCTGTGCCCATGGCAGTTGTATCCATAACCATTTTCGCAGCCATCGATTATTGAAGTTTCAAAAAAACTAAAATCAATATAGGTGTGGTTGAAAGAGACACTGGTATTCTACTCAATTCACCATCCTATTCCCTCAAAAGTACTAGACTCCATACGCGCATTGTCAGTACTAAGGGCCCACCACAAAAATCTAACCAATAATTCGTTCATTCGACAGGCACAGACTATGATTTGCATTGAATGCAATTACCAAGGAATAGAAAGATTGTACTCAAAGTACAAGTCAGAGTATATCAGGCTCACCATATGCCCCCAGTGCAACCGTGTCTCAGACAAGTATATCGAATTCGACAGCGTCATATTGTCGCTCGATATCATGCTCTTGAAGGGCCCTGCTTACAGACACTTGGCATATAATGTGATAGAGGCAGAGATACTGAAAGACGGAGGAAAGACTGATGACAGCGAAGTGACTGACGACAAAGTAACTGAGAACAAAGCGCCTGAGAAATGGCTGGTTCGTGGGTTCTTCTCAAGATATAGAAGTTTGGTACGACTTGTCGTATTAGTGGTACTCTTTGATGTGTATCTAACCTGGGCACGAGAGGAAAAGAAACAACTTCATTCGCTTGCAATCAGTTATGTCTTCCAGCTGAACTTGTTTCCACAGTACTTATTCTTCCTTCTAAAGCTGATAACTGAACAGTTCACATTCAATTTCACGATCCAATTGGTGTTCCGTAAATTATTGAACTGGGGAACGGTACCAAACAAAAACTTGCGCGATGATCTTCAAAGAGGCTACAGGGTTTCCGTTCTACTAACCACTGTTTTGGTTGCTTCGTCGATAAAGCTCTTTCCAATCCTTATGCTAATTTGGCCGTATGACTCAACCACGATATCTAGCTGGTTAATCAATTCAGTTGCCATATTGAACACTATCGAAGCAGTACGACTTGTGACTTTCAAACCTTATATTGTCATCAGCTTGGTGGTGTTTATCTCTTTGGTAATGCAAATGCTTCTTACCACATGTATTATGAGCTTGGTTATCAGTTTGTTTTCCAAAATGCCCTTCAACGAGTTAATTTTGAACGAGTATATGGGGTTTAGGCACCAGGTCAAAGGATTGGAACAAGTGTTGTATAAGTTCGTACTTGAAGGGCTTTCGAATGCTGAATGAATACTAATTAAGATACAACTGTTTTAATGGATAGAAAATAGCGTTTCTTCCATAACGTAAATAGCATCTACTAGTTTATCTCTGGAACGAGAAAGTTCTATGCTATAAGCTACTCCAAAATTATATGTATTAATTCGACACAGTCTTAACAAGCGAAAGTCTAAATAAATATGGTCTATCTTGCATGTTGGCCTCAATAATCCCACTTTTCAAACGACTCGGCCTTCTTGATACTGACTCCATTCTTTCCGATCATTATAACATCATCTCCCTCTAATGCTATCAATGGGCCGTCCAAGTCACCAATCAAGTTTGGGAAATCATACGTCTTGTTCAATTCTCTCCGCTCATCCAATGTCCTTTCATTTCCAAACTCTTCGTCATTTTCTCTCCTCTCGTTGTTCTCTATCGAGCGGAGTGCAATGAAAATGGATAATGGAATGTAGTTTGTTTGGAATATCCATAATGCAGAAAGTGTAATTAAAGGTAACGGTGCGAGGAAGGACGCACAGGTGTAGGCTTTTTGTAATATTAAAGTCCCCACCATAGTCAATTGGAATATCAACAATCCCAAGACTATTCTTCTGAAGACCAAAGGCCATACTTTGCCTGTTGAGTGTGGAGGGTGTACGCACGCATACAACAACTGGTACTTGCAAACAAAGAATCCGATGATAAAGTAAACTAGCCCTGCACTTAAAATCTTGGTTGACATTACGGAGTAAACAATCGTAATGATGAATATTAAAATTGGCTGTGGCAACTGTAAACCAAAGTTGAATACAGGAGGCTTGCAGAGCTTAAGCTCATCGCGTGGAGTTTTGCACCAGATCCAACTACTTAAAGGGAACTTAATCAAGTTTCCCAATAGTAATAGTTTGTATGGGAATATTCCCAAACCCTGTAAGATGATCAAGTCGACATAAAACAACGAGAGATCTCTCAAGGACTGGGCCAACTGTGCTGCAATCTTCGTAGTTTCGCTCAACAGGGCTGTACCAAACAAGGTGAATACTAAAAACAAGTTCACAAAAATGTAGAAGAAGTTTTTCAGGACCAGAGAAAGCTCCTCGTCGCTGTGCGAGGTGAACCCTTGTTTGGCAGATATCCAGATGTAGAAGAAGGGGACTATTATGTTCATAATAGTAAATAAATATGTTGGAAGGAGCCCGGTGATCAAAGCTTCGGCCCACTTGTTCTTTTTCAATAACTCGCCTAGTTTTGGCCATACCCGAGATATTGACTTTATGTTAAGAAAGTTAGCCAAGTACCCTACTGGAATAACCAAAAGCAAACTGCAGATACCGATCATTGCTGTCACAAGAACGATTCTCGTGTTACGCTCCTGGCGTGAAAGACACAAATTGTTCCATCTAATATCGTGTGGTGCAGGTGCAAGGTTCGTGATTAAATGGTTAACTTTGGGATCCAAAACTGCCTGTGCAATCATCTGAGCTTGAGCCACAGATTTCATAGTGATGAAAGCAACAGAGGTGGCTGGGTATTCTTTTTTGCGGGCACGAATGATTTCCTCATCTAAGGTGTCTAATTGTTCGGTAAAGTAGGTTATTGCATCCACTTCTGGTCCAAAAAGTCCAAGGAACCCTGTCTTGTGTGTAGGTCTTTTGAGGTCCTCTGCAAACAGGTTCGACTCAGAAGGTTGTTGAATGATTTCAGTGATTTGCTCGATAATGCTTTGGGCTTCGCTTGTTGGTGAATCCGGTCCTTCATCCTCTTCCTCTGGTGGATCGTCTCTGTATCTATTCAAATTGAAACGATCGCCAACGGTTTGATGTAAGCTCAGTGACAACAAGTCATTCTTACTCACAATCCCATTCTTAGTCAAGTATTCCACCCAATACACTTCCAACTTTCTAAGAATCTTTTTGCGCTGACTGAATAATTCATTCAAGCTGGTCCATTCTTTGACAAGAACTATTTTGTCTACTTCTCCAATCCCCAAGTTATCGATGTGCCTTTTCAAGTCTTCTTCGTCTCTCAATATAGGTGGAATTCCAGAGAGTTTTATGGTTCTGTCTGTAATCGACTTTTGTCTCCCCAAATAAGCTTGCCGCATGTTGATGATCTTGATGGTTTGCTGGAATAGAAAGTAGCTGACCACAAATGTGAAGACATATGTGAAGACAGTGTATATCCACAAGTACCCCTTGAAACTTCGTCCTGAAAGAGCATCAAAAAACCAAAACACTTTGGTTGCGACTTGTTCGTCTTCATCAGAGTCATCCGGGTAGTCCTGGTCAACCCGGCCGGTGAACTTGTATCTGATTGGAGATATTATCGTGATAGTAAACAAGACACACACAGTCAAGATTTTGATGCACATTTTGAAGAAACCCAAGAAGACCACTGCGTCCAACCCAGCGTAGTCTAGGATTTGCTGCTCGCTGATCGAATATACAATAGGGATCCATCCGAAAAGCGAATTTGCTGGGATTCTGGGAAGCTTCTGCCTCAGTGATGAATGCAAGTAGTTGATGTTGACATGGTTGAAGTTAGCAACATAGATCTTAGGGTACTTCACACGTAGAAAGGAGAATGTAAGGAAAGCAGAAAGCCCCAAGACAAGTGCTATACCGATCTGGAAGCTTGCAACTCGTGCCCCTATAGGCTTGTAATTACCACTCCCATGGTTGGGTTCGCTATTCGCGATATCAGAGAGCTGATCTATTAGATGGCTCATGTGATTTTGTTGGTCTAAGAAATATGTGGCAAACAATCGTGAATGTTTCTCCTTTTAAGTCGCATACTTTTGCTAATCAGATCAAATCGCTTAACTTTTGCTATCAGATCACGAAGGTTTCGCTTTTGGCTATGAGATGGGATTCTACAAATTCATCAATAAGAGCACCCTCCTTCAGGAAGCAGACTGCACCAGTTAATGTATCGCTTTCTAAGTGAGAATGGGTATCACTTAGCTGACCTGCCCCCATGCTTGCGATTGTACGCGTGTGTCACTTCTCTTCCCACTTGCAGAGCAATAGGCTCAGGATCATCTTCTTCTGGGTCTTCTGGTTCTTCTGGGTCTTCATCCACTTCTTCTTCAATAGGCAAAGTCGAAACATTATTAATCGTCGTCTTACTCTCTCGTGCCATCATTATTGAGTATGACATTTATCGAGTGGGCTGTTCACTTGCCGCTCTTTTGGCCACGGAAAATGGTCTTGAAATCCAACTGGAAATGTGACTCGATCTTCAAAACTTCTGCCTTGAAAGTTGCATGGTGTATTTCAAGGTAAATTTCACTGTAGTCATCAAGGCGTTTCAAACAAGACTGAAAACAATTGTGGGCCGGCCGTAACTCTTCAGATGCGAAAGCCAAGTTGAATTCAACGCGATCAAAGGACTCGCGAAAACACTCTTCCTTTGCTTTGGGCTTAATCACTTTGACTGTAGTGGCGACTCGTGAATCAGTTACAAATTCAGGAATAAAACAGACTTCAACACGGCCAATCTTTTGACAATTGACTCCCCCGTGCATGAGCTACGGTGAACGATGTTATTTAGATCATGGAACCATGTCTCCACGCGATACCGCTCGTCCTCTTTCTGCCACTTCCCAGACTCCATAAGTAACTGCAAAAAAATCACCATAAAATAGATTAAGAGCGGAGTCAGAACTGGAGGATCATTTGCGGTACGGGTCTTTCGATGTATAATACGTTACATAAGCCAAAGTAGTTCGCCTCGTAGTTTCCAGAGATCACGAGCATACCGGGTTCACATATAGCTGATAATTCTAGCAGGCTCACCTTACTCGAGACAGATACAATTGACACACACAATTCAATGAATACTATTGGCAAGATTTAGGTTCTGGAGCATGCAACAAATTTCCTCTTTGGACTTGCTGCTCACTAGAGAATTGGGAGTGATACACTGAATTCAAAAGTGATGAGCAGAAGTGGTCATTTTATATCAAGGCTTTGAACCTTAATCAATACAATCTACGATTCTTTGTCCTCTTATTGAATATGACCTACTAGACATTAAGACCTAGTTAGTTATTCGAAGATAGAATCCCTTATGTTGGGTTTTGGTGGCTATGATGTAGTGTGAAGTACTTGTACTGAACTACTAAAAAACTAGGACTGGACAGTAGGACCAGTCGGGTTTATGTAGACATCTGGTAGCTCCTCGTCGCCTACATTACGGCACCACATGCCAAAGTAATGCCATACGACGATACTGAATGTGTACATATCGTCCATACCTAATGTATGCATAGCGACCACTCCAAACCGTCCACTATAAGGTATGCAGGATCCACACATCTGTACCGGCAGTCGCACAATCCTACTCCTTAGGCAATGAACTTAGATTGGTCCTTCGACCTAGCAATTTAGGTGACAAGTATTTTGCTTCTTGTGGCTGCAAATTCTGCAGCCAAACTTTGACGTATGCAACTTTGTAAGCTACCAATAAAACGAGACAAACACAAACTAGATCTCAACTAACACATTCACAATCAAGTTAATTAACGCGGCACAATCGCAGCCAAGGGTTAGCGTTGATAAAGTTGCAGATCACTGTTACGCGTAGCCGATAAGGGAAGTTAGAGGTGTTAGTGTCTAGAGGTGTGACATTCACAAAATAATCTTAGACAGCAGGCAGTTCGGTCTGTTCCAACTTCTAGTTTTCGGTGAGATTTGCTTTAAAAAGCATGATAGCAATGCATGCAAGTAATATTCACTGCTGGCTAAAATCAGGAGTGGCCGTTCAACAGCAAAGTGAAACAAATTAGTTGGATGGAAATGTTATGAGTAAGACCACCAGAAATCGTATTAAATTCAAATCATGTGACCACGCTCACAAGCTTTGAAGGCACATGCCCCATATTCTCCATCCACATTCTCTCAACTTCTCCACTCAAACCCTCCCACTTCCTCCACCTAAAATCTCCCACCTACTCCAACCACGGCAACTAGATTCTTCTCAATTTACGCTACTCAAAACATGCATGGGATTCAACAAGTACCCTTAATGTTCATTCTATTTTTACTTCGATTATATACTGATGTCACTTCGAACCAGAAGTTTGACACAACTGTTAATCTGAAACAGCCCAGATAGTTGAAACCAGAACCCTTTGTCATGAGCATGCTTAGAAAATTAAAAATAGTACTTTGTCTCATACTCACTTAGAGCATGTTTAACCGAATACTTGAAGAAGCCTGTCGGGGCTCTAAATATAAAGCACCTTCTACGCTTTAAACATGTACATTAGGGACTTCAAACTCATGGACCTTCCACGCTTACCAGTTAAAATCCCTCATTGCTTTATCATTACGTGTGGTATTCTATAGTCTATTAATCACTTTCTTGTCTACAAACTCGAAGCCTAATTTTTTTAGCACCAATTGCTGCAAAGTCTATCAATTTTATTTGCACCCCAGTGCATACTGGTGAAACAACGAAAACCTAGAAAAGTGGGTTCAGCGAATTTCGCTGCTATTGTGTATACTGAAATGGAGGCAGAGCACTCCCCCGTCTTGAATTCTCGGATTCTGGAACGGGTTGATGTGGGTGGAGTGCACTCGAGCTCGCTGAAGTCGATGGTGCCATGGAACTGGAGAATCCCGTTGGGTGCAAATGTGTCAGTCTAGGAGCAGGGCCTCCCTGATAATGCGTTCGATCGTCTAATGCCCTGGTTGCCCTTTCTATCTTCACGTCGGTCTCCTTCCTTAAAGCATCGTGCATGTTGCTTATTTTAAGGTCAAAATTCTCGTTCTGGTAGTTGAGGTTGTTGGCAAAGGTTTTCAATTTGTAGTCCACCTCGTAGCGAAAGTCCTGCATTTCTTTACGGAGCTCGCTCAATATCATGTTTCCCTCGTTCTGGGATTCAATCAATTGTTCTATAAGTTCGTGATACCCTGGTGCAGTCAGTCTGGGTTTATCGTGCAAGTGTGGCCTTTTGTAAGAGGCTTGGTAGTATGGGTCTGGGTGGTATTCTGGGTGTTCCGGATATGGACCTTGGGGTGGCGGAGGAGCCTGTGTGAGTGGAAGTCCAGATCCAGATGGAACGGGTCCGGGGCCAGGTACTGGGACTGGCCCTGGAACTGGTCCTGGTCCTTGTTGAATAGGTCCTGGTCCTGATATACCAGATATACTAGAAATAGTAGGTCCTGAGATTGCCGAGCCGATTCCCGAGAGTGGGCCGGCCATGTTTGGGACACCGACATTAGTTGGTATTCCAGCGGGAGGTATTGAAGAGGGCACTGGGCCTCCTAATGATGGTGGTCCTGGTCCAGTAGAATGCATTAACCTTCTTTTGGAGGATGTTTCTCCATCATCATCGTCCTCAGCTCCTTTCTTTAGCAGACTGCCATATCGTCCGTGTTCAATAATAGGCATCTGCTCCACAGGTATTACGAACTTGTTCTGCTCCCTTCCTCCTTTTTTCATGTTTAGATGTTCGTTGAGGTTTATTAGTAAATGTTCATTCTCATTGAGGTTCATCTCAGCCAAAGCATTTGGTTCGTTTAACAACTTCTTCTCGAGGTTGGAGCGTAACACTTTGAACCTGTTGTTGATTGTACGAGTCTGTATGATATTCGAGTTGAAATGCAGATTGAATTCGTTCAACACTACCTCCCATGTTTTTATTGTGTTTCCTCTGGTGAACAAATCGTCCCTATACTTGTAGATTAGCTCCAACAAGAAATTGTCCGAGTCATAGGTGAACTGGAATATGCTTCTTTTATTTACAGACAACCTGCCTCCGGTTTCTGGTTTGTCTTTGGTGTCAGACTCCTTTTGTTTTTCATCCTTATCCTTCAGCCTTTTACGAGAATCACTTGGATCATTATTATTTCGATCTCCAGATAATACGGGGTCTGTAACGTTTGCCTCGCGCATTTTCTCTTCTGTTTCGTTCACACCCTGGAATTGTACGTTGGAATTGTCTCCTTGGTGTTGCTGCGGCTGTATCTGTTGCTGCTGCTGTACCTGGGGTTGTTGATGCTGTTGTTGTTGCTGCTGCTGCTGTTGTTGTTGTTGCTGCTGCTGCTGCTGTTGCTGTTGTTGTGGCTGCTGCTGCTGATGATGCAGTGACTGTTGCTTGAACAATTCATTTCCTCGGTTGGGGAACATCTATACGAACATCTATGAGCAATCCCACGACTACCAAAATTCTGAATCGAAGAAGAAGTGGTGTCCCTTTTGTATTTGTGAATTCTCAGGCACAAGCCAAATCCGGAGGGCACCCAAGAATCTAGATTAAGTGCAATACCCTAATTTTAAAATATTGTGGAATTTGAGTTGGAGGTTTGTGGAGTTGCGCTGATTGCATTTCGCTACTGGGTTGACATTTGCGAGCCTTGCGTATCTGCTAGGGAGAGGGGTTGAATAGTTCCTTAAAACGCTTTAGAGTTGGCCATGTTTCTGGAAGCCCATGCGAGTGTCAAGTGTAAAAAATAATCCGGCATCCATTTGCAGTCAAACGAAAAGTTATACGCAATCCAAGGATTTAGTGGATCATAAAACCGATTGTCGAAAATATGGAGTTGGCGATACGGATTCGAGAAGGTCTTCCACAAGCCTCAAAAGCTTGTGGGTGAAGTGTTTACCTCATCGCCGGCGCCTGGACACCACGACTGCAGTAGTATTAATAAGGTTTTGCAGCCTCCGGCTAACAGACTCATGCAGTGGTCGAGGAGTGGACGCACGTCAACGTGCGCAGAATCAGCCGCAAAAAGCGTGTGGAAAATGTGTCTCTTGCTGGTGGCTGGCTGTGTATCGTTCGTAATGACATGTAGGGGCTCTAAAAGCTTAAATTAAGAGGCTTGTGAGAATCCTTCCCAGATAGAGTGCAATTAGTGATTATTGGTAACTGAGTTCTGGGCAAGTTTGACGGGCAGGAACCTAGAAGTCTATTTGTAAAACGGGCAGCCCCACTTGCTCCAGGGGTGCTTTGTGGTCCGCTCGTGGAGGCCCCCACTGATCGATGACTAACGTCAACTTTGTTGGGCGAAGAATATCATAGTTACAAAATCAGCAGTACGAACAAGCCTTATATCACTGCTCCCATCATCATCGCTCCGCCTACAGGCCAATGGTTCGCAATCCTCCGTATTTTTTTTCTGGCTATTTACATCTCCATATGTACTGCAACAATCAAAGACCCTGTGACATGTGAAGTGACACGTTTGGTCTGTGATGTTTAAGTTTTAGCAGGGCTTTATTGTGTGGGAGCTCTGCAAGTTAACCGAGTGGTTTGCGTCTCTGCTCTTGAATGACCTGATAATTGGTGAGATTAAAGTTTATAAGCGTGGACTGCGTCTTGTGTCTTTTACCTAATTTTGCCTTTAGTCTTGGTGCTTCTCAGAGTGTTGACAATTACGGTCCCGTTTCGACAATAATAAGATTAAAGGCAGAGCCCGAAGGTGCAGTTTCGTCATCAGGGGTCGCGGCTTCTCTTGTCTGCCTGCCTTTACCGGGGTACACTTCCGCTCCATGCATTGCGTGTTATGTATTCTTTCCAAATGTAGTGCCATCTCTATGAAGAATCTTTAATATCTGCACTACTCCATTGCCTCTTCTGTGGAGTGGAACAAACAATCATCATCGTCGTCTTCTCCCTCAAGTGGTTGTTCCGAATTAGGCTGTGATAATCACGACCTTTTGAAAGGTTAGAATACCAATTACAAAATGGATAATGTTGGGCAGATGTGAGTGATCTCATCAAATGAATTTCATCGATGCGTTTGTACTTACACCTTAAAGGCTTGGGGAGGTGATGGGTTGCTTCCTTCTAACGCATCCCCTGGCTAGTCCCAAACCAGTGACCGTATTTTTTTGTTGTTGTGAATCTGTTCGCTTGTGTACTCATTTGGCTGCAAATAACTGTATCAGGTGTAAGCGCAGTTAAAGCTTAAGAATCGTCGAGCTGAACTCGTTTAATAAAAACCCCAAAACATGCATCGAGGTTACCTTAAGCATAATCCAGAAGACGTGAAGGGCTCTCGCCACTTTTTGGGTGCCTTCTCTGGCATATGCAACATCAGATTTGAAAAATATACAAAGCATTGTTTATACGAGATTCATGTAGAGAGAACATCCACAAACTAAAAGTTTGAAGAACCCTCGAGATTCGTTCTGATCAGGATGGTATGATCCAGTATCAGCCAACCTAGACCTCGTAAGCGATACCTTTCTGCCGTCAACTCCGTATCTGTTGAGAAATAAACTTCACGCGTCCAAGGCGATCAACACTCCAACAATAAGTTGGAGGTACTCCATTTAAGTTTGAGAACTTCTGGATTGGGACATAGTACGACTAGTGCAGACCCATCCATGGCATTTGACTGAGGCGTGGTTACTTGTTTCTCGTGGACGCAATCAATGCAATACATCTACTCTTCACAATCCCTAATCCGAGGAATCCCTAAGCCGAAGAAAGGGTCGTGGAAAAAAAATAACAGACAAACACAACGGGCGATGAGCTCGTACGTTTACACGAAACGGTTTATAGATGGACAGATCCGTGAACTTGGCAAGCCACTCGAGGTGACTGAGGGGTTGCGGAGGACTTTAGATAGGCAGAATGATCCAAGCATACTTGGAAACCTGAAAGCGGGGGAGATCACTCCCGTCGAGTTGAACAAGATTCTTGCAAAGGTGAATCTAAAGATAAAACGTCACAACTCTAAGGTATTCAATGGACAAGTCACTAATCAAATCGTACAGCAGGTTCTAATAGTGGAATCAGACAAGTTGGCTTCAGTTAATGAACAATTGATCAAAATAAATTCCTTGGTGGGACCACTCTTGGTGCCTGATTTCAAAGAACTACAACATATCAACAGACAAGAACGCTTGAAGCAGTTTGGCGAGTTGATTGGAGAATTACCTCACTCAAAGTACTTACTTGCCGAAATAGAGGACACCAAGAAAGATAATGAAGTGTTTTCTAGGTATGATGAATTGAGAGAAAGACTCAATGAGTTGAACCGGGAAATGAGATATAAAAATAACAAGTTGATATACTTGACCAAATTGTCTGGACAATTAAAGTCGAGTTTTGATTTGGGAGGTGATGAAAAAGGAGGGGATAGTGATGTTGAGTTAGAGAATGAGGGTGCCATTGGGCTGATTCAACTGAATTTGATTAGCAGTGGGGTGGGTGGTAGCGAGGCTGGAGTGCTTATACTGGAGATTAATAGGTTTAGGGTTTTGGTGGAGAAGATTGAATTCAGGACGAATGATTCAAAGGACAACAAGAGATGATGTGTATAATATTCTGAGCTGCTCCCACATATACACTCAAATGATTAACGAAGTATTCGATACATGATGAAGTATTTGGTAGACTTGTAAAGATGGTGAACGGGGCTTGTAGAGAATCAGATTTAGAAACACTACAGTGCTCTTATTTTTTGATATTTGATATATTTTATAAAATTTGCACCCAAAATTGGCGAATATACAAGAGAGTTGGAGTAAGAATACAAGTGAAGTTTAAATCGCGTTGAATAGCCCGAATAACTGTTATACGCTGAAGAATAGAATACCAACGATGAGTACTATATAGGTACACTCTGCCATTGGATACATCCAAGTATTGGATATCTAGTGAAGATTTCTGTCACTTTGGTAGGGTCTAGTGTGAGAAAAGACTTGCTTAGAGATGAGCATCGCAGTATTGAAGCCAGTAAAGCTAGCGGGGCCAGCAAAGAATGCTTTTTCATCGCCTCAAAAATTCTGATACTGGATCTTTTCAAATTCTACTGTTGTACTACTAAAGTGCTGACATTAAGCTATTGTATTAACGAGATATAAACCATTACTACGCACTCTCACACCACTAGGTGGCACGAAAACGCGATCATCAAGTTCTCTAATCAAACAAACCCATACCCATGTCGTCGTCGGACTCTTCCTTCTCTTCCTCCTTCTCTTCTTCAGCCTCAGCAGCAGCGGCACCACCAGCAGCGGCACCACCAGCAGATGGAGCAGCAGCACCACCAGATGGGACGGAAGCCAACTTGGCGTTACCGGCTTGGATCAACTCGTCAACGGTCTTACCTTCCAACTCAGACAACAAAGCAGAGATTCTGGAGGCTTCAGCTTCGACACCAACAGAAGACAACAACGAGGTGATGTCAGAGGCAGATGGAGAGGTGTTACCACCTTGGACCAACAACAAGTAAGCAGCTAAGTATTTCATTTTTGATGTATAGAATAATCAATTTAAGCTATGGGCAGACTATCCTTTAGGTTATCAAAGAAAGAATTAATCGAAGATTTTTCACCTAACTGAAAATTTTGATGGAGCTAAGTTGGTGAGACCTTACGTTTTGCAGGTTAACCTAATCTGCAAAAAATCGTCAAGAAAGCAGTCACATAATTCGATCCAGAGCCCTCGATTTCAGCGATCGGTACTGCAGGTAGACAATAATTTCGTGCGAAGCTCAGAAATCAACCTAGCGAGAGCCAGTGAGCCGCACTGCACCAGAAAATCTCCATATACAGTAATTCGTCGCTAAGCATCGCAAACACTCCAGCGAGAAACCGCACTGGCCACCACGAAAACTCCCGCAAAATTTGAAATCCTTGCGCGAAAATCCTCACTAGCCCCAAAAGCCTTAACTAAAGAAAAGTTCCTGCACACGAATCCTCTTGCTACCAGTTCTCATTTTTCACTTACAAGAAAATTTTTTCGAGCATTTTAAATCTTTTTCTTTAATATCGACTATCAACAATATGGCTGAGACTGGTATGTATAGATACTTGAAGTTGGAGGATACTAGCAGGTTGTCGAGACTATAAGAGGACTTAAGACTATTAGAAAGAGAAGATTGAATCAGAAGCTGGCGATGTACTGAGGTTATTGAGGATTCAGATATGATTGGATTTGAAGATGAAGATTGATGAAGAAGATGTACAGAAGAAACAGAAGGAACAGAAAAGACAACAATATTGATGACACCTTGAAACAATAACACTGTTTGATACTAGACTAGATACCTTGAACCTTCGTCCCAGAATACAATACTAACAATACTAGCTGACAGAAAAAAGAGAGTTTTCAAGACCTTCTCCTACAAGGGTGTCGACTTAAAAGACTTGGTTGAAATGTCCACCGAAGACTTCACCAAGTTGTGCGGTGCCAGAGTTAGAAGAAGATTCTCCAGAGGTTTGGGTAACAAGCCAATGGGTTTGATGAAGAAGTTGAGAGCCGCTAAGTTGGCCACTCAACCAAACGAAAAGCCAGCTGTTGTCAAGACCCACTTGAGAAACATGATTGTTGTTCCAGAGATGATTGGTTCCGTCATTGGTGTTTACAACGGTAAGGTTTTCAACACTGTTGAGATCAAGCCAGAGATGGTTGGTTTGTACTTGGGTGAATTCTCTATCACTTACACCCCAGTTAGACACGGTAGAGCCGGTAACGCTTCTGCCAGATTCATTCCTATCAGATAAGGAGTGTATATGTTAATGGTAATTGCCTATATTGAGATGTCTTGTAGAAAGAAAATTTTGAGTGTAGATTTTGATCAAAATTTTCAGTTGATCAATGAGATGTAGTCCTAGGGTGAACCCTAATTATAGGTGCCCCTATCGATAAGGCAACGTCGCTGAAGCTTTCTCACAAGTCTGAACCCTGGTAAGGCGTAATCTGAGTCAATTGCTAATTACGATGAGTTAAAAGTTTTGTGAAATTTATATGTCAAATCAAGACCATAGAGATGAGTGAAAAACAGGAGCAGGTCAAGATAGATCCTCTTAAGGAAATCACATATGGAGCTGCGTCTGGTATGCTAGGGAAGTTAGTGGAGTTCCCCTTTGATACGGTGAAAGTGCGTTTGCAATCCATCAACCATGGTAAGAAACCACTGACTTTAGGTATGATTCGATCTACTTATCGTAATGAAGGGTTCTTTAATGGGTTCTACAAGGGTTTGAGGACTCCGTTGGTGGGTGCCTGCTTAGAGACATCCATTCTCTTTACAAGTTTTAGCTGGTCTACTACTTTCTTCATCAACAACATGCATGGTGAGAATGGAAGATACGACGAAGACACTTTACCTTTCTGGAGTAAGTGTGTTTCTGGAGGTGTATCTGGGTTTGCTGCGTCATTTGTGTTGACACCTATCGAGCTTGTTAAATGCCAGTTACAAGTAGCTAATTTGTCAGCCAATGCACAGCACTTGGGTTACTCTACCTTGATTAAGGATATTGTGCTGAAGGAGAAAGGGATTTTTGGACTTTGGAATGGACTTTCAAGTACATTACTAAGAGAGGTAGTGGGTACTGCTATTTGGTTCGGAACTTACGAATACCTCACTGGATATTTGAAGAAGAATGATACATGGTTATCAAAAGACGCACAATTATTGGTTAGTGGAGCCGCCTCAGGAGCAGCCTTCAACTTTGCTATGTTTCCTATTGACACGATCAAGTCTTACATCCAAACACACGACATATTGCATTCAAACAAGCCAACAAAGGAATTAACGATGGTACAGGTTGCAAAGGTTATAACCAAGAGAGGTGGAATTGGGAGTCTCTACAATGGATTGGGAATCACTTTGGTGAGGGCCATCCCTGCGAACGCTTTGATATTTTACACCTATGAGGTGTTAAAGAGGAATTTCTAACACTCCTTAGAAGACGAATCGCAAACACCTCAGAGGCAGCAGACAATTTAGAGACTTCGCAGAGGTTGATAAGTTAAAAGCCTTCCTACAAGGAAAGATGAGCATTCTTTGACTGCTACCACTTGACTATCAACTCACATGCTATCCCTGATATAATAGTCAATTCTGCAAATCTGAAGAAACTAGAAGTATGATAGACCGGCATTACCTTATATATATAGAAATACAAGTTCAGTTGCTTCTGAATATACTTCGAGACAAACAACTACAAATTGCTCAACCACGTAGAGGGATTAAACAATCTTGTATTCGAATGCATCGATCGGTGCTTCCGGTATTGTTGATTTGAACGTTTTTTGCACCCAAAATCTGGCAATTGAAGAAGTCGACTCAAGGAGTGGTTCTTATTCAGAACTCAATTCTGCACCTTGATCTTCATTGTGGAGCAAATCTAAGGGTGGTTGACTTAATGTAAAACCGTAAGTTGCATTGGAAAGTCGTAGCCCAGCTATGTGGAAATCCTGAACCTATATGGAAAGGAAATTATAGAATAGTTCTTCACGGTCTGGCACGCCAATTTGGGTTCATTTTATTCGAAAGGAACGAGATACAAGAAGAGTCCAACGGTTAGAGAGTTTGGTACTTGAAGCTCCTCTAGATTTACATCTAATAGGTTTTAAGATTAATTTTATCTTAATAGCAGACTACGCAGAAGCCAATTGTGAAGTAGACTCCTCCTAGTGCTTTAATAACAGGTCGTGGAAAACTGACTCGATTCACTACAACGTGTGTGGTGGTTATTTCATATCTAATATGCTTACAATATGAACAGCAATATTTAATAAATAAACTCGTGATAAACAGCTAGATTTTACTCCCTGGCTTGCATAGTCACTTTTGAAACTCCATATACTTGATGTCAGTGATCATTAAAACCAGTAAGTAGCACTCTTGACGTCATCAACGTTCAAAAAATCCGAACCCAAACTATAGTAGTCACTCAAGTGTGATTTAACCAAGTTGATTGGCCAAGTGATATCTCCCCAAATTCTAGTCTTAACTCCATACTTGTGTGCCAAGTTGAAGTACAGTTCCAACTTAGTCTTCTGATCTTGAGTGAACTCGTTCATTTTAGCCAGTGCATAGTCATCTCCAAGTAAGTTGTGCAATGATGTGCTTGCAACTTTGCTATACTTACTGAGCTTGCTCAAATCATCGTCCAGAGTGGCATTTGTGAACTTGTCTAAGGCTCCGTCTAAGAAGAAGTAAATCTTTTCCTCTTCTTGTACCTTTTCAGTTGGCAAATTACCAGTGATGGTAACAATGACTGGACCTTCAATAAACTTCTCTTGGGTGGTGTCGTAGTACGCCAAATAACCCTTGTCGATGAAATCCTTAAACAAGGGTTTAATTGCTTCGTAAGTTGAATTGGGTTCAGTCTTGAAGTCCATCCAGAAGTAAAGCGGGTCCTCTGGCGAGTTGTAGAAAATACCATTCTTAGAAGTAGACGATTGACTTGACAGGTCGCTCGCGGAGATCGTGGGATTGGCGAAGTTCAAGAATTGATAAATCGGATTCAAGTACATGTTGTACAACGTGTTGATTGGCTTAAGGAATATCTGACTGTGTCCAACGTAAACTTCGCTGTTCTTAAAGGTCAAGGTTTCAACTGAATCGGATTGCCAGTTGCTAGTTGTCTCTGTTACTGTTCTCTGTAAAGTATGGCTTTCAGGAAAGAACCAAACGTCACTCTCGATACTCTGGCAGCCAGCACCAAAGGCATCGAAGAATGGTTGATGTCTCCAGTAATCGTTGTGGGAATGTAATGGTTTCACGTAAACATCTCTGGTAAGACTCTCGATGGTATAGTTGAAAGGCAAGTATGGAGTGGGTCCGACTCCATTGTAGTCCAGAATAGACTGTTCGGCTTTGTAGAAGGGCGTGAAGATACTAAGCATGGTGGTTGGTGTAGACCTCGTGGGTTTCGTTTTTCATTTCAAACTTAGAATTGAGCAAAGTTATGTCAATCTATACCACATGGTACAGGCGAGTCAGATGACAAATGAGTTGCCCAATGCATGATTTAGGGGGTTTTAAATAGTACTACTTGCATATGAGTGGTTATTTGAGAGGTGAAGCAATCAGGGAGGTTTTAGTAAGTTTATCAGTGTAGCGATCGAATCCAGAACGACTAGAATTGAAGAAAGCAGATCTACAATATGATGGAGCATGGAATCACCTCAACAGATGTTAAACGACTGAGTGAACTCGCTAAAAACTAGAAGAGAATAAGTTGAGACTGACAGTTACTCCATCTTGCTATTCCAGCTTAAAGTACAATTAGAAGCTAAGTTGCTGTGCGAGTGTTATAACAACTAAGGACATTTGGACCTACTTGACAGTTGGAGGTTGGCAACCCAAGGATTTTATATACACTTTCCAAACAAATACTGTGTAACTGTTACTGAGTAGGAATGGGAAAGCGCCACCGTGGTGCCAACGTTAATTTCATTTGGTTGCAACCAAATTTGCACCCAAAATTCTCCCATACAAATATTTAAAGGCATTTTCTTCATTATCAAGTATACAGGTACTCTTCTTTGTTGTTTATAATACTTCAATATCCATAATGGCATACTGTTGATAAATAATCTGAAAGACTCATTCAATCATCTACTCACCACTGGGGTGTTCGTTGTTGTCCTAACCGTTAATCACTCAGTGATTAATGTACGCTTCTTTACTTAGTTCTCTTCATCTTCAACAACTTGAGAACCAGCACCAACTTAACCGATCCGCTCAACAACTCTTCCTTAAAGTAGAACAAAAAGGCAGCTGTGCTGATCGATTGCACCAATTTGACGGTCAATCCTCCGTACAACCCGTCCAAACCCTCTTCTCTGATGATCTTTCTAATCTCCTGAACCATCGACAATTGCTTCTCTTCCTTCGACTCATCTAACTTCTTCTGCTTGACGTGCATTCTAGACTTTAAGGTAATGTATGGGTAGGTCAACGAGGTTGCGATTAACTTACCAAAGGCTCCGATGAAGAAGGCATCAATACCGGTAAACGAGTTTGCTCCCTTGCTGGCAATGATGAAGTTCTTCACTTGCTCGAAGATGGTGTATTGGATGATTGGGTTGATCACAAGCACCAAAGCAGGCAACACACCTGCAAACAAAGTGCCAACACCGTCGTTCTCGATGATCTCGAGGATAGCCCGGAAGGCGTTGCTGCTCTTTGCTGGCTTGCCGTCAACCTCTGCCGATTTCTTCTGGGTCATGGTTCTGGTGTTGGCCACCCAGAATGGGTTTGAACCTACACAAGTGATAGAGCCTGCAATTGCGCCAGTCACAATGGACTGGAATGTCGACAATCCCTTCTTCTTTCCTCCAAGCTTGTTAGCCTTGTGGAACACGTTCGAGGTCATCTCATAAAAGTAGTAGTAAATGAAATTGGTCAACGTAATTCCATACAAGGCACTCTCCAAACCAGAATACAACCCCAAAGGACCCTTGGTCTCGATGATCTCCTTGGCTGCAATATAAGTCGAGTTCTTCTGAAGACATGCCAAGATCTTGTTCTGGGTCTCTGGACTAAGCGTAGCCTTAGCATCAGCACCGGCATTCTCGAGTTCCTGCTGCTTCTTCTTCTTCTGAGTGGTCTGAGCAAGCGTAGATAAGGTCACCAACGGATAAGTGACTATCATAGACAACGCACCACCACCAGCACCGGCGATGGCATGAGCAAGTTCTTCTACATCGGCCATTTTGTTGTTCGAAGGGCGTTTTAATTTTTCAAGATCGACTTGGATAGTATATATATTTTCGTGAACCGTGGTTGTGATTAATCACATGGGATTGTGGGGTAGACCTTACCGCATTGGGTGGTGCGACTCATTCTCACAACTTGACTGGTTCGCGACTCTTGAGTGGAGTGATTCTGTCGGGCCAAGGGCTGTTTACGGTGTACGTGTTTATTCTGAGCTTGGGTATGAATTTGTAGTCGTCTGAGTCATTTAGGGTAGACGTGTGATTCGTGTTGGATGTGCGTTTTGGATGTGCGTTTTGGATATACGTTTTGAATGTATGGGAGTTTGACATCTTGGAGTAACGGGAATTGAATGATATGTATGAGTTGCCTGATCTGGTTCGGTCCTAAGTGTTTAGATCTTTTGATTAAATTGTATTGTTTGGGATTAGAAGAAGTACTTTTGTTGTACTCAGTGAGTTTCCAGCTATCATTTTAATACTTTTCAGTTTACAGGTGGTTTAGTCAAAATACTACATGCTGATGAGCTAAGTTACTACATGTTGATGAGTTAAATACTACATATTGATGAGTATATGCACAGACCCATACAATAGAAGCAGAATTTTAAGTTCTTAGAATTTAGGTAAGGACTATTTAACTTGGACTTGTAGATCCTCACCATACAAATTAATTACATTGGTTAATTTCCATATACTATTAAGAATTACTTAATAGCATTAGCATTACAGGAATTCTGTAATGTAACAACTCAGAGAGCTAAGAACACCTTATGACAAATAATCATACCAACTCCACTCGATTCAAAATACTGAGTAGTACCTCAATCTCACCATACAAATGTCGTGGGTTAACTAATTTTGAAAATCAACTCATACAGCATGGCAGCAGAAACCAGATACTCACTCTTGACCAAGTTAGGGATATTTGCATGTATTGCAATCAGTTGCTCCCTCGTTGGTAAAAGAAAGATTGCTGAATATAAGGAGGATAGACACCGTGGTGAGACAGATGCTCGTATTGACTCTAAGAACAATGAATTTCAATACAACAAGACTCAACCGGGTATGCCTGCTGAAGAAGGCAAGTATGTGAGAGAGTCAAAGTACCAGGGAAGTGGAGCTTCTTACTCAAGCAGAAAGCCAGGTGACCGTTTGGCCATGTTTGCTCTTTTCGATCCCGGATATCAACCACCCAAGAAGTAATTCTTAGTGATGAGGTATCAAGGTTCGTGTTTTTGGTGGATTGTTGTGCTTGCAAGTGTAGGGTGAGGTTTCCACTGTTGTTTACTTC
Organism: Kodamaea neixiangensis; assembly: GCA_030565385.1. Classification (NCBI taxonomy): domain Eukaryota; kingdom Fungi; phylum Ascomycota; class Pichiomycetes; order Serinales; family Debaryomycetaceae; genus Kodamaea; species Kodamaea neixiangensis. The sequence goes on along the minus strand of JAJMBT010000002.1, from coordinate 328,195 downwards.
ATTATCTCTGTACATATTAATTTAATGATGATGTGAGAAGTGTAGGATTGTTGTGCAATACAGTCTCGGAATACGAAGCTTGGGTTCATATCACATAAAATGGATCTGATGACACAACAGCCATGACGCTTAAGCTCATTATCAACCGGGAAGGCATCATTCGCGCACAGTCTGGATTGTCAATAGGTTCACAGAGCTCTTCAGAGTTCGTTATACCCACAACCTCATATTCTACATCTTCACACCAGTCAATCTTCAACCCAATACCAATCTCTACATCCATGTCCCAGGGTACTTTCAATATTAATTAACTTTGATTCCTATACTCATACAACTAGGGTTGAATTGAATTCTGAACAGCGCTCCAGATTAATACAAGATAAAAGACCTGTTGAATTTCCATCCACAATCTCCGCCTTATACCTAGCAACTGCTCTTTCCTTTCTAGTGCTTTCTCTAACCTCCACCAACACCAACTATTATCTATTTGCTTGTCAAGTCCTCAAAAGCAATCTCGTAGATCATGTTGGACTTCATGAACCTTTCAAGACACCATCCACACAAGAAGTTGTCTTGGAGCTCTTGCAATATCATTATAATGCTTTCCTTGACTTGATCGTCTTGGTTGAACATGTTGATGAGCAAGAGCTCGATTCCCTTGTTCTTGTCAAAGATTGTGATGTTTCCGCCGTGAAGTGACAGCAGTTGCAACAGCGTCAGCAGGTTGGGTGGAATCAAGTATGTGATCAACAAGAATATCTCTAGTGATTTCCCACTTATTAAGTATTTGAGGATGTTGAACCAGATTTCGCGTTCGTTGATTCTGAGGCTGGTCAGCTGTGGGGATTGGCTGCTGGTCATGCTCAAGCTTTGCAAGTGGTATTGCAAGTCTATCATCAAGTTGAGTTCGTTCGCCAAGTTGGGTAAGAGCAAGTTGTACGACAACTTACCCTCGTAAAGCAAGTCCTGGAATTTCTTCAGGATGAGCTGGTAGCACAGCACTTCCAAGAGCTTGGTTGTGTCGCTCCACCAGTAGTAGCCAATGCCGTCCATTAGCAATGTGAGGTCGGTTGCTTTGGGCAGCAAGCTGTTGTTGAAGTTCTTGGAACTGAGCAATATACGTACTATCTCGTTTATGTGTCTTCTGAAAATTAATTGGATGGTGGTCAAGTCGTCGTTGTAGTTGAACAACAGCAATTGCAAGTTCAGCAAGAACTTTGCGTCTTCCAGGATGATGGAGTTCTTGTATTCTTCGTAGGCGTTTTGCAGTGGTGTTGGTGACAGGTAGTCCAGCGAAAGATACACTTCGTTTGCGTCCAAGTCGTACAAGACGTCCCAGAGTTTGTCGTGGTTCTTGAAGAACGGGTTGATGGTGCCTGCAATGTACGAGTCGCACTCTTCCAACAAGTCGATTTTCAGCACGTCGATGATGGGGAACAAGTTGTAGTTGGTGAGCATTCCGCTCAAGATGCCTCCACCTGTGATGATCTTGAGGAGGAGCAAGACGTGGTCGATAATGTATCCCAGTGAGTTGTCGTAACTGAGCAAGATGATCTTCTTCCCTGTGAGAATGGAGTTCAACAAGATGATTATTGGTGGGGTTGCCAACCCGTAGATGGTGAGTTCATTATTTTTGTAGTTGGCTATAGCTCCGTCGATGGTGGTGGTTGAGAGCTTCAGGTTCAAGATGTTGATCAAGTTGGTCTTGAAGTTCATGTCTGTGGGGTTGAAGTAGTCTCCGATGGTGTCTGGCAAGTCGATCATGGGTATCTTGATGGGGATTTTCATGTTGTTGAACAGCACAATCAGGTTGAAGCTCAAGTCTTTGCGGATAAACAAGTCTGAGTTTATAGTGCTCAGCTTGTGGATTCCCAAGAGTTTGTTTCTGAATGCTTCATCGTAGTAGATCTTGTCGTTGATGGGCAAGTCCAACACGGATGTTATCAACAATTTCTTTATGATCAGGATCTGGGCACCGCCCTCGCCATTCACCACACTGAAGCTTTTAACGTTGATCAGTTCGTAGAGTTCGCTCAACACGAGCAAGTCGTTGCTGGCAAAGTACCGGTCCAAGCATATAAGCAAAAGCGGCTTGAAGTTCTTGAAGTACGACAAACGGGTGATGATGGACACTGACTTGATGATGGAGCCACGCTTGAAATTGGCGTCCTTCATGTTGTTGACAATCGTGTAGAGGAAGTAGGGCTCCAGCTCACACGTAGCCTTGTTGTATAGATACTGGAACTCACCGGTCGTGGTGTTCCTATGAAGCAAAAACAAGGTGTAGTCCTCTTCACGCTTGTGTATCTGGTCCGGCAACATCAACTCTGGAAGGAAGGGGAGATTACGAGAACCAGGAATCTGAGACGGATACAGATGAACAAGGGAAGGACCCTTGTCAATGTGAAACTCAGCAGTCAAAATATAGTCGATGTTCTTCATCCTGGATACGTTGCTGTTGGACATAACTTCAAGATGGGATTAAAAAAATGGTTGGATGGGATCGCCTCAAACCAACACGCGCGTCTACACGTTTCGCTTATCCAATCCGTTTAACAAAATACAAATTTTTCACACAATGCTTTGCGAGTGAAGTCTTTGTCAGGCAGGGGCTTTGTGCTGTCATGTGTGTTTGTAGGCAACGAAAGCATAAAAAGTGGGCGGGTTCGGGAGCTGGCGCCGGAATGTTCACATCTGAGCAGCGGCTAGTGAAGAGGGGGTGGGGGTGTGGAGGCTAGCGAGACGACGAAGCCACCAGCGAAGCAGGAAACGTCCCTACAAACGAGCGAAGGTGTTTAAAAAATTGGCTGATTTGTGACGAAAAACAAGGTGTGCTGGACCTTTTGCAGAGCTCGGGTCTTTTGGGTGGTGTATATTTAGATGTTGTGTGTGGAGCAGCTTGCTGTGCAGAGTGCGGTGCTGTGTGCTGTGCAGTGGGCTGTAGTGGGTTGTAGTGTCGTTGTAGATTGTTGGTGTTTGAGTAATTTGCATTTGTTGACGTGTATGCTCCGGCTAAAATGCTTGCATGTGGGAACCCTTATGCGTTTTGTATTGTTTCTACAATGTCTGATGGTTGTACTGGGCACATTTAGTTCTGGAGTGTGATTTTGTTGCAAGTGTAGTGCGAGTCCTGAGTGTACGTGTGGCGTAATTCTAGAACACAACTACGAGTATTTTGGCAGCTCATATGCACTGGAAGCAATATGAAGGGATTGAAAGGAGGGAAATTTTTGCCTGGTACGAACAACACCTAGCATCAAGAATCTAAAGAAGAACAAAAGAAGCTGCGCACCAAGTGACAATGCTACACATATAAAATCTTCTCGTTTGTACTCTCATGTCTTTTGCACCATTATTGGCAGGGTGTCGAGTGCTCTGATGCCTATTGTAGAATATCACCAGTTATTCACAAGAGTTTAATTGGCTGTATTATTGGCCTGGGTTGATACTAATTACTTTCTTCTTTGTTGTTGAGTTTATAGCTATGATAGTACCCTTGTTATGGTCTCGTATGATGTAGTCCCTTCAAAAGTTGGGAAGAAGAGTTGGAAAATTGAAGGATAAAACTGTAAATGCTCGCCTCCAATAATAAAAGGACCGGCTGTAAAGTGCATATGAAATGACCCTTGAATACTCCAAGAGATTTCACCTCCACCTCGCAAGCACTCTCAATCTCTCTCAATCACTTTCAGTCACTTTCAGTCACTCTCATTCATCTCACTGCTCACTATGTGTATAGGCTCTATTGTTTTTCTCGTCAACCAATACCAATCCAATCCCACATTTAAACCATGTCTATACACTCTTGTAACCCACCCCCAACAGCCTGACTAGGATGAGGAAAACCGTTGTATATACGCACCACCCCCACCACTTGTACCTCACTTTCCATCTCATTACCCTACCATCGTCTTCTTCACTTCAATACCATCCTTTTCTTTTTTTGCAGCCATTAAAATAATCCAGCCTTGCAGAAACAATAAAACAATACGGGTTAGCCAGTAGAAAATTAAGGTATTTTAAATGCTACTCAGATGCCTCGCAAGGTCTAGTTGTCGTAAACCAATGTCAAGAATTGTGGTGTTTACTTTTCAACTGCTCGACAAGATTGGTCTTCTCATGATTTCTCAATAGCTGCTGCATCCATCTTCTTCTCAGGTTCATCGTATTTGATCTGCAATCCCGTAAATACACTTGCGTCTTAAAGATTGTTTACGTCTTGTGCTCTCATATATACGGTTGAATCTCAAAGTCAACACACTCTTTGTGCTCTCAGATCCTCTTCCTCTCACCATACTGTTTGTGTACTCCCATCAAGCAATACTCTTTTCATACTCTCCTCTGCTACTCTACTTCCACACATAATGATACATATCTTCAATTACAAACCTACTTAGTTTTCAAAGTAGTCGGCCATCTCCTGGTCCAACTCCTCAACAGTCTTTTTCTTGACTGGCTTTTTCTTTGGCTTAGCCTTCTCCGTCTTCTTCTTTGGCTGCTGGCCCTTCTGTCCCTGAGCAGTCTGCTTGTTCTTGATCTGCTTCTTGGCAACAGCAATCTTTTGGCTCACAACTGGGTTGGCAACGATTCTCGACTGCAAGCTCTTCTTCGAGAGATCGATGATCAACTCCAACTTCAACTTAGACGAACCACCGTCAATTGCAGCTCCGTTGTACTTCTCAACAGCGAGACTGGCAGACTTGTGTGTCTTGAACGAAATGGTGGCAACACCCTTGAATTGTCCCTTTTCGTTGTAGTTCAACACAATGTTGGACACTCCGCCAACTTGCGACTGAAAAAAATCCTGAGAGGTGTTAATATTTGTAATAAAATGAACCGGGTGATGCGTCATGAACCTTGGACAACCTACTAGCAGCCTTCTACCACCGTCAAACTAAATTCCCATTACCATCTAGTACAATTCGTGACCTTCCTTCAGCATAGCGTGGAGATACATGCTGGGTCTACCCCGTTGAAAGGTGACTTCTTTGTTTCTGGATTCCGGCTCCAGAACAAATCAGTCGGATAACAAAACGGTAGGTGTAGAACCATCAGGAATCGTCGAATATAAAAGTGGTAAAGGTTTGAAAAATCTAGTGACAGTGTTTCATGCTGTCGAAGAAATGGTTCGTAGAAAGTGATAGGGTCACAGACCCTAACATTCTCAAGTTACCCAGGTAAAGGATAAATATCAACGCTTCAGGCACGATGATTTGAATATTCACTTCAAATCAATCATGTATGGTTCACCCATAATATGAATTGCCTGGAATCTTCCGAACACGTAGACTCAACTGGGGAGTTCCCAGCTTCATCGTGAATATGCACTGATTCATCGTCCTAGACACAGAAGACACCAGTTCCTCTGTTAATTCCAAGAAACACTAGACAATCTCCCGAGATATATCTAGGATGAATACCTTGATTCGCAACGTTGATATCATCGTGTTGTGCCACGTCTCTCGACATCACAACACGCATCCTTTGCCAATTTCCACTGTGTCATCACCCCCATGCTCGGCGAGCAATAAACTCAAAAACATACCTTGACGTGTTCTTGCTTCAAGTCTCTAGGCAAGCCGTGGACGACCACTTTTGTAGCAGCAGTCAAGTCGACGGCATTGGCAGCGCTTCTTTGAGCGGCAGCCAAAGCCTTTTGCGCAGCAGCTGCGTTCTGAACCTTCTTGAACGAGACAAGAGGCTTCTTCTGGGAGGAGCCGCCAATCTTCTTTCCAACCTTGCTGGGCTTGGATGCAGCCCGTCTTGGCTTTCTGGTGGACGAGATGATCTCGTCGAGCGATCTATCTAATGAGGACATTGTTGTTTGGTGTTTTCGAAGTTGGAAAAGTTTTTTTTTGAGTGGCGGAGAAGTGGACACGTGAGCTACGCGTAGCCAGCTCTCCTAAGAGCATCTTCATCGTAAGGCGAAGATGATAGAAGAGAGTTAAAAAGGGTGAGAGAACGAGTGAATGAGAGAGAAATAAGAGAGGAGCAAGGGAAAGTCAGGTGGAAGTGGAAAATGGGAGCATATGAAAGTAGAGCTGACTCTACTTGCATTTTGAGCCAAATCCACTCAAATCTCAGATTAAAAGTCACATGCACACCATCACCGCTCAATCGGGTTTGTATGAGCCAGAGCTCCTAATCAATTAAGATCGCTCGAGTCGGATGAATTGTTCCGGGAAACTGTAGGGTGAGGAGAGGTCAGAGGCTTGAGGCTTGTTCGAGGCTGAAGGGGGGATTCCGAAAATCTAATCATATCGTGCTTTTCAGATTGATCGGTATTTTTTTGGTACGCATTCGATGGTTCTTATCTATCGTAGTGAACGCTCTTCATCACTGTTACGCTTCACTCTTTATTGTCTCGCTTACTCTGTACATATTAAAACGTTCATTCGCTACACTTTATATTTCACACCCTCGGTTACCATCTCCTCCCTCAGGCTCCTATTTATTATGCACCGTGTTTTATCCATCTCCTCAATTTGATTATGAGACCGGAGTAACCAGTTCGACATGTACTTATGCCCAGCGTATTGCTGATCTTACATTGTCCGTTCGCCGTGTATGTACCATTTATTATTCCAATGCCTTCAAATGCCTTTCAGTACTTTCCATGGCCTTTCTAGGGAATCTTACATACATTGACATCCGAAACTTTCCTACTGTCTTCCATGCATAATTTTTGGCTCTTAATCTCCTTTTGTTGCCAATCATCTCCAACTCATGGTAGCTTCAGTGTAGACAACATATGATGTTAGATTCCTCAACTGCTCATTGCTCATCTATTACCATAAAATGCCATCTGACAATTCTCACGTCACCGTGCTCGTCCCATTTTCATTCATTATTCTTGTAAGCGGCCCACTTCTCTTCATGCAGACTCACACTACTCCACTCAGTGCTTCTCTTTCTTCTCCACCAAAATTCCTTCACACTACAATGCTTTTCATAATTTCTCTCATTGCCACTATCAGTCTGCATCACCAGAAGTGGACTGATGCAAGGCAAACCCAACCACCAGCAATCTTGCGTCATCAGTCCACTGACATCTTGCATCCACCTCAACCCTATCCACCACACCACACCTCACCTCACCTCCAATTTCACCTCCATCATCGTTCTCAACCTCCCATAGCTCCCAATACCATCACTCCTCTCACCACAGCCCAAACCAAATCGGAATTCAAGCATTCTCCGCCGGATCGCTTATTTTTGCAATGCACACAGATACATGCGCTGGATCAATTTTTTACTCCTTGTGCACAATCAGTATAATTATGGAGACCCTTGCTGAGTGCCATGCCATTCACTACGTGTTGCTCGGTTAGCATGCTGTTGTCAGTTGGCTGTTGCTGTTTGCTCACCACGTCCTAACCACAAGGTACAGCAATCTACACCTATACTTTCAGAGTAACATCAATGCTAGCACAATTAGCAAGCTACCAAAACCAACACCAAAACCAATACCAAAACCAATACCAATACACTTGGCATACCACCAAAACCAATCCCAATCCCAATCCCAATCCCTCCACTACCCCAATATTCTACTCCCAAACTCCAACCTGCGGCTCCAACTCCTCCATTCTCTACTCCTCACTATCTCCCCCAACCTGCATTTAAAAAACGTAACACTGTTGCACTTGGACGTACGGCATCAAAATCCTACTAATTTACTGCAACTCGGCCTGCCAAAAACTCTAAATTCTTTCTAAATCCTAGATTGCTCGAGCCCCAAAAATGCCTCTGCTAGTTGTGAGCCTGAAGTTCGGCTCTCTCTCCGGTTCTTGCTCGGTTACACTTCTTATCAGACCTTATTGTTCCTACTTCTTAATCTCTTTGATACGAAACAATGTAATGCCCTTCCCTCTCTTGTTCTCATGTCTTCCACTTGTCCTGTCTGTTGTTTTTCCTTGACTTGTCTTTGACGTGTAACCTGACGTGTACCCCCTTCAATCGGCGACCCGGCACATGTACCAGGCACTTTGAAAATTACATCCACAATTGATTATGTCAACCACAGTAATACTCGATGCGCATCCTCTAGCCTCTCACCAAACAATTGTCAACCGTCGCCTACCACCACCTCTCACCCTAACTCACCACCACTCACCCATCCAAACCAACCAAATCACATCTTCCAAGCCCAATCCTACACCGTCCAACACCAATCACCCCTTCCTTTATCATTCTATTCTTATCAGCAACCTCTTATTTTTTAATGACCGGCCAAATTTCAACCAAATCACCATGTCGTTTTGTGCTCGCTTTCGCACTATTCCGACGGTCGTGCCAAAATTTCTTTTCCCACACACTTTTTTTTGTACGAATAAAACTCAGCGAATCCCTCCTTAAAATTTTTTCTACTCATAAACACCAGTTAATCTCCCAAGCGCCCCGAGTCTCCTGCTTCGTACCAAACGGTTTATTAGATGTCAGAATGTTGTTGTTATCTTTAGGTCTTGATAAGGACAACGTTATTCCCTCCTATGGGTTCCAGTTGAAGGCGGGCGTCTTCAAGTTGTTGACCAACTTGTTGTACTGCAAGGACTTCTTTGCTCGTGCCGCCAGGTACAATGTACCTGTCGAGCCGAGACCGAAGGGTTTGGCCAAGGGCTTGCTCTTCCCTGGGTCCGGCGCCGTCTACAACATTATAAACACCAGCCAGCACTTGCCCAAGCTTTGTGCGGCGGACGACCTCGATCTCTCTTTGACAGGTCAGAATGATCAAATCGAGTTTTTCAACAGCTTTGCCAGTGGCCAGGCTGCCCTCATGATGAATGAGTATCAGAGCTCGGCCAGCATGGCTACGCCACCTGTACAGCCCAACCAAGCTCACTCAAACAAGCAACCAGTGTCGATCTCGGCAACCTCTGCCGCGATCCCAATCTACCACAACTCGTATGACGTAAACGCTGAGTTTGACAACATGCTCAACTCGGTCCAAGAGGCGAGTGTCATGGACCTGTTTGTGCTGAACACAACGGCGTCGCTTCCACAAACACACCAAACTCTCACAAATAGCAACCAAACCAACTCCCAAATCAATAACACCACCAACAACAACTTGGTCAACGACGGCTACTCACACTACTACTTGAACATGATCGAGATGCAAAACCCACAGCTGCAGTCTACATCCGCCCCCTACTTTAACGACTTTGGTGGCTTTGATGTTCCGGTCGCCCCGATTGCTGCGCCTGTCAACAACTATGAGCTCTTGCTGACATCTTCGGCCTCAACCAACGAAAACATCTCGCCCTTGGACGACGAGTTCTTCAAGAAGTTGTCCAGCGAAGACTTTAGCAAGCTCGACTTTTCCGAGACCACCGCTGCAGCTCCACAGCCCATGCTGTTCTTCCCACTGGTGACTTCGATGCAGGCACCTTTGGCACCGGCATCGTCCACCAACATGGAATTCAAAAAGAGAAAGTTCGACTCGGTGAGCTCGTCGGTGCTGACGTACGACGAACTCTCGTCGTCGTCGCCCAATCTCTCCGAGAACGACTTTAACCAACCCAGAGTCAAGAAGGAGGTGGTACCGACCAAACTCAAGAGATCAAAGCCAGACGAGCTTGCAGTACGCAAAGCGTCCATCAGCACAATGTCGTCAACGCCAACTGCAGGAGGTGAGGCCGTGTACGAGTGCCCTCACTGCGACGCCAGCTTCAAGGTCAAGGGCTACTTGAGCCGCCACTTGAAGAAGCACAGCTCTGCCAAGGCATTCATGTGTCCCTTCTACGAAGAACCACAGGGTAGTACCCTGGGAACAAAGTGCCACCCTACCGGAGGCTTCTCGAGAAGAGACACATACAAAACACACTTGAAGGCATTGCACTTTATCTACCCACCAGGCACAAAGTCAAACGAAAGAAACAGCATCAGCGGCAGATGCGCTGGTTGTTTCCAGCACTTTGACAATAACTTGAAGTGGTTGGAAAAGCACATTGAAACTGGCGAGTGCAATGGAACTGTCAAACACAAAAGGGGGAACCAGGTCGAAGAATCGAAGGTAAAGCTTGAATCATAGTAAGGGTATCCTGTATTAAAACTTCAATTCTTCAATCCTGGTGGTTGCAACCTTTTGTATTAGTAATCCTCTTTTCTTCAGTTCTCGTATTGGTATGTTAGTTATAGTTTCCCTGATATAGTGACTTTTACTAGACTCGTAGTCCACTTAGAGTGGAGGGTACATATTTGGTGTACCTGTTTGTTCTCTGGTGTTATTTCTCGCCGTTGATGCGAGTGTCATCTTCTAACTGCTAAGTAAGGTTATGGTATAGTATAATGGTCGCACTATACTATACTATTTGCTCTTAGGTTGAGAAGTTGCAAGAATATCTCTGGTGTGGTATTGTAGTGTAAAACCCTCATGACTTTGTTGTTAGATGGCTGTCTTTGTTGGAGGGCATTGTTAGATGGACTTATGGGTAAGTCTTTGTTGGAAGGTGTAAAGATGGAAGACAATGGAAACAATATGATAGAAGCAGAACAAAGAACAAGGACGAAGTAAACAACAAAATGACAGAAGCAGAAGTAAAACAATAAATCTTCTAGACAGCCAACGATGCTAATCTTTGATTCACCTTGAGGGACTTTGCTCTTGCATGCTTTTTGAATTGGTGCAGTATTTGCTTTTAATAAGCTTGGTGACTATTGATTGTTGTCACACATATTAAGAGTCTCTTTAAAGCTCTACTAATCTCAAGTCGTAGTTGCTTCTTGTTTTCTCCGGTACTTGCATAAGTTCTTGAAATTTCTTGAGTATATTACATTCTCACATATTCACATCCAATGTCTTCTTCAATGTTTGAAGTCTCTCCATGTCCTCATAATATCTTTCAATGTCTTAGGGTAAGTTGTTGTCATTGCTATCGCCGTCTTCAATTTTTTCCTTCACCAGTGCATTTCTTTGTCTTCTCATTCTTCTTTATATCTTCATTTCTTCTTTATATCTTCAATTCTTCTTCTTCATTTAAATTTATATATCTTCATTTTAATATTTAACCATCTTCAGGTAGACAAATATTTAAATTGCAGCCATCTCATACAGCAAATATATCTGTATTTATATGAAACCACCCAAACTACGGCACTCCCAGAATTCACTCACGTTTCCTCTTTGCGGCCACCCGAATGGCACCCGAATGGCACCAGACCCTGTCATGCTAAGAAAAAACCCCAAACGTTCCAAATAATAGGAAAGGCCGAATAAACCTGGCGTACGGCACCGGTGGCAGGCGAAGGTCCGCACCCAAGTGGCCAATAAACGTGCCAATTTGTTGTTCTGTCTTCCACAAAAAACTTATGTTTGCTGTTAGCCTCCAGTGATACACATGTTAAGCGAGCTTCTGTAGTATCCCAACAACTCCAGTGCAAATGCTACCAACCACGCGTCTCCGTACTCGAACTTGTCGCTCTTTGAACGGCCCACTAACTTTTACCCTCCTTTTTTAGTGCACCATAGGTACACGGCACTGGTTGCAAAATCAATTATTGCCTAAAATTTCTTTTGCATTGACGTCCAGAGAACTTGAGTATGACAGCATGAGCCGTTGGGCTGTGCTCCTGGATCTACAACGTATGACACACGTGTAATTGTTGTGGGGTGGGCATCGATGGTGCTATTTGGCAGCTATTTGGCAGCTGTTTGGCAGCTGTTTGGTTGAAGTGTGGCTGAAGGAGGGAGGAAGAGACTCTTGATAGGAGATTTATTCAAGATAGTATGGTGATAGAATTAATACCACTCAATGACCTTACAAGTCAGGGCTTTAAGATCTTCTCCGTGACCAAGCTCATCACAGGGCATTATTCAGAGCGTTGGATGAGTACAACTATGTAACATTTCCATAATCGGACTAGTAACATTTAATGCCTCCCATTGAATAGAGTATATAAAGGAAGCTTGCTTTTCAAGAGGAATTTCCAAGAGAATGTCAATTATGTACCTCTCAGTAGTATTATGTGAATTTGATGCTCTTAGTTGCGTTTGATAGTGATGAGGTACTTTTCATGAGTGAATTATTTATCCTAAGGATATTAACTGATCAATGAATATCAATAAGGAATGTCAATGTCGAAGACTAATACATGATTAATTTGTCAAGTCAATGCTTCATAGTGAACATTCACAAAATCTCCACCGGTGCTTGCCGGACAATGCTGTTTATGTATTACTGTCAAGATTGCTTCCTCTGCTTTTGTCAACTAAACAGAAAAGTCAACAGTCGCTGTTTGGGAACGCAATTTAGTCCATGTTGCATTCCAGCCTTCAACGGAAAAGTTTTCAGTTGCATTGTCTACTCTTTTTGGAACTTAGTATATTAACGGGATTATTCTTCTACCATCTTGAGAATTATCATTCTCCTCTGACTATTTATCATTACCCCAGTGAGAACCCATTTTCTGTCTCCCCTCTCCCCTCCTCGCTCTATATACCCATGTTCATGTCCACGCGTCTAACACCCTCGCGTTTCCTTCGTGTTCTAGACAGACAATCACCAAGACATTTTTTACGGGCCTTAAGCCTTTACCGCAGCCCACTATTTGAAACATACTGTTCAGGCAAATATATAGGTACGCGAACACACAGTATGCTCTGGTGAAGAATGTGAAGCGATGGACACCAAACATCTTCAGTTGAATCTAGACACAAGTTTATGTACTCAATTCTTGTACTTTCATGTTGTTATAAGTTCAATCATGATCCAATGATATTTCCTGTTTTCTTCAATTGTTCATTCAACAATTGTATACAATAAGAGCCTCAAGCTCTTATTATCCTCTAATTATTCTCTAATTATACTCAATCCTTTCATTTATATCATTATACCGTACTCATCACCACCAACATCGTTTTCTGCCGTCTCCTGCACACTCGCCCTCGCTTAATCAAACACAAACAAACCTTTCCTAATACAGACACCAGCGATCCATACAACAGAAGGGTTCATACTACAAGAGACATACGAATGCAAGCACTTCCGTGCTCCCACAGCCCTACAACGCTTCCATTCGCAGCCTAATACCAGCCCCAATCCACTACTGTACCTCTACCGCTCCCCCTCCGTTCTGCAGACCTTCATCCTCAAACCTTCATCAGTCCACCCAATGTATGGGAAAATCCAAACCGCAGCACATTAGCCAGCAATTTTGAACAAATTCACGAATAAAAAAAAACTTTTAAAGGTAAACACGACAACAACTAGCCAGCCAGCGGTGTCCTATCCAACCGCACCGGAAGAGACTTTTATAACCAGCTTTCAGGGATCACAGAGCACGTTGATCTGTGGTTTGATTTCATATAACAACTCAGGATATCATAGGGTGAATTTAGATCACTCCTGTGAGGGTTGAAAATCATACAGACAGCATACCGATCAAGCAGTTGTAACTTAATAGAAGTGGAACCCATAGATAGAATAGAGATACCTCAAGATCCTTTTCTACTCCACTGACTTACTGGCATTCACCTCACACACTTTTACCATCATTGCTGTACCAGAAAGACGATAAATCATAGCACTACAGAGATAGCCACTTAAACTATCACCAATCGTCACCATACCACCAACAACACACCACCATAATGAATGAGAAATCAGGGGACGCTTACCAAAGCGATTATCCCAACTCACATTACCTCTCGAACCTCAACAACCTCAACAAAACCAACCTGACGATCCAACTCAACAGACTCCCAACCTTGGGAGAGATCTTGGCCAACAAAACCAAGACCCCTGTTGACTTTGGAACGTTCTACCTGTTTATGAGAGATGTTGAGAACAAGGTGGACTACTTGGACTTTTGGATGGAACTCATCAACCACTTGAACTTGTGTAAACACTACATTCGGGGTTTGCGTGACTCCATTGCAAGACAATCACAACTAAACGAACAAAACAAAGAGGGCCAGCGCAACTCTGACCTGAGCAGAGCAAAGCACAAGTCGCTCAGCTCGTCGATCTTGCTTGACTTGATCATCAATGACAACATCTTGGAAGACAATGACTCCAACCGCCTCTCGCAATTCTTGCGTGGAGACTTGAACATGGAGAACATCGACCCCAAGCTCAAAGACTTGATTGAGCACTACAACATGGAAGAGCGAAACGACGAACTGCACCGTATATCCCTGGGAATTTTAAGCAAGTACGCAGCGACATCCATCAACCCTGCCTCCAACTTCCCTGAAGAATCACCACGCGTATCGTACGGTGAAAAACGCATCTCATCCAACTCAAGATTACTCGACGAAAATGCAGACCTCTTGATGGAAACTGATAGACCTGCAAGTCCACTGAAGTACATTTCTATCAAGGGAACCCACAACAACCCCTTCCAAACCCCAAACCCCAACCCAAGCACAGAAGAAAAGAGGAACTCCAACCTCAGCCCATCACTCTTGGAAAGATTGATCAGAGACTCTCCTGGTTCGAGAGGCTCCTTCATCACAAGAGAAAGATTAAAGGAATCGTCACACAACTTGTTACTCAAGTACTTTGTAGAAGATTCGGAGAAGAACTTGAACTTGCCTCGCGAGCTCAACGAATACATCATCAGATCCATCGAAGTGGACGGAAGAGACGACCCGGACGTGTTCAACAACGTGAAAATCTACATCTTCAACAAGATTGAAAATGACCACTTGCCAAAGTTTCTCAACTTCATGGCCATCAGGAACATAAACCACTCCAACACATTCCGCATCATCGCAGGATTCTTCTTCTTATTCGTTGCATTCTGGATCTCCTACATCTTCATATTCTTGGATTACCGCAAGGGCATCAGGCCAGTCATCATAGTGCCCTTCTTGCTCGCATTTTACTTCCTCATCCTGTCGATATACTTGATCGACCCGGTGTTGGTGTGGCTCGGTTACCTGGAGCTGTTTTCGCGAAACAAGGACGCTGGCCGAAGTGCTTTAATTCCTATAAGGGAACGGTTCATATACCGGTTGTTACTTAAGAGATCGCTCTGGGTCTTGTTCTTAATACTACTATTTACCGCAGTCTTGTCTGTCTTGTTCTGCTTGGTTCCGGGACACCGGCTATGACGTGCATTTTTTTAATACAATGGAAATTATATTAGTGTAGAGTGAGAGAAATTCTCTCAAGCATGGAGCTCAGTTGGTGGATGATCAGGGTTTGGCGCTTTAAGATTAGTTCAACCTCAAAGTACGTCAAACACATTCACATTCCAAACTATTGACTTTTTTTTTTACAGAACCTATGGTTCTACTACTATTCAAATTTAGTCAAAATTATTCTGTCGATTATGTTTAGATCTCCTCTTCTCCATGTTATAGGGGCGATCTCGGGGACGAGACATTGATAATGCTCAGACCGCCTCCTATCTTAAAGCTACACAGCGGTTGGAGGAATGGAAATTGCCTCAAGGTCGAGTTGCTCCACCAAATTTAACAACTTCTACCAGTTTGACACAAATTACTAGTATTACAAACTGCCAGCCTTATAAATCATTATTCTGATCTCTATTGTTATCCAAGGGTATTCTAAGGAAACGCAAGGTGCTTATAGCATACTCAGTAAATTGTTTCATCCACTGGATCAATGTTTATTGGTGAACCAGTCAATGGCTGTAAATTACCTTCTCTCCGGTCTTGTTGTCGGGTATATTGTCAGTTCACCATGACTACTATGTCACATCAGTCAACATCGATGTGACATTCAAACCAGAAGTCATTGTCAAGAGGGGCACTTAGCAAACTAAAATCTAAAACTTCACCATATCCTACTCAAACAAGGTGTCTCATATCTTGAGCTTTGGTGGTAATCATTAATCTATTTCCTCTTGAATGGCTTTGGTTCTCTTTCAAGCGCAAGGCTACTCTCACAAATCTGGTATCTTGTGGCATCTCGCAAGTTGCATCTTCTGTGGTTTATATCAATGGCTGCAAAAATATGTTAATGCCCCAATGGTATTGAAATTATGAATTATGAGTGTTTTGATGGAAAATGTGAGTTAGACTAGCCTAATAAGGTGGTGGCAGCAGGTCTACTGGATCACACTCTAAAAGAATGTTCGACATTTTGATCCTTATGTAGACTAACAACCTTTCATGTTGAACAAAAGAGTCAAACCACCAGAATGAAGTATCGAAACCAGACTAGATTATATTAACACAGCTGAAGATTGACTCATGTAGTCTTCCTTTGGCTTCTTCAAAGTTTGCAATAGTGCGTTGATCCTTTCAAATTCCAAATTGAATCAATTTTCACCAGATTTTGTTTACAATTGCAAGAAGTTTGAGATGAGGCACTGAATCTTATGTATCAGTATTAATAGAATCTTATTAACGATGGTCGACCATTGAGAAGTAATTGGGAACTGTTGTTTCATCGCTCATATTAACCGGCAATAGTGGTAATCTTTCAAGTCGAATTGTGATCGCAAATGGCACAGCATAACTCATTAAAGTAAAATAACCTAAAAAGATAAACCAAATCATCCTCGCACCATCCAAAGTTCTCACTAATCTACATTCAAATACACTTACCATATTATTCAAGACTAAACAATACTCACACAACGTCGTAAAGATGGGAAAACGCTTAGTTAGCATCGGCAAACAAAGCCTGTCTCTTCTCCTCAACTCTTTGTTGTCTTCTTTCACGTGCAGCTCTGTTCTTCTTTCTTCTAGCTTCGGCTTCGTCCTTAAGGGCCTTTTCACGCAAAGCTTCAGCCTTGGCTTGGATAATGTGTTCAACCAAAGATCTCTTGTGCTTGAAGGTGTTACCCTTGGCAGACTTGTACAAGGAGTGGTACAAGTGTCTGTCAATCTTACCAGCATCTCTGTACTTGGCAAGCAATCTTCTCAAGACTCTCAATCTTCTCATCCACAAAACTTGGGAAGGCATACGAGCGTCCTTGGTACCCTTTCTCTTACCGTAACCCATGTGTCTACCGGCTCTCTTGGATTCCAACAAAGCTCTAGCTCTAGATCTGGAGTGGACGGTGTCTGGCTTCTTGACAATGGTTCCGTTCTTGTATAACTTTCTGATGGCCTGACGGGAGTTAGCAGAGGCGATCTCGGTTGTCTCGTTAGGGTCCAACCAGACCTTTCTCTTACCAACACCAATGACACTGGCAGCAAGTCTCTTTTGAGTTCTAAGGTTAGCCCTGATAATAGTTAGTATACTGAAAATTTTGCCACCCTTTGCAAAATGATACCTCTAGTGGGGGAGTAAAAGGTGTGGTGTGCGCCATACTGGGCAGTTCAACTTCACGTCGTCACATCCTTCACATCCTCGCCATCAATCTCATCTCACGTTGCTCAAGTCCAACTTACATTTTTGATATCCTAAGTAGTTGCTAAACAGAAAAGAAGGAAATTCAATCGAAAAGTTTTTTGTTAGGAAAAATTTTCCTGGGATTCGTGAAGAAGCGACATTTTCCAATATACGAGGCGAGACATTTAAAGTATGGCGACATCTAACTTTAAAAGGACTTTCTTGCATTCAATGTTGTAGGTTTCAGCCCTAAGACGAAGCACATGACAATAACATGTGAGAGAGCACATGTGACGCCGATGAGTAGTGGAAATTTGAGCGATGAGATTGAAGAAAAATAGATAAACGAGAGTAGAGATGGCAAAGTCGTTAAGATCCAAGTCGAAGTTGAGAGCCAAGAGCGTGAAGAGAAAGGGGGAATTCGCCAACTTCGTTGATGGAAGAAACCAGCGTCTTTCTGAGAAGGTCGAGGCACAATTGAAGAAGCAGCGTGAGGAAGCGATTGCTAAGAAAAAGGAGTTGATTGAGAGTGGAGAGTTGAAGGAAGAAGAGGTTGAGGAAAAGGATGAGGAGAAGATGGACGAGGACAAGAAGCCTGTTAGTACTTCTGGATGGAGAAAGAGTAACTCCCAGAGATACAAGAAGAAAAAGGGTAAGAAGAATAAGATTATGAGGTTTTGATTAGATCATAGGAGGTTAAGCCATGAACTGGTGATCTTTGAATATGGTTAAAGTTAAGGTACTTGGATCAGCTAATCTTGTAGTGTGGTATGTGTGCTGCGTCACATTAGCTTTCTTTGGACATAGCCATGATGCTTCAAAAACCAATAACCACACCATTTCACGTCTTTCCCAAAAGGTAATCCGCAAAACAATCTCGATATCATTAATGGTTCTTCACTTCGTCTGGCTCGTTATTTTTATTGCATTGTATTTTAGCATCTGTATATTAATGAATATAAACTGGTATTGAGTGTAAGAGACTGATCAAACGAGAAATGATGATAGGAGATGATCAAGATCAACAAAAACAGAACCCGTGAAGTCTTCATGAAAAGACGGAATTATACCACACAGAAACAATGAAGCTGCACCACTTCTATCTACTGCCCCACCAAAATGTATAAACCCCGATTTGCAGCCAACAAAAATTACGTCCGATTGTATCTCACTCAATGCAGTTGCAATGCATTGCAAGTCTCTCAATGTAGCACATCAACAACTCACACATACACATGTACAAGCACCACAAACTGCATTACCACACACAGCCTCTATTAGGTGTTCATGCAAGTGCTCACTGCAGCGCAAACATTTTGTTTACCATGCAATCTGCTCTGATCAACGGGTTCCCCCAGTGCTGTATTGCAACAATTACAAAGCTTACTTTACAACACCTAAGCTGTGCATTGCTGATCCACATTTCCGTTGTTGGCACTGGCTGATGCGCCCCTGAACACCAAATCTCTCAAATCATAGAACCCACTCGACCAATCTCGGCCCACAATAGCCTAGTCGAGAAAACAGTCGTCGCGACTGTGTCGCGAAAGTTGTCAGATTCATCCCTTTTGTACCAAACCTGAAACATATCTCGCCCAAAAAATACCAAGCAAGATCAGTTCTGTTTCAGCTTTTCGCGTTTTGCATTGTATCATCTCCGCCAACCACTCCAATAATACTTTTATTTGTGTCAAACATTGCGGATACAAAGCGTATTATTATTCTACCAGCGATTCTAGACTGTGCCTGGCCTTTGGATTGTTCTTCAAAGACTACTTGACAATAGTACGACACCAGCAACAATACTTTAGGGAACGGGCTATTCCATGAAATGTTTTTGGTGCGGAAGTCTACATCAACTTGGAACAGTTCCTGTTATGAACTCTAATATTCTATTTCGATTGGTATGCTTATTTAATACCTGACATCTCCAGAAACCCATTCTGTTTGAATGGTTATAGTAAAATGAGTTCTAATAGTCAGAAGGTACGGTTGTTGACCTTTAATACCAAGGGTCTGAAAGGTACCAAGCTTAGAAAGCAAAGAATTCACGCAATTGCTGATAGGTTGGCTAGTCCAACCAGACAAGATGAGGAATACGATATAGTCGCATTACAAGATGTTTCGATCGAAGATGATTGGGAGTACATCGATAAAATATGCTCTTCAGTCTATCCTTTCAGAAGAGCGACCAAGTTGGGATTGACGTCGGGACCGGGGTTTGTCTTGTTGTCGAAAATTCCCATAGAAGAGACCTTCTTGTATAGGTTTCCTGTCAATGGGCGCCCATCTGCTTTGACGGGAGACTGGGGAGAAGGCAAGGGCATTGCTGTGACTATCTTACGACAAGGAGGTAGATGCATGCCAATTGCAATATTAAATACGCACATGAATGCTGGCGATGAGGCATCGGCTACTCACCGTGCTTGCCAGGCATGGGACTCTACAAAATTAGTCAAAATGATGAGACGAGCTGGGTATGCAGTCATTCAAGTTGGTGACTTCAATTCCAAAATAGGCTCGTTACCCTTTAAGTTACTTACTGTGGAGTCTGGATTAACAGACTCATGGTCGAGTCTTCAAAGTGAAACCCTTCGTTTGTATACAAAAGACGAAATTTCAGCCATGACACCTGAAGCACAGATAGTGCTTGGAGGGATTACCAGAAACTCCAAGGTCAATACTTGGACTGCAAAAAAGAATATGGAAGATGCTTGTAGAATGGACTTTGCTTTAATCGACTCCAATTATGTGAAGACTATGAAAGGGGCAGTCCATTTTACAGAAACTCTTCCAGAACATAAGTGTTCGTATTCTGACCATTATGCTTATTGTGCAGAGTTGATAATTCAACAAAGAGGTCAGTTGACTGGAGGTACAAGCCACATTGCCAGAGAACAGATCTACAACCAATTACTTTCGAATTTAGAGGAATACAGAAACACAACAGTACGCAAGGGCAGATGGAGAAAGTGGTATTTCATATTTTCATTACTATTCACCCCACTACTGTTCCTTGTGTTTCTCTTTGCTTGGTATAAGATCGCAGTGTTTCCAATCTTTCACTTGGTTTGTTTAATAGTTATTGTTTCAGGTGTGATGAGTGGTTTGGTCTGGTACTTGGGTATTGATTCCGAGATAAGGGCTCTTGAAGAAGTCAAGTTGGAAGTGGATGATTCTCACACAACACTCAAAAGAAAGATGCTGAAAGAGATCAACTTCGGAAGTCCTGAAAACAATGCGAACACTTCAAACTATGACATCACATTAACAGATGATATCTCAACAGCAGATTTTGCCAACCCTGCAGACTCAAAGCAGCTAGACTTCGAGAAACCAAGTTCTTTGAAATACTCGCTATCAATTAAGTCTCTCATATCCACAAACTCCAAGAACTCAAACTCTTCAACATGGAGTGAAAAGTTTGGAGATAAATGGGCCTTGAAAAGGAAAGGCACCAAAAAGTGGGATGAAGAAGCTCAAATAGAAACTCCCGAAAACGATTAACCTTTCTGTCTCCGTTGTTCACTTCTCTGCCTGGAGCTAACGAACCCAATTTCGCAACCAAACATTTTTGCAGCCAGTCTGAAAATTTCGGTAAAAGTTGCTTCACAGTAATTACTATGAGAATATGTAGAGACTGTGAAGAGCTTGGGATTCATATATTTCGTTTATTATTCAATTCAATATTTACTTCTTCAACTTCTCTTCCAAGTATTTCTCATATCCAATATCTTCCAATACTTCTGCTTTACCCAATACCTCCTTTTCCATGTTTGCCATGTATTCGCTCATCTTGGTCAAGTATTCACCATTGGACGCACCAACAATTCTGACAGCTAATAATGCTGCGTTGGTACTGTTGTTGATCGCCACGGTCGCAACTGGAATACCTCTTGGCATTTGAACAATCGAGTGTAATGAGTCGACACCATCAAGCACCGATCCTTTCACTGGAACACCAATCACTGGTAAAGGTGTAGCTGCTGCAACCATACCCGGCAAGTGCGCAGCACCACCTGCACCAGCAATGATAACTTTGATACCACGTTGGTGTGCTTCTATCGCATACTGTATCATTCTGTGCGGTGTTCTGTGTGCCAGCACAATTGTTTGCTCGTATGGAATACCAAACTGATCAAGAATACGTGCTCCGACAGACATAACAGGGAGATCCGAGTCAGATCCCATGATAATTCCAATCACAGGCTTCTCAGCCTTTTTTTCTGCAACCTCTCTTGCTTCTTGTCCCAAGATTGTGCGTAAACGGTTCTCAACATCAAACATGGAACTGCCAACAATGTTGATGTGTCCCATTTTACGTTCGGGCCTGGTGGTTTTACCGTACAAGTATACAGTTGCATGAGGGGTCTCCAATGCCCTGGTGCAAACCTCCAATTCCTTGTTTGGTTCAGAAGCACCCAACACGTTCAACATGATGGCGTTGGTTGTAGTGGTGTTGAAGTCAGTGAACCCCTTGGGCATTGGCAATCCTACGACTGCTCTAACGTGAGCTTCGAATTGTGACGTGACACATGCGTCAATTGTGTAGTGTCCTGAGTTGTGTGGACGAGGAGCGATTTCATTCACCAATAATTCTCCATTTTCAAGAAGGAACATCTCGACACCAAAGATCCCACATCCTGGGAACGAGTGCACAGCCTTCTTAGCCAAGAGTGCAGCACGTTCGCTAACAGATCCAGCCACACGTGCTGGTGCATACACCAAATGGCAGATATTGTTTTGGTGAACAGTTTCAACAGTGGGGTATGCGTGCACAGCACCGTCGATCGAACGAACCACCATAACAGCCAATTCCTTGGTGAATGGACACCAACGCTCTGCATACAAAGGGCGGTCCTTCAAGAATTCAACCGCCTCTTCAATCTTTTCGGCAGACTTCACGACGAAGTTCCCACGGCCATCGTATGCTAAAGTACGCAGCTTCAACATGAATGGGTACCCAATCTTGGCTCCAATCTCAGCCAACTCCTTAGCGGCGTGTTCCTTGTTACCAGACTCAGTAGATCTGACGGCAATAGCCTCGACACCAGCTACACCATTGTCTTTCAAGTGCTCTTTCTGCAAGTACTTGTCTTGAATCAAACGAATAGTCTCAGGAACAGGATAGATATTCAAGCCAGGGTGTTCCATTTGAACACGGATCAAAGCATCGACATCAATATGCTCGATCTCCACCGTTAACACATCACATTTGTCTGCTAAAGCAGAAATTGACTTGTACTCAGTGAAGGAACCATCAACGTGAAGATCACTTGCATTGATCTGTTTGGCAGGAGATTGGCCCTTGTCCAAAATAACAGTTTGAATATTGAGACGACTGGCAGCCTCGACGATCATACGTCCAAGCTGACCACCACCTAAGATACCAACGACCTTGCTGTCCATAGTAATGAGATGAGTGAGATGGTAGTTGCGATTGGAAAGTTGACTCTGAATATATTAAAATTGGGAAATGCACGAACACGAGTCAGGTGGGATGAGATGCGGTGTGCAAGGTATGGACCATGATGGAAGAATGTAGGAGGACTTCAGAGTAGAGGATCTAAGTTAGAGATGACTCGTTGATGAGCAACGAGTATGAAGTTACACTTATGCAGTTTCTTACATAGTATTATCTTACTGAATAATCTAAGCTTACTAAGATGCTGTTGAGACTACGAGTCACGGTTAAGTGATATTGCAAATAGGTACTGTGAGGTTAAGACTAGCTTAGTGTTCTCTATTATGGTGAGATTAAAGGGAGCAAACTGTACAATGATGTATATCTTGATTTTCAACAATATATTCTACTTGAGCACATCTATACTCAGATAGCAATCATTCACGTTAGTGTTGAAGCTGACACTAATTATGTTGACTTAGTAGTATTTCCTCTCTAGTACTGGTTCCTTTCTAATAATGACTGGTTGTTGATGCGCATGTACCCCACTTATGTTAATTGTTCTTTCGTAAAGTCATAAAACACATGGAAGTACTTACCCCCATCAAAGGCTATTTACCAACGCTCACTTCAACACTCAAGTCAACTCCACATAAACATAACGTACGCTACATCTTCTTTTTAGTCGTTTAAAGTTCATTGTACATACAACATCCGCCTTATCTAATATTAATTGCTGCAAAATACCAAAAAGGAAGGTTTGGTTCAATGCTGTCCAACAAGTTTTCCACTGATAAATTCTGAAGTAAAGCGGAACTCCAATATGTTTGAAAGTTGAAGATGTCTATTGTTACTATACTATTGTTCACATCCAGACGACCAGCTATTGTTAATGTTTAACGATCCTATGACTTCATTCACTATGCAAATGTCAATCGTAGCCTTGCCTTAATTATTTTTATGAAATAAAGTTGTTGGGATCTCGTCTTTCCTTCTCTCCTCTTATCACCTTCACTAGCACACGTAGAACTACCAGAAGGGCTCCTCAAACAACCCTATTCGTCCGTAAACCATAATATTTTACTTTATTTTAAGGCGTCATAAGAACAGACACTACCATCTACCCTCTGAATTTGCAGTCATCCAAATCCAAGCAACCTAAGGCATCATCCCACAGCTGCCGATTGAGCCTTTTATACCCACGGAAACGAAACCTAAAAGGTCATTTGGCTTTTAGATTTCAAACACTATTGACTGGTTATGAAAGTTTACTCGACCATGATAAGTAGCAACCACTGGGGAATGGCCAACGGTTAGAGTGAATTGCTAGACGCGAGAGTGCTTAAGCAGAGAGGCATTCTGATGGTTTCGAGAATAATTTTTAAGGCTCCAGGGTTCCTAAATCCCAACAACTGCAACTGTTAAGATCTACATATCTCTTTGTGGGACTGGCGTTGATGCAGGCATGGCTCCTGAGGTCTGGATTTTTAAGCAAATTGACTGTTTCTTGACGACTGTGGGGGCTTGACATAGGTCAATGGGCAACTTGTGTCCTCAAAGTCTAAAATCCTTTCACAATTCGTTTATTCCAACATTCCCTCGCTTGCAATCTCCACTGTGTGTTCCTATTGTTATGTAGACTGTGAACCTTAAATATCTCACAAACACGAAGGACCATCGTCTGCAGACACTCTCATGAAGTTTGTGGAGGCTTTCCTTGGTTGAGGCTCCCAGGTTTCAGTCAAAAGCCCCAGTTATAAGGTTCAGTCAAAAAACCCTTGGAGGTTCAGTCAAAAAAACCCTTGGAGGTCAAAGGCCCCAGTAAAATTGGTATTCTACAATTCTCATTCCCAACTAGTGGATGTATATTCACTTCTCTATCACTATAGTTATCATTGACTTGTAGATGAACTCTTACTCCTGAAACTGATACTCCTGATATGGATACTCACCCTCTTCGTACCCGTACTGGAACTGATACCCTTGTTGTTGTAGCAGCTGAAACTTTCTTTGGACGTTCATTTGTGGAGGTCCTCCCATTGGTGGTCCTGCTGGACCTCCCATTGGGGCACCCATCTGGATCGGCATTATTGGAAGCGGAGCCTGGTCTGCGTATCCACCATGGGGAGCAGCTTGTGCTGGTGGGGCGCTCATAGGATACGGTCCTACGGGCGAAGAAACGCATTCTTCGGCCCTCCATGCGTCTGGCATCACCAAACGGCTGGATGTAGTAGTAGCCTCCTTGAAGTCGTCCACCTTGGCAAACTCCCACAAGAGAACGCACTTGATCTTCAGTCTCGATACCTCTTGTACCTGAGGCAGTTCGTAAACAATCTGCTTGATGGTCAAGCCCTTGAAAGCGACTGAGACCTCCAGGTCGTCTTTACCCACGAGCTTACCCAAGAAGAACTGCCAGAACTTAGGCAAGAATGGGCGGTTCTCGTTGACCACGAAATCCTCGCCAAACTTGAGCACTTCTTTGCCGAAGGAGTAAATGCATGTGAACACAGCAAGCTCGGGGATTGGCTGCGGAGCAGTCAACTGGAAGTTACTTTTGAAGCCTTCAAGTGATTGTGGGTACAAGACACGCACCATGTTGTGGACAACGGGCACCGTGGCCAATTCAGGCAAGCCAGGGAAACGGGTGTTGATGTTGGCGTTGGCGTTGACCCGCAACAGCCGTGGTTCGTCATTGTTTTGGATGGAGATGATGGTAGGCGAGTACTGGTTGATGGACATGAAGAAGTTTTGGCAAAAGTACTCGGCAGGTGGTGCCAGCGAGGCAGGTGCCAGAAAAGCTGCAGGTGCTATTGGGCCTGGGAGTCCCAATGGAATGGGTGCTCCCAATGGTGCAGCCAAGGGGGCACTCAAAGGCAATGGCCCACCCATGTGTTTCAGTGGTCCCAGAAGCAGCACCAGTCTTAAAGGAGCCAGGACAGGTCCTTGAGGTGGTTGTGCATAAGGATGATAGTGGGCAGGACTGTGCAAATGCAACTGAGGCTTACGTCTTGATCTCTTGACGCCAACCAGATTCCTCCTCTTCTCTTCCGGAGCCTCAGCAAAGCCCAAGCTCTTGTTCAAGTTGATTTTGGAAAAGATTTCTTCGAATCTGCGGTTGTTGAGGGCGACTTCTTCATCCGACGCAAAAGAAGGACCCTCATTAATCAAGCGGATCACCTCGTGTTTCTGGCCCAAGTTCTTGATGACTTGGATGTGTGAGCTCACTTGTTTGCGAGTCCGGAACTTGCCAGTTTTGGTAAATATGTAGTCCGAGATAAGCTCGTTACGACCGCACGAGCGCCCGGAGATTTTGATCTTGTTCAAGCCGTTCTTGGGGATGATCAGGAGCACTTCTTCGAACGCCTGCTCGACGTCTTCCGACCAGATGTCGTTGTCTTGTGCTCTCGAGAAGGACGAGGTGCTTACGGTGGACGTGGCCAGCGAGGGTGCTGAATCTGGTTGTGGAGTGTGGGTTGTATCTTGGAAGACATTGAGTACGAGTCCGTTGGGTTGGTGTGGGTTAGGTGTGTGGTGGTGGTTACTACTTTCAGCATAACCTTCCAGGTACTGGTCATTCAATGACTTTTCTTCTGGGTACTGATAATAGTCCTCCTCGTTGGGTTCGTCAAACTCGTCTTCAAGAACCTTCTTTTGGTTCAAGGTGCTTGGCAGTATGGTTCCAAGCACCTTGCGGATAGGAGTTCTTTCCTCGCGAGAAAGCTCGAACGAATCGAGGTTGAGGGTGGGCAAGTTCTGGGCATGGTTGTGGTGCATGGAGGACTGATAGGCGGGGATGTTGGGCAAGATAGGTAAGCTCTGGGCATCAGCCTCCGAAAGATTCGGAGGCAAGCTCGCAAGAGACGAGCTGGGCCCAGCCAACGAGTTGGCGTAGCTCGGTCCCTCGCTCCGAGGCTTCAGCTGCACTTGGTACATCTGCTTGCCGGAGCTGTCAATTGCAATATCCACAATCAACGGAACCTTATCACGGTGCCCACGTTCATGGGCACTTTCAGGGGGTGACATTTGGAGCATCAACACTGGCCTTCCGCTAGAGCTAATCGCTACTTATTTATATCAGAAAGCGATCAAAAAAAAGGATGCAAAAAAGCGTTCCGACAATATTATCTATCCTGCAGGTGGCTGTAGGTGAGTTTGTCGTTGGATTTTTGGGATTTTTTTTGCGTGTGGTTAATCTGCAGGATGTCCACTCAGGGGGGGATCAGGGGTTGGGGTCGGTTGTAAAATATTCAGACTGACAATTACGATATCCAGTGGACACGGATAGGGTTGTTGATGGTGTGGGTGACTATTCCTTGTGTTAATTCAAGGATGTGGTGTGATGGGTTGGTTTGGTTTGAGATGGGTTGATTTGCAATGGTTGATTTGGAATGGTTGGGTGTAGTTGTTGTGAGACCCAAGATTTTGTATGACGTCTTTATGAAACAGCCGTAGTGATACCACCAGGGTTTAAGTTTCAGTGGAGGATCAGCTGAGGTTTAATGAGTTCACTTATTTGCGAAGACACTTCTATATGCGAAAGTTCAAGTGCAAGCAATCAATGCAAATACCAGTATCGGGTAGTTGAAGGAAAGTATGGATACTGATAGGGCTGCAAGTTAAAAAGCCAACAACGTGAAGGTTCCTCTAATATACGGTCGATACCAAGACTTGCTCTAAAGACCAAATCAACTGATGATACCAACACCTATATTGCTAATGTAAGGAACGTAAAAGGTGGGATACAGACTAGGATTGAAGTTACTGAAACAAACGGAACAACTCGTACACTATATTGGGAATAAAGGAGCGACAAATATATTGTATGAGCAGGTCCGAGGGTTGCAGCCAATGCAAAAGGTTCTGTTGGCCTGGGAAGCAGTTTGGTGGAAATGACGAGTTTATATACTACGCCATTGAATTGTCTATTGTTTTTAAAATTTTCTGGCAGACAGAGGATGATTTTGTGTGTTGGTGTTTGAAATTTGTAGGAGATAAAGGGTGGGTGACTGAGGGAGCAGTCGCGAGAATGGGAGCGAGCGTGGCTGGTAGAGAGTTGTGAGATTGAACGAAGCTGTGCGAATGAATGGCGTACACCACCGTAGAGCTCGAGAAAGATAAGCTTTCCCTCTCGCTCTCATCACTCCCACTCTCCCATTCCCTCTCATTTCTTCCTCAAACGAGCCGTTTGCAAAGGTAAACAAAATCCCCCCCAGTAAAAAATATAGTTAGCAAAAACAGTGCTCTTATTGTGCATATGCAGCTTCTGAAAATTAACCGCTGCCAGAAAATAATGACGAACATGTTTGGATCTGAGTGGGGAATACAAAAATACAACGAGCACCTGAGAGTAGTCCGAATAAGGTTGAGAGCGAGGTGTGTGAGCATAGGGGGGGTCACCTCTCAAGGACTTGGTGGCAGAATCTTTGTTCAGGGGCGAAGCGTGTGTATTTCCAGATTCTTTTTATGTCTCGGTGGTAAATAGAGGTACAGAAAATAATCTGAACACATTAAAAAGCCCAAGTACCAATATCCGGCATTTGCAGTCACAATAGTACGACTGATAAGATGGCCTGGGAGGTAACATGATGAACGTGGGTGATGTTGTTGGCTGTGCATGGGGCTATAGTTTGGGTTTAGGCTGACTAACAATAGCAGTGGCTACTGCCAATGGTGTACCCAACGCTGTACACATAGCAAGCTGGTCTTGATAACACTAGTACAAAGGGAAATATTACTGAACATGACCAATTGGTCAAAGCCTTAAAATTAGTGCCCGATCTGGCTGGTGGTTGTAATAAATGTACAAAGCTCAGAGTCGTTTGAAAATATCATCTTCTGCTGGTGATGGATTTATGAAAAGGAGGATACCACCAGGCATCTTCTAAGAGGCTTATGTGTACAAAATCGGTTGATCGTACTTACTGTTGGTGTGCACAAGGACTCTCTCACTTAATCTCCAATGTAATTTACTGCTTAACATCCAATGAAATCTTGCTACTATCGTATCATAAGTACTGTATGTATTCATGATATCTTATACAATCCTGTATGTAAAATCCGTACTTGAGCATAATCTCCTTTAAGTTATCATCACTAACCCTCTTCCATCCCCAGCCCACATCCATCTGCCTAAACTACATGTCTACATCTAATCGTAATCTACTCTCATAACCCCAACGGCT
The DNA here is from genome assembly GCA_030565385.1 of Kodamaea neixiangensis. Lineage (NCBI taxonomy): Eukaryota > Fungi > Ascomycota > Pichiomycetes > Serinales > Debaryomycetaceae > Kodamaea > Kodamaea neixiangensis. The sequence goes on along the minus strand of JAJMBT010000002.1, from coordinate 299,354 downwards.
ACCCTCTCTGCAAACCCTAAAAAGCTACTTTCCAACCTAAACTCACTCCACCCCCGGTCAAAAAATACCTTCATACAGCGGACAATCGCCTCAGTCTCCACACTAAGGCTAGCCATGCTTCCATTCTTGAAGTTCAGCTTCTGGCGAAGTCAGCGATGGCCGGGGCCATCGGTTGCAAAATTCAAAAATAAAAAAACACAGCAAACTATCAGATACCAGTCTCGTAACCAAGCAGCATCCCCCTCCTCCCCCCCCCCGACTTCAACCTCTTTTTTGGACCTGACCGCTAATGTATCACTTTCTAGGTGACCATTGCTTTGTGCGCCTGAATTAAAGTTTGAGCTACTGAAGGTATCGGACGTGCATGTTCACTCGTTATTGTTGTACGCAAGTCCTGCCAAAACAAGCGCCGATACTCTGCCATTTGTGCCATGGCTCCCCCGTTCCGGTTCTGGTTCTGGCGGTTGCAACTGCAGAGCATATCCATATTTTGAGCGCAGGCCAAACTCTCAGGGCTGTGGGCCACAAGTGTAGCCGAGTCTCAAACACTCATATGCCATGGCCTCCCAATTGTATTTTGCATCCAAATTATACGGCACTGCGCATTGTTGTGTGTGCCGGGGTTATTGTCCTGCTCCAGCTACAATAATCTCGGCCTTGTTGTCTCCCCTTGCGCCTCCCGGGCACATAATTCCCTTTACGAGTGTGGGAGGGCTTGGGCTGGCCCTTATTGTCCTCGACTCGGACAATCGTACCTGAAACAGCCTATTGAGGTATAACAGACCCTGCCATTGTGATCCTCCTCTTATATATATTTCTCACGGCATTAGATCATGTTGCTTGGGTTATCTTTCTTTGGGCCTCATTCCAGCTTCTGGCAGTCACAATAAAACGCTGTCCACAAACGGAGTGTGCGTTACTTCACAAAGTTCCCAGATCTTTATAGTCTGGGTAGTATGCCTTGGAGATGCCAATCCTCTTTTCGCAGCCGTTTTGCGTAGGGGGTGGGCAGCTGGCTGTCGGCTATCCAGGGCTGTATTGCACTGGCCTATTGCGCTCGCAGTCTACTAGTGAAATTGCACATCCAGGCTCTCAGGCTCCACTCGATATTTCCCTGAAAATCTCCTCAAAATCTCCCCTGAAAATCTCACTGGACAGAAAAATCCCAGCTTCGTCACAGACTTCAGCGAAAATCTTCTCCACCGATCTCCCTAAAATTTTCACCGTCCCTAAATTTACCATAAACTTTCCTTCAATTACACTCCCTTCACAGACCACCCAAAGTCGATACCTCCCACTCAATTTTCTCGTAGCTGCACCCTCAATGCACATTCCTCGACCTGCCCCAGACATTCCTTCTCCCGCTTATTTTGTATTGCACCATCGTGATCTGGCCCTACTTCTCCATGCTTTGTGCAGAGCAATCATCAGCTGATTCGTAAGATTTCATGCCAGTTAGGGCCACTGTCTTGCCTGCGTCGCATGGCATAGGATCTGCCCTTGCTTTGTTTCCGGATTGGGTTGCTCTCGGAACGAAATTAGATTTAACTTTGCTTGACGGTCTGCACTGTTACGTAGTTGGAGGTCCTTGACATTGGATTTTGAGTTGTCGGCTACATTCTTCAATAAAGCAGGCTGGGGCTTGGGAATTCCGCTTGGTCTTCTCTGTACCTGGCTAGTACATTGACTGACAAGCCAGTCCTCAGTCTACTCGTGTGTTTGTTTACAAAGACTCAATTCAACACTCGTTCTCGTACTCAATCAATCCTTTCACTCCACTCACTCTGCTCTCAGCTCATTCAAAATGTCTTCCAAGTGCAATATTTCCTCTCATACATTCTATTCTCTCAGTCTTCTATTAAGTCTAGAATCCAATAACTAAGTCTACACAGACTAATAAGGCTACAATAGACAGCCCATGACCTCTTCTTTCGTAAGGGTTCAAAATGTTAGATCGTCTAGTTGCTTCCTCTTCTAGCAATTGCTTGACGTTGTTTTCGTAAATAAGGTTGCATGTGAAGCCAAACTTGTTTGAGTCTAATATGTACATCTCGACAAGCTTCAAACCTGTGATATCTCACGCATGGAATGTCCCCGGTTGCATGATGGGATGAGGTCGAGGTCTCTTTGTGAGCTCGCTAAGATCGAGACGCTCCTCCAATTACCTTTGAGTTACTTCTACCCAACTTTAAACCTAATTTAATCCTTCAAGACATTTGACATTATTCGGTAGACACTTCGGATGGTCCCTTATTCCGTTGTCTCAGCCTTCAAAAATCTCTCTAAAAGTTCCCCGTTTTCTTCTGTATCGATGTTCCCGTTTCTCCCCTCTTCATCGAGCTCAACCTCACTCAATTCGTGCTCCTCCAAAAGTTTCTTTGCGTCTACCTTTTCAAATCGTATCGTGCTACCTTCAACTTCAATGTGTGGTAGTTTCAAGAATCCATAATGGGCGTTGCCATTGGCTACTTCTCCTTCTGTACTCTTCTCGACTTGTTTCTGGAACTCTCGTAGCTCATCCAATCCTTCGGTCCACTTGTTTATCCATCTTGTGCTCACTCGAACAATATTGTTGGTAGGTTTGTTCACCTCAAGAATATGTTTATGCAACTTCTCCAAGTCTTGCGATACCTCGTCCACGCTCGTGTATCCATATTCCTTGTTCTTCGTCACTATATCGCTCATTGCTAACACATCAAGTATTCGCACCTTGTAGTTTTGAAACAACCTTTGTGCATCGTACCGCGCATTTAACCGTTCCAATGCATTGGAGATTCCCACAGTCACTGGAAAGTATACCCTATCCATAGCCTTGAGCAGACTCTTGAAGAGTTCGTCTTGCACCTGCTGTCGCGAAATCATATCCTCGTTCATAGCTATTATCTGGCCAACGTCGCCAACCAACTGCCGTGCAAACTCCACCTTCATCGTTTTATCCTCAACCAGTTCGACTTCTCCTTCATAAAACATGGATGCGCTTCCACTACTCTTCTTCACTAAGGCTCCACCTTTCATCTCACGTTTGAGGCACCAAAACCGACACACTTCATCACTTATACGGTGTAACTCATCCTCGATATCTTCTCTTGACCTGTTAACCGGAATGTTCAACTCGCGTAACTCACGCAACTCGTTGGTACCCAGCACCTGCTCCGCTTTCAACTGCACCAACACTTCAAAGAGCTTGTTGCTGAACGCTTTGGGTGCTACAGGCGTGTGATTTTCCGTCTTCCACTTGAAGATGTTCAACTTGTTCGCCGTCCGTTGGTCCTGGAAAAGCTTTGCATTCTCAGCCTTGAGGATCTTGGTGTCTCGGAAGTAGTGTCTTGATTTGCGGATTCCCTCTTCGGTAGCAGGCCCGTGCTTGTCGCAAAAGGTCTTGAGTGTCTGCTTGTTGGTGATTCCGACACCCACTCCTTGCGTGTATTGCATAGTTAAGCCTGCTCGCTTAGCGCAGGTGACATGGTACGCCTGGAAGCAATTGCGGTTGGAGCATTGTATGCATGCTCCTGTCTTTTGTCGGCAAATGTAGCATAGGAGCTTCCACCTGCTGCGAGGAATCAAGTCCAACCCTTCGATTGGCTCCATGTACACCGGGTTTGCAAAATAAACTTCATTGATCCACATAGCACACACGACATGACTCCATAGACTATTGTCCAACTGTTTAAAAGCCCCTGTCGTCGAGGGGCAGAACACACAATGCGACTCTCGGTTCTTGTTAATCATGCATCGACGACAAAGCCACTGCCCCTCAGGTATAAAGGCTATCCCATAGCATTCTTGATGCACTGCGATGTCGCACCCGTCGCAGAAAACAATCGCATTGTTGTTGTCGCAGTCGCTGTCATTGCACACTGCGCATTTCTGGTCGTAGATCGAGCCAGGCACTATCCCATCGTCGTTCCCATATTTATCGTTGTTCGTGCTTAACGTGAATACCTCGAGTCCAGCTGTCGATACTCCTCCTAGTGAGTTCATCCTATGCTCTAGTTTATCCCACTCGCTTTCCAATACCGAGATCAAGATTTCGTATATCTCAGGTGTGAGTTTAATTGTGTTGGTACTGTTTCGTTCCTCGAGGTACAATTGGTCCTGTTCATCCATGTCGTATTCCACATGATTTCTTCGTTTCTCAACTGTTCTGAGTATATCATCGTTTTGGAATGGTCGAATATGCGTTGGGTGTGCTCCTATAGCTGAGCTGGCTACGGTTGACTTGAATCCGTAATCGCTCAAAACTTTAGGGAACTTGGTTTCGAGTTCCGTCGATGTTTTGAGTCTTTTAAAGCTCGGTCTGTTCACGCTGAGGTTGAGTTCAGCTTTCGGTGGTGAGTCTTTGGGGTCTAGTTGCACGAAAACGCGTAGTTGGTCTTCTTCATTGAGATCTGGATATATTTCTTTGTAATCACGTTCCTCTCTTGGTTTCGAGTCGTATGCCATCATCGCAGGTAGAATTCTGTGCTCAGTTATTCCTCTGTGCTCTCTCTTTGCTCTCTCTTTGCTCTCTCTGTGCTCTCTCTGTGCTCTCTCTGTGCTCTCTTTGTGCTCTCTCTGTACGCTCTCTCTGGGTTATCAATTCCTAAAGTATTAACCTCACTCGATAATCATCGATAACTCTGTTTGGATGTTGTTAAAAATCGGCCTGCACACTACTACAAGATGGTCCAGCCTTTTGAAAGAGGCAGAAGGCAAGATAGAGATAGCACCAGCACCAAGAGAGTATGAAACAGTTGTACTTGTCAACTAACAAGGATAAAAAATAACGTACGTGCTCTTTACTTGGAGAGCTTTCTCACGTCTGAAAGCCTCACAGTTTGAATTACAATAGAAACCAATTCTAATAGCACTACTATTGTTGATTGCATATCTTGGCTAATAGGAAGTTGTAATTATTAAACATACAAGAAATTTAGGTTTCGGTGTAGTAAAGGTGGAACGGATTTTCGGGGGACATCCCGTGAAAGCGAGAGTGTCAAATATGCCCTGAGGTATACCAGTACCCTTATTGGAAAGCACACCTTTTCATCCCCCACCCACGCTGAAGCCGACTTCGTCTACTCACTTCTATTATTGGCCCTTTCACCACCACTTCTCTACATTGTTTCACTGCATACTTTCACAAGCACCGTTTCATTTCATGCACACCATCTGCATTTTTGACACCTGGCTGCGAAAATCTTATCTGGGGTGAGTGGGTTATATTGTCTTCTTGTCTTGGAGTGGGATGATATATTTTATATCTTTAGTGTTGTCATCTCATCCTTATCACATGGTTCGAACGTTTGAGTGCGCGGACGCTTACTTCTCCTCCGCGACGTTACCTTTGTGCAGATCTAATCCTATTGTCTGCTTTGTTAAACTCCCTCTTGTACACTAGTTTCTGTAATGTAAAAATAGAAGCGGTGTATTATCTATCGACCACCAGTGGCCTAGACTTGGAGAAGAATAAGCTTCAAGCAATATCATGTAGCTAGTAGGTCTCCTAAATGAAAAACGCCACTTCACCCCCCATACTCTTTTCCAACTCGCAATCAATGGAGCCTGTTTTCATCACCGGCAAGTCGGTAAACGACACCTGCCGCGAGGCGGCCACAGACCCAGTGGCCGAGTTTATGGGTGTAGTGAACTGTGACACTTTATCCGGAGTAGTGCACACCGCTCCCTTCAAGTTGACTCCCTCCGCCATCGCATTGCTGCGCGATCTTTCAACTAGAGAGAGTCGCGATGCAAGCAGCGAGCTGGCATTCGTCAGGAGCATGCTACTGAGCTGTGAGTGCGATCTTGAAGGAGTGTGCAACTGCAGCGAGATGGCTGTTGGAAAACTTTGAAGCTGGTGCAACCGTATCACCGATTCCTTCAACCGGGAAATACTCAAACTGGAATTGCTTCTGCTATAGTGTCTAATAAATGCGTGTGTGCTCAACTCTGAGATTGTAGCTCTCTTCAGTGGGTCGACGATAAAACAGCACTGCAAAAAGCTCTTGGCTTCTGGTGATATGTGGTCCCAGTACTCTGCGGGCGCAAAGTGAAAGTCTCCTTTGCAAATGGCTTCTTTCGTTTCCTCATCTGTTTCACAGTCAAATGGCATGTATCCGCAGAGCATAAAGTACACTATCACCCCTATGGCCCAGACATCGACTGCAAAGCCGTGGCCATCATTGCCACTGCCGTCGCCATTGAAGTACTCCGGTGCCATATAACTGAGCGTTCCCCCCACGTCATACAACTTGTCGCCGTTGCGCAAAAATCTCGCCAACCCAAAGTCTGCAATCAACAAGGAATGGCCCAGTTTGGACTGGAACAAGATGTTTTCGGCCTTCAAGTCGCGATGCACAATGTTGTTGCTGTGCAAATACTCCACCGTGGAGACAAGTTTGGAAGCAATCTCTCGCAGCAACGGCTCCGAAAGCTTGGACTCGGGGTTGTCGACGATACGATCGAAAAGCTCCCCTCCGCTGCACAAGTCGGTCACCAAGTACAAGTAATCTCTTGTTTCGAAGTGGTCCACCAATGTAAGAATGTTGGGGTGTGCCATCGACACACGTTGGAGCACCGCAAATTCGTTCTGGAGCATCTGCTCTAGTCCGTACACTAGACGCTTGGAGTACTTTTTGGCGGCGTAGTGTGATCCGGTGTGTTTGTTCTTGCACTCAAACACCGTGGAATATGACCCGTCTCCAAGTTTCCGTTTGGAAAGCACATAATGGCACTTTAACTCATTCTTTGGTGTGCTACTTCTGGTGATCGTCGTGGAGTCGGTCGGAGGCCATATTATTTGCGTCATTGGAGTAATAGTTGGCAATTTGAATGGGACTGTTTGGTAAATAGGCTCAAACAGTATAAAATCGTATTAAATTCTCGGTGGGATTCAAACTCTGGTTAAATTTGTAAATGAAGGACAGTACCTTGGTTGTTGTGATGCTAAGTCAGTGCTATGAGTTCTTTTGCTGATCTCCGATAGTTTCAACTTTAACTTTTAAATGCAATATTCAACACTGGTATAACTAACAGTACTATAGCAGTATACCTAGGTAACCTCCAACAGTATATATATAAAGAATGAATGAAGGAGCCAAAAATTTGATCTCGGAGAAATTGAAAGCTATCGGTGGGGAAAAAGGAAAGCGCAGGTGATGTCAGCGAAAATTAGTATTGCAGTGAGGGGTTTTGGTGATACCTTTTGGTTGGGTGATTTGGGCTGCTGGTGAGTGTTGGCACCATCTGATGGTGTTTTTGGTAGAGTACAGTGTCTGGCAATACTGTGTGTCGTATTATCGGATCAAATGACTGCTCCACCATCTGAAATACTCTGCCAGTTGTATACTTTTGACGTACTGTACACAACCTTTGACGTCTTCGAAAAATTAATTGTAATTTCGGAAGAATTACTGCAAAATTGCCTAATAAGATAAAACGGTTAGAGATATACATGTGCGATGACATATATTTGGAGAGGACCAAGAGTTTTAGTTGAGAAAAGACAAACGATAGAGATGTTCAAAAGTTGTTAAATGTTCTGATGGAATGGTTGATCATTCAAATTATGATGATCAATTTAGATATGTACTTATGTACACCCCAAGGTCTGTACAACGGAACTTATGGTCAACTTATCTTTCACATATTATTAATCAACTACTGAAATCTAATCTCACTCTAATCTAATTCGTTCTCGGTCGTTTCTACCTCTGGGAGACTAAAACTCTCGACAGCTGCAATGAATGCTTCTTCAACAGAGTTAGCAGGGGCTGAATCCAAAACACAGTGGCATTTTTCGCAGAGTGAGGTGTCACATTGAGTTGCTACTTCGGTTTGAGTTGACACTTGACCCTCCTGTGCTTTCTCTTGATTGTCAGGTTCGGTTTCCTCGGGTTCATCACCTTGAAGAAGCGTTACATCTTCAGAATTCTCAACATGCTCAACCTGTGGTTTCTCGTCAAGTTCATCCACACATGTAATCTTAATTTGTGGGGTAGTAAGCTCCTTCTCGTCGTGCGCTTCTTCAGTTGGCCCAACAGTCCATGGCAGATTCGCTTCACTAACATCAAATACAACCCTGGAATCGTTGTCCTGCAGAACAATGTCAACGTCACTGATTTCCAGAACCTTGCAAACGCTTTCAACATCGCTCTTGCCAACTTCAATCCTCGCAATAACCTCTTGAACCTTCGACTTGAATGCAGGAGACATCTGGAGCCTTGCTCCTCCCAACTTCTTGGACTTCAATTCTTCAATCACATCTGCCAAAGTCAAACCTTCAGGCACAACAATCTCGACCAATGCAAAGTACTTGCCCGACTTAAATGGAACTCTGCTGAACCGTTTCCGGTAAATGACAACCTTGGTAGGTGAGTAAGACTTGAAGTACTCAACCAATTCGTCATTGCTGGTCTTGTAGTACACATGGCGGATAAATATGGTGTTTTCAGATAATTCTCTCTCCTTCTTTGGCTGAGGATTGGGTGCAGAGATCAGTGAATCGACTATCTCAGTATCCAACAAAGTTTGTTTAGAAGATTCAGTAGACGAAAGCTTGGAGTCTATTCCAGATGACACTTCATCCAGAGACAGAGTTTTCTCTAAGGTCTTTTCAATAGTCTCCTTCTTAATTTCAGGCTTGACTGTCTTCTTTCTTCTTGGAGGAGTATATCTTCTTAGTTGCACACGTCTTTTATTGAAAAGTTGCCCATTCAACTTCTCAATGACATCGTCAACCTCAGCAGACGTCTCAAACTCTGCGTACGCCACCCCTAATCCTTTCTTAGCTCCAGAAAACCGGACAGTGTAGGTTGGAAGTAACAAACTGATTCTTTAAGTGTTAGTATAGTTTCAGCCATGTAAACAAGGAATACGAACGGGTTAAAGGCTCCAAGAAAACCTTCCAAATCATCTTCAGTAGTGTCGTAACTGATGTTCTTAATGTAAACTCGGTGTTTACGGTCGTTTTTGGTGTACATCGAGTGTAATGGTTTTAAAATCGGCGCTACAATTATTTATTTGCACCCAAAAACACAAATGGAATTGAAGAACTAAGAGCACATAGGGCATGAGGGAACGAAGCCAGTAAGTGGGTGAGCATGTAAGAGTTGAATTAAACACCTTGAACCTAATCTTCATCCTTCTTCCGTCTTGTCCTTCCTACTTCTTTCTGAGGATGTTCTGGTCAATCGACACCAAACCTTGAAGCCCCTCTCAATAACACTCAAGAACCTACAATCAGTTTCTCATCAGTTTATTCAACCTAACATCTAACCAAAATTATTAATTACAATACAGTCAAATTTAAGCCTTCTTAGCAGCAGCCAAAGCCTTAGCAGTACCGTGCAAAGCGTATCTGTGGTTTCTCTTGAACTTGGCGTCAACACCCTTCAACGAAGGGTACTTGTGGGAAGCTGGCTTCTTGATACCGTTTCTGTGAGCCTTTCTGGTCTGGTTGTGGGCTGTGTGGTTCTTAGACTTGGACATTGTACTAGATAATGTTAGTATTAATTCATTTTGAAGGTGACCTGTGGAGTAGATCTGCTGTTCTGTGGTTCTTCTTTTCGGCTGTCCACTTTATTACTAGGCCAACTCTGGTGTATTTCATGCTGGTAGCCATTTGAATGTTGTATATTTCATGATACTTCTTAATTTTTCACTCTCAATCAATCTCGACAAACAGCATGACTCTGAACATGTAACGCTTCTCACGTATGGTTGTCTCTACTTTATGATCCACGCAGTCGACTCATGCAGCACTCCACCGTGGTGTTCATGGAGATTAGGGTCTCCCTCAGTACATACCCTTAGATTTGCTATACTAAACAAAAAGTATTAACTAAAATTTTTTCTTATTTCGTTGTCTGGCAGGTCGGGGAGATCTCGCTAACTATTGCGGCAGGGTCTTCGAAATTTGGGCGGCACACGTAAAATTAACTATTCTGTCACGTGAATGAAGAAGATGAGGGTACTAGCCCTAAGTTGCAATTGAAAGTTGGAGAAGGATACATCTCATGTATAGAAGTAATAGAGCTCCATCTGCTTGATGATTTCCAGCATCTTGTAGACCACTCACAACGTTTCCACGTAGTCCAATTAGAGCAATCTGTGGTTCCTATCCACTACACTACACTTCTCTCAAGACGTTAACGTTAATTAGACTAATATACAGAGGACAAAGGTTGTTGCAATTACTTAGCAACTTGTTGAACATCCAAGGACTTGGCTCTCTTTTCGGCCTTGGCTTGAGCCTTAGCACCCATGATACCACCACCCCAGTGTCTTCTCGAGTCTTCGTACTTCTCGATGAAGTTGGCGTTGATGGTCGAGACCAACTTGGCCAACTCAGCTTCGTCACCGGCAGCAACTTCGGTCAAGGCAGCGACGGCAGAAGTCTTTTGGTGAACCAAGGTTCCCAATCTGGCCTTACCCTTTACGATGGCATATGGAACACCCATCTTCTTACATAAAGCTGGCAAGAAGACAACCAACTCAATAGGGTCAACGTCGTTGGCAATCAAGACCAACTTGGCCTTCTTGTTCTCAATCAAAGAGACTACGTGGTTCAATCCGTACTTGACAACGAGAGGCTTTGGCGAGACGTCCTTGGCAGACTTGCCTTCGGCGATGGCAGCAGCCTCCTTGGTCAATCTCTCCTTCTTCTCAGCCTCAGTCTCTGGCTTGTACTTGTTGAACAACTTGAGGGCCTGGGTGGCAGTGTTCTTGTCCAAGGTGTTCTGGAATTGTGCAATGGCAGGAGGAACCTTCAATCTCAAAGACAAAATCTTCTTTTGTCTCTGCAATCTAACGTATTCCGGCCACTTCACAAATCTAGACAAGTTTCTCTTAGGCTGGATGGCCTGACCAATACCAAAGTTCTTCTTCGAGGTCTCAAACAATGGGTTCGAAGGAGTGGCATTGGTCTTGGACTTAGTAGCTAATGGAGCTGGAGCAACTTTCTTGGAGGAAGGCTGTATCATTGAGTAGTTAGTTTCAAAAGCGTTCTAGGATCGTCCGTCAACAAACATTCTTAAGAAAACCAATAACCCTACAGTATCAAAAGATACTCAGCCTGTGCACAAGAAGTGATGGCACATTCACTAAAATTTACAAATGAATAATCCATGGCATCACTCCTTGCGCACAACCTTTGTCCTCTTGACGAGGGGATTATGAGCTTAATGGAGGATGTTGGTCCAACGTCTTGAATATTAACATACCATTGTGAATAAAAAGATGTGATGATTGAAAAAAAATTTTCGCTCAGAGATTTTTTTTGTTATACACTGTGCTGAAAATTTGTTGGTCTACAAATTACTCGTATGGCTGCAAACTATTATCTCTTATATTAAATATTAAATTACCAGCATTGCGATTCCTCAAAGAACTCAACCCTCTTGTTTGTAGAGCCCAACGAATTTCTCACTGCTAGCCTGATGTCATCCACCATGGTTGGGTTAGCACAAGTAACAAATGCAATCGAACCGCTAGATTCGAAGATTTCATCCTTGACAATCTGGTTAATGTCAGGTCTGCCCTCTCTGAATTCAACGTGGGCCAATGATTGTTTGAGATTGCTAATCGAAGAGAAAGTAGATTTCTCCTTATCGGTGTCAGCTTCGTTTTTGTCCAGACCCGATTCTTCAAAATCGAATTCAGGTCTTGTCACATACACGATCGGTTCCACAGAAGTTCCCTTGAGTTTGAGCAATTCATCGTGGAACCACGAAATTGACTTGAACTCTCGAATAACCCAGTAAAGTCTAAGCTTCCTCATAGGAGACCTGCGAGAAATCTCGTAAGCATTGTGGAACAAACTAGGAATACCAGTACCACCACCTAAGAAGATAGACGTGCCAAACTTGTGAACTGGTCTAGGAGTCGAGTAGGGACCTTCGATTGCAACCTTCAAGTTGATTTCATGACCTGGAGCTTCCAATAATTCTCTGTACAAACTGTGAGTAACACCTCCTTTTATCTTGACATAGAATGTGACGGTGTCTTCACTGGTATCCACCAGAGTAAAAGGGTGTGATTGCCAAAAGTGTGTTGGTCTGAGGAAGAAGACAAATGCAAAGGAACCTGGTTGTGGTTTCCAATACTTTGGTCTCTTTGCGGTGATTAACAATGTCTCATCGGCCTTCAACTGGATTCTAGCATCCTGGAATCCAAACGTAGCAATTCTGATGTATCTGAGAAGCTTGTCTACCCCCCAAATACCAGTACAAGCCATGAAGAACTTGGACAACTGTCCACCTCCATACGACTTTTGAGTGTGTCTCCACCCTGCAGCAATAAAGAGGATACCCATGATGTTATGGAACATGATGAATAACTCGTAACAATTGTTTCTAAAGTATCTCAACGAATGGAAGCAAAGAACAAACAAGCACACCAAACCAAAAACACCAAATGTTCCAAACTGCGTGGCAACGGTAGCCATATAAGCATTGAAGCTGGCCAAAACAATAGTGAACGAAATAGCGTGCATGAAAATGAAAAGAGTAACAGCTCTTGCAATCCAACGGTGAAAGGTAAGAAATCTGGAGAATGGCCAGCCAGTCAACCAGATAAGGAAGTTGTTTCTCCCAGCAAAAAGGATCAAGAGCGGAGTTGAAAAAACTGCTAAGATACCCCATCTGCGAGCAATAGGGTCTTTGATGTCGCCATCGGTCTTGTCAACGCAAACTCCAGCAAAGATTGCAAGTAACGCGAGCCAACCCAAGTACACCACAGCTTCGAATCTGAGCGGAGGAAGAAAGTTAATAATACCCCCAAGCAGCAGCTTTGCTTGGGCATGTTTCTTGCTCCCAAGTGGCGCAAGTGCCAAATGCTTTCTAAAAGCATTTGAGATAGGACCGTGCATGCTCTCAACCAAACCAGGCATCAAATAGCAGGACCAGTGGAATACAGCAGCACCCAACATAATAACAACCCAATAGCAAATCAAAACAGTACCAAAAATCCAACTGTAGTTAGTATTTCTTGCGGCAACCCACAAACCTTCATAAGAACCAGACACTGCTTTCTGTGGAAGCGACATAGGCAAGGAAGAGTTAGAGAGATGACTCGAAGCATTAACGTACGAGTCCAAAACCTGCTGATAAGTTAAGGCACCACCACAGCTCTTCAAAAACGGCTTGATATACTTTTCTGGTGAATCAAAGTTATCTATTAAACAATGACTAAGTGAGCCCAAAACCGGTTGATTTTGAGCATCGCAAAATGATTCATTTGCAGGGAGCTTGGCAGCCTTTTCAAGCACTGCTTCACAAGCAGCAAACGCAAGGTCAGCTTTATGAACAAACTGGAAGGCACTAGCCAAAGGTATTAAACAAAATACTAATGCTTGAAATTTCATTGATGATTGACGAAACAAATTGAATTGACTAAAAGATCAACTGGTATTTATAATGTTTTCGGGGATAGCGTAACTGAACCTTCCACACGTTCACGCAATTGACCTTTCTATTATCGTATAGATAGTTGAAGGGTTGCAAAAGTGTACAGATCTCCTAACGCGGCAAATTCTGGCATGCATACAAGGGATACACAACCATCGCAAGTTTCACAACTGTTGAGTACATGACTTACAGTTCAGCTAGACATTCTGTTGCGATGGGTGTGGTAGCCAGTCGGAGTTATAGCAGGGCCTGGGTGTTGTTCAAGTAAGCTGCAAACTGCGTTTGCTTTAACTCACACCAAGAAATACACCCTTCGCACCCCTTCTCGTTACAAGATGTCAAACATACTGAGTCGACACCGTGCCCGATTGAGCGGTCAACCATAACATCAGCCGAACCGACATACCGGGTCCCCTCTTTGCCCAAGCACAGCCTCTCAGTTAATTTCCCTGCGTATTCACAGGTCCTGTTTGTACCCCCCCATAAGCAAGGTCCCATCTGTTGCCAACAGCATGATTAAGAGGAGAAAGTAGGCGATACCGTACATCCCAGACTGTTATGAGTCCTCCTGTGCAAGCTTAACCTCTACTGACGTCCAGGACTGAAGGGCTGTTTCTCCGCAGCCACAATCGTAAGCCAGAGGTTAGAAGTCCAGAAAACGCCCATACTTATTGTTGTCGTACAAATCCGTATTCATGCATGCCTCCGCAAAATACCGGTTTTGTGTTGCATATGACGATGGGTGCGGATAAGCACGACGAATTAGATCTGATTGGGGGCGAAGTAGCCATTGAAGGGTGTCAAATTAGTAAGCCTTACGTGATTCTAGTTCAATCACAGCAGTATCTAAATCACATAACCTTTTAGAAGCCTTTAAATCTCTAATTCGATTTTTGAAAGAGGAAGGTCGTTGAAAGGTTTAACAGACTCCATTGAAGTGGTTGTAGTAGATGTGTTCTGTCATTACAACGCCAGACACTTGAAAGACAAATGGAACAGTGAAAGTGTTAACGGTTGATAAGCTGGTTCAAGTTATTTCAACCGAATTACACTCGTAACACTTTACTTCGCCCTTTAACGAGTTAAGCCCTTCTCAACAATAGCCCTATTGCAACTGAGGCTGTGAGTGATCAACAAGATAATGGGAGCTGGTAGAACGGTCTAGGACAATGCCGTCCATGTTTATGGACAGAAGTGGAGAAAAGTGATCAATGGAGGAGTACACTCACAAAAGTAACACACAGTTTTGGGTTATGGAGTGTTCAGCCTCTTTCTTCTTCTGCATGGTAGATTAAAATCCATTGCACCATTGCTGTTTCAGCTGCCGGATGAGCTTGTAATCCATAACTCTAAGTCAGCCGGTACCCGAGCTGAGGGTGGCTTTTTCCCACACTCCAAGCCTTGGTGATTTCTAATAAGTGACATTATTTGCTGTTGGATGATAGCTGTTGTCATCCGGTTGCTCAATGTAGTCAGTTGGTCAACTTTTTCGTCTTTTTGATTTTAGTTGAAACGTTTCCACAACGTTTTCAGGGGTTCAATGATAAGTACGATTGCAACTTCTTCAGACTAAAGTTGGGTGAGCAGAGGGTGTTGAAGTTGACTCAGATAGACCTTTACAATTGGTTCGTTTAAAATTGCACAATGGTTTCAAGCTATTCGTTTGAATTCAGCAATGAAGGTGTATACAGAACCAAGTATACGGAACAATTGAGACAGGGACACCCCTCTGAAGGTCGACAATGATAAAACAAACACTCCAGTAACAGGTTTACCTTGTTATAGGGTCTATCATCACACAAGGGTGTTGTTTTGGATCCATAGTTCATTCGATAATACATCACCACGTCAACAAACAATATAACTTCACTCTGAAGCTTGTGAATATAGCCCGAGGGGTATATTAATCTTCGGAGGTTGTGAAGTGTTGATACAACATTCAAAGGTTAGTATAACCCTCGAGCTATGTTAAAAGGTGAGTTTTCGTCTAGTTGTCAAGCCGTAAAGTATCAATACATATTAGTGTATTGATTCACCATTCTTGATCCAACAACAGCTATCACCCAACCGTATGCCAACATCAACACATTGACATAACAAATAGCACAGCACATGGCACACATAACACATGGCACAGCCCTATCGTTTGGGAAACTGATCCGTCAACGATAAGCAACAATACACCCAACGTCTCGTATTATTCATCATAATATATCAAACTCATCGCACTGATGAGAACCGCCTAAACATAACTCAACACATCGAAGGAAAACCCTAGTTGCTGAGGTATACATAATTCATGGGGTTTTGCCAGTTAAATATGAACATTGACTTTACTCGTAACTGAATAATTCCGCACGTAAAACCCGCATTTTTGAATTCCGCGCTTCATCAGTCGACTTGGCCTGGGCCACGAACCTTACCTCGATGTATTTTTATTTCAATGCCTCAAAGCACAAGGGCCAGTGACAATTCGTGTTCTCCTTACATATGGTCCTTTCTTTTATGCTGTGGTTTTGATTGTTAGCTTGAGCTGATTGTTTTCTCTGTGTTTTGTGTTGACGGAAGGTTTCTAGCTTCCCGAGGTTCTTAAGTTTGACACCGTTGACATGTTTGTCTAGACCTCATGGTGTATACAGGCTAAGGCGTTTCTCCCTTCCCTCATACCTGATGGAAATATCAGAGATTGGAGAACTGCTATTCTTTATACACGAGAGTTAGTAATGCCAGAAGGCTTAGAAAAATTGCCCTACCATTAGTAAAGCTGATCAAAATTATTCTGACACTGATCTCAGGTGTGGATTATTGCGAGTACGGGGATGAATTCCGTGAGTGGGCAAAGGTATCTAGGGAGAGTGTGTTGGTATTGCTGTTTGATATTTGGTGATCAGTAGTTGGTAAGTTGGTATCTGTTTGCTATTTGGTGATCGGTACTTGGTAATTGATAGTAAGTAGGTTTAAAAATTCAGTGATCGGATTTTAGGAAGATTGTGATGCTCTCGCTAAGGTACGAATGAACTGCAACTTTCTTGTTCTCTGCCATAGTCTCGCCTGTGACTGCGATGCATGGCTGCATTTGTTCTGTAAATAGAAAGTATTCTGGGGATGTACACTAGCTTCAGCTTCATTCGAGTTACTATCTCAAACCCGAAAAGAACAACGGTAAATGTACATACATGTGTACATATACATATATATGTATTTATTTACATATGAATATTCTACAGAAAGCTCACGGTAGAGCCGCTCTTGGTCTCTCATGCTTCACCATCAACGCTAGCATTTTTAGTGCGTTCCCCACTTTTTTCGAGCACATGAAAATCAACTGTAAATGAATTCATTCCTTTAATCTAAGCAAGAGTGCCCTCAATGCTAGACAAGTACGACCACAACCTCATTGCCTCTTTTGAGCCCTCTGAGGAATTGCTTCTTGCAGGAACCTCCAACAACCACTTGCTCGTCGAATTCCCCATCTTGGCTTCCGCGTTGTCCCTGATATTCCCCTACTTGTTGCTCATAGACAACTTGCTTGAAATCGTAACATGGACCAATGAAGATCCGTATCAGAATTTCTTGTTAGTCGTCGCTTATCTGATAGTGGTGATGTACTGGCATATCTGGAGCTTGGTTATTTTACCCATCACAATTGCCGTATCTTTTGCTTGTATTGTGTGGTCCATCAGTTCCGTCGTATACGACTCCAAGTATGACGAAAAACCCACAATTGATGAGGTTTTGCACACATTGAACAATATCACCGTTCGCTTTGAGATGTTATTGAGACCTTACCAACACATTCCTTTGAAAAGACGCAATTATATCAAGTTGATCGCAATGGCTGTGATCTGTACTCCTATACACGCACAGGTCTTAAAAAGATTGATTAGTCCTCAGAGATACGTGTGGATGTTCGGACTTTTCTTTTTGACTTACCACTCGCCTTGGTCCTTCACCATCAGAAGACTTTTGTGGAGATCGGTATACCTCCGTATCCTCGCAGTATATGTTACAGGATTGGATATCAAGTTGACAAGAAACAAAGACGTCGATTGGAAACAACCAGTATCAGTATTGCAAAGCCCAGACTTGAGCGACTCAGAAGATAGATCAAAGGTACAATTGTTGAGCGACTTCAAAATCCTCAAAAAGACAATAGTATCGCCAACACAACTCAGACAAGTTGTCTTGTTCCAAATACTAGAGAACGAAAGAAGATGGTTTGGATTAGGCTGGTCCAATAAATTATTGCCAAACGAAAGATCTCACTACGCATTTGACAAGTCGTACAACCCAGTGAAGTCGATAAAAGAGGAGGGAAACAAGTTCCCATTTCCCATTTTTGAGAATGACTTGTTCAACTATGAATGGGAATGGATTGACTCTGAATGGAGTCTAGACTTGGGATTCAATGAGCATGCACAAAAAGATGGTTGGAAATATTATGACAGCTCATGGAATAATGAAGGGTATTCAGATGGATTTTCAAAGTACACTAGAGCAAGAAGATGGGAGAGAAAAGCTGTTTTGTTGATAAACAAGAGGGAAACTATTTATGATGAGTAAACTGTTACTTAAAATGACATGCAATTCACACTGCATGAACTGATTATTCAATTCCACGTATATTGATTATACAAACTGGAACAAAAAAACTTGCATGATACGGTTGAGTTATTATAGATATTGAAGGCATGGATGATTGCGTTGGATTGATAGAGCTCATTGTGAACTCTAATGGCTTGTATTTATTCGAAATAACTTATATCTGAAAGCGAATACACTACTACATGGTATCATTTGATGATATTGTAAATTCAAAACTATATATTGCATGGTTCAACGTTCAGCGCCAACTAGAACTTTCCCCACTTCCACAAACTCTCACCAGGGTTGACCAACTCCAAGTCTGGGTTGGAAAAGTAAGCATCACCTTGACTGGCCACAACCTGCAAGTAGTAGAAGAATTGTGAAGGGTCAAATCCCTTTGCCCACACTCCCTTGAACTCAGACAAAGCTTCTTCTGCAGTGTATGATTTGGCTTGAGTCAACTTGATGTCGTGGTTCTTTTCATACGTTTCAGCAATAGTCTTCACAGTGACAACGTCACTGTGAATTCTGACAGTGTCAGGGAGTTTGCTGAAGTCTTGGAAGGTAACCAAAGCAGCAACCGAGTTGGCAACGTCCGGAATCTTCGAGATGGAAATCTTTTGGTTGATATCACCTCTTAAAGTGAGAGTTTTAGCTTCAGCATCAACACCAATGGCACCAGCCCACTCGTACAAGAAAGTGCCAGGTATAGCGAAAAAGGAGGTCTCAACATCAACTGTTTTGATACCAGCAGCTCTCAAGTTGTTAGAGTGCTCTGTCTTTAAGGCTAAGAATCCAGGAGCATAAGGTTGAACAGCATGGATGTCAATTCCGAATTGAGAAGGAATGTAAAGCTTTGGCTTAACAAGTTCTGCGACCTTCTCGACACTAGCGAAAACCACCGGGTTGACACTCAACAAGTCAACGAAAACGTCAGTACCGTTCAATTTTTGGGCCAACGACTCCGAGTCAGTCAAGTCAGACTTAATGTAATGAACCTTGTCGGTAGATTCCAATTCCTTTCTCGAAACAACCTTAATAGGGTATTCGATCTTGGATGCGAAGGTGGTAGACTGCAAGGACTCAAGAATATCAGCACCAAGGAAGCCAGAGACACCGAAAACAGCAACAGAAACTTTAGAAGACATTATAGATATGATTGAATGGTTAGTATGAATACTGGAGAGTTGAATTGTATCAAAGTTCAATGGCTTTATATACCTTTGGCATCCACTTGAAATGGCTGCAAAGTATGTAAGCACATAGACTCACGTGATTGAATAACGTAAGACTTAAAAAATAATTTAGTAAGATTTTACAACGCACTATAGTAGCAAATAAAAATAACTCCCATACGTGAGTTAAAGGCAATGGAAGGTGGGAGCCTTGAGGAGCTTCGGATAAGCAGTGCTACTACTACGCAGATATTACTTAATTGCTTAGGAATTTTTGTTTGTGGTTGGTAAGAAAAATGGCTTGTTATTCGCAGCCTCGCCTTCTTATTCGACCAGAAGGCTTACCTGTAACTCTAACTTGCTAAAAGCTATTAGAAATCAGAAACTTAAATACAAAATCATGGATTTTTAGAAGACTTGCAAAGGAAGGCTGAAGTTATTTTCTGTTCATTAGTAAATGAGTTTTTGCAGCCAATGCAATTTTTGCTTCAGCAATTAAGATGTTGTAATGATTTATATAGTAAAGTAGTAGCGAAACTTCCAGAGAAGAATGATGCAAAAATGTTGCCTTTCTATGCCCAAAGTTACTATTACACAACTCTTCTTCTCATATAAGCTAGTCTATTCGTATTGAGCAGTGGATGATCAGCTCTAGCTCCTCTACAGCCCTGATCTTATTGATGTCGCATGTCGCGATTCTTACTACTCATCTCAAAACATCGCGACATCAAAAAATATACCTCATCCCATCTCTCTTCCTAAAATGAGTGCCTTCACAGACATGAGACTTGAAGATATACCCAAGAAGTATATCGACCCGCTCGCTCCTAAGGATATTGGAGAAGGTAGCAGAGTCAACGGTAAAGACTGGAAAATGAAGAAAGATGCTTTCAGAGTAAAGACTTTGGGAGTGAAGAAAATGAGTAACTTCAAAGACAGAGAAAAGAAGAAGATGATGGAGGACCAATACAAGGTCAGATTGAAGGAGTTGAAGGACGAAAAGGACGGTCTTAGAAAGCAGAGAATTGCAGACATAAAGAAGAGGAGAGAGGACAAGGAAGAGAAGGAAAGATACGCAAAGATTGCTGAAAAGATGCATGCAAAGAAGGTGGAGAGATTGAAGAGGAAGGAGAAGAGAAACAAGATGTTGAAGGAGCGTTAGACGCCGTGAAGTAGCTCCCAATGGCTGTGCATCTCCAAATTTGAGAAAGGCAGACCATGCCTACATATAACCATTCAAACAGCATATTGAAGCTTTGATTCACGATTACTTATTCATTTCTATTCATATTGTCATTTAAATAACTATAATGTTGCAGGATTGCGAAAGACGGACCATAATCTAGTAGAGAATGGCTGAAGACAAGAGCACTTCAGTGAATGATTTGCGAATCGCTGGAGAGAGTCCTACGAGATGAAGTATCCAAAATAGTATGTACGTTTTCTGCCACTTGCGACTGTCCCAACCAGTGATCTTGATGTTGTTTCAGACCATATATACTTCATCTTGTAGAATCAATGTACGTATAGTGTGATGATTCTTGAAGGCCCCTGAAAGTTTCAGCCTACAAAACTAAGTAGTAGCCAAACGACTGTGTTCCCTTCCTCGTACCTGTCATGACAGTGCCCAGAGAGTATTATCTTACAAACCTGTAAACTCTACTTGTTCCGACTAACTTCTTGCTGCCCTTGACAAATTGTCTTGATAGTCAAATAATACTAGACGATGCATACTCCAAGATCATGTAAAGGCTACAATATGTAGTAATTTACATCACCTCGCTCCACCAAAACACCTCACTGATCTATTTCCTCACTACATCACTGTTTAATCACACCACCTCACCCTTCACCTTCCTCTATTCTTCTTAACAATGTCTTTTAATGTGCACAAAAGGAAACAAAAATTGAGCTTTTCCCAAAGAGAAAAATTTAATTTTACTGTGCACTTTTCTTCATGGCCCACTCACCTTTGGGTCTTTGTATAGCTTGAAGCAGTAGCTTGAAAGTGATTGAGTCGTGAACTGGACACCCAGTGAACTGCTCAATAGCAACGAGCTGTACCAACTTCATGACGAGTTGACTGCCGGCCGGCTTCCTATGGTACTTGTATCACGTGTACCCCCTTGTTCTTGCCACCGAATCACATGACATCTTTCTTTGTAACACGTTACCCGGACAGCGTCGCACTCCTATAAAAGGCACCGAATCCCCATTTTTTTTCAAGCCCAACTGAGTAGCCTGTATATAGTTACTCTATTGGGATTTTAATTTGAGAAACATTTGGTTGTTGTTCTCGGTTTGAAACAAGATGGATTCCTTAAAGTTACCTACGACTGCTGCACGGGCGAAGGCATTCACAGGCCCGGACTCGTTGATCTTCCCGCAGGGTATTGATGGCGAGGGCCGCGCCAATGCCGAGCAGGCTGCAGGTGGAGCGCAATTACCAGAGGCAGACGACGCCGTAGTAAAGAAGGAGGAGCCGTTGACTTCTGACTTTATAGAGCCCAAGCAGGACGAAGACGACGGCGCCACCTCTGGGATTGTTCCCACATTGCAGAATATCGTTGCGACAGTCAACTTGGATTGTCGTTTAGACTTGAAGACCATTGCATTGCATGCACGTAACGCCGAGTACAACCCCAAGCGTTTCGCTGCCGTTATCATGAGAATTAGAGAGCCGAAGACCACGGCGTTGATCTTTGCGTCGGGTAAGATGGTGGTGACAGGTGCCAAGTCGGAGGACGACTCCAAGTTGGCTTCAAGGAAATACGCCAGAATTATTCAGAAGTTGGGCTTCAACGCCAAGTTCACCGATTTCAAGATCCAAAACATTGTCGGCTCGTGTGACGTCAAGTTCCCCATCAGATTGGAAGGATTGGCGTTCTCGCACGGCACTTTCTCGTCGTACGAACCAGAATTGTTCCCCGGTTTGATTTATAGAATGGTTAAACCTAAGATTGTGTTGTTGATTTTTGTTTCTGGCAAGATTGTTTTGACTGGTGCGAAGCAAAGGGAGGAGATTTATGCTGCGTTTGAGGCCATCTACCCGGTGTTGAGTGAATTCCGTAAGTCATGAACGGGGTGTGGCACAGCGTATCTCGCAACTGTATTATATTGGATTGGGGCCCATCAAGCATTTTTCATTTGGGAATGGAACTTAACAAACAACAAAATAACCATAAAAAGGAAGGTTCTGTATCATAATTAATTAATGGGTAAGATTGTTGTAGGACTCTTGCACGGTGTGGAGGAGATGTTGAAGAAACTAGTCGTGGGATGTTCCTCGAAGAAAAGATTTATAGGACAACTCTTATACTTAGCATGAAATACAAGTATCATTGAGAATGTCCCATTAGTCTCATGTAAGTATTTCGATATGAAAATATCCATGATTAATTGTCCTCATACTCTTCTCTGGTTGTCTGAGAAGTTTCAATTGAACTCATAGTTTTCTTCTTGAAAAAACTGTTTATGTCTTTCTGTTGAGGCTTCACCTTTCTGCTAACATATGCAAGTTTCTTGACCTTCGGCGTCTTTTCAACACTTCTATCAAAATTTTCTGTCACCTCTTCTGTCTTCCTCCTTGTGCCAAACAAACTAGTTATATCTCGATTCTTTGACAACTTGTAAAAGTGCTTCGCTTCAAACTCTATCTTACCAACCTCACACTCAAACTTGTCAACTTCAGGTAAGTCAAAGTCAGTGAACACAGGACAATGATCGGAGCCTAGAACCATTTCCCAAATATCAGCATTTGATATTGACTTAAGGAGAGTTGTGCTGCTGATAAGACACAAATCTATTCTTGTACCGTAGTTTATTGCACGCGAGTTTGTCAAAGTATTCCAAACAGTGTACATGTGCATTCGCCTTCCCTGAAAGTAGCGAGTTGTGTCGAACAAGAACTGCGGTTTGTTTTGTACTTTCGGAGTAGCCTTGAAGTCATGGTGGAGACTAGGCCATACATACGAGTTCAATAACGATCTCGCGGGAGTCGAGTCCTTGAACCAGAGACAATTGGAGTAGTTTTGAGTTTCAAAGAAAGAGCCCGACTTGATGGTTGCAGAGTTGATGGCACCCGATTTAGTGAGCGTTTCTATCATTTCTGCGTGGTCAATCAAGTCGAGCGAGACGTTGATGTCTCCAATGATCATCACTTCTTTGCCCAATTCCTGTGTTAACTTACGGCATCTTGATAATAATGTAGACAAGAACATGAGGCGGAACTCCTCACCATTTTCTGTACCCATCGAGTTGGCAGGACAGTACACTGCAAATACCACCAAATTGCAGGCTAATTCCACAACCACGCATCTTCCTTCGTTATCCAATGCCAATGCAGATTCTTTGTCAAGGTCATCAGGATACCCTCCTATTGAGTCGGGCATATCTCTGAATGTTTTTGTTCCATTCAAACTTTCGCAGGGGAGGTAGCCCGTAAGTCCCTGCTCTGCCTTCACCACAGTTAAGTGTTGCTTTGTAGATAACGGTTCATTTTCCTGAGGAATTCGAATAAACAAACCTACCCCACTGTACCCTTTCTTCACACGAGGAATAGAAATAAAAGATCGGAAGTTGTCGAGATGTCCTATTGACGGAACGATGCTCGAAATGTTACTGGCTGAAATCCTTAATTCTTGGAGGGTTACCACATCTGCAGAGAAGATGTTGAATAACGAGTTGAGGTCCTTGTTTTTGAGTTCGTTCCATGGGCTGTAGTTGAACAAGGTGTTGATTCCGTTCACGTTGAACGTGACATAACGAATGTGGTTGTCATGTTTCAGATCAAACGCGGGTTTGTTCATTGTTTGGTGTGTCAGCTAGCATTCACGACTGAATGTTGGATCTGTGAGTGATGATTCAAGGATGGAGCTCAAGTAGTGATGTTTTACTTTGCTGTCACTTTTACGGTGATTTCTTAGCAGATGTGTGATCTCAGAAGATACCTGGACAAGTGACTGTACTTTATGGTGCTTTTCAGGACTCTCTGTCAGGTCTACCAGTCCTGTTAACTTGTATTTGAAGTAGGAAAAACATTCACACGAACAAAAAGTTCAAAAGTCTGTGTAAAACTGTTTCCATGGCATCTCAGAATTTGACTTCCTGAAAGAATACTGGTTGAGATACAAAATAGAAACGGTCAACACACAAGACGCTGAAATGAGGTGGAAAGGTGTGAGAAGGTGCTCAAGATGAAGACCAGGAAGTAAAATTCTGTTTCAGAAGGCAGGCACAATAACGAAAACATCTGTTTTCAAGAGTTTGGCGTTGATGTGCTTTGGATTGGCGGAGGTGATGAGTTGGGAAGGACGTTGGCATAAAAAGGAGATATGTAGAGAAGAATAGTTGTGCGCTGGGTGCGTGTATGTGGATGGATATGCACGTATGTGTCTATTCTACGAGGTGTGAGTATTTAAAGTATAAGTATAGTGAGGTCTGAATATCAGTGCAGGGTATCAGTTGGATGGCAAAATTTGTCTTGATTACAAAGAAGATAAATCTGAATACTCGTCAGTGCAATGATAAAGTGCAAGATATCTATTGAAAACAAACACACGTATGTGGAGTGGGCATAAATGTAGTGGTATCACACAGACGAGAGAAGGTAGATAATATTGGTAGCGAAGAGATCAAAATGATGGATTTGCGTTTGAGATAAGAATAGCAAAGCTGGGCAGGACAGGAGGTGTCAGTATAAAAGGGTGTCAGAGGTGATACGAAGTGATGAAAGACCTTTAGCGTTCCAGTACGTTTTGTATTTTTTGCACCCAAATGCTAAGAAAATAGTAGAGTCTGACTGTCAAGTAAAGAGGTGTAGAGTAACTCAAGACAATCAAATCATCTAGTTGAGATAGATAGGAGAATCCCGCCCCTATACACTTATACACTTCCACTCCGTATCTACACTCTAATCATCGGCTACAACCTTTCTCCGAAGATAAGGGGCCTTTCCTAAGCTTTCTTAACGAACAGAATCTTCGACTCTCACGATCCCCGAGTTTCGAGCCGTCGTCTTGTTAGAATCGACGATTGAACCACCACAAAACGCACCATCAGCCTGCAATGACCTGTAACGCAGCGCACGCAAAAGAACAAGCAGAATGTCTCTGCTTGTCCCGTCATATCATCTCTCGACTAAATCATCAATACCACTCGACTAATTGGCGATCGACAGGTAGTCTAGACTCGTCATCCACTCCACCAGGCTACATAACCATGCACACTACACCAGTGAGCTAGTACGATTATCAATTACAAGGACATGACAAGCACATGACATATACACGAACAAAGCACCCAAGTACCAGTCACTATCCCTTGCACCAATTGCACTCAACACAACCGCAACTACACACACAACTCAATTCGCCAACCACTACGCCAGCTGCGCTAGCGTAGCGTCGCACACTCCTCTTCCTGCCGTCCCAGATCTAACATTCCCGTCTAAAGCGTATTTCCATTTGTGTAGCCTTCAATCAGAAACAATCGTATCTGAACAATCAAACACACCGGCACATGGCGACACCATACTGAAAGGCGACCTGGCCTCGGGTAACCTTATTGTTGAGAGGGTCTCCAAGCGCTCCTTGTCCACAGCTCAACAAGCAGCCCAGACCCCCGTCCTCCATCCAACCCCCAGGTCAACAACCCAGCTGTCATCGAGACGTGGACGCCAAATCCAATTATGGCCCAATCCAGCCCGTTTGTGTCCTGGTGCTTGTCCTGTTTCAGGCGAGTAGTAGACTGCTACCACCCTTCGGCCCAAAACAGCTTAATCAACCAGCACCAAGACGCGTTGGCAGGGGCAGGATTGGGGCGTGCGCAGGGCTAAAATGCACCGATTGAAATTTTATGAGAAGCCAAAAATTGTACTAGGCATAGCGATTATTGCACCAGACAGCATTCTATTCAACGGGATTGTTAGGATTAGGACACTGCTCGTCGATAGATTATTACACTACTAGGTGCTAGGTTACCACAGCGAACATCCCTAGCCTTATACTGCCCCCCTTTTTTTCATAACAGATCCACCGCTATCAGATAGAAGAAACAAGCGTCTGAAGAAGAAAACGCTATTTGAAGTGGAAAGGGCTGATCAGCATACATAGAATAAGAAGCTTCCATGATTGACACTCACACGTTTATTCGAAACTCGCCGTTTCGGATAACCCACAACGACTCCACGACCAGCTACAACTTGGCCAACACAACGCCGGACTTACTAAAGTTCCAACTCCAAGAGCAGTACCGCAACAAACTCAGCGAGGTCAAGGGCGACGAGCCCCAAGGAGCAGACAAGCTCAACGCACACTTCTTGGACGACTCGTTCAACTCACACCTCCAGTCGAGCTTGGACGCAGGAAACATCACCTTGCTCAGCGACTCGCTCCCCAGCCTCAGCTCGAGCTCGACCCCAACCACCGTGTCCGAGGACTTTGAAATCGACTCCTTCATCTTGACCAACTCCAACAAACCAAACTACCTCAACTTGAAGGTGCTCATCGAGAACTCCATCTTGGATACGTCCAAGATCAACAAGGACTCCATCCTCCTGTTGGGCGCATTGAAGTCGTTGAAGGACCGCATCGAGGAGAAAACAGACTTGAAGCACTACTTGGTCTCGAAGATCACCATCTCACAACAATTTGTAGCCAACATTGTGTTCAAGCTCGACCAATCCGATGAAGAGGATGAGGATATTCTTGATCTGAACCTCCTTCTCAAGATCTTGAAACTGAACATGTCATTGCAAGACCAGATGCTCAAGGTGACTGCCGAGTTGGACGAAATGATCACCATGTTGCACAACCATAATACTGCTTGTTTGGTGTTGGGGTACGTCGAAGACGTCAAATTGTCACTAGATAAGAGCAAGTTTGGTGGCGTCACCACCACACACAGCACGGACGCACTGTTCCTGCCGCCCAAACTTAACGGCAGCAAAATGTACACTCCCGAAGCACTTTTGAAGCAGTTTGACTTGCTCTTTGCACACATTGCATCGGTTGCCGTGCAGAACGATATTACCTTGCCACAACCACCACAGGACGCCGAGTCCATCGAAGCAAGAACACAATGGGCACAGCAATGTATTGATGCCGTCTTGCTCAACAACACAGGACTCACGGCCAACACAACGTCCGACACCATCGTAGCGAGACCGGAAACATACAGCGACGTCTCCTTCTTTTCGAAGAGCGGGAACATCAGTGCCAGCGAGCGGGTCTTGGCCGAGTACAAGACTGCATTAAACGACTTGCGTTTCTCGCACCAGTTCCTCACCAAGGAGTACGAACTCTCGCGCGACAGCTCGGTAAAGGTTATTCACGAGTACCGTCGTAAGATCCTGGGCTTGGAGAAGGAGTTGAGTAAGTTCAAAGAGGGACTGTCATCTTTTCAGCAGAATGACCCGACACTCCAGTTGATACACTCGAACGTGAGCAACACAAGCGTGAACGACTTTGACTCTGTAGCGAGCAAAGACAAGGAGATTTCGAGGCTCCGCAAGGAGTTAAACTTGCTCCGGATCGAGAAGTTGGGGCTTAAGAGCGGGTTGTCGGTGCAGACTTCTGGCTTGTACGACCCACCAGCGCTGGGGTCCACGACGTCGCTCGTGAGTAATCTACAAAACCATACTCCCGACACTTTGGGGGTGCCGGAGCAGCATGGTTCGAGCCACAGCGACGAGGACGACCTCAATCTGATTGCGAGCGGGTCAACAAGGCCGACGTCGGTCAACTTGTCTGGAAATAGTACTAGCAGCACAAGCAACGGGATATTGAGGAAGGAGTTCAAGAAGATCGTGAGCGAAATGCACGACCAGTACGACGTAGAGTTGAGTGAAGAAAGGATAAGGAGGAGAAACCTACAGCTGGAGATTGAGAGGTTGAGAAAGGCTCAACAGGCTGCACTGCATGATGTGTAACAGAGTTTCAGCCTCCTCCATAGTGGAATGCTGCACATTGACAGCTACTTCACGGCGGCACACTCTTATTCATAAATTCATCACTCATCACACATCGATGATCGCATACCGAATGAGCTGCCAGCCTGCACTTCTACCGGCCTGCTCTTATAGAGGGCCCTATGTATTTGTAACATTTTCATTACTTCATTGTACTATAATAAAATGTTTGGAAATTTTGAAAAATTACGCGTAGAAAGTAGTGGAGTTGATGCCAGAAGGAGAACGAATGGGAGAAAACCGAACCGATATGGAATCAATGCGATCTGAAAAGAAGAATTCATACCAGCATCTATTCCAGCAGGGGTTCCAAAATGGAAGGAATCCACTGAATCTTCGAAAGGATACTGAAATTGTATCTGAAGATATACGAATTCGTCAAGAAAGAGCGATGCAGACTTTGGAACTGAAGCAGGCGTATCAGAGGAAGAATAGTGCGATATTGCAGGGGTTTGAGAAGGAGAAGAAGGTAATGGAGACTGAGAGGGTTAACAATGTGGACAGAGAGGGTGTTGAAATGGTGGCAGACGGTAATACTTTTAATGAGAGTACGCGTCTCGAGATTCAGAATCATTATCCTAACAGACATATGGGGAATGGACAAATGAATAATGCAAGCGAAGACTTTCAAACGAATCAGAATGGAAGAAATCAGATTGGAATAAACCAGAACGGAATGGTGAATCAGTATGGAATGTCCAATCTGGTTGATCGAACAGGGCTTCCAAAGCTCGATAATTGGAACACATCATTTGTACAACAAACACCAGGCGAACCTGTTGGACATTCAAACCTGTTTGTTCAGGATGGATCAATGAACTCAAGCTTTTTAATAGACCAGAGTCAAGTTTATCAACCAGTTCAATTTGGCATATCCAACACTTCATATCAAGCATACCTTCCTAACCAACTTTTTCATTTCAACCAACCCACACATCTTAATCAACACAACCTCCAACCTACTCCATATCCCCAACCAGACTACTTTCAGCACCCTCAAAATGAAGCATACCTCAACCACATCGTCACTAGTGACTTCTTTCTTCAAAAAGCACACCAGATGGTTAACCAAGATACAGAATCATACAATAGAATGATCAAGACCGCCCTCACTGCATTGCTTATTGTATGCAAGAAGTACCAACAAATGTTGGATGCCCCAACTCAACTGTACGTTTACTTCAAACTCGCCAAAATCTACTTCGAAGAAACAGACAACATCGAAAGAGCAGACGAATACATCAACAAAGCAATCGCGATCTCCACGAGAAATAACTTACTACATCTCCGCTTTCAAAGCGAGTTTCTAGCATCACGAATCCTTGCACAGACAGACCCCCACTTATTAACAAACTTCTTGACTGAGAAGGTTAAAGCATATGTCTCACTCGGATTGTTTCACTTCGCCAACTTATTACAGTTATATCAAACCAACATCTTGCTTGTGCTAGACCAAGCCACAGGGTTAATTATTCTACAGACGATTACTAGAAGTCCAGCTTTGGACCCTCAAACTCGTCTCCTTTGCATGTTGTACCAAAGTAACCTACACTTGTACAAAGGTTCTCCTTTGATTTCGCACCAGATATTGATTGAAGCAGAACAAGTTTTAAGCAGCGGTCCATTTCCAGTTCAATTGAGGGCAATGTTCTATCACCTGCAGTACCTCAACTTTGTCCAAACCAATAATGTAGTGATGGCCAAAGAGTGCATGCATAGGATCAATGGTTTCATATCTGCTCAACAGAAATCGGGTTGGAACACGTGGAATGAAGATGGCACGTTCAGTGTACAAGTTCCCACCGCTCAAGGTACATTTTGGAACTTTAAAGTCTCTTGGATAAGCTCAGATGAGTTTGTCATTATGTTCTACTTCTTAACTGGAGTTAACTTGTTAAAAGAGGCTGCAAACGGGAAGAGGAAGTCTAAAAAGGTATTCGATAAGTGCCTACTGATTGTTGACAAACAGTTGAGCGACTTACAGGACAGTAGTTCGAGAAACATGTCGAAACTGAGCTTGGAGGAAAGCATTATTAGACTCAAATATATTCGTTATAACATTCACTACTATCAAGCATGGGCTGGATTACTATGCAGCGAATTCAAAGACATCAACTACTTGAATGAGTTTATGCTGGACTACAACGCTGGATTTTCAAGCGCCACATTAGGTTACTTCAAAACTCTATTGCCCAAGGTTCTTTACCTTTTTGCAATTCACTATCACTTCGTGGGCGATATTCAAGCTGCAAAATACTATTATTTGAAGGTTAGAAACTTGACTTCAAGCAGAATGCAGAAGCCAAGCATTCCAGAGTCTTTTGCTCAGCTCAATTTAGGAATTGGAGCAGAAGCATTACAGGGTCGCAACGAGTTCAACGAATTGTTTGTCTACTCAACATTGAACTTGCTGACATTGATAGAGTATGAAAACAAATATTCAGCGACAAACTCCAAAGATGAAAATTACATATTGCAGAAAGCCTTACAGGATGACATGATCAGAGCTTTCAGCTCACACCCTACCACCAATAGCTTTTCGTTGAACTTTTCCAACTCGAATGAGTTACTTGCATTGACTCACCGGTTGCTCTTACATATCTTCGAAGGGCAGCATCAAAATGATAAACCGTTCCTAAATGAAATTGAAAACACTGCGGAGAGGTTTAAGGACGTCCCATTCTATCCTTTTTTCATGAACCTTGTCAACTACGTGATATATCTTGGAACTGACAACATCGAACAGAAGAATTTATACTTGGAGAAGTGTTTGAAAGTTGTTTCCAGTGCTACCGATTCAGACAATGACAAGATCATCAATACATTCATTTTGAAGAGCTTAATCCAGCATTTTAGAGAGACTGGTGAAAACGAAAAAACGAGCATGGCAGAGTTCCAATTGAAGTTCTTTTACAATTCTCTTTCAAAGAAGTTTGCATTTTTGAGAGGAAATGCTGTTAGTTTGCAGTCGAGTTGATGAGAAAGAGTTAAAAGTCATAGGATGCACCATTGATAAAGTCATTAGAAGTTTACCTTCTCATCCGAAGTCTGTAAGCTTTTTGCAACCAGTAGTCTACTAAAAAGTGACCTACTCTTCATTACCCACGAAAGATATTTTAATTCTCATTTAATGTCTACATACTCACCCAGAAGAGTGACTTGCCATTCACAAAATCTTATAATTAAATATACAGTAATAACACTTATGTTATTGTATGAAGATGCATTTACTTCTTAGACTTCTTGGACTTCTTCTCTCCGTCGTCGTCTTCCGACTTTCTCTTCTTGTCCTTCTTTTCCTTCTTTTCCTTCTTTTCTTCCTTCTTTTCCTTCTTTTCCTTCTTTTCCTTCTTCTCCTTCTTTTCCTTCTTCTCGGTTGGCTCTTCCACCTCTTCAATCAAAGTCTTCTTTGGGAGTTGAACTTCTGGTGCTACCAACTTCGATTCTGGGACAGCAGGAGCAGGGGTGTCATCGTGGTCCTTGTATTCCTTCTTCCATGTCTCTGGGGTGCTTTCGTTGTTTCTTCCGTATTTGTCCAACTTACCATCAGCCTTCAATTGCTTCTTCTTTTGGGCAACAGGACCGAGGCCCCATCTTCTTGGGTAAGTGTCACGCTCCATGATACATCTCTTGACCTTAGCAACCACACCGTGGTCACATCCTTGCAAGTCGACGGTGGTCATTTGTGCAATACCAATGGCGATGGCTTCACCCTTGGTTGTCATCAAGACGACTTCGTCGTACAATTCAATACCCTCTTCGTAACGCAACAAACCTGGGATCATCAACTTGGCACCGTAGCACACAGAGTTGACGGCACTGTCCTTCACTACGATTCTCTTGTATCCAACAAGCAAGGTTTCCAATGGCTGGATGATCTTTCTTAAGTATGACTCGTCTCTGGTGTTGTCGTAGACGTACTGTGCGTCCAAGACATCGTGCAAGGTGACCAAGTTGTCGTTCTCACCCATGGCACCGGATCTAACACGACGCAACTCTTGCATGTGTCCACCAACACCAAGCAACATACCCAAGTGAACACACAAGGTTCTCATGTAGGTACCGGCTTCACACGAGGCCCAGAAAACACCCAAGCCTCTCTTGTTATCGAACTCAATCAAGTTGGAGTCGTAGATGGTTCTCACTCTCAACTGTCTCTTAACAGCGGAAATCAAAGGAGGTCTCTGGAAAAGCGCACCAGTCAAGTTCTCCAAAGAACGCAACAAGTCCTTCTCGTCCTTCAACTCTTCGTGCAATCTGACAATACAAACATACTCCTTACCAGCACCTTGCTGGGACTTGACCAAACGAGTGGCTCTGTCAACACATACAATCAAACAACCGGTAACCTTAGGGTCCAAGGTACCAGAGTGACCAGTCTTCTCAACACGCAAAATACGCTTGATCCAAGCAACAACCTCGTGCGAAGAAGGGTTGGAAGGCTTGTCCAAGTTGATCACACCAGAGGAAATGTACGACTTCAAGTCTCTCTTTAAAGGAGTAGAACCAGAAGGAATTGGAGTGTAGTGGCCACTTCTGACCAACAACTTGTCGTAATTCTTCAACAACAACGGCCACTCAGAAGTGTCGTTGGATGGAGGAGTCGATTCCGGCTTGATAACGTAGTCCGTGGACATTCTTGTAAAGAGTGGTTGGGATGTACGTTTTTTTTTTTGGATGGAGATGAAAATTTGAAGACAGGACATCGTGCGGCTCATGAAAAATATTTCCTAGTTGGCCATCATCTGGATATCAGTTGCCCAAGCTTCTGTGGAGATCGAGTGAGGGGATAGGAAGGAGAGTCTGATGAGTGGTGCGGTGAATTGTGTAGAATGCTATTGATGTCTATAACAAGGCTGAATGTTGAATAAATCTGAATGGGTTGACCATTAGAATCGACTTATTGATTGCTGTGTGAATAGAGGGTAGGAGAGCTGATAAGAGTGTGCGAATTTTGATTAGCTTCAGACAATAGTGCTCACTAAGTACTTGTATATTAATTTCAGGTGGATACTTACCGTACCATTCCAACCATTTTTATGAGGAATTCATCACCTTTTGATTGAGCACTAAATATGGCAGGGAGGATCTGCCTGTTCACTAACTAGAAGCATACTGGAGAATCAGCACCTCCAATACAATTCTGTATACCCCTACCTTCTCGCTCTTTATTTTTATGTCTTCAGAATTTCACCCAATCCGCTGCTCCACGATTTTAATTGACAGGACGCCATGTAGTAGCCATGGGCAATGAAATAGGTAATAATTATATCAGTCGTAAACTGTTAATTCCCTTGGAATTTGCTACCATGTTGTGAATACTCATCGATTCATTAATACATAAGCTTGAAAGGTGGTAAACACGAAACATTTGTTAATCAAGATCAACCTTTCTGTTCATTAGTTTTATGGAATAGACCCGATAATCTACTAGAGTCATCTTCCATCAATATCCAAACCATGCAATTACTAGGGCAGTTGTCGAACGTCAGTCTCATTCACCAACTTTAATGCAGTCACCTCAGTGCTCTAATGCAACAATCCCATGGTGTTAGCAATCTCATGTTTGGTAAGCTCCAACCAGAATAAATCTCTTCCCAAGTTCCTGACAGTCTTCACACACACATCCGCACGCGCATCGTTGATAATCTCTGGTTGTGACGGGAAGTTACCTGAAATCACATTAATTGTATCCTTTATGGCCTTAATTTCCAGCACCACTTCATAAAGCTGCTTTACTAATGGCAGATCTGGGATAATAATTTCATCGAGCTGAGTACTGTGCGTGGTGCTGGTGTAAACCTTGTCAAAATGCTTATCATTTATGGAGTCCAATTCTTTTAGTTGGGAATTGAGGTTTGAAATTTTGGAAAGCTGCTGGGTGAGCTGGTACAAGTGGTCGTCCAACATTTTGGAATTCGTTTGAGCCTTTTGGTAATGCAGGTGTAGCTGCGAGTACAACGCGTTTACCTTTGCCCCGTTCTGGTTGATCTGCGGTAATAGAGTGTTGACGCTCGAGGTGGTCAAGAACAAGTTGATCTTTTCTGAGAAAAGCTGGAGCAATTCGGTGTGGATAGAGCTTGTAGGTGGAGGGCTTCGGTCGTCTGAGTCCATCAAGTTTGCAATAGTATGAGTTGGTGGTGTTCTAATTGAGGGATCAAATGAGGTAGGAGAGTTTGGCGAGCGAAGGGGTGAGGCGTGCGGGATCGGGCTCGGCGAGAGCGTTTGGTTGAGTGGCTTATGGAACTGTTGGTTCATGTCCAGACTTTGACGGTGACCATACTGATTGGAAAAGTCTCCCCTCTGTTGGTTTTGATGAGAATATTGGAATTCTCCACTTTGACGGTTTGGGTGTATGTGCCTGTTTGGTTGGTTGAATTCTCCACCATGATTATGTGAGTGGGGATATTGGTTAGTGAATTCTCCACTTTGTCTGTTTGTTTGATACTCACCACTACTGCGATTGGGGTTGTATTGCTGGTGCAGTTCGTTCCGTTCAGAAGGCAAAGGGAGTGGTGCTTGGTACTTTAATGGGATGCCTGGCAGTCCATTAGGTACCTTGGGTGGAACTGGAAGCGGTACTTTTGAAGGTTTAGGCGGTAATTGAGGTCCAGAGGAAGTTACCTGTGGAGTTAAATAACCGGGAGACAAAGCTTGATTTGGAGATGCAGCACTAGAGGACGTATGCTGTGGAACCTGAGGAAGTGCAGATGGTAACAACAGAGAAGTACCCTGTACTTTCATAGGTAATTGAGGTTTGTCCAGGCCACCCACCAGGATTGGCGACTCTCTCACTATCAGCTCATAAAATACCCTCACCAAGTTCAGCAAGTTGTATTTGGTAACATTTTCAGGGTTACAATTCGAAAACCACTCACTCAAGAACGGATGGTAAAACCGGCCTTGCGTATCTACGAAATTGTTGGTGTTCAAGAACCAGTTCTTGGAGTGGTCTGGTATCACGTACACCAACGGCACACCATTCAACTCCAGATTCAAGTTAGGATCGACAAAGGGATAGTTCAACGGAACCCAAATCTCCACAGGAACACTCAACTCATCATTAATCTTGATGGTGGCAAACAAGTTGATCAACAAATTGGAGTGTCCTGACCCGCTCAAGGTGTGGACCTTCGTTTTGATGCGGAATTGGAGTCCCAGCTTAAAGTGGATTTGAAGAAACTGATGCACATGGGTGTAGACGATCTCTCTGTGTATGTACTGAGCCTCTACAACACTGAACAACCAGTTGGATACCTGTGGCAGGAGCTCTGGCATTGCTTCAAGTGGTTGAAGGATAAATAAAGGTCTTGATCTGGGAAATGTCGGCTATGTCTAATGTCGTTGGTGATGCCAGATAAATAATGTCGCTGTTTCTATTTATTCAAACGTCCAATAATAGTAAAAGATACCAATCAAACATCAATATGAGTGGGTGAGTATAATTGAGAGCAGACAGAGATGCGAGGTGGCGACTGTTGCAGCGGCAGCTGGGAATTGCCAAAAAATGAAACGTCGACAGAATAATACTAACCAATAGATACGTTGTTGTTGTAGTCTTCATCTTCACTGTTGCTTTATCAGTTTTGGCATGGATGCTTGCACCTAAGGAGAACCGGACTGTGTGGAGGTCCTCGTTGATATTAGGGTTGCTGATGTGTTACTTGATGTGGGCCATCACTTACTTGGCTCAGTTACACCCGTTGGAGGCACCCAAGAGATCGGACATGAGACCGGAGCATTAAATGCTGAATTAATGCTGAATTACACCACGAGTTGACGAAGACAGGTGTGACGGGTCTCCTGGGTTGCTTTTCTATATGAGAGTTATAAAGTTTCATTTCTTCAAGATTAATATACAACGTTTGTTTTGGTGTGTAGAGTGAGTTGAGTGAACAGGAGATGGTGGTGGTTTGGGAAGAATGACCTGAATTTCATATTCAGGGGAGATGTTTTGCAAGTTTATGAGCTGAGTGAGGGAAGTGAGGGAAGTGAGGGAAGTGAGGGAACTTGGAGGGAGTGTGTTGGCCGGATATGCTCTGAAGGTCACTGTATATGTGATAACTCACTAACATAATTTTGAGTGGTTCTTGTTGGTCGACAAGAATTGTTGAAGACTTGAAAGTGGACTTTAACATAAATATTGGAGATACTAATGGGCGAGGAGGAAGCGTATCAGGCAGATATCAGTTGAATAGCAGTTTCTGATATGTAAAACAAGTGTGCATTAAATGTATATGTACTCCATAAACAATTACTTGGCTGCAAACTATTAAATATTTCCAAATTCAAATACAAAGCTCTTTCAACTTTAAGACATCAGATACTTCACTAACATACAAGTGTAGTTATTCTAATGTGTAAGGATGGAACGTCAGTCAATAGTTGCCACCTCTGATGAAAGATATACAAAATGAACGAAAATTATTGAAAGAAACGAGTATGTCTCCCTTGGCCAATCTTAAACTCCAGTGATGCCAGTAAACCCTTCTGTAGCATTCATCCACACCATAAATAATCTTAATACCTCTCATCTTGAAGCTGAAAGATGTCCGGGTAACTTTCGAGTATATAAGGAGCGACTCGAAAATTTTCAGAATTGTATTCTTCACCACCAATAGCCACTCTGGAGAGTGCTTACTGGTGGTAAGAGCACTCCCGTTTCTGCTCCGCGGTCTCAGTTCATAGACTAGACGGATCCTTTCTTTACGGAGAAGAACAAGCTACTCAACGGCTATTGACAATTGATACTTCGTCTTTGGCTTTTGGGTGGATCGTGTGGTAGGTATATCCATGAGTACTGGGTTGTTTAGGCAGCTCAGTTAGATATACTTTCACTATATCTGTAGTATCTTGTATCATTATTGAATCGGTAGAACTGGCTTAGAGATAAACATGAAATTCTACAAGTAGAGCATTGAAATGCCATTCGCGAGCGATGTGCATTCGATGAGCACTCAGTTATTGTTTTACAATAACCGTTGCGCGAACTTCCGAGAGAACTGTGTCAACGGGGCTTATTCTGCAAATGGACAGGAGGCCTCTATTCATATTATTTGATGAAATGGCATATACGATATGTGGACCAAGTGACGCAGACCATTACGCACTTCTCGTCCTATGGTACTAAAAAATTTATTATCACAATCAGTTCCTAGTTCTTTTAGTTGTTTCAACGGTTTCATTGATTGTCTCTCATCTAATTCCACCGTGAATAAAGAATCTTGAAGCATTGATAGTCAGACTTTAGGAGTTACTTAAAGATGAAGTTGGGTCTTCTCAAGAAAGCATTCTAATTGTTTTCCTACTGTTCAAAAAGGTTGTGTAAGAGATGAATCTAAGATCAGCATCCGCGATTGTCATTACGTGTGTTTCACGTACCACTGCACGTATCACTGCACGTATCAGTGCACACACCATCTACTGCTGTACGCACCTTATGTGTGTCTCACGATCACTGCACGAATCACTGCACACATCATCTACTGCTGTACGCATCTCTGCGCACACGATCTCTATTCACGGCATCTTGTCAGCATGTAGTCCAACTTTATGTCACTTACCAAATTGATACATCCCAAGGGATGGCCCCCTTGACATGCAGGTTTCAGAAAAACGGTTATTATACGGCTCGTCTGATAGTTAAACCGATCCACTATTGTTCTGCCGATAGTTGTCTGATGTTTGTGCATTTTGAGAATCAACTGCGAAACTTTTGCAACCAGCATGAGGCATATGAAATTACACTAATACTTCGGCAGGCCAGCAGTATTCATATGCAGTAGCGTCGCTCGCTTTACTTTCAAGTCCTAATGGCAAGGAATGTTGTTCCAAACACCGGTAACCAGAGCAACCAATAATCATTTCTCGTCCCATTCTGACCCTTACTTGAGCACGCAGACAAGAAAACTAGCGATACAAGAACTACAATGCTATTGGTAGAGAGCAAGTGATCATAAATATGCAGTCCCCTTAGACTAAGCATTGCTTGCCCCTTAGGCTAAACATTGCTTAAACTGAATTTCTTGGATCAATTTCCTGTCCCCACATTAATGAGCTAATTGCGTCATTCTCCATGCTCTGTCTACAGTCTCTACTGTTTTACTCTATATTAAAGACACTATATCCATGTTGTATTGTCATCTTTAATAATCACAGTCACTACTGAATACCCCCGCTTAATGCTCATTCCCTTAGTATGCCAACTGTGGTTCAAATTATTTTCGAACATGCGTAAAAGTTCAACTGTGGATAGAACGGCTGAGATCTTCCATACATACCAGGGCACGGCTATGAGCAAGATACCAACCTGTTCACCTTCTAGAAGTCACTCCTAACCTCCCGACTTCCCCATCTCGCTCTCTTCCCTGTCCTTCCTAGCTTCTCGTGGCACCTCATGTCTAATTATAGTCACGTGCACTTGTGCATAGGGCCCTGCGCCCTATTAGGGTAGTTGCAAACCTATTCCAGCTTATAAATAGTCTTCAAATTCTTGCAATTCACACAGCTGACAGCAAGTATGTCAAAGGAAGATTCAGATATCATTTATGCCAAAGAGCACAGCATCGACGATGTCTCTATCGAAGATGGAGAGACTCACTTGAAGAGAAAGTTAAAGGATCGTCACATATCATTGATTGCTTTGGCTGGGATCATAGGGCCTGGTATTCTTATTGGGTCATCGCTTGCGTTGCGTAATGGGCCTGCGAGTTTAATTATTGGTTTTGGTGTGATTGGTATTATTGCATTCATTATGATGCAATCGTTGGGTGAGTTGGCAACCTTGTATCCTACGGGAGGCACATTTTCAACCTTGGGGAACAAATTCGTGGACCCGGCCTGGGGTGCTGCAGTTGGGTGGAATTATGTGATTATTTGGATTGCTGTTTTGTCCAACGAGTATAACACGGTGGCTGCAATCATGCAGTTCTGGGGTCCTCAGGTGCCGTTGTACGGGTATGTTCTTATGTTCTGGGCAGCCTTTTTGGCTTTTCAATTCTTGGGTGTTCAGGCTTTTGGAGAGGCTGAGTATTGGCTTGCACTTACCAAGATTGTAGGTATTGTTGCATTCTACATCTTTGCAATTGTCTATGTTTCTGGTGGTGTTAAGGGCCACAAAGCATTTGGATTTCACTACTGGAACGACCCAGGTCCGTTCAACCATGGGTTTAAAGGAGTTGCCAATACGTTTGTTTTCGCCAGTACGTTTTATTCGGGTACAGAGATTGTGGCTGTGTCTGCAGCAGAAGCAGAAAACCCTAGACGAGCTGTGCCTGTTGCTATTAGACAAACATTCTGGAGAATCTTGATTATCTACATGGGGATTGCAGTGACATATGGAATGACAGTTCCATACAACGATCCTGCATTACAGGCGGGCACTAAGACCTTGAAGTCGCCAATGACGATCGCAATTGCAAGAGCCGGCTGGACAGGAGGAGCGCACTTGATCAACGCATTCATCTTGGTGACATGCATCAGTGCAATCAACAGCTCCATCTACATTGGATCCCGTACGATCGTGAACTTGGCAAACGAACGTGCAGCCCCTAAGTTCTTCAAGTGGGTCGACAAGAGAGGAGTACCCATCCCTGCGATCATCCTCATGAACCTCTTTGGGTTCTTATCATTGATGAACATCAGTACGGGTGCTGCAAACGCATACAATTACATTGTCAACATTTCCGGTGTTGCAGTGTTCATTGTGTGGGGAAATGTGTGCTTCTACCATATCAGATTCAGAAAGGCTTGGAAGTTACAAGGCAGAAGCGTGAGCGATATTCCATACAAGGGCTTTTTGTTCCCTGTTTTACCGATCATAGGGATCACACTCAATGTGTTTTTGGGATTGGTACAAGGCTGGTCGTATTTCAAGCCCTTTGACGCGAAGAACTTTGTGGACTCATACATTTTGTTACCTTTCTTTGGAGTGCTATTTATCTTTTTCAAGTTGGTGAA
Source organism: Kodamaea neixiangensis (assembly GCA_030565385.1). NCBI lineage: Eukaryota > Fungi > Ascomycota > Pichiomycetes > Serinales > Debaryomycetaceae > Kodamaea > Kodamaea neixiangensis. The sequence continues at coordinate 259,281 of JAJMBT010000002.1, read as the reverse complement.
CCGTACCAAATTTGTTGATTTGGCAACGGTTGATTTAGACGCGGGCAGGCGTGGGGATCTTAAAGACAGGATTGTCGATGAGGCTTAAGACCGGGACTTTATAGGACTTACTTTAATATTAATGATTACTACACTTACAAATTATTGTTGAGAAATTGTGAAGAGCGTAAGCAGAGAACAAATAACAGATTGTGCAATAACAAACAGAGTGGGCTTACAGAGGATCAGTAAGTGGCTGCAAACAGGATGCGCGGCCTCGTAAACCCACCGGGGTAATACTCGTTACGCCCCGAGTGAACTACCGGAACTCACGATCCGCTTAAAGTTACCTGAGACCGTATTGGTTAATAATAAAGTTTATCTTTGGAGGATCTGAAATTTGGCTGTGGGAAGATCAAAGCACGCAGGGCACTTGTACAAAAATGGAAGATTGCGGGTGGAGAGGGATGTTAGACAGCTAATTGTGGGATGAGAGTTGGACCACTGACAGGAAATAAATATACCGATTGAATGAACTGATTTTACTAATTTTACTGATTCTACTGATTATACTGAATGATTGCACTGAATGAACATACAAAAATATAGCCTCACTGAATGTGCTCAACATTCTTTTCAGGAATTCTTCGCCAAAACCTTAATCACGATCTTAAGAGGGCTCAGAGATGACCAAATACACAATACTCCAACCAAGGCGATCGCAGTGACCCTGTAGGATATTGACCCTGTAGGACCCCTCTTGGATCTGCTAATGGTCTTGGTTGTTTTGACTCGAGTCTCGGAACTCCGCAGTAGATTTTGCTTGCCTACTACTGGTATATCTGCTGTGTTCAGCCAGAATAGCATCATGTGACAGTAATAGCACTGAAATGCACAAGTATGTATCGATGAAGATCCAGGTCTGTGAATTCCAAATGCAGATTGTTCGATGGGGGTGCTCACAAAGGTGAGCACACGCAGCACAGTTACAAGGGCGGCGAAGCAAACTCGAGGAACCCTCGAAGCCGCCAGCAAGGCCAGCAGAATTCGGTTAGTACATTGTGGCCGGCCTAACAATCAGCGCTTAAATCTGCGACCTGCAGTTGTTTGGTTTCGTCTTCCTGGTGACGGAGCGGGTTTTACAAGGTGATAGCAATTCCGCCCAGGGCACGAGCACCAGAATGTTCTTAACCTTTGCTAGTTGGTGGATTCGCACCATGACGGTTGCTCATCTCAGTGTATTGTTTAGATGCTGGGTGTGCACATGACATTCTTAAGTTCACTGGTAGTGCACTTAAGTCTGGTAGTAGTACAAATTAACCTACTTTAGTGCTGTAGCAACTCTTACGATCCTCATCATGCCGGGCACAAATGAACTCGTCCAATAAAACTTTAAACATGGAATGGACAATCTTTATGAATAACCCTTATGGAGCAGTGGGCCCATACTGATCGATGGATGATTTACAGACTCAATCCGCCTTTGAAACTCTATCGTCGTAATAACGGTCTGTGTTTCGGTTAATTTCTGCAAGTTCTTAACACAAGTGAGGATGAAAGTAACTGAAGAGACTATGTGTGGAGCTTCACCGTCTGGATCTCCGTTTGGATCTCCGTCTGCTTGCTGCTGGCCTTTTCTTTTGAGCATCTCTATTCTTGTCGATTCTTCATGATTATATCAGTACCCTTCACTCTGCCCTCTTTACAAGCCACAATCGGTCACTTCGCCAACAATTGCTCACCAGTGCTGGTGATCACCACAACCGCGGTTCCTCCCAAAACAATTTATTTTCTGACACAAGAGCAACGAAGCTATTGTGGTCAAATGACAAATTGCGAGCTCTGGCACAAGGAAGATGATTTCCCTTTAAGGATCTGGATCTGCAGCCATTAAGCACCGTCAGAAAATACTCAGACATAAGAAAAGAAGTCAGAAATGGAGGGTATAAATATATGATCAGGTCCTGTTCTCGGGGCGAGAGCGGACAAAAAGAATGAATACAAGAGACATACAGGATGCTGTTTTACAGCCGCAGCTTTTGGACGAGGTGGTGGAGCCTTCGTTTCGTAACAATTTTGTGAGGATGGGTGTTTTGGAGTGGTATAATGATGACGTTTTACACCAAGAGCAGATACGGCAATTGCAGGTTATACAGAGCCAGATACAGCACCAGAACCACCACCAGCACCAGCACCACCAGCACCAGCACCACCAGCACCATCATGAGCATCAGCACCACCATCAGCTCCATCAGGTGCTGCAAATGCTGAATGGATTGCAACTGAAAGAGCCCCACATGCAGACGGGGTTGTTGCAACCAGTGTATATGCTTCCTTACGACCAGCAGACTATAATGGGCACAGCTATAAATCCTATGGTAACACCCATGCTCAGATTTGACGAACCTATTCAAGAATACGATATACCATGCCAAAGTACAACATTCAAAGGATACGAGATCAGCAGCCACGACTCATTACCTATAAGCTCCGAGTGCTCACCATTTTCCAACAGCCAACCATTTCCAATGAATATCACATCCAACCCATTCTACGAACCAACAGAAGGCAGAACTTATTCTGCCCCAACCTCTACGTTCACTAGTCCCGAAATAATCGCCAACTGCAACCCATACCCACACCATTCATACCAGAACTCGTACCCACAGGCACAAAAATCATTGCAGCACTCGCTCCCGTTCAATTCTACCTTCAGTTCTCCCAACGAAGCCTACTTGGAGTCGCCCAGCTCCGAGGCCGCCACGAATTACCTGGACCCGGTTTCCCCTAAAACGATAAACAGCTACAAGAAGCGCAAAGTGCATCAGAGTCCAATGGTGAAGGATTATAAAACTTCCATTCCGAAACCTGACACCACCAGCACCAGCATCACCACGGTCCCAGGACCGCAGAAACAAATGATCGTCAACACATATACACCACTTCAAATTAAGTCGATCAAGTTGCTTGACTCCGAGAAACGGTGCCAGCATTGCATGCATATCTTCACCAACTACCAAGAGTTGGTGGACCATTATGACGAGGAGAACTTGTTCATGTCGAACCCACGCAGCTTTACCTGTCCTGTGAAAGAGTGTCCTATGCATCTTATTGGATATGACAAGAAAGCCAACTTGAGGCACCATGCAGTTGGTGAACACTACAAGAAGGGCTACATCATTGAAGGACTTGAGGAATATGCTGACAAGTTGGTTAAAATCATATACACTTGTGAGTATGAAGGATGCAGCAAAGGGTTCTACAGAAAGGATAGCTTGACAAGACACATCAAGTTGGTGCATAATAATGCTAGTAGCAATTTCAACATGAAGAAGAGGCGGCTGGAGGCCATTGAGTAATTTAATGATGTATTGATATTGAGATTTGTAGATGATAACTTGGCTGTATAATAAAAGGAAGTATTACCTTTCAATAAGGATAATACTTGTATGTGCACTAGTATAATATTCATACAATTATGTTCAAGTACAGAATAATACTCACGCCATCTGAACAAGTACAGTATAATACTAATGACAGGAATATAATTTTGTATACTCGTCATTATAAGAAAACAATTGTGTTCACTCACAATACAATCTTTACAATATAATGTATCCCCTCACAAAAAAATTAATTGCACTCACAATGGTTATTACTGTGACAAAAGAGAGAGGGCATATTCTATCCTTCAGTATACTATACCATCCTTAAGTATACTATACCTTGCTTCAGTACACCCCACTGTACTCTACTAGTATACACACTCTTGGTGAGCCACCAGTCACTCGCTGCGCTCGCTCAAGGCATGGCTATTTTATCAATTATAGACCCTATGCTCCAAAATGGCACAATCCACTACGCAAGTCACACACTTCATCCATGCTTCCCCAAGCACAGTTACCTTCATTCCCACGCCAAAATCCTCGACCCAGATTTGACACTTTTAGGCGCTAGGGAGCATCTTACTTGCATCGCACCCGCACCGCACTCGCATCACACACGCACCGCACTCGTATCTCACGCATTACCAAGACCAATAGATGTTCCCAGTCCAACCCCCACCGTTCCTTACCTGCGTCTTCTCCTACACTTGCGTCCCGATTGTTAAGTGTCATTCAAAATCTTCTCTATTGTCATGTCACTCCTAAACTTGCTCCCCTGCTAGCCTGTCACCTTGACTGCTAAAACTTGCCACTTATGGAGCGGCCCTCGTCTACAGACACACAATCCAACCTGCAAATTGGTAGAGCCACACCCACTTTCATGTGCGTCAGACACTCCTCAGATTTAGTTTCTTTAGGGCGCTCGTTAGCTTTAAGCAGCCCGTAAAAGATATTTTCCTGCCCGCCAGATGGCCTGTTTTCTGCTCGAAAAATATATCGCACTCCACCCCCCGTTTTCCGACTGTAGCATTGTTGATTTCGCTTCGTGGATTTGGATTGCGATAAGGTACACTATTCTTGTGTCTTGACGTCTTCACACGCTACCATTCTTGCACGTGAATAGGGGCACTCTTCGCGACACTTGCTGGTGTGGAGCACGGCAATTTACCAGGGCCCGTTGGATATTTTCTGCATTTTTTTTGTCTGCTTCGTCTCGTACTGATTGCAAGCACGACGGTAACACCTCATCGAGAAGAGTGGGTTACTCACTGTTTGGGCCCCCGCAACCAGGTAGTTTGGCTGGATACAAGGGGGTGGACTAGACAATGGTTTATTCTAGTTGGGTACATGCAATGCTGGTTCTTTGTGGCTACTGTAGGGTTCTAGAGGCAGAAGAGTTGATGTGGAAGAATGAAAAACAATCACCATGGATTCGTGTAGAAGATTCTAGGAGTATTCGAATCTAGCTGATCTTTACATTCTTTTGATTAGCTGTAGTTCATTAGCTTGTAGATCTATCAAGATGCTCCTAATACCGAGACAATTTAGAGACTGTGCATACGCCAGAACCGCGAGTAGGAAAAAATACACTAGTGAACTCACTGTGTATTTTTTGCTAACAGTACTAGCAAGTACACCACAGAAACAATAACCGTTCCCTCCACTGGCTCTTTAATGAATTACGAAAAGACCGGCTACAGAATCATCAAAGAACCACTAAAGTACCAAGAACGCACAGGTAATAAAAATATAACAATACGCTAAATCATCATAGTGCTTGCACTACTGCAGACAGAGAACCTCAGCTTGTACTGCGTGCAGCTGAAGCATACTGCATTACAATCTACCAGAAACGTCAAGAAGATACTCTGAGCCCTTCCTACTGAAGCGCGTTTTGGCAGAGGAGGGGGGAAGAGACAAAGGAATGTGTTCACTATATGCCTTATCCGTTATTTTTTGATATGGAATGTGTGGGGGAGAATGATAACGTGTCTCCTATTCATTGTTCATTTGTGACCAACGGGTCAGCTTTTAGACTGCAACTACACGAGTGGCTATGTAATTGGACATGCATTGTCCTGTTTGGTGATAGGTTGCTGGCCTTACGGGTGAAGGACTTGCTCTGTGCACATTTGGCGATTTATTTTTGAAGCTCATCACATGAGATGCACCGAATTCGGCTGTTTTGGTATCGGAAGTAGATGTGGGTTTTGGTGTATGGTGGGTGATGTTGATGATGTGGACGTGTATGGTGATGATGTGGACGTGTATGGCGATGATGTAGAGGTGTATGGTGATGATGGTGTAGAAGTGCGCGGAGCGATGATGGTGATGATGGTAATTGATGTATGAATGGTACATGAAATCGTAAAGTCACAAGTATGTCGGAACGATGCTCGCCGGAAATGTGATGGGATATTCATTTAACAGATTTAAAGGAGACATCAAATACGCACTGATCTTCAAGTTACTTGGATCAGTTGAATAAAATAACAAGAGTACAAGGAAGCGCATCTTCACAGATAGCCCAACCTCCACGATTCTTAATAATTGTCGAGCTTGCATACGCTTAAACAGGCTAAGAATTAAACCAAGATAACACTTTGAAGCTTACGCAGAAGAAAGCAACTCTAAGAATACTACGCTCAAGATTGCTGCTTTTAGTAGCTACCAAGGAGTAGAAACTCAGATGTTCATTACTTGTCTTCTTATCTTTGGATGTTGATGCGTGTCTGTGTTCAAGTACTAGAAACCGGTATTGTTTTTACAGTGAAGCCCTTCGAGTTCTGGTGAGAGACGATGAAATGGACTAGCATTCTTTGCAACTGGCGAAATACGTAGTCTCGAAATACGTACGTCATTTCACGAGATGCGATCTAGCAGTATACTCGAGACTTAAATTGAAGCCGTGAAATGATGGCTGCAAATTCACGTGTTCGACTGTGGCACCCTATGCCACAACCAACAACTCGTCCAGCTCTTTTAAATTAATAACTATGACTATAGACACCGACAACAGAGCACCCAAGCCTTGGGAAACTCCCAAATCCACCCAAGCAACCCTCGACTGGGCTGACTTAACCGTCATTGACTTGGACAAGTTTGACCAGCCCGGTGGAAAACAAGAGTTGGCAGACCAACTCAAATCAGCAAGCAAATCCGACGGCTTCTGGGCTGTAATCAATGGGGGGATCACCCAGGAGTTCATCAATGAAACGTTCTCTTATGGCAGACACTTTTTTGAAGACTACTCTCTTGATGAAAAAGGTGCTGTTTCTGTCGACTTCGAGACTGGTAACTACTTTGGATACAAATCAAGAGGCAACAAGTACATCTTTGGTACGGATGTGTTGGATAACACAGAAACATTGAACATTGCAAAGTTCACTGAACAGGAACACTTTACTGAGTTTCAACAAAACAACTTTATCCAGAACCACAAGACACAGCTCAAGGCAATTCAGTTGAAGAGCTTTGAAGTGGTCAATAAATTGTTGGTGCTTTTTGCTATCATCTTGGAGTTGGATGAAGACTACTTTACGCTGAAGCATCTTTTTGATGATCCCAGCGACGACTCGCTCCGGTTTATGAGGTATCATCCACGCTCCGAAGAAGACGATAAAAAGATCGAAAACACCTGGGCCAGAGCACACACCGATTTTGGAACACTAACCCTTTTGTTTAACCAGGTTGTAGCAGGACTTCAAATCAAATTGAGCGACGGCACATGGAAGTACGTGAGACCTGTTCCCGGGGCGCTCATCTGCAATATTGGCGATACGTTGAATTTCTGGTCCGGAGGGTACTTCAAAACCACCATCCACAGAGTGGTCAGACCCCCTGCTGATCAAGTTGACGCACCCCGCATCGGGGCGTTCTACTTCGTGCGTCCCGGTGACAACGCGAGAATCGACATCGCAGACTCGCCACTACTCAGAAGACTAGGACTTTACAAGAAAGTTGAACCTGTTATTGGAACCGACTATGTCAGAAAAAGAGTCACCGACTACCACAACAGACCGGGATACAGCAAACAGAGCAACGTGAAATTCAAGGTGGGAGAGTTTGAAATCACAGATGGGTTTGAGTAATGGTTGCTCTCTCAGCATACAAATATGAAATACGGAATAGACATTTTGGTTTCCTTTTACAGTAGTACTTTTCACTCACGGCACTTGAATTGAATAATCGCAGTGACTTTGCACATAACTTTGCACGTAACTTTGCACTCGTATTGGAAGCAAACTTGCAGCTGATGATGCAGTTATACTCTGCATCATAGTACGCTGCAGTTATACTCTGCATCATAGTACGCTGCAGCATGAGTAGGCTTTTAATATTAGCCTCAATGCAAGCGGACAATAAAATAATGTTACACCAAATACCAAAAACCTTATCGAATGAGAACATCTTTTCGAGTGAATACGAATATTCACTTGATCCTGTATCATATTTCCGGCGGAAGAATGAAAGATAGAATTCCCAAGGGTGTATACCTGAGAACCACGTCTTCTAGAATTATGTAAATTTTTTGCAACTACTATTATTTTGTAATCACATTGTCAAGGGAAACACATTGTTCTGCAAGTAGTTCTGGAAACATAAGTATGTACTCCTGTTTCCAAACAGATGCAATCCTGGGTTGTCATGGAGAAGCTAAATTCCAGGGCTTGGTCTAAAGGTATCAGCAGGGGTGGGGGCTATAAACATTTCATCTTGTTTCCAAATCATCGACAATGAAGATCTAAATAGCTCTGTCATACAATTAATAAGCCCTTCCTAGCGCCCCGACGGATGCTGAAGAACCGGTTTCCGGTGTAATCTTTTCAACCATGAGGTTGTTCTCCATTCTCTTCGGAAGAATGGGTTCCCTACTTATTTAAAGGATAACCAGATACAAATAGTTGCACCTTTAAAAGACTATTTCAGGGTAAGTAGTACTACAGAACATGCACTTGTTCTGTTCTACCATCCCTTCAAAGTGACAGGTAATACTTGTGGATATCTATAAGTTTACTACCAGTCCCATCTCTCTGTGATATCATTCTTAGCAAACGCGTCCTAATATCCAAATCATACTCAAAACAACTAACCAACACAGCACAACTACCACCACGTACTTCCACCTCATTCCAATCTACACTCGCACCACATATCTACCCCACCTGACTCTAAACCATCTCCAGCCACATCTTGCACTACAACCTCCGTCTCACTATCAGACAAAACAAAAACACGTTCAAATTTTCAAATTTCACTCACTCATCTTCATGACCAGCGAACACGAATCCAACACTGGTGATGCAGGAGTGGTTGCCTCACTGGCTTCCACGTCGAGCCACTCCAACCGTTCGCACTATTTCACTACTTCTGCTCCTACTATCGACATCCCTCAGACAACCAAGCGGTTTCAGTACTTGCTTGGACTCACCCATCTTTTCCAGCACTTTATCGACGCCAAAGCAAACAAAGACCCTGTATTTCGTCAGATCGCAGACACCTTACACTCTACCAGTGCTGCGCGTCGCCGTAAAAGTGAAAAGGAAGAAGATGCTGAGCTTCTCCAGGACGAAGTAGAAACTCCAACTATCACCGAATTCACAGAATCGCCTTCTTACGTCCACGGTAAAATGCGTCCCTACCAGATCCAAGGTCTCAACTGGCTCATTAACTTACACGAAAACAACCTTTCCGGGATCTTGGCCGATGAAATGGGTTTGGGTAAGACCTTACAAACAATCTCCTTTGTTGGCTACCTTCGTTTCTTGAAAAACACAAGTGGCCCGCACATCGTGATAACACCCAAGTCCACGTTGGACAACTGGGCCCGTGAGTTCAAGAGATGGGTGCCGGAAATCAACGTGTTGGTGCTACAAGGTGACAAGGACGAACGTGCTGCCCTCATCAAAGACAGAGTGCTTACCTGTGACTTTGATGTGATTGTTGCACTGTACGAAATTGTGATTAAAGAAAAGTCCACTTTGCGCAAGTTCGCTTGGGAGTACATCATTATAGACGAAGCACACAGAATTAAGAACGAAGAGTCGCTCTTGTCGCAAATCATCAGAGTGTTCAACTCGAAAAACAGATTGTTGATCACAGGAACTCCGCTCCAGAACAACTTGAAAGAGTTGTGGGCACTTCTCAACTTCATATTACCCGACATTTTCGCTGACAACGACCTGTTTGACGAATGGTTTCTGGGCAACGACGATGAAGGCTCTGTTGTGGGGCAATTGCACAAGGTGTTGAAACCGTTTTTGTTGCGTAGAATCAAGGCTGAGGTCGAACGACTGCTTTTACCTAAGAAAGAGTTGAATGTCTATGTTGGAATGACCCCGATGCAACGCCAGTGGTACCAAAAGATCTTGGAAAAGGACATTGACGCTGTCAATGGTGCAAACGGCAAACGTGAGAGCAAAACTCGTTTGCTTAATATAGTGATGCAGTTGCGTAAATGTTGCAACCATCCATACCTTTTTGAAGGCGCAGAGCCAGGTCCTCCATTCACCACAGACGAACACTTGGTGTTCAACTCACAGAAAATGGTGATTTTGGACAAGTTGCTCCGCAAGTTCCAACGCGAGGGGTCTAGAGTTCTTATTTTCTCGCAAATGAGTAGAATGTTGGACATATTAGAGGACTACTGCTTTTTCCGTGGATTCCAGTACTGTCGTATCGACGGTCAGACAGAACACGCAGACAGAGTGAATTCGATCGACGAGTACAACAGACCAGGAAGTGAAAAGTTTGTGTTTTTGCTTACAACTCGTGCCGGAGGTTTGGGGATCAACTTGACCTCCGCCGACATCGTTATTTTATTTGACTCTGACTGGAACCCACAAGCAGACTTGCAAGCCATGGACCGTGCACACAGAATCGGCCAAACCAAGCAGGTCAAGGTGTTCAGGTTTGTGACCGACAATGCGATCGAGGAGAAGATCTTGGAGCGTGCGGCCCAAAAATTGCGCTTGGATCAGTTGGTTATCCAACAAGCAAGAACCAACATCGACAACAAGAAGAATGATTTGTTGGATATGATCCAGTATGGTGCCAGCGACATACTTGGTAAGTCAGATCAAATTGGTGACGTTGATATTGAAGATCTTTTGGCCAACCTGGAAAACAAAACAGAAGAATTGAACAAGAAGTATGCTAAGTTAGACTTGAGTGCGTTGCAGAACTTCACCAACGATGAGTCTGTATACGAGTGGAATGGGGAAAACTTCAAGAAGAAGGAACCCACTGCCATCACCAACATTGGCCATGCTTGGATCAACCCAGGGAAGCGTGAGCGTAAGGAGAACTATTCGATTGATATGTACTATAAAGATGTGCTAAACACTGGCCGCTCCTCGACACCAGCAGACAACGGAACCGGACCAAGACCACCAAAACAGCTCAACTTGTACGACCACCAGTTTTACCCTGCTAAGTTGTTTGAGTTGTATGAGTTAGAAAAGAACTGGTACAAAAAACAGACTGGATTCAAGCCCCTGGGTAAAGATAAGGAATTGGAACAGCAAGAAATCGACAATGCACGTCCTTTGACTGACGAGGAAAAGGCCTTAAAGGAAAAGTTACTAGGCGAAGGGTATAGCAACTGGAACAGACGTGATTTCAACCACTTTATCAGTGTTGTGACTAAACATGGGCGTAATCTGTTGGGAGCTATCACTGCTGAGTTCGAAGACAAGACTATCGATGAGGTGCGTGAATACTGCCGAGCATTCTGGCTGAACTTTGAGGAGATTGACGGCTACGAAAGGTATATAGCACAGATCGAAGCAGGAGAAGTCAAGATATTGAAGGTCAAGATGCAGAAGGAGGCTCTTCGCCGCAAAATAGCAATGTACAAATTCCCACTTCAGGAGTTGGTATTGAAATTCCCGCCTGCATCGACCAACAAGAGAGTGTACAGTGACGAGGAGGACAGGTTCTTACTCGTGCAATTGTACAGATTCGGGTTGGACAGACCGGACGTTTATGAACGAGTGAAGGAAAGTATCAGAGACTCTCCATTGTTCCAGTTTGACTTTTTCTTCCAGAGTAGATCTGCTGGAGAGTTGGCGAGAAGATGCTCTACCTTATTGGCTTGTATCCAGAAGGAAATCAACCCTGAGGCTTTCAAGAGAGCTACCGAGGGAGAGGAAAGTGAGAAAAAGAGGAAAAGGTAACCGAATAAGGAGAAACTGGGGTTACACATGTTTCAATTATGTACTATATGTTGAATAAATGCTAATGTCGTAATGAAGTAGATGGAATGGGAATTGATAGAAACTTAGTGGAAAGAGGATATCGATTCTCCATACGTGCTGACGTCATGGATTCTTCAGTTTTAATTTGACGTAATTTGCACCCAAAATTTGGGGTGACACTGGTGTTCTATGTAAGTTGGTTTACATCGTGGATGCTTAAGAATTATAGTACAGTAATCATCTGTAATAATACCAACCACAAATAGTTAGATTTCATTTGATATTGAAGCCTGCCGAAGATTCCGAAGCCAGGGCCAGTCTTGACACTATCAACATAAACTCTTCCCAAATCTTACAATATGAACTGCTAAATACAATGTAAGGCCCATATTCCAGCCATTACTACAAACAAGAGCTAGCGAGTTCACGCTCATACCAGTTTTGAAGAAGAACTCAATAAACTTCTAATGATAGGTTCCAACTGCAGAGGAGTCACGTCACAAGGATACCTTCGTATCACGTCACCTTTGGTATCGATTATGAACTTCTCAAAGTTCCACTTGACGCCCTGGAAGCCAAACTCGTTCAATTGTTTTGGCTTCAAGTACAGGTATACGGGGCTTTCGTCCTTACCATTGACAGTGCACTTTTTCATGATTGGGAACGTCACCTTATGAGTGGCACGTGTGGCCGACTCAATCTCACTGTCCTGCATTGGTTCCTGGCCAAACAGGTTGCTTGGAAATGCCAAAATCTCCAAGCCCTGCTTATGGTACGTTTGGTACAACTGCTCAAACTCTGCGAACTGAGTTGCAAATCCACATAAACTTGCAACATTCACTATAATCACCACCTTGTCTTTCAAACTGTCGAATTTGTAGACACCATCATTTGCCGTGGGTGCCTGGAGCTCGTAGAAGGTACTCATCAGTGGGAATACTTTTTTATTTAATGTCAAAAATTACAAATTATATGGTGGAGATGGCTGCTGCGGAACTTTTGTATGGAAATGATAAATTCCTTGAGGAGGTGAGAGTGGAGTATAATTGAGGTTGAGAATGGTTTTAAGGGTTATACGTTTCAAGAGACTTAGATGGCTGTGCTGATGCTGTCCATGACAAACTGCTTGAGCTGAGCTTGGGGCGTTTGTGATCTTTGGCTATTGGTGGAGATTTTCTCCGATCTCGATTCTTATTTGATGGCTGCAAACTGAAGTTAGCAAGTTGGAGGATAGTGAGGACGTTTAGGACGTTCCAGGGATTAAACACCCGTAGCTTTCGAGTTTCTTCTATCTAACGGTTGAAACCAAACTCGTATCGAAATTCGTCCAACGGTCTTCATGTTAATGCATACGTAAGGCTGAGGCTGAGGCTGAGGTTCAGAAAGACTTCATGGTATTGTTGGAAACGATTGTTCCAAGATGATACCATTGTGAGTTGGAATACATTGTGCGCGCAAACCTCATGAGTTCTAGTTAAGTCTGCCAATGTGTATTTTTATTACCTTGGAAGTTAATGAAATTCATAGTATGGCTGCGAATTTAGACAAATCGCCAGGCACCTGATGAATATCAGTCAATTCTAAGGGTGGTTTTGCAAAGGTTAAAGATAAGTAAGGTTTTCCTGCAATCAGAAACACCTTTGCAGGAAACGACACTACTACAGATTTGCCTTATCTCCGGGTGAATATATTCAGTTTTACTTGACTAAAAACATGATCGCAAGACTAAGTCTCGCGGTGATAATTCTAAGTGACAACCGACCTGCAGTTGTAACTGCTCAGTTATCACATTTGATACCAACGACCCATCTTTCGAGGTGCCCTTTAAATTGCGTGGTTTCTGCGGTGAGCCCGGAGACGCCTATTCCAGAATTGAACCTTTTCTCCAGTAGGGTGGGCCATAAAGCTGGTTCCTCGAGTTTCATCAATTCATTTCTAAGTCTTGATTTCTGTAACACAAGTGTGCAAAGTGCTTTTCGTAACATCCTATTAGTGGTAGGTTGCAATTGGCGAAGTACTGTAAGTACTTATAGTGAGCCCCAACGGTCACGTAGACCATGGTGTGCCAGTAAATATTTGTTGGCTTGTGGTAGTGGGGTACTGATAACCTAAATCCGGGGTACGGACTGATGGTCTTGGTCAACGAAGGTTGGGAGATAGGAGAGGTGGAAGGGAAGAAGCCAATGGGGGGTTGAAGGTTCCTACGTAAGTGTAGTTGCATCAGATAAAGGTAGAGCTGAATAGTTGAAGTTAGAACAAGTTTTCAGTTGTCTTTAGTAGTTGATGTTAGACAAGAACAGAAATAAGAAGATGGGTGCAAGTAGATTTATGGATCGAGAGCGGTGACACACAGAAGTGCGTACAGCGACAGAACATTGTCTAGAGTCTTCTGCCCTTATCTTAATTATATCGTGTAGTTGTATCACTAAACCCCACACACTAGATACGCATAGTTAACAATGTGTCGTAATCACGTTGTAGTCACCTTAACTGCTGTGGCACGCGTACCAAAACAAAGCCACGTCTATCACCAGGCCACTCTTACCCCCTCCAATATCCTTTTTCTGCGTTAGCAACAGCTAAACTTCTCCTCTCCTCATACGGTTTTTGGAACCGAGACTATTACCGAACATAAGCTCTAAAGACCTGCTACTCAGTTCCAAATTCCCTGAACAAGACAATCAACATCAAGTACAAAGGAAAACTAGCACTTACCTCCCTCCCACCCTCTTTGTCAGTCACTTACTTATACTACATTCCAATTTGTTATCTCTCTTGACAGATGACTCTAAGTCTCCAATCACATCTCACGTAATCTCAATAATCTCTCATACTTCTTTACACTACATACACACTCTGGCCTGACACTCACCACCCTATCACACCTCTGATAATGTTCGTGTGACCAAAGTCCGATCCACGCCACCTTCCAACCTTAACTCACACCAACGCCTCGTTATGATCCCAAGCACTGATTGCGTCCCAGGCCTTGCCACCAACCTGACCTGGCCCGGTGACCTAAGCCGAAAAAATCCCCGTGAAAGAAATTCTCCCATCGCTCTTGAGTCAACTTCAGTAATCTCTACGGTATCTTCATCAATTCAGCTACAATCCGTCTGCTCTGCAGTCTACATCACTCCTCCTGCCATGCCAACCCTCCAAATCCCTTTCTAACCATGCCTCACTCGCTCCTCCCTCCAATCTCCACCATCCCATCGCCCGGGGCACAATCACATCATTTTTCTCAATCGAGGTCGCAGAGTCAGACAAAATTTTACATAAACAAAGGGGGCATATAAAAAAAAAAACGATAACTACATTCATTTTCTCCAGACGAGCATCACTAGAAGCATCAGGATGTCATTCAAGGTCAACTGGAATTCTCTTGAGACGGACAACTTGAGTAGTTGGACCAAGGAGTTGTTGACGAAGGCGCTCAACTCCGGCAAGTCTCCCAATATTCTTGCCTCTGAGATTCAAATCAAGGATTTGAATTTTGGTAAGATCGCCCCGAACTTTGAGATATTGGAGATTGGTGAGTTGGGCAGGGACAGGTTCCGTGGGATCTTTAAGATAAACTACGACGGTGATTTCCATTTGACGTTACACACGAAAGTTCAGGCCAATCCGTTGAATATTTATTATTCCAATAGCTTGGAGAGGGAGTTACGCGGAGACTCGTTTGTCACTCCCGAGTTCCTCTTGTCGAACGAGCAGTTTGCTTTGCCCATGGACTTGAAGTTGAGCGATATACGTATCAGTGGTATTGGTATCATTGTGTTTTCCAAAACCAAGGGACTTACCTTGGTTTTCCGCAACGACCCGTTGGACTCCATCAAGGTATCGTCAACTTTTGACACCGTGCAGGTGTTGGCCACCTTCTTGCAAACACAGATTGAAAACCAGATTAGAGACCTATTTAGAGAAACACTTCCTACGTTGATTCACCAGATGTCGCTCAGCTATCTTTCACTTGAAGACTTGACGAACTTGACGTTTGCAGCCGCAGTCGCAAACACCACCAGCCAAGCCACGACAGTAGCTCCCGACATGGTCTACCTGTCGACCAACCTCCGCAAGAACTTGACGTTGTTCAACTCGCGCGAAACACTCAGGCTCAACGTGCCTCGCTTCAAGAACATTGTACAAAGAACACACTGCAACAAACTCAACAAGAACTTGTTACCCAACTTGTTGAGCTCGTTGCACAACAACTTGAACAACATGGACGACATTGGATACCTGGGTGTGGACGGCACGATTGGGATCCCAATCGAGTTGTTAGTCAACAAGAGCGACTTTGAGCGGACAGACAACATTGTTCGCGAGATCTCGTCTATCCAAGCAAACAGCTACTATAAATTAGCAAGCAACAATAACGATAACATCGTGAAACCCAAACGGAGAAGAATAAAGATGAACAAGAAGAATAAGCCACGGACCCCAGAACCCAAGGAAGAGCTCGACACGACAGCCGCGTCGTCGACTCTTTCTTCCGCACAGATCTCGCCTTCGAGCTCGTTGCTCTTGGACAATGTTTCTGAAGCATCGACACTCATCAACGACGAGATTATAGAACTGGCTGCCCTGACACAACAGAACAGCCCTGAAAAGCCATTGGTACACCCCAGGCCAATGAGGATTTCAAAAGAAACATACGAGGAATTGATGAAGGCATACCAAACCACAGAAGGGCACCCGTTAGTGGGGACCCCTGGAAGCAGCAACAGCTTACTCAACGTTGGACTTGGAAGTGGACTCTTCAACTTCTCCAACACCAACCTGCAAATTCTGACGTCACCAATAAGGAAGGAGTTCAAGATGCCACAGAAGGAAAGAAACGAGAGTAAGTCGATCAACTATATCGACATTGAGAAGATTAACTCGAAGCTCAAGAGCCTCAAGTTGGAAAATACGAGAATGGAAAAGGCGAGCGGGAAGAAATACCAGAGTGTGTTTGACTCGCCACCACCATACTATCAGGTATAGTTTATTTATTGGGATTATGTATTATGTGATATGACTAGATGAATTTCGAACGAGGAAAGCGAGTGAGTGTAGAAAGAGCGAAGCGAGTAGCGAGTGTAAAAAGAGCGAAGCGAGCAGCGAGTGTAGTTGGTGAGCAGTTGCCAACAATGGAAGCAATCCGAACCAATATATTATTGATTGAAAGTACTGTAGCTATCGAAATGATTCTCGACGGAGAGAGTCGAGAGAATAGTGGATTGATGGTGGGGTAAGGATATAAGTAGAAGCGCTAGTCGACCGTTGCACTAACACCCCCTGGAGATGGAGAAGTAAATATTAGAGACCCCACGTAGACGAACAACAAAAGCCGGTCTACAGCTAGAACAATGATGCACGGCTAATTCTTTGCACAGGGGGTGCAAGATGTGAGACGTGTATTGAAGAACTAAATTGAGGTTAGGGTAGTTGAATTGACTGCTGAGTAGGCAAGCTAGTGGATTGAGGAGAGAAGAGTAGACTGAGGAAGCTGAAGAAGAATCAAATGAATCGAGTTAAAAAGTGCACAAACTCTCAGTAGTGAAAATTAAGCACTACTCAAAAATAAAGCCGACAACTAGTGCCATCATCCGAACGGATGCTGCACTCTTTTCCAACTTCATGACTTCCATCTTCATTAACTCCATCACCCCATCACTATCTCTCATCATTCCATAGTTCCATACTTTAAAGTGCTTTCTTTGCAGACTTCGTAAATAAAATCTAGCCTCAATCTTAAATAGTGCAAACCTTAATCTGTGATCTTTGGAGAGCACGTTACTACGATTCATCAAGAAAGAGAATGTCTCCTATCTATCAACCTGTCTGCCTCCTCACGTCTCTCAACCACATGTATACCATCTCTCAACCACATATACGTACACCATCTCTCAACGCACCTCCAGTCTGTTCTGTTTAATGGGTGCAAACCCAATCCAGAATAGGAATTTCTTCTGATTTGCTGGCTCCCAAACATAAACACAAGCACCAATGGAGCCTTGAAGATCGCAGCATTTCCAAAGCACTCCTATTCAGCAGATCCATTTCACCAAGCCCAGCTGCAATTCACCAAGCCGTGCTTCGATAACCCACCGAGCGTAAAGGGGTGCACCAGATTCTCAGACTAAACGCACCCCAGGCAACCCCCTAAACATCTACTCACAAACACACAGGCAACAAACAACATCTACAACGAAAGACCTTCGCCATTCCCCATTCCACGCGTGCCCAACCCCTGCCATTCTCAACGGGGCTGGGAGCTTGGTATTTATGATTTCTATTTTAAGATTAGGCACAATCTAAGGAAAAAACCTTCATCAAATTTTTTGATTTCATCACCTTTTATTCATCCCATCACTATTGAAAGAGCCGTATCCACGATGGGTTTTGGAGACTTTGAAGATATTTGTCGGCATGTTGGTTTGCCGTTGTGTTCTGTGATCAGTGCGCCTAGCAATCTGACGGAGATTTTGGGCCGTGGGTTGTTGCCTCTTTGTTATGCTCGTCCTGTTGAGTTGGCTAATACCATGATTTTCCAGGTGGGTAATGCTTTCGTTCACATCGGAGGCTTGAGTGTGATGTTGATTATAATATTCAATGTCCGCGCCAAGTACACGGCCATTGGTAGGACAGAGATGTTGTACTTTTTGTACTTGATCATTGGATTGATTGTTAGTTCGTTGGTTGTGGACTGTGGTGTTACTCCTCCTCTGAGTAACAGTTATGCGTACTTTGTCAGTGTTCAGATTGGCTTTGCCGGTGCCGTGTGTGTGTCGTTGTTATATAATGGACTTCTTTACTTCCAGTTCTGGGAAGACGGAACTCGCAAGTCCATGTGGTCGCTCCGGTTCCTTTCGCTCGTGTGGTTTGCTGCAAACTTCTTGGTATCCATCATCACCTTCAAGGGTTGGAGCACAGCCTTGGACTCGAGCCACACGTTGGCCTTGTTCATCATCGTGTATCTCGTCAACGCCATCATCTTGTTCTTCTACCTAGCATCGCAAGTGGTCTTGGTCGTGTTTGCATTGGACAACTACTGGCCTTTGGGTGCCATTGTGCTCGGAGTCTTCTTCTTTGTTGCAGGACAGTTATTGACTTACGCCTTCAGCGAGCAGATCTGCAAGGGTGGCCAACACTACATTGACGGCTTGATGTTTGCGTCGTTGTGTAACATCTTCACATTCATGATGATCTACAAGTTCTGGGACATGATCACCAGTGATGACTTGGAGTTCTCTGTTGCGAATGTTGAACAGGGGGTGAACCAGTTCTCGCATGAGGATGAGAAGAGAGCTAGTGCTTTCTTTAACTAGATGGGTAATAAAATGGATTAGGTAGAGAATGTAGGGAAGTGGTTGGAGAGAAGTAAAGGGTTGTTTGTGAGTTTCAGTAGAAACCACACAACACCTAGTTAGACCCAGAAGAGATAATTTCTATGGTTATAGTTTGGTTAGAAATCAGACCATGAGTTTATAATTTCAGTTTAAGAGTCAAATTTTAATAGCGTTTGGTTGTTGCAAGAAAACTCTTGGTGTTTAATTAGAAAGCGAATTCTGTATACCTTTGGAGACATTGATGTAGGAGGTATTTCATTTTGATTAACAGTTGCTTACAACTAGACACCGAATTGCACTCGCTGGCTACAGCATAGATTTTTCACAGAAAATTTGCAGCCAAAAAATGGCATAATGGAAGGGTATTTCCATCGTTCGCTTAAAGTGGTCTCTTTCTACGAAAACACCTTCGTAGTCTACGATATGATTAGTGTAGACAAAGTGAATAGGAATTTCTTATTGAGCATGAACTTAGAATCTAGGCAGGATTCGTATACTTATCAAACAGAGAGTGCTTCTCTCGACAATCTAGTCGTCTGCAAACAACTCCTTCATGTGCGGATAATGCTCTCAGGTTGAGCCCACATTTCAATTCGCCCTGCCCACTGCACCCACACCCACTTCCTGCCCTACTTATCAAACCCTCAAAACTACGTCATTTGAAACACCCCTAAATTCCGCCCAAAATTACGCAGAAATCGAAACACCGTAAATTTCATACCGCCTAAGGTCAGTCCATGCACACAGTTCATTGCGGCTTGGTTACGTGCTTATGGATATGGTTTGAACCGTCTTCGGGGTCGATACTTTCCTTTGTTCATAGAAAAAACTTTACTGAGAGCGTTTTCCAGCCCCAAGACTACCATTGCCTCTCCCATACAACTGACACTGTTGAAATAACAACGCCCTAATCATTAAACAACCAACTCATGACTACCTTCGCCTCTCAATATCTCTGCCCACCCTAGACGAACTCTCCCCACTCAACTACTGTCCCTTTTTGTTTACGTTATAAATCTGAATGTGCATGTCATCAGCACTGGTGCCGTTTCTCGAGACTAACTATATTTAGCTGACAGCAGTACGTTTCGGATCTGATCTCGAGCTTTAGTGAGGCGATTCCAGCAGCAAACGCAAACCAGTTACTTCTGCTGATCCTCTACCAAGAGAAACACCCTACTTATCGCTTGCCTCCTCCCTCGCTAAGCAGTCCAGTGCGTATTGTTCTACAACTTCCCCGTTGCTGCAGGGACAAAACAAAAATCTCCAATTTTCTCCGCAACAAAATAACAACGAGTCTTTAAGATGTCTGAAGCGTTGCTTGAACAGGACGTCGTAAAGACTATTCTCAACAGTGACTCCAGTTTGGACATTCTCTTGGGTCGGTTGAAGCAGAGTTTGAACACATGCGAGGAATTCTCGAGGTACATCAAGAAACGTGCTCAGATTGAAGACGAGCACTACACGCAGTTGAAGAAGTTTGCCAGTAATTTGCGGACCTCGGTCAAGCAGGGCACCAGCGGAACTTCGGGCAAGTTGAAGAACGACTCCTTCATCAGCAAGTTTGATTCGATTGTCGAGTTTGACGAGAAATTGCATGGCGTAGGCTCGTCCTTTGTGCGTGCCCTCAACACCATGTACGATGAATTGATGTCTTTGACTGCAACCGTCTCGAGGTCGCGTAAGTTGATCAAAGACGAGGGTAAGCGCAAGGAAAAAGAGTGCTCCGACGCCATCATGGCAGCTGAGAAGGCAAAGCAAAAGTACAACCACTTGTGTGACGACTTGGAGAAGTTGAAGAACGCAGACCCCAACAAAAAGTCCTTCTTGAAGAACAAGACCGTCGAGCAGCAGGAAGACGATTTGCAGCGCAAGGTCGACATGGCCGACCAGGACTATAAGATGAGAGTCACCACATGTAAGAAACTCAAGGACGAGATCTTGGTTTTGCACCGCCCCTCCAACTCTAAGAAGTTGAAGAACTTGATCTTAGAGTTGGACATTGCCATGAGTGTCCAACTTCAGAAGTTCGCCACCTATAACGAAAACTTGGTGATGAACTGTGGTATTATGATCAGTCCTTTGAACAACCAGCACCAATCCATGAAAGGCTTGGCCCTGGCAATCGATAATGAAAAGGACTTGTACAGCTACATCAAGAAGTTCGAAAAGTCAAGCAGAACAAACGTTTTGGTGCCTGTTGAATACGTGGTCCACCCTCTGTTGAACCGCGGAATGAAGCCAAACCCTAAACCATTCTTGAACACTTCTCACACCAACGTTCAACCAGCGGCACCGTCTAGCCAGGTCCCATCCATATCGGCACCGACACCGGCACCATACGTACCGTCATACCCTCAAAACTCTCCAATTCCAGCACCAAACCCACCAGCAAACCAATTCTCACAATTAGCACCTGAGCTGGTGTCAGCCTTAGCACCAAGTGTATCACCATCGCTTCAACAAACTGGTTTTGGATACTCATCGTTGGACCCACAAAAGACGCCAGACTTGAATGGCCCCAAGGGATTACCATCAAAAACCTTTGGTGTCCATATTGAAGACTTGATCGAAGTCGCGGAAATTGGCAACGTCCCATTAGTCGTCAGAAAATGTATCGATGTTATCGAAACCCACGGTTTGGACATTGAAGGAATATACAGAACAAGCGGAAACAAAACCACCGTGCACCAGCTCAGGGACTCTATTGATTACGATTTCACTAATTACTTGCAAATTGGTAACAATATCGACCCCGCCAACGTATTGGATGCAGACATTTACTGTGTTGCGCTGTTGTTGAAGCTTTATTTTTCTAGTTTGCCTGAACCATTGCTCACTACAGCAAAGTACAAGGAATTCATGAATGTTGTCAAGCTGCCTGACGAATCATACATTTACAAATCGTTGCATAAATTGGTATACGCTCTTCCAAACGGAGCATACTTTACCTTGAGAGCCTTGATATTCCACTTGAACAAGGTGGCAGCACACCAAGCTACCAACAGAATGACAGCCAAGAGTTTGGCTATAATCTGGGGACCAGCCATCTTAAACGACAACTCAATGAGTCCTCAAGACTTGAGCTACAAAAGCAAGGTTGTTGAGGAGTTGATGTTGGTTGCAAACCAGATTTTCGACAACGATGATGACTAGTGTATTTTACTTCTGTAGGTTATTAAGCATTAATTGAATATTTATGTAATGATACGTCTAGTAGGAAGGGTTGTAGTTATATTCGTGAACTCAATTCCTGGTTGTTTCTTTCAATGCCACTTTGTCTCGAGGATAGTTTCCTCTTTAGTTTCGACCTCCAGGTGGTGAACTTCGACCAACTGATCTGTACCCTGAATGCTGTCTAAGCACTGCGTGTCTCCATGGTTCACAACAACCAAATGATGTGCAAGTGCTTTTATAGTACAGAACCGGAATAAGTCATCTAGTACATCATAAAGTTCATCTTCTTCTCCTCCTTTTCAGGCTTCTTTAAGTTGAATCTGGGTGGTTTCAGCACTTTCGACAAGCTTTTAACTTTAAAGTTATTCTTATAAGTCTTCTCAAGGTCTTCCTGTCTTTTCTGTTCCAACTCTTGCTCGCGTTTCTTCTCATTCTCTTCTTCGGCAGCCTCTACTTCCAACTGCTTTGCATATTCCTCATCAGAAATACCCAAAAGCTTACGTTTGATGTCCTTCAACTCTACCTTTATCAAATCTTGAAATTCACTGGACTTCACGATCTTGTCATCCTTGTCCATATTTAAAATATCCATTCCATTCAGCTTTGAGTTGACAATTTCACCTTGTATCAAAGCACCTACTTTTCCTTTGTTCTTAAGTAATATCTCAGGGTCATTCTTCACCTTGGATTCGACAAGGAGCTTGAGTTTTATGAGCAAGTTCGAGTGTGTCTCACTTTGTTTAAAGTTCTCTAGGAGAATTTTTCTTTGCTTGTCGAACGATCCGTTCTTTTTATATATGTTTGTGATTTGCTTAGGGTCCGTTATTGTTGGTTTGGAAGACATCTTTGGTTTATAAGCTTTGTTTGAGTTTAGGTTTTGTAGTTGATTGAGTATTGAATTGATATTGATATAAAATGTCTCAAAGAAGTGATCCATAAAACGACATAGCGACATTAGTCTTTGACTGAAGTACATCTAACATAGATATGGGTTTGAGAGCAGCTCTAGAATGACGGTAGTCACCGGTGTTCGTCATTAATACAATTAGTTCAATTCAACATATATTGAAAGTTGAAATAGTACTATATACACTAATATAATTATGTTCAGTGTGACACCAAAAAAACATCGAGAAGATTAGTTCTTTCTAAATGTTTACGGTGCCTCTCGTCTTCCATCCTGTTCTTTCGAAACACACTCCATTCTCTCTGTCCTCTGTTTCTTTAGTTCGACAGGTAATACACCTTTCTCAAATCGATAATCTTCTTACCTCTGCTGGCAGCCAAGTCTGCCAACGACGTCTGCTTTGTCAATGCTTCCACAAATCCCTGCACAACCAAGACAGGGTTTCTAGACTTGTAAACCTTACCCCTCAAATCCTTGATACCGGCAGCCTGGCACACCTCGAAAATGTTTCTGTTCACTCTGAGACCAAAACCTTGTGGTGCGGCTCTCATGAACAACTTGACTGCGTGGTACTTGTAGTCGAAGTCACCCAAAATAGTTCTGTCTTCGTAACGTGGGATTGGGGTTAAGTTCTTGATGGCGTTCCAGTGTGCTTTATGCGAGGCAATTCTCATACCTTCTCTAGATTTTCCAATACCGAGTCCAATCGTTCCCCTTTTGTCTCCTACTACGGTCATGACAAAGAAACTAGGAATACTACCCTTTGAGGTTTTGTTGCTGACTCTCTTGATCACAATTGGACGAACATAGAGTGATTTGATGTATCTTTCGTCCAACCCTGTCAACCTGGAAAGGTCTGCAGCTAAGTTCTTACCCTTGTTGGTGTTTCTTTCTTCTGCACGTGGGTTTGCTACTGGTGCAGCAAAACGGATCTTGAGGTCACTTCTGTCTGCACTTTGGACTTGTGGGATAGCTGGGTATGGAGACTTGGAGTATGCCTGGTTAGGGTATACTATAGGTTCGTCCCACTGTGGGTCACTTGATGAATAATCGCTCGACAAATTGGTAGGAGCAACTTTAGAAAAGTTCTTTGAGCCACCTTTCTTCAACTTGACAAACTGCTCGGGATCAACCAACGATTCCGCGATAGTTATGCTTTTCAACATCTCAGGTGTGTAGTATTGGGACAAGAAGTTTAAGTGCTTCTGAACCTTGGAAGTTGGAGGCGCTGTTTGCTTCAGGGTGCTATTCAAGACCCTGTGGGAGGTAGAAAACGTCCTCGACCCTCTCACGAGGGACGAGAATTGTATCGTCTTGAACATGCTTGGTGGTGAAGTGAAGTTGAAAATTTGTGAAAAATTTTTGAAGAGTGCACGAACTTTACACAACAAAGTGGCATGGATAGAGAAGTGAGGTAGACATTTCAGTTAGCAAGAGATTGAGAACACACTGATGGAGTATGAGATGAGGACTATGAAGTACGCTAAGCCGGGCTTTGAGTTGTGTGTAAACATTTCTGAAGAATTCTTGACTACAACATAGAAGACATCACGTATCGATTTGTGAATCTGGAAAGAATGAGTCCAGGAATAAGCCAACAGGACAATCTTAGGAACATTGACAATAAGATTACTTTATTGGAGATAGTACGTCTACTATTGTCCTCTCAAACCTTCAATGTGCTAGGTGCTTTGTCTTAGAGTCAACAATTTGCACCCAAACTGATTGATACTCCCTTCACGATTTACTCTTCGATTGCCATCTCAAAAGCACTGCTCAAATAGAGACAACTTGATGTTGTAAAATTACACTGAACTCTATTAAATCAGCCTTAGACCCAGGATTTAGCATTAGTTCAATCCATTAACTCTGCCTATACAAAACATCCAAACATCAGAGTATGAGATTATCGATTCTCCCCAAATGAAATAAGGAATCCAACAGATTAGAACCTGGTTTTAACTTCAACTTATCGCTATAAGATAACTTACAGGGTTTGTCAGGATACTTCAGCTTATTTCTTAAAAAGCTATTTGAACAATGTGTGGAAGATTCGCATTGGGAGTCGTATGTTCAAGCCATATTTTGAGAAGACGCGTAGAGCCTCTTCCTCTGGTGATACTGATTTATTATCATGTACTAACAATTAGGATTCCGGCGATTTACCAAGCCAATTCCATCAAACAGCACTATTAGATGGACCTCCATTGCAGCCTGTGGAAGATACAGAAACACTATTACAACTGGGCGAAGCTCAAGTAGAAACAGCCAACATTGCTGGTTTCCATGCCTCATACAATGTTGCCCCCTCCAGTTTTGCCGTCGCAATCTTCAAACTGTCTGCAAATACCTACAATATGGAGATGATGAGATTTGGTCTTGTTCCACCATGGGCAAAACCAAAAGATGAACCTCATAAAGAGCTAATGAGCTATCACTCGCGTTTCTTCAATTGCCGTAAAGACACATTAGCTAAACCTAAGTCAGTTTGGACCGCAAGCCGTGGATCCAGATGTGTTGTACCGATGCAAGGATATTTCGAATGGCAAAAACAACCCGGAGGAGACAAAATTGCTCATTTCGTTCACTCCAAGAATGAACCATTGATTTACTTTGCAGGACTCTACTGCCACAACAACAATTTTGAAGGTAAGTTATTATCAACCTTCACAATCGTTACTGGCCCTGCGATAAAGGGAGAAACAGGTGACCTTTCATGGTTGCATCCACGAAAACCCATTTTGATTGCTCCTGGTACACCAGAATGGGACCAATGGTTAGATCCAAAGGTGCCTTGGAGTGACGAATTATTGGAGACTGCTTTGAGATGCGAAAAGAAAGCTTACGGTGATATCGAAGCCTACACTGTTTCGAAAGATGTAGGAAGAACATCAAGCAAAGGAGAATACTTGATTCACGAAGTGAAGTTGAAGAAAGAAAAGTCGATTACACTGTTCTTTCTGGGAGGATCTAAATCCTCAAAAGCTAATATAAGCTCAATTCACAAGCAATTTAAAGAGGAAGAGAAGAAGAGACCCAACGTGCTAAGTATGTTGAAGAGGGAAAGCACAGTTAAAGAAGAATTGGACAATAAAAGAGTCAAGAGGGAGTAGTTTTGTTCTACACATCCCGGTGTACGAGAGGCATCAAGAAA
Source organism: Kodamaea neixiangensis (assembly GCA_030565385.1). Classification (NCBI taxonomy): domain Eukaryota; kingdom Fungi; phylum Ascomycota; class Pichiomycetes; order Serinales; family Debaryomycetaceae; genus Kodamaea; species Kodamaea neixiangensis. The sequence continues at coordinate 233,143 of JAJMBT010000002.1, read as the reverse complement.
CATGTATAGTTGGCCCAATTGTACAATTCGAGCTGGCTCGACTGCGTTGATGTTCTTAGGAATGCTCACTCTTCACAGAGACGATATATTGTGCGATATTCATACTCTAGGGACAATTTCTGCTTCTTCTCACAGCCCCAGGAGAATTAGAACGAAATCATTGATACCAATCATAACACAACTTGTGAACGTATAGGTTTTGTTCGAAGGTATAGTGTATTTGCGAATAAAGCAAGCAAACAGCTATAGAACGTTCCTATATATGAACGGTTTTTCACCTTCAGAACTATCGATTGCAGCAGCGGAATAGATAGAAGAGGAGGGTGCTTCATGTCAAGGTTTTTGGTGCTTGCTAGATTGTAATGATCTTGGCAGAATAAGTCCGTATTTTTGGCTGCGAATTATTTTGAAGTATCATATCAAACAATTCAAGTAGACTCTTGAGTACGTGGGTTTACAGTAATTCAGTTTGACTATCCTTTTCTAATAAACAGTTCTGCGACCAGTTAGTTTCTATCTACTTCCGTCTTACAATAATTTACCCTCAAGGTTGACAATTGTCATTTACTCTCTTGCTCTTATACATTTCAACCAAACAACTGGTTCTCCATCTTCTCGTTGTATCTCAAACCTTTAACAGGGTTGGAGTTGACGATTTCAGCAATGTCAGCCAAATCTTTATCGGACAAGTCAATGAGACCACCAACATTGCTCTCCAACCTTTGTTTGCTGGAGCCAGAAGGAATTGGGATGATGTTTGGCAAGTTCCTGACGCCCTGGTATTCGGATTTGTTAGCAATGGATTTAATCCATGACAAGGACAAGCACTCTAAGGAAACCTTCTTTTGCTCATGGGCATACTTGTATAACTTCTTCACCAATTCGATGTTGTGAACATAGTTTTCCTTGGTGAACTTGTCCAAAATGTTTCTGATATCTCCTTGAGGAATCTCGTCTCTCCATGTGTCTGCGTGCTCAGCAGTGTAGTCTGTTAAGTAGCCTCTGCACAATGGAGAGTAAGCAACAACAGCAATACCGAGTTTCGCACACTCTTCTAAACAGCCATTGGTCAATATGTCTTGACACATAATGGAGAACTCCAATTCTACACATGAGATGGGGAATTCCTTGGAAGCTGCTGCAATAGTCTTAGGACCCACCTCGGAGATTGAGATACCGTCAATTTCGCCACTCTTCACATGTTCAGCGAGGTATCCAATGGTTGTCTCGTATGGAACTCTCTTGTCAACACGAGATGTTTGAAGCAAAATCTTTGGTCTATTAGGTCCTGGTGGGAAAAAGCTTACAACGTTGTCCACGAACCTCTTGATGTTCTCCTTGGACCCATCAGGCTCCATCTTTGCGTTGTAACTTCCCTTTATCGAAAGAATCAACTCCTTGTTGTACTCATCGGTGTTGGAGTCCAAAAATGCCTTGATGTATTTCAAGTTAATGTTATCAGGTCCGTAGAATTCAGCACCGTTGATGTACTTGGTGTGAAACTTAGGATTGCCTGTTATAAACTTCATTACCTCAATTGACTGCTCAATTGGCTTGGGGTTGGGAGTCCAAGTCTGAGACATGGTTCCGAATCGAAAAGTTTAATTAATTGGGATAGCTGAAAAGGAAGACATTGTTCTGATAAATCTGCTAGTTACGATTGCTTTGAGATGCTTTGAGTAGCTGAAGTAGAAGAATAGTTCGATGCGAAACCATCTACTTATACCATCTCTATAATGATCGCATTCGAAAATTCGCAGCCATCGGCCGATCAAATTTCATCAAGACGTCTTGCCTTCGATAAATTGGAAACAAAGTAACATAACCACCAAAACAATGCCGAAGTTCCTATTTATTGCTGATAATGTATATTACTCCGATTTTTGTAGAGCCCTTTCAAGGCTTAAGTCCAGCTTGGGTGTCCGGTGCTTTCTTAATGATGAAGCAGACCAGATCGAGTTCGAAAACCGATAATTTGAGGCGAATAATTGTCGGGGTTCGAACTAGATCTTACCAAGTAATTAGTAATACTTTAACCAGATTGGTTATTGTCCGTGAGACAATAGGTTAGGCTAAAACGAAGATGCGTGGGAGACTCGGATCGCCTCCATCAATATCATTCCTCAAAAATCGATGCTCCCTTTCGAAGGTTCTAAAAACTGTAGATCAAAAAATAACACCTCTTTCTCTACTCTTCTCTACATCCAGCTCATGGAATCATATTTCTAAACATTAAACTATATAGTGTCCGCACACCTCAGCCATACTGGAAATTTTCATGTCCATTAGCAATGTCATTAGTATCCATAAAATACCAGACGCTCGCGATCAAGAAAACTGCCAACCATTCAAAGGTGATGTGTTCCTAGTTCGTTATAGGATCGAGACTACGGAACGTAGTCTCTCATATCAAGACAAAAAATGCCAAAAATAGTATCATTATTATGATAAAGGTCAATGCAGTCACAAGTTCTCACCTAGCTCTTCTCTATCTTCTCTTTCGCCTCCTCCTTATTCACCTCTTCCAGAGGTGATTCAAAGTCTTTCTTCTCTGACTCATTCTCCTGTGTCTTGTCTTCGATTTCACCCTCGACTCTCGACTGTTGCTCCTGTAGAGCCGCAATCTCCTGCTTCAACTTGTCAACCTCCTTTTGGAATCTCTTTCCAAATACATCAATATAGTATGTAGCACCATTATAACTTGCCCAAATGAAGATAAAGGTGACGAAGCCTCCGCACAAGTGCTTGTACTTGAACCAAATTGGGCAGAACATCATGGTGAGGATTTGGTATCCAAACTGAATAAGCGTGAATGCGGTGATCTGCATCCAAACGTACGGCAAGCCATTAACAAACTTACCCAACGTGCTTCTGCCCTGTGCTTTCTTCAAGTGAGTGAAGGAGGTGACTCTACCATTCTCTATCTGCTTTTTCTTCTTAATGGTGATGAAGTAGTGGTATGACACCTGCCAAATGGTGTAGTAACAAGACGTCCAGAAGATGCCACTAAAGAAGTTCCAGTTGGTGACACTTGCAACGGCAGGGAACCGTTTCGCCACGTATTCGGCTGGCATCTCGTGGACAATCACAAACATCGTCACTGGTGGCATCACGTGGATGAAAGAGCTTGTGGTCTTCTCAATGGAGTGCAAGACAAGAGAATTTCTCCATGTGATCACGGCAAAGGACAAGGTTCCCAAGCAGAGCGAGAAGACAGAGATGAACAACGACTTTGATTGTGGGAAGAACCAGATGAACGCCATCAAAAGCAAATTCACGTAGTAGCACAAGTCGGCCAAGTAGTACTGGAAGGATTGCTTGAAGTAGGTGTAGAATCTGATTGGCATTAGCACCAAGAGCAAGGCGGTGTGGAAGTGCGGGAAGTATGTTGGGTACTTGCCGATAATGAATCCCGAAGCTGCAATCAAAAACACAGCAGCCGCATAAAAGGCCTTCTCAGTAGACAGCGACTCCAAGTTACTTTGGATTTTCTTGTCAAATCTTTGAAGTCTCTTTTGAAGACGTTCCTGGAGCTTCTGGAGTTCCTGGTCCAAGGTTTGTCTATCCTTGTATTTGCTAAACTGTTTCTTCGTCTTCTGCCTCATACTGTTGATACGTTTCTTGGTCAGTCCGCCAACCAGGTCCAACTTCATGCCGAAGTCGAAGTCATTGACAAAAAGAAGCTTGGACAAGTCTATGAACGACACTGAGCCCGTCAGGTCGGACCTGCGCAACATAGGCGCCAACTTTGGCAGATTAGGACCTGTTGGTGGGTTGGAATCGGAATCAATCACCAGGACGTTGGAGGAATCGAGAGAGATGCTCGACCCATTGGAATCAGAGCCCCGATGGTACTCGATACCACCAGGAAGCACGCCTTCTGCTATCTCGATCGAGTTGTCTGAGAAACTCATGGGAAGAAGAACGTGTGTTGTTTATCGAATCATGTATGCCAAAAAAATAGAAGATGTCATTCGCTGTGCACGTGGCGATAGATGGTTTGTAGCTATTAGAGGACAGAGGGAACTGAAGGGGTGGAGGTGGAACATGATCACAAGACTACAGTGCTGGTGGGAAAGGGGCAATATCAGATACCTGCTATTAGCACGGATATGAGCAAGACGGTTGCTTTCTCATGAGGGGTATTGTTCTTGTTGGTGGTTATGATAAGAGTTGGCAATAGCGTACGGCGTGAAGGAAAAAAAGAAGACGCTGGTGAAGTTTAGCGATGTTTAGCGAGGAAGTTTAGGGGGCCTTGGTATTGGGTATTGAGGATGGATGATGAAGTGTGAGTATTAAGGTGTCTAGACAACTATAAGCACTCGATTTGTGGGGAGAATATCTGTTGGGTTTCTTTGAAGTTCAGTCTTGGGGTGTAATAGTGTGGAGTGTGATAACAATGTAGAATCGTAGAGAAGATTGTTGTGGCATTTTTTAGTGATAGTGTGAGGTCTTGCATCTTTGAGTTTGGTTGATCTTGGCTTAGGTAGCGGGCTTAGGCGATGAGATCGAAGCCTGAGGTGAACTCTAGTTTTGCGTGTGGCACTCTAGTCATCTACGTCATATTCACTACATATGTACATGTGGTTTGACAATGGTTGTCAACTGTCAATCTTTGAAGTGAATATGCAACTTCAGTCTAATTTTGGGTCACTATTTCCAGGCTTGTAGTTGAAATAATGAACTTGGCTTCTTTACGCGAAGCCTGATACGAATTTTCAGACATAGCTGTGAGTGCACAACTGTAGTTTGATTCTAGTTTAGTTCAATTAAAGTGTTCAAAGCTACAAAGTATAACTCTCTAATAGTCAATTCTAAACCCAAGGAACTCACAATCATACTCTAAAGCTTACTTGTACTATATCTCTTCAAAACCTTGATCAAAACATCAGATGCATAGTCATAGTCCAGCAATTCGTTGTACACCTGTGCTGAAAACCGAGCATACAACTTACCATTGTGAAACATCACAGGAACATACGTTTTATACTTGTAAATCATTTCTCTGACAGTCACCAATTCTACAGCAACCTGGTTCTTCTGATAGTACTCTGGATCGATACCCACATCTGGGACCTCAACATTTACCATAGTTGTACTCAAAGTCTTGGCTTCGTTTTCCAAAACTGGGGTTCCCCATTTCTTCAGGACCTGGTCACCAACTTCTCTCGCTAACTTGAAACAGTAGTCCCTGATCTTTTCCTCGCCACCACACTCGTCTCTTCTGAACTCCAATGCCCGTTCAATGGAAAGAATGTGCGAGAAATTGTTGGTTCCCGTAAACGAAAACTTGTTAACAAGGAGGTTACTTTCTTCTTCTGGAGACAACCCTGCGTCTGGAGAGACGTATGAGTGACTGATTGGAAGGGTCTGGATAGTCTTTGTATACTCTGGGCTCACCCAAAGCACACTTGTTCCACGTGGTACATAGAGCCACTTGTGGAGGTTACTGACGTAAAAGTCCGGCTTCAATTTACCCAAATCAATTGGGATCAACCCTGCAGAATGAGCACCGTCAATGACAGAAACAATTCCGTACTTGCGGGCCAAGGAAGTTAACTCTTCAAATGGAACCCTTACTCCGGGCATGGAAGAAATGGTATCAAAAATAGCCAATTTGGGCTTCTCATCTCTAAACTTGGCTTCGAATTTCTTGATAACCTCGGCGTCGCTTACAGGATACTCCAAATCAATCAGAACAATCTCGATTCCGTAGTAATCGTGCAAAAATCTAACTGTGTTTTTGATGGCACCGTACACCGTGGTCCCTGCAACAACAACTTTATCTCCTTTGGACAATGGAAAGCTCCGCAAAACAGCATTGAGTCCACTGGTGGCGTTCTCGGTAAGAGCCAAGTTGCGATAATCGCAATTAAAGAAGTCGCCGAGGAGCTTGAGTGACTTTATGTAATGTTCACTCAACTCGAACCTGATAAACCGTTCGGTGTAACTATAGTCATACTCCAATGCTTCCTTGTACTTTTGGAATACAGGATCAGGAGTAAGCCCATACGAGCCATGGTTGACCAAGGTGACCTCTTTGTCAAGCAGGCTGAAGTACTTTGCACGGAACTCTTTTCCAAAGGGTGTCATTGTTGATTCAGAATGTTTCTTATCTTTTTGTCTCAATTAAATAGTGAGTCGTAATTTCGTATTGAGTCATACAACGTTAGTATGCAATTTTCTTGGTTTAAGAGTCATATTAGAATAATAGTTAGCGTCATCTTGGTTTAAGAGTCAAATTAGATTCATTGTTAGCGTCATCTAGATAATTGTCTAGTGGAGGACTAACCAGAGCTTCATACATTGAATACAAAGAATCCACAAACTTATGCAACTTTTAATCAAAAATCAAAAAATCCCAACACGTACAACTGTCATTATGCAAATTACATTAACATAAGCTAAATATTAACGCTCATATCCTTCGTCAAGAAGATCATCTCCCAAATGCTGTATTCTCAAACCATTATCATTCCTAATGTTGCCTTGCAACTTCTTTCAAGTTGTCTGCAATTGCACTCATATTGTACATCTTCTTATTAGCTCTCTTCGCAATGTAGGGCTTTTGTTTATGGTACTCTTGGCACTCAATCAAGAGACCCTTCAATTTGTCCACGCTTTCATGGGAGAGTTGCCAATGGAAGGCCAAGCGACCTCCCATCAACTTCAAGCCGTACTTTTCTCTTCCAACTCTCACCAACCATGCATCGTCCCACTTGTTAGCAGGAAGGTCAAGAAACACAAACGAACTGTCGACCCTCGATTCCAAGCGTATTCCTCTTTGATGGCATAAGGTTGCAACTTCGGCTGCAAAGTCGTGTGACTTTGCCAACTTTGAAAAGTTCTTCTCTATGGCATATTGGGCCATGGCCGTCATGAGACCGGCTTGCCTCACGCCACCTCCGCTTTGTTTCTTGAAATGATTGCTCTTTTCGATGAATTTGCGTTTTCCTACAAGTAGGGATCCCATGGGTGCACCCAAGGATTTCGAAAGACAAAGCAGCACCGAGTCAAAAGGTGCACAATATTCTTTGAGTGAGTGGCCTGTGGCTGCACATGCATTCCAGAGACGTGCACCATCACAGTGTAATACAATGTTGTTTGCTCGCGCAAACACGCTTATCTTCTCAATCTCTTCCAAGGGAGTTATGATTCCGTGCAACGTGTTTTCCAAGCTGATCAATTTGGTGGGGGCACTATGGATGTCCCCGTCGTCTGGTGTGTAGTTCTCAACAATATCTTCCAAGGTCAAGTATTCTCCATTCGAAGGTATGACTGGGTGCACCATAGCCTGCGATAAAGTAGCTAGTCCTCCCGCTTCACTCAAGTAAATGTGTGCCCTGTGATCACATAATACACTGTATGGAGGCTGCATTAAATGGGCCCGGATTCCAATCTGGTTCAGCATCGTCCCAGAAACGCAAAACAACCCAGCTTCTTTACCAGAAAGCTCACTCACATATTCCTCCAACTCCAACGTCGCCACGTCCTCCTTATACACAGAATCCCCGTACGTAGCATGATGCATCCCATACTCAATCATATCACTCGTGGGAACCGTGAAAGTATCACTCCTGAACTCATTATGAGTACAAAGCGTTTCAATCGTCATACTGATATTCTACAACCCTAAGCTAAAATTTAAATCAACGTAGAAACAACAAAATGCTTGTATATATAGTTATGCCATCTCACCAAAAGAAACCACACCGAAATTTCTTGTCATGTTTCAATAGTGAGACACTCCGTCACCCGATCCTAACCGAACTTGAGTCTCTACGACGGCAACGGAGACCTGAATATGTAAGACAAAGTCCTCAACTGCCCGTATAATTCGTCCCCTCCTTTCCTGCAGCAGAGCGTTGTCATCTCTCCCAATTACCGTTAACGGTCAAAAATTATTCTTAGACTCGCGATGATGCGTGCACAAAACCGTCCCTGCACGACGAGATGAACGGTTCCTAATGCCTGAGATTGTAGGGTTCATAGGATTGGAGGATACAGTGTGGGGATTCTGGTGAGGTGACGAGTGATCCTTGTTGTGTGTCATCGAGTTTTGATCTTTTTGACGTCAGTTTAAAAAAGAGGGTGTCATTCAGTTACTCCTCTTTTCCTTCGTGTGCTTAACCCCATCCCGGGCTGGCTGTCCTAAACAAAATGCCTTGAGGTTTCTCCCCCGTTTTTCTGACTCCTGCTGGTGTTTCTTAGAAGGTGTTCTATATAGAATTAGGGTCAGCTTTAGGTACATGACTCTGATCGCTTTGGAGCTGCTGTCACTATAAGGATCCATTATAATTAGGAATGTTGGGGTAGAATAATAAAATTTTACCTTTAGTAATAAAAGCATTTAAAGTTGTGAAATGATTTTTACTGCGAATGTACACTAGCTGGATTGAATGCAGGGAAATTGGAAAACTTGTTATTTCACTGTTGTTCTTTGAATAGTGTTAAGCAGTAGCTACAAGAAGCTAGCAATGAGTTGTCTAAAAGTAGAGAACACAAACTAGTTGATAAAATAATCACAAGTGGCATTACAGGACCAGTTCGGTACTTTAAGCCTCTGTCAATTGGAGAAACAGTGATTGCAATTGATTTGAGTCTCTTATTTCTGTCTAATTCATTTTGCAAAGCATACATGTTTCCTCTCAATCTAATAATTGTTCATTTAGAAGATATCTGCTCGTTCAACTGGTTTAATGAATTAAAACCACAGTAGCTCAACTGGGAGATTGTTCTCTAAGTAAACTTCGAGACCATGCGAGAAACTAAGCAAGATCACATTGTAAATACAAACAGGTTCTGTACAAGATGTTGTACCTCTACCTTTGCGAAGTGTGAGCAATAAGTAGTTTACCATCAAATAAAAATGATTCTGTCCATCACGACCAACAATAAATTTGCAGCCATTACTGAGAATGTTTTTTAGCGATCCTGGATACCCTGTGAATATCTCAGTTTGTGTGGACTTCACATCACACCTGAATAATTTATCAACAACAGTAATCTACGGGTACCTAGATGCTAGATGACTTTGCATTAATTTATACATGTAACCAATATACCAGACCTACTCTGCAGTCAAGGAGACCACTTCGAAGCCTACCCTTAATCATCCTAAAAACCCAAGGTCCGACCCTAGGTTGATGTTCGACCCAAAAGGTTGGAAGTCTTCCAGCCTACTGTTGGTGTGCGCATGTGGCATAGTACCAGAACGACTGCGCACCTGCGGAACACTGTCAGGCGACCCAGGAATCTGTTGGCCACCTTCGCTAGCAAAAGCTTGGTTACGCCAAAGCTGAGACCTTTCGATATCATCTGAGGTTGGTGCGCTGCCATTGTCCCAAAGATTGTATCCTGCGCGAGCACTCATCAAGTTGAGCAGCGGAGTAAGGTTCATAGATTGAGTGTAAAGTGGTTTGCCTTGGACGGGACTCATGGCAGGAAGTGGCAGTGGGGTTGGTGAAAGCGACGGAGATACAGCACGATGTACCGTCTGCAAGTTACCCTGTAAGTTCAAATTGTGCAAGTTGCTTGTTGACTGCATCGCAGAGTCTGTGTGGAAACTCGAGACACTGTTGTTATTGAACAGTCCATTAGTTGCCCACATCAGATTGTTCTGCAAGCCAGACAAGTTGAGGGGCGCATTTACTAATGAAGGTGAGTTGTAGAACAACAAGTTATTCAATGAATCGGAGTAGTTAGAGAAAGTAGGCTGTGAATACTGTTGAGGTGCTTGCTGGGCTTGGACTTGCTGGGCTTGGGTTTGCTGGGCTTGTTCTTGGCTGTACAACTCGCTGACATCGTCGTAAGGAAACCCACGCATGAAAGTCTGTGCAGGAGCAACCGGTTGATCAAACAGTTCAAAACGTGGTTGAACGGGCTGCACAGGTTGCACAGGCTGCACAGGTTGCACAGGCTGCACAGGTTCAACCATTGGCTCATAATGCTCTGCTTCTCTTTGCTCAATTCCAATAGGATGAGTATTAATCTGGTCAACTTCGGGCTGATCAGAATAAACTTGACTATAAACAGCTTGGAAATTGGCTCCTTCGTCTGTTTTCAAAGTTCTGTCTCTGTTCTTGTGGAAGTTGAACTTACGTGAAATGGCGTTGCTGTAGCCACCAAAATCTATGGACGCCTGGTACTCGTTCACCTTCACAGGTTCATACTCTGGGTCCTGCTCGTGCTTTGCAGTCTCCAAAGCATTTCTCGCAGCGACGTACTTTTGAATTGCAAACCGGAACGTTTCACGCCACCTACTTTCCAACTCTTGGTAGAAACTCACCTCTTTCATAAGATCTTGCTCCCAGTCTGGTGCTACTTTGAAGATCTTTTGTAATGAATCGATTGCTTTATTGCTGATCGAACCGTCTTTGTTGAACATGGTTTCTAATTCGCCGGTTACGACTTCCTTGGGCAGGTTAACTGGGACAGTCAACACGTCTAACAGTGGCTTCATCAGTGCCAAGGTGGCACTTAACAGCTTTTTCTCCTGGAGGAGGATTTTTATTTCATCTTCAATATGCTCGTTGTCTTGCTTCAACTGAAGGATGGACTCTTTGGATGCAGCCACCTCGGATTCAATGTTTTTCCTTTCTGCAAGTTCGTTGGTTTGTAAACTTTTGTTCCTATCTGTTAGTTTTTTAAACTTGTTCTCGACTTCGCTCAGCTTTATACTGTACATGTTCACACTGGCATGTAGCTTTTGTAATTGGTTGCTAAGTTTCAGTTTCTCAAAGTTTAGTTCATTCTTGTGTTTCTCCAACACCTTCACGCTCAGTTCTTTCTTCACCTTGTTGTCATGTTCTTCGTTGAACTCTTTTTTATAGATAGAGTACTTTTCGGTCAAGTCAGCAATTTCTTTTATAGTGTTTTGCTGGCAGGTTTTGTATTCCAAGTTGACCTTGATGATTTCGTTTTGGAATGCAATCAAGTAATCGTTCAATTCGGCACTTGTTAGAGATTCTACCTCTTCTGCGGTCAAATTCTCAGTGGATTTGGTTGACTTTTCAGGCACCTCTACCTGGACGCGCTTCTCCTTCTCCTGAGTCTTCTCCTCACCTTCCAACTTGCTTGTAAGTCCTTCTTCTATAGGCTCAACATATACAGGTGTACTTTGCGACTTGAAATTGTTCATCGAGTTGATGGCGATAATTTGGATCTCGTACAACTGTCTCACATGCAAGTTGTTGAGTTTGCACAGTGTGGATATGAGGGTGGCCACCTCTCTGTTGTTGATGACCAACACGTAGTACAAGTTCTCGTTGGAACGTACTTCGACGTCCCAATGAATCACTGCGGAATTCAGAGTGATGGAGTCAATGCAGACTTGGGGCGTATGAGGAATCTCGGTCTGAATGTCGTTGACAAGCTTATCCACAGGCGTCGTCAATATCTGAATGCACCGGTAGAGCATCCAGAAGAGCGACGGCACCAATGTCACGAGTATCTCTATCATAGTTCTGCCCTTCTACCTTTTCTTGGACTGCTTACTTCGTTGATGTTTTTTTAAAATAAATTTTTCTTTGCAGGTTTGCGAATTTTGAGTCCATTGTTACCAGAGGTTCGTTGGTCGAAGTTTATTCGATTGGTTAACCTATACACTGTGGTTTGTCTGGAAGGGACTCTGGCAGCTTGCTGGCCTTTTGCGATATACTTTTAATTTGGGGGTGTTGAACTTGCTGGGGAAGACTGCTCGGTAGAAGCGGGTGGAAAACGAGGAAAATAATTGCCATAGGATGGCAGAGAAAGCAGAAGTTAGTAGTTGAGCAGATCTGTGGAAGTACTCCGGGGGTTTAAGTAGAAGTACGAATTGTTATGAAACATGGAACACGTTGAAACTTGATTAGAGTTTACGGACAGGTTGCTAATGTTACGACTCGTAATCTGTTGTAAAAGACACAACGTTATTGGAGAGGTGGAAGAGGTGGAATTATTGATACTCATGGTATTTCAAATTACATTATGATGATATACTCCTACTGGACGTACAATTTTGACGGTGGTGAATGGTGGGTACAAGAAAGGCTGCAAATGCCAATGCTGATCCAAAAATAAATTGGAACTTTTTTTTGACAGGTGATGACATAACCAGAGCAACAAACTGCTGATCCCGAATTCATCTGCTACGAGCACATCTTGCATTCTAAATTCAGTACTCGTTTTCTAGAGATCTCTACCAGAAACTTCTTCTAATAACTCTAACACACACCACCAACAAGATCAAGTTAAAAGAACCCAAGATGAAAAATGGCCCTACTACCCAGTAGTCACTCCAGGACCCACCCAACTTACTCACTATCAAGATCCCGACACCTCCACTCAAGCTATACAATCCACTTAAACTGCCAATACTGTGTGAGTTCTTAACGCTTCCGAGTAAGCTCATACTGGTGATGATGGTTCCAATTTGAGACAACCCAATCAAGCTCACCAAGAGAAAACTCAGAACTGCACGTGGATTGTACAGGTGGTCTCCCATGGTCAAACAGACGCCATAGTTGCCTAGTATACCAAGAATGGCTGCAACAAAGATAGTCTTTTGTTTTCCAAGTCTACCATCTATGAGCCATCCCCAGAATGGGGAAGATACCAAAGCCACTGTTTGTGCAACACCAGTAAGGATTGCAGAGAAAACGTAGCCGTCATAACAATCTTCCTTACCAGTGGCCCCTCCTATGCATTTACCAATTGAAGCATAGTACTTGTAGACAAGCAAAGGAATGAATACTGAAGTGGTAACGGTTGTTGCTCTTGCCACGAACGACCCGACGAAAGCCAACTGAACGTCTGGTTCGTTCTTTGCGATCCTAAGCCCTTCCCGAAGAGCTTGGGAGTTACTCAAAATTGGAGGTGGCACTTCTGGTTCTGACTCTTCTTCAAGTAATCTCTCACCTATCGCAATTCTCTTTGCCTTTTTGGAGTTGTACTCACCTGCAAAGGTGATCAAAAATGCAAGCAATGCGTACGCAGTAACCACCAAAAATGCGGCCTTCAAGGCAAACTTCATCTTGAGTTCAAAGATATCTCCTAATTTCACAGGTAAAGGAAGAAACGAACTTACTGCGAACACCGCTCCCAGTCCCGTACTAATTCCTATCAAAGCAGAATACCTGCCAGTCTTCGAATCAACCGAAGGAACTGCTTCTCTACCAATGAACTTAAGGAAATGAAAGTCTGAGTGGGACAACTCATTAAGGAACACAGGGATCATGCTCATACACGCAATTACCCCTATAGCAAACAAACCTCTGAAAAGGAACACATGTAGAACGCTAGTAGACAACCAAGCAAAGCCAAAAAGACTCGCAGCCAACACAAGGAAACTGAAGCTCAGAATCAACTTGTGGCCACTCACAGGCCATAAAGACAGTTTGTTTATCTGATCACACGCAACTCCTAGTATAGGACTGGCAATTATAGCGACCAATTCATCAAAGAACCCAAGTGATCCAACCACACTACCTATTTTCAGCTTGTCAACTCCAATGACTTGACCCAAGTAAAACGGCTGCGTCAGCATAAGAAACACGATAATGGAAACACATGCGAACCCAGAAAAGTTGAACGCAATAAGATGCGACGGTCCATAGTTAGAATAGCTCATTACTGGTGGGCTTCAATTGCTTCAATTGCTTCAATTGCTTCATACGTGCTTCTCCGATATGGAGAAGTCAGGTGATCAACAGCACAAGTGATTTATATCATGTGATATATAAATGTCAGATTATGAGCTAAGACTACAACAAATGACAAAGTTATGTCGTGCTCATATCAAAATTCTCAGTCTCCGAGGCTATTAACCAGTTAAAGACCCTTACCGCAATATTAAACGACATCGAAAGTGGCTGCAAATGGTTTTTCCTTGCAATAGCCGTATATACGAAGCCTCGCACTACAGAAATTCACCTAAGGCGGTCCAGCCTCATACATCGAAGAGTTAACATGGTTCAAAGTATAAATTGGCTCACTTCCCTCCCATGCCATTCTGCAAGAAGCAAACAATGTCCAATTCATCGTTAAGTAGTATTGAATCAAGGGAGTCTGGTGAAGACTACGTTCCTAGGCAAATAGATGCGCACTCGCTTGCGACCAAGCTCGAACGCACAGAGACCTCCAAGTCGCTTGAGGTTTTGGGTATTTCGTCAAAGGCAGATGAGAAGATTGACAACTACTTGGTTCCTGTCAATGACCCCATTTTCCCTGAAGAATTCACGTTAGAAACCAACACTGGTTTGGTGCGGATGGAGACGTTGCACTCCTTGGGAAGAACAAAGTCGAGACAGTCGAAATCAGAGAAGGACGTACTGGAAGTGGAGTTGGTGACGTTTTTGGTAAACGATCCAGAGAACCCTCACAACTGGAGCATGAAGGTGAAATGGTTCTATACGTTTGTTTTCTCGTGGGTTGTGATGTGTGCTGCTTTTGGTTCGTCATGTCTTGCGCTGGGTGTTACTTTGATTAGTGACAAATTTCATGTGTCTGCAACCGTGTCAACACTTACCGTCTCCCTCATGGTTATCGGGTTCTGTGTGGGTCCTCTTATATGGACACCCATGTCAGAGGAAATCGGCCGCAAGCCTGTCTACATAATATCGTTCGGGCTTTATGTGATATTCAACATTCCCTGCGCTCTTGCACCTAACATCACCTGCTTGCTTATCTCAAGATTCCTCTGTGGCGTCTTTTCTGCCAGTGGATTGGCTAATGTTGCGGCCAGTATCGTCGACATGCACAACGAAACCAGATCGTTGGCTATTGCCTTCTTTTCGTTTGCTCCGTACTCGGGACCGGTCTTGGGTGGTGTTGTAAGTGGTTTTATTGCCGTCAACACAAAGAAGTTCGAGATGATAGTTTGGGTCAACATGGCTTTTGCGGGTGTCATGTGGATCATTTTGATGATCTTGCCAGAGACTTATGCTCCTGTTATTCTTAAGAACAGAGCAAAGAAAATGAGGAAGACTACCGGTAACATGAACATCATGACTGAACAGGAGTTATCGCCTCTTTCCTTTAAAGAGTTGGTGAACGACTGTTTGATCAGACCTTTGAGGTTTATTGTTGAAGAACCTGTTTTGGACTTGATGTGTGGGTACGTTGCTTTGGTGTACTCTCTCCTTTATGCATTTTTCTACGCTTATCCAGTCATCTTCAATACCCTTTATGGGTATAAGGACGACAAGATCGGCCTTATGTTCATTCCTATTTTGATTGGAGCGTTCTTAGGGTTGACCACTACACCAATCCTTGAAAAGAAGTACTTGGCCATGTGCAAGACAAGAAAACCTACTCCAGAAGACAGATTAATTGGTGCTATGATCGGTTCTCCATTTCCTTGCATTGCCCTTTTTATTCTAGGTGCTACATCGTACAAGCACATTATCTGGGTCGGACCCGCTTCTTCTGGTATTGCATTTGGCTATGGTATGGTCCTCATCTACTATTCATTGAACAACTACATCATCGACACTTATGCCAAGCACGCAGGCTCCGCTCTTGCAACTAAGGTGTTCTTGAGAAGTTCCGGTGGTGCTGCATTCCCCTTATTTATTACCCAAATGTACGGAAGATTGGGCTTACAGTGGGCCAGTTGGTTGTTGGCTTTTCTTTCTTTGGGCATGGCTGCTTTGCCATTCTTATTCTTTTACTACGGTAAGGGTCTTAGAGCTAAGTTGTGTAAGACTGATTACACTTTGAGCTCACATTAATGAGAATAAAATTGGAATAGTAAATCAATACAAGAACTCGTGGTATGTAAAGTCGAGTTCGGAGAGCACAAAGTTAATGCTGCATAATCTTATGCACATTAGATTAAAAAATACATACGGACTATTGTGGAACTGTTGCGAGACTGAGGTAGTTTCACGGTAAATAGTACTCAAGAATGCAACGACTAACAAGTATGCTGGTAAAAATTACAGCCAAAACGACCAACAGTATAAACCACTCTTTATACTCTAATCTCTGATTGTCTCTTACCTTCGATAATTCATGGTACTACACGGCAGTGAAGCACACGAAGAACCAATTTTCTAACCGTTTCTTCACTTCGTCTGACGAATTCAACAACTTCAACGGCGGAGTAACAGAAGTAAATCCTCTTGATCCACCTGGTAGCCTTAATCTCCGGTCCCGCTCAAATAACATGCCCTCACAATTTGCAAGAAAGAACTCGCAAGAACTAATTGGAAGCTCCAACTAAATGCTTAGTACGCCACAACTATACAAACGTTGCAAACTGAGCATGCCACAGTATTCAAACCTGGTTTAAAACCGAGATTGACAATGTCCGTGAATTCTTTCGGCTGGGATCCTTTATTCAACATCCTTACTAATGAAATCTTTAATCGGATACAATTCTATCCTTCACACCCGCGAACCGAGATTTTCAGCCGTAGCTTAGGGTGCAAATATCAAGCCAGGGCCTTGAAAACGCAGTGCTGAACTATAAAAGGAGTCAGGTTTCAACATACTATCTTTTCATTATTACCAAACAACACCAAACACCAACATAATGACTGTCCCAACATTTAAATTGTCTGACGGAAACGAGGTTCCAGCCATTGCATACGGCACTGCTAAGTATTTCCAAATCACCGAATCAGACCTTAGAGAAGATGTTGTCGAGAACTACTTGGCTGCTATCAAGGTAGGACACTACCACTTGGATGGAGCTGAAGCTTACAACACCGACAAGGAAGTTGGTGCAGCAATCAAGAAGTCTGGCTTGGACAGACTGAAGTTTTTCGTCACCGACAAGTTCTTGTCTGGTGAGGGCGAAGGCAACGTCAACCCATTCGGCATTACTGACCTCAGATCCAAAGAAGCCAACCCTTTCGAAGCATTGAAGGCATCTCTCAAGCGTTATGACTTGGAATATGTCGACTTGTACTTATTGCACAGCAAGCACATCAAGAAGGAAGTCCAAGGCTACACTCTTGTTGAAGCCTGGAACCACCTTGAAAGATTGAAGGATGCAGGTTTGGCCAAGTCAATTGGAGTTTCCAACTTTGACATAGTTGGGTTGAAGGAAATCTTGGACTCAAACCCAAAGTATAAGCCAAGTGTCAACCAGATTGAGTACTCTTTCAACTGGCAAGAACAAAGTGAAGGTATCATTGAATTCAGCAAGAAGAACAACATCCAACTTGTCGCCTACGGCGCATTGGCACCTTTGATCAAGAGATCCGATGAGAATGCCGAATTGTATTCTTACATTACTAAGGTTGCAGCTGCACACAAGAAGACTGAGGAACAGGTTGCTTTGAGATGGGTTTACCAGAATGGTATTCTCCCACTTACTACGTCTGGTAACGTCGATAGGCTCAAGCTGTACTTGCAGATCTTTGACTTCAAATTGACCCAAGAGGAATTCGACACCTTGTCCACTTTGGGTAAGAAGGTTACTGATACCAAGTACCCTCTTTTTGCCCCAACCAATTAGATTTGGCTTTAGCAAATAAATTGATAGTTAGGTTTAGAATATATGTAGTCCACTTTGTTTTCACAGACCTGAACACAGTTTTTGCACCCAGTTCATTTGGCATTTTTTTTCAGCAAAAAGATGCTGCGTTGGAGAGAGCAGTAGCTTTAGATGTCGATGATACCAATATTGTAATAAGACCTGCGATCATACACATGTGCTACCGAATTGCACTGTCCTCAAGTCTTCTCCACTGCTCAAGCTGCTACGACATTGATGTCGCACTATTTTGTCGCATTTTTCAGCTCTCCAAATCTTCAAACAACATCGACATGTCTCTTCCTGGGTTTGGCGGATCTACGTCCACGATAGAGGATGATTCACTCAAAAGCACCAAGAAATACATAGTCTCTGTTCCGGAGTCTCAAGAATGGAGAATAGAGGTTCCTTTTAAATCGATCATGAAGCTCAAAGTTTTGAATGGGGTAGGTGAGATCTTTGGGACAGAGTTGCCAGTGGATGCTGAGATCCAGTTCTGTGGAGTCAAGTACGCGGTATATGCTCCACCTGGGGCTGGAGGATGTCAATTGGAATACACTTTGTCCCCTAATAGAGATAATATGACCAATGAACAAGAAGACCTCATCGAATACTTGAGTGAAGAAACAGTGATGGATCAATACTTGAACCTACACTTTGCTTTGGAGCTGATGAGACAACAGTCAGACGAACAAGAGAAGATCTCAAAACAGCTGCAACAATCTCCTCAAGTCAAGAATGCTCCAAGAGTGTTGATATTAGGAGGACCAAATTCTGGAAAAACCACCTTACTGAAGATTCTTTCGTCGTATGCAAATAAAATGGATAGCACTCCAGTGTTAGTGAATTTAAATCCACGAGATGGTGTGTTTGCCTTGCCTGGCTCACTCACGGCCACTACAATCAGCGATTCCTTCGAGTTGGAAGCCAGTATGGGCTACGGGTTCTCCACTACAAGTGGTAGCCTTTACCACAACCCAAAGCAACCTATTGTCAAAAACTTTGGATTCCTGGACTTCAAAGAGAACGTGGACTTGTACAAGTACCAAGTATCGAAATTGGGTATTACAGTAACGTCCAGATTGGACGAAGATCCAAAGGTTAAATCGTCAGGAATAATAATCGACACACCTCCACTAACGATGAAAGATATTAACATAATCGAAAACATTGTATCTGACTTTGAGGTCAACCTAGTGGTAGTCATAGGCAATGAAAGACTTTTGCTTGATTTGAAAAAGAAGTACAGACATAAGGAAGGATTGACCATTGTGAAGGTGCCCAAGAGTACTGGATGTGTAGAGGTGGACGAGCAATTTGAAAGGCGTGCCCAAGAAGAGACTATCAAGGAATACTTTCACGGAACATTCAAGACCAGATTGTCACCTTTTAAGACAGACTTGAACGTTTCAGACTTCAAAATTTACAAGGGTGTTATGACGCTGGACGTGACTTTTTCGTTCTTGCCAGCAGGCGATTCATACGACAATGGAGATGACCAAATGAAAGAAGACAATCCGTTGGATAAGTACTATACGTTGCTTTCCCAACCCAGTCCATCCAATTTGGACAACTCGATCTTGGCAGTGACACAGCTACTGTTGCTGAACTTGTCCAATAAAGAGTTGTTGAACACATCGATATTGGGATACGTTCACATCAACAAGTATGATGAACCAAAAGGAAAATTGAAGGTGTTGCTTCCATTCCCAGGGACCTTCCCCAAGAATGTTTTGATATCTACTAATATCGGATACACAGAGTAGGTCAATTAAAATCGAATATTATTCATAGCAAGAGTCTACTTGGATAGTATGATTGAGACAAGGATATAAGTTTTATAGAATACCAAATATAAATAGAGGTGTACTGAAATTCTGTTGTAGAGGAGCTTTGAGCTTTGAGCTAGTCAAATGGAACAGGTTTTCCCCTTTTGATACTCTCCGAAGCAGCAATTGCACTGGGGATTTTAATTCCACAGCAATCACCCCACGTATTCAAAGCGTGAACATGTCCACAGTCATCCTCATCTTGGTGCTCACTTATTCCCTCAGGACACTCTAACAACAGACCAAACAAAAAATGCTGAATAATCGGCAACTTGGACAACACTTCAGCACGGTACATTTTAATCATTCCTTCTTTAATCTTCAACCAAGATTTTGCCAGCAGAATATCGTCCAACATAGGCGAGTGCCATCTCAAGCTGAGCTTTTCAGTTTGGTTCTGAGGCAAAGTCTTGATGTTGTTGATGAAGTAAATACACTCAAAGTACATGTATTTCTTATGGAACATTTCCACGAGTTCTTCATTGTGAATCAGTTTCGGTTTCATGTGGGGGTGCAGTGATAGTTGCGATGCTCCAAATAAAAACGGCAAGAAGTGGTAGTCATCGAGGCCCCACACTCCGTGCGACCCTGCAGGTTCCAACCAATATGTTTTTTGTAGTCTACGCATGATGCTGATGTATCTGTTGAACACCAAAAGAATGAGCAGTTGGTAGTCTGAACTGCTGACAACACCTAGCTTCTTGAGGGAAAGCAAAAAGCATATGAAGTTCAACTCGTGTCCTGATCCGTAGTCAATTCTGGTCCTGTTCCCCCACGATTCTGCCAAATAAGTCGCTACTTCTTGTCTGTGGTTCGTGTCAACAAAACCTTCAAGCCATCCTGGGCTATCTTTCGAGACTGTGTCGTAGAAATCACGGAATTCAACCTTCCCAAACCGCGATGTGTCTTTGTCTTGCACCACAGGGTTCTGGGAAATTGTCGAATCAACCTTTTCCAATACCTTCAAGAGTTCACCTGTAACTTTTGATTCACCTAGGTCTGCGTCGTTAGCAAGCCCAACAATCAGGTCTTGTAACTCTTGAACAAACTCAACAACCAGGTTGAGTGTCTCTGATTCTTGAAATATTGCCAAATCTTCCGGAGTGGTTACCCTTCTAGAAGGAATCATGATTATGTATTCAAATTTTAGTGAAAAATCAAAAATTCGATTTGCTAATATGAGTTTGCTGTTTAAAGCCCCACAGACTCGTTCGCAGTTGATACTGCAGGCCAAGAGGTCACCATTATTGACCTCCTTGTTGAGGGATTTCAATAGCACACCTTTAACAATCAATGCTCCCACTACACTTCCTCTCACGTTGAAGTCCAAGGCTCAGATTAATGCAGAGGTAGCAGAGGCAAATGAGAATTCGTCTCAAATCGCTATCAAGTTCAAGCAGTCATTTGCTTATGCAAAGGCTGTGATGGGCTTCTATAAAACGGGTGTCAGAAATGTTTGGAACAACAAGTCCGAGGTGAACAGTATTTTGAAAAGTCTTAAGGTGAGTGGACATGTGAATAATAGAGGAAAAGAGGTTGATATACGGATATCTGGATTCTCCAAACTTACGACCGAACTTTCACAAGCCTTGTACATGGACAAGATTGAAATTCAGTCCACCAGAGATGATGTTGTGAGAAGGCACGAAGAGTTAAAGCCTTTATTCAACATTACAAGAAAAGAGTACCAACTCATCAAGCGCACACAAGCAGACTTTTACAAGATTCCTTTGTTTGGACTTGTATTCCTTATTTTTGTCGAGTTGACACCAGTGGTGTGCTACATCTTTCCAAATATTGCTCCACTGACTTGCATTATACCATCATTGCTTCCAAAGTTATGGAAAACTCGTGCATCAAGCTCAAATGAAGAAATTGGTGAACTTGCAATTAAGAACGCATACAACTTGCCTATTGAGGATGTGAGAACCCTTGTCTACAATTTGAGATTGGTTTCAAAGTATATTCCTACGAAATTATACCCTCAGTCCTACTTACGTAACATACTCCAAGATTACTACAACTACTTGAAGGTGGACAATTACTTCTTGTCTGGTTTGAATGGAGGAGGAAATGTTTGGAATTTATCAGACCCAGAAATCCTTTTAGCAAGTCTTGAGAGAAACATGATTCTGGATATCAAAAGTGAACTGAAACGAGACCACACAGAACTTGCCAACGAATTGAGGTTGAAATTGATAAGGTTTATTGTTGATTTCGAAGAGAACAATGTTGGTTACTTGCAAGCGCAGCATGGCTTGAACCGTATTAGCTCAGACATTTCAGAATGGAGAAGCTCTGTATAAAATTAACTCAATACCTGTATATACTACAATAGAATCTGTAAATGCACATCTATTAACCCTTTGAGTTCCCAATTGACAAATTCTTCAAACTAGATGCGTTTCGTGAGTCCAATAAGTCCAACGTAGGACGCAAGTTTCTGTCATATTCATCTTGTGGAACACTAGCACTCAGCGAATCATCTGCGCTTCTCTTCCCCCCGTTGAAAACCCGTTCGCTATCAACAGTATACTTGTATGCAATTGTCTGATTAGTTTGCAAATCTATAATCAAGTATATTAAATCTCCATCATACAACTTGAGTTTGTTACCCTTCCCCACCTTAGTCCCATTAACTCGGCATGAATTTGTGCTTACATCCAATAGCCAAATATCCTCTGTCTCTGAATCTCCAGTAGATAATTTCCTGTTGATGATGCAATGCATTTTCGACATTCGGTCGTCTTGGATTGCAGTGTTACAGTTGGGAGTTCTCCCAATGGTATATGGTAACCTGTCATGCCGTATGTGAATAGGTTCCTTTATAATGGACTCCTCTAGTGGTTCGAGCACTATAAAGCTGGTTTCTTCTTTGGTCTTCTTGAATGATTTGAGTGGTGAAACATCATCGTGCTTTCTTTTGGCTCCAGATTTTGAATAAGGAGTCGACTCTTGTAAGATATCATCGTGCTCTTTATTCAAATCTCTGAATGGTTGTGATTGTGGTAAGGGAACCACTCTTTTGGGCACCTTAAAATCGTTCTTGACCTTCTTTTCGATTGGTCTCATCATAATATCCTCGTTGATCTTGTTCATAGAGTCGATGGAAATTCCG
Organism: Kodamaea neixiangensis; assembly: GCA_030565385.1. NCBI lineage: Eukaryota > Fungi > Ascomycota > Pichiomycetes > Serinales > Debaryomycetaceae > Kodamaea > Kodamaea neixiangensis. Next base: position 210,732 of record JAJMBT010000002.1, on the reverse strand, counting down.
TTGTCAATCTTCCGCAGTTGTTGCGATTGAGATTGTGACAAACTGAGTGATTTCTCTTGTTGTGACTCTTCTACGTAGGCACTTTGTATCCAAGGGTGCTTCAACGCTTCGTCTGCTGTGATACGTAACCTCGGGTTCACTTGTAGACAACAATCTAAAAAGTCTCTTCCTGTCTTTGACACCTCGTACGAATTAAGTGGTGATTCGTGGTATTCACCCTGTTTGATTTTGGCAAACATTTGTGCTTGAGTTTTCCCATTGAATGGTAAATGAGAGGTGAGTAACACATAGACTAGACACCCGATGGACCACAAGTCGACTAAAGACGAATAGTTGGTGTTCTTTTGGGAACCCATCTCTTGAGACGTATCAAACTTACCAGTGATCACCTCAGGCGCAACATATGCCAACGTACCACAGAATGTTTTCATAAAAGTCGAGTTATCACTAAACTTGGCCAAGCCGAAATCTGTAATTTTGACCAAGATTGGATCGTCTTGCATGATCATGATGTTATCAGGTTTCAAATCACGATGCGATATGCCTAATTTATGAACATACAGTATCCCCTCTAGAATCTGTTTGGTGATGACCTGTGTAGCGTCCTCTCCTATAGCTCCATTGGCAGCCACAAAGTCCATAAGGTCTCCTCCAGGCACCAATTCCATCACAATGTAGTAATTGTCCATGTCCTCATAAAAAGCTTTTAGCGAGACGATGTTGGGGTGGTCTAATTTACGTAGAATAGACAATTCACGGTCAACTCCGACCATTGCTCCTCCCCCCGTGTTCAACGCTTTTCTCCTGTTGATCATCTTGACCGCATACGAGTTCCCAGTCGACCGCTCAACGGCTTTCTTCACTGTGGCAAATGCTCCCTGCCCAATTGTTTCGTTTTTGATGATAAAATCTTTGTATATCCCTTGGTCCTTCAACACTTTGGAATTCCCGTTTGAGCTGTTGATCTTCGCAGGATTATAGGAGTCTGAGAACAACACCACGAAACGAACGACATCTCGAGGTACTCCCACCCCCACAGCGATTTCGTCGCCCTGGTTCAACATGTAGTTCGATCCCTTGACTAGCCGTACATTGTTCAAATGTGTTCCATTCGTTGATCCGTCCTGGATCCACAATGAGTTATCCAGCGGATTGAAAATGATCTTGAAGTGTCTATTGGACAACCGCGAAGAAGAAGTCAAACGACAATCAACCTCCATACTGCGGCCAAAGGTCCAACTAATCTTGTTGCCCTTCTCATTGGGTCGCTTATCTTTGCCTAGGTCAAAGTAGTTGTATTGTCCGGTTGTGCAGATTAAGCGACAAATCCGATTGCCATCGTTTCCATTCTCCATGCCATCTACCCCTTCTGCCCCCTGCGTCTGTGTCGGAGGCGACTGCTGCGTAGGTTGTGTAAACTCCATAAACAATTGGCTACGATGAATATTTCAGTTTGGAAAGTGAGAAAAATCCAAATTGGACGCGTTTTGATCACGTTCTTTTGCAGCCGTCTATTCGAAGAGAGTTGGCAGGTGGCTCGTAATGGAGGTTCTGCGAGAATTATAGTACTTTACAAGTAGCTGTGGCAATAAGTTATTGATTGGGATCTTTGGACTGCAATTATTATCTGTTTACACCAGAATTGGTGGCGGGTTTTAATTGTGTTTACTAACGGAGGTGTAATCAAGAAACCTATAAAGAGGCTGATGTGTACATGCAAATGATCTACGACACATTGTTAGGGATATTCAATTTCTATAACATGATAAAAATTACTTCCTATTGTCTGTTCTAGGATGCTTAATAGATCCGTCTGAATTCTTGCACTAAATGATGAATGTCTAATGCTCGTTTTGAGTAAGTTCGAACTGCACCATGACTCAACATCGTTCTCAGGCTACGTGTGTGTCCGTTCAAGGAAGACAGTATAATTTTTCTTAACGAATTCATTAGGTATTATACAAGTATATAAATGGTATGAACGATTAGAGGCAAATCTATTTGCCGAAAAGCGAAAAGTTGTCGAAATAGTCTTGTAGTTTATGGCATGATAATTATACTAGTTGAGCGCCGTGGCGCAGTGGAAGCGCGCAGGGCTCATAACCCTGATGTCCCCGGATCGAAACCGGGCGGCGCTATTTTTGAACTTTTTATCAGTTTACGTCACGTGATACTTCAACTTATCTTGCTTTACATCTACCCTGACAGCTGCAAATTCACCTGGGATCTCAAGACAACTCATTGTGAGAATGCTCTGCTTTTGCCCTCCATTGCGTGTTCGATAGATCAAACCTTTTATTTGAACAATAAATATCGCCTGGTGTTACTCGTCATTTTTCGTACAGATTAGCTCGCCATTGGCCCCTGAAAGTTCGCCACCCCACAACTCCCTATTTATCTTGGAAATTTCCTTGGATCACAATTTTATCCTCAAAACAATGTACAACAGCACAGGAGAATGGATTGAAACGACCCCTCAGTACAAGCCTTCGATGGCTTGTGTTTCTGTAAATAAAGTGGAGCCCGTTTACGATGATGACTCTGACTACTCTGCAACTACCCCATCATCGGGTTCAGATGATGAAGATGAGTATCAAGAGTATAATGAGTATGAGAGGAATGAAAATGACGAGAAGAATGATAAATTCTTATCTCTCGGGAGTGGCCTCGCCATAGCTACTATATTTGCAGTGTCAATATTCATGCACTTCGTAGGTGACTCAGACAAGGACAAGGAGAATCGTTGTGAATGCTCGTCTTTTAGAATCAGAAAACCGGAGTTTTCGTTTTCTATGAAGTGGCAGCCCGAAGAAGACAATTCATATCGCTGGTCCCAAGCGACAAGGACAAGGAAGTGCGGAACTAGGAAATGCAAAAAGGAAAAGGTCTTTAATAGAGAGGTAACATACACTAGGTATTATATGGGATAAAATGCACCCAGAATCGATTCTTTGGAGGCACATAGTGGATTTTGGTGTAGGCAAGAATTTAGACCTAACATTTTACTTCTTATTTAGTTTTCAGATATAGGTTAAGACATTGATTAAATAACAATAAAGGAAATTCAATATAAAATTTAATCTTGTTGTAGAATTTGGGGGTGATTGGAAAACCTGCCAATCGGTATGACAACAGCAAGTGAACCTCAGTGCATAAAAATACCATGTCAAAAAGCTAACACAAATGCAAACAAAAAATAGGCTACAAATTTTTCTATCAAATTAATATTACTATTCTATGGTGCAGTGAGTCTAAGCAAGTCCCTTGTGGGAGTTCTGGAAGGAAGTGATTGGTTCCAATCCATGAGCCTCTGACTGTTCTTGGTGAGTGAACTCCAACTTGTTCCAGTCCTCTTCCTTTTCGTTGTAGTGTCTGAAGAAGAACCAGAAACAACAACCACCAAGGAAACAGGCAACACCCAAACCGGTATAAGTCCAGACCAACTTAGGGTCCTTGGAGGTGGAAGACAAAGCAATACCCAAAGCAGAACCGAAAGCGTTGGTGACCAAGAAAAGCGACATAACGAACGACTTCATCTTGATTGGGGCCTTGGTGTATGCGTATTCCAAACCAGTGATGGAAGCCAAGATTTCAGAGATGGCAATCAAAACATAAGCAGGAACTTGGATAGCAATGTGGATGTGGTTTGGAACATTCTTGAATTCAGGGCCACAAGCCAATGGGTGGTCGTAACATGGACCAGCCTTGTAAATGTAGTGCTGCAAAACAGCAGCGTAGACCATGGAGGCAGCGCCAAACATGAACCCAAAGAAGATCTTGGTGATAGCCTTAAAAGGAGTGAACTTTCTGATGAATGGGTAGATCCAATGCTCAAAGATTGGAATGAAGACGATGATAGCAATGGTGTCGATGGACTGCAAGAAATCGTTAGGCAAACCGTGCAACTCCATTTGACCAGCTTGCGAAACAAAGTTGTTAAGCATTTGACCGTAGACAACCCAGTAGACAGGGTAGAAAATGAAAACCTTACATGCGTAGATGGCTCTTCTGATCTCCTCAACAAACTGGTCGTCCCATTCAAACTCTCTGTTAGGGTTCAAAGAAGGCTTGGCAGCGTCCAAGTTGAACTTGTTGACCAATCCAACCCAGGCACACTTGAAGGTCTTGTTGATGATCTTGTCACCGACAGGCACCTTGACATACTGGTTTCTTCCCAAAATCAAAGCAGCAAGGGCGACAAAGAAGAAGCAGAATGGCAACAAGTAGGCAGCCCAGAAACCAATGTGCTTTTCCATTTCAGTGGTTGCAATGACGGACAAGGAACCAACATTGATCATCAAGTAGAAAAACATAAAGACGTTTTGGATAGTGATGTTGGGGTCCTGGACAACGAGTTCACCAGACTTCAACACCCTGATGATAGGCTGGGTCTTTGGGATCTGGTCAGCAATCAAAGGAGCGACATTGGACTTGACACCACCAGTGGCAATACCAATGACAATAATTGAAGTGACGTAACCACCCAAAGCAGTGCTGTGACTGGTGATCGATGGGAGAGACGTGATGAAAAGGATGAAAATACCAAAGATGTAGACGATACAGAAGACAAAGATGGCCTTGTACTTGCCCCAGTAAGTGTCAGCAATCCAACCACCGAAGATGGGGGTGATGTAACACCAAAACTGGAAAAAGTACGACAAGGCCGTAGCACCAGACTGCTTCAAGGACAAGGCACCTGGAGGAGTGTCGTCAGGTCCATTCTGCATGTAGTTTTGAAATGGAGCTGACAAACCATAGTACGAGAAACGCTCAGCCAACTCGACAATAGCAACCAACCAACACGAGAGTGGAATCTTCTCAGAAACATGTCTCAATGTCTTCATTTCTTCTTCGGTTGGGGTTCTGCCCTCGTCTGAGATGTCCAAAGCAGAGCTCGAAGCATGCTCGTACGATTCAAACTCCTTTTTCTCATGCGAAACCTCCTTCAATGAAGGGGTCTGCGAAGTCTTCTCAACTGTGCTGTTCATTGGTTTCTTAAGTTATCAAAGACTGGGAAGACTTTCTTCTTTTATAGGTGCAAATAAAATCCAAAAAAATATCTGCTTTGAGGAATTTCGAACGATAGTAATAATAGGCCAGGAAGCCAAAGGGCCGTACCTGTATGCTATATTTCTTGAGTCGGGTAAAGCCTATCGCATGCGCTCATCAGATGGGCTAACCCAAAAAGGGTTGGGTGATGTTGCATTCATCGTTACAAGTGCAACAAGCCCACAAAATTAATGCCCGTTTCTTAAAATTTCCTTTAGTGTACTTTGTCTGGCCCCACGCTCCAACTCTTCGACCCGCCGGACAAACGTTTGACATTGATAGCTGCATTCGTAGTATCACAAACTGAATTTCTTTTTTTTTTTTTTTTTTGAAAGATTGCGTTTCTTTCCTCATCGATGAAGTATTACAATAAGTTATCTGTGGATTTGCAAACAGTTCAGAGAGAAGGATATTAACTCAAGCAACAATATTTAGTTTTGCCAAGGCCTTGAGAAGCTTCCATTGTTTCTGGACGTTATCCATAGAAAATTGAGCCGTTCGGCGCAGTTCTGTACCTCTCTGCGGGCCATAGGGTGAGATTCTCGTAACCGCGATGTCAAGAGAGCAAATTTTAGACCTCAGGTGAAATGCCGTTTCAATTCTCCCCATCTGGCATATATTGGGGTGGAGAAGCCCAGGTTAATCTTCTTGCAACTAGTTAAACTATGTGCCGTGCGAGGGGTCCTCGGAAAAAGCCATACGCTATGGATTTTGCGTCTTCGCTGTGAACGCATTTACAGATCAGCCCGGGGATGCTGCTGATGCCGTACTCTGTGGAGTATACACGCAGTACAAGAAGTGCTCATGTGAAGTAAGTGGTCAATATTTTGATCCACCTTTCAGAAATGCGGACTTATCTCGGCTAGCATCGGCCAACCGGTTAGGAACAAAGCAAACTTAAAAACTTTATTGCTTAGAATAAGGAAACTCTCAACAATAATAGTTGTCTGTTCAAAACGATAAGCTTATCTCATGGAATTTCTTCGATGGCCACTCAGCAAATATTTTAGCAAAGCAAGAGTAGATTAGCCTCTTTGGTGAGTGGTCTTGCTGGCCATAATCTATTGTGCAATATTTAACCCGCCTTTCACTGGAGAATGAATGAGATGGGAATACGTAAGCGAGGAACGTCATAGCATCTCCTGCTTGCTGGTGTTTGTGGCCAAGTCTAAAGCTCGGGTTTATCGTTCAAAAATAGAAGAATAGATCTGCGATTAGGAAACTACATTAACTGATTGATTCTAAGTCTTCAGCATAAATATTGTTGAGAGCATTCAGCTGGCTGGGAAAGTCTAACTCCAGTAACCGGGGAACAAAAACTCCATTTTCTGCAAGACTTCCTTGCTCAAACTTGGAGGTGCTGTGCTGACAGCATATTTCATTGAGCCCTTGATGTCTTCACCGATGTGAGCACCGTTCTTCGAGAAAGCCTCGATCAAAGAGATTGTCAATTTTGCGGCGTTGGCAGAATTGGCCTTCAAGTTTCCAACAACAGTTTCAACGGTGACAGGCTCCTCGTTTTCGTTCCACGAGTCGTAGTCGGTTGACATACATATCATTTGGTACGCCAATTCCGCTTCACGGGCCAACTTGGCCTCCGGGAGCACACTCATGTTGATGACGGATCCTCCCCAGGATCTGTACAATCTGGACTCTGCTCTGGTGCTGAATTGAGGACCTTCCATACAAATCACAGTCAAGTCTTCGCCCTTGTTGGTGAACTCCTTGGTGTGGAAGGTTGGGTGTGGCTTACCGTCCTGGCCCTCCAAGTCGCCCTGCGACTTGATGGATTCAGCCACCAACTTGTGCAAGTTCAAGTCGAAAGGCTCACCAAACATAGCATGCGCAACAAACCCACGCTCGAAGAAGGTAGAGGGTCTGTTGCCCTTGGTTCTGTCGATTATCTGAGTTGGCAAAACGAAATCTCTAGGCTTGATTTCAGGCTGCAATGATCCAACAGCACTGAAGGCGATCACAGCCTTGACTCCAACCAGCTTCAAGGCAGCGATGTTGGCCCTGGAAGGAACTTCAGTGGGGAGCAAGTCGTGGTGCTGACCGTGTCTGGCCAAGAAAGCAATAGGGAACCCAGACTCAGTAACACTGATGGTAATTGGCGACGAAGGAAGACCCCAGGGAGTGGCGACGCTCAAACGTGCAACAGGTTTCAAGCTGGGCAAATCGTAAAGGCCAGTGCCACCAATGATGGCCAATGTTGGGGCTGGGCCACTGTAAACCTTGGGCAAGTCAGCAGGGTTGACAGAATCTCTGTGGATCGACATGTTAATACTTCTAATTGTTCAGAAACACGTTCTCGTCACCTCAATCTTTTCAACCATGTGCTCTTCCACAGCGATCATGATGAGTCACGTGTAGTAGTTGGGATCTTTTTGATTCCACACTAGATCTAAAAATTAGCAGTGCAGACTTGTGTGGGGATACTGCTGGCAGCTTAGGTGCTCGATGTTGGTTGAGCAGAGCACAGTGCAATTCCAAGCTCATCTTTATGCTATCAAAATCAATTAAATTCAACGCAGAATAAACACTCAGAAAACACTCTATCTCTCAGAGCCTCAGAACATATTAAAGCCGGGATAATAAATAACTACAGAATCTGCTTAATATGCTGAGCCTACCAGAAAGCCCCGCTGGCTCAAACTTCCAGCGAATGGAGTAATGGTAAGCGATTACTCAAAATGAGCCAAGTGGCTGCAAACGGAGAAAATATGATAACAATGCACAGAGAGCCAACCCAATCTCGCCATCTTCCGGATGCTGTTTGGAAGAAGGGGTGAGAAGACTCGCAGGCTTTGCAAATCCCAACCAATGTGTTGAATTTTGGACATACTCAAGCTGGTCTTAAGATGAAGATCACCGCAGAGGTTTTTGCAAATTTATAGCACAGTTATTCACTCGGTTTTAATATTGGTTATTGTGCTGAGATCGGGTTTGTCATTTCTTCTTTTGCTGAGTTAGGGGTTGAACGTTGGATGTTGTGTTTCTTCTCTTATTCTCTTCGTAAACAGTGGTACGAGTTAGGCTACTCTGAAGGAAAAGATGTTCATTTCAGATATGGCTGAAGTGGCCAGTGATACAGGAAGCAGCGTTCCTGGCATGTTCTGCTTGACGTTAACAAGAACTCTAACATGCTTACCTTTCACTATAGTCTGCAAATCTAGTCTACTATTAAACTGCCTACCTTAATTTGTCTATATATTCTGTCTCCGATCTGTTTCAGTCTTCTTGTCTGTCCTGTGAAATCTGTCTACTTTAGTCTAAGCTCTCTAAGTTTTCTGTGAACGAAAACTTGCCTACTGTCATCTGTTTCATCCAGGCTACTAAATAAGAGCAACCAACTTACTACCCTCTAAAATCTACTACCTTCTAAGATCTACTGCCTTCTACTGCCTTCTACCCTCACTACCGTCTAGAACTATTATCATCAATCCTCCACTACCTTGCACTTTATTTGGCCATACCAGGCAAACATAATCTAGTAGTCACTCAAGAAATTATCCCACACCCAAATCAACCCGGACTCAGTGCCCACAAATAAACTAGCACCCTAGAACATCCTACCATCTCTCACCACTCACCTCTCTCCCTCCTAACCCGAATACCCACCCTTTTGAATCATCCAATCATCGCCAAGGCTCGCCTCACGTGACCCACCTAAGCTAATTTCAAGAAAAACGTGAACATTTGAATCCCACAGTTAAGCATGATAAGGACAGGCCAGGTATTACGGGGTCTAATAGGTCCCTCGAGGGTAGTTAGGCATCAGCTTCGGTTCTCTTCGTCGAAGCAACCTAACGAGACCGCAATACCGAGTGAAAATGACGCTGATGACATCCAAACTGCGATGCGGGAGTTCAAAAAGATGAACCCCGGGGTAGTGGTGTTAAAGGAGCATCCTAGTTTGCAAGAAGCGTTAAAGACTGCTGCACAGCAGAGGAGAAACTCGCGTGGGTTCCAGTTGGAGAGTCCTCCCACTGCGTTCCTTTCGTACCATGACTCCACCAAGAAACAGGAGTTCCTGGAGAATGTGCACAAGTTAACTGAGAAGTTTGATCGTTTAGCACAGATGGCTTCTGACGAGTCTCCTGAAGACTTGGACAGAGTCGCCATGCAGATCTACGGGTTGCAACAAGAAGAAATGATCCTGCTTTCACAGAACAAGCAGAAGCTGCATCCTCTTAAGAGAACGTTGCTTGATAACCAACAACTGCATGGAGGGTTCCAGGGAATAACAGACGAGTACTTGTGGTCAGTATACCCTAGAGGATACTCCTTTTTCGAACCTCCATACAACGAGTCAATCCTGCCCAACGCAGATGACTTTAAGAGGTACGAAGACGAGGTAATTTCTAAGGCAACACAGGTTAATGTCGAGAAAGACAAGAGAGTTGCAGAGTTCATGGAGAAGTTCGGGGGGTTGCAGAAGAAGGTGGGACGCAGGACTAAGTTCAACCGGGCTGCGGGTAAGGAAATTATGAGGTTAAAGAGAAAGTAGCATAAATGAATAAAGTATTGTTTTTGTAGAAGTATCAGGTTTTTGGATTAAAAGTCAATATCCGTTAACCCGTGCTGGCTGCTAAAGTGACGGGAACTATGGCATCAATGCTCATGCACTCATAAACATTTAGACGACCTATAATCACCGAAACCTTAATCCTAATGTTAACAGGGCAATCTACAATCTCAGGCTGTGCTATGCTTTGATTAGCGGGGTCAGTACGTAACCTTATTTGACATCTAGTCAATTCAATAAATAGCATAATCATTCTTTGATTATCAATTCGACATCCCCATAGCCAAATCTCACCTTATTCTCTTCATATACCCTCTTCAACTCTGCAATGTACATGTTGTGATAATGGTCGAGCAACTTCTGAGGGATCTTGGTCTTCTTGACTGGTTTTATTGGTGGTTTCTTGGTCTGTGCGAGTTTGAACAAACTCGAGAGTGAGTCTGAGCGAAGGATGCTCTTTCTTTCTCCCTTGGGTGTTTCTGTTCCCTTCTTTGGTGTTTCTGTACCTTTTCTGGGTGTTTCTGTTCCTTTAACGGGTGTTTCTGTTCCTTTATGTGTCTCTTCCTTCTCCTCCTCTTCTTCTTCTTCGATGGCGACTTCTTCAGGGTACTTACGTTTGTAGTCTGCCAACACACCCGCAGGGATGTGGATAGGCTTGCCAATGCACATGTTAATGGGGTTCCTGTACGGAATAAACCCAAAGTCATAGATGAAAACACCTCTGGCAGAGAAAAATGGCAATGTGAACAGGAAGGTGTTCTTCATCCACATCTGGAACGAGTAGCCCCATGATCCCGGCTCGGGAATCTTCAATTTGTAAATGTCAACCTCTCCAAACCCAAAGATAGGCACTAAAGAAACGTTGCCCATTTCGATAGCCAACTTAACAAACCCTTTTCTCTTGTTGAGAACCAATTGGATCTGTCTGTCCTTAAGTTCTTCAGTTTCTGCAGCATCTTGTAGTTGTTCCTTTTCTGACTTTTTATAGCCATGGCCTACTTGATATTCTTTGGTGACAATGTTGTTGAGAAGTGATTCCTGCGCACCTCCCACAACGATGCATACTGAGTTATCGCCGTTGTTGAGCAAACTTTTAATATTTTTGGCCGATGCACTTGTGAGTCCTAGTCCCAAGAGGTAATCTCTGTAAAAGGGAATGGTGAACTGGGTTGTCAATGTCAATGGGAAGATGTTTCCTATGCCTGGGAAAATGCGTTCGCCCTTGGAAGGGTCGTGGAAGAGTGGTTTGAGGAATCTCGATGGCGATTCGAATGGTTCGTTTCTGATCGCATTCGTTGCAAAGGTCCCCATGACACCCATGGAAATCACTCCGTGTGGATGGTATCCAAATATATATCTTGGACCCGTCAGAACCGTATGAAGTTTTGCCTTTTCACGTTGTTTTGCATCGGTATCGTTAAGTCTCTTGCGCAAACCGATCATCTTGAACACCGAATCAATAAGCGTGCGGGAGTTTTCCGAGATCAAGTCCTCTTCGTCATCATCCAGGTCCGTGGTGTCTGTGATTGGGACCTGCGTAAAGGTGGGTTCCAAGTCGCATGTCTTGTAGACTTTGATTGGAAAGTAATTGACAAACCATTCCCAAACAATCAAGTTCTTCATCCAATTGCGCGCACGGTACACCACCTTGCCATTTGTAGGAGTATGCAAATCAAACCCGTACCACCAGATGAAGTAGGGTAAGATGATGGTCAACCAGAGAATCCAGCCAAGTGATAACACCCCAAGAAATAAACAACAAAATACGGGGATGGACACAACATGCCACACAACACCAAACGTCTCCAACCTGTGCTGGAAGGGCATACTCAACGGAGCCAAATGAACAAACGTCTGCTTCTTCTCCTTCTTCTCCGTCTTCTTTTCCTTTATCTCAAGTACATCATCGGACTTTTCAGTGTCATGACGTTTCCTAAGAACCAGATCACCATGCTCAGAAGGTTCGCTAACAGTCATTGCTCTTCAATGCCCCTGGTCGATCCGAAAGAAAAGTGGTCTCCTTATATAACTTGAGAGGAGAAGACCACAGCACGGGGTAACTCCTCACAAAGAATGAAATTACCAAGCCAGACATAGCAAGAGTTTCCAGAAAGGGAAGGAGGGTTTTTAGGTGCATTAAATCTGATAAATCTTATTTGAGTCAAGCTGGACAACTTTGGGCCTAAGCGTGGGGTGAGGACGGGATAGAGGTTTGGAGAGAAGGTGCTGGTAAGGTGACAAGTGTGGTGTAATGCAGGGAAGTTAATAGCTTGAGTCTATCAATGTGAATGGGTGTAGTTAGTTATGGCCCGGCAATATGGCACGGACATGTTTAGACAGCAAGTTAGCTTTGTGATTTCATTACCTGATAGCGACTTCTTTGTGGGGACTCGATGTTTCTAGACGTCCAACATATATCCCTAGTATATTATGAGTTATGAGATAGTGTTTTAAGTTTGTATGATCCATTGTTGTACGTTACGAAGTACGTGTGCTTAAGGTGAGACCTAAAAGGCCAGAGTGCTATGTTGGCTGTTTGTATCTGCGTGTTCCAGTAATATACTAGGACTCGGCAATATAAAATTAGCTTGGAGATGGAATGTTATTGTGATAAGATGATATAGGATTGGGATTGGATTGGGATTGGATTGGGATGATTGGGATGGTTGGGATAGAAAACTGAGGATTATGGGCCTTGGTTGGATTGTTTGGGTGGTTGGTCTATGTTGTATTTGTTGTACGAGTATATTATCTTAATGGCTTGTTCTTGAACTATTTATAATCTACTAATTAAGGGTCTGCAACTCCAAGCAATAAATTGCCCTGGCAATAAAAGTTCGGATTTATACCCAGTGAAGAAGAATAGTTGATAATTACTTGTACTTACAGATTGGGATGCCAGCATTTTTCTACTGAATGTCCTAGTACTAGTTCTCGATAATTCCGGTAAACTTCCCTCACATTTTCTTGTACCCCATGGTGCACCTGCTATTTTTGTTGTTATTGGCAAAGGTCCAGCACAATGGTTTAGGTGTGTTATTTTAAGCCTATTATGGAATGGTGTTGTCCACTGTGGACAGATTGGAAAGACTGTGCATAAATTGTGGAATTCTTGTGATTGGAGTACATATGAATTAAATCCAACTAGGTTATACTTATGCATGATTTCGTGAATCTCTGTTCTCGTAATTTTAAGTCGACAACTGTGCATGCTTTGGAAAGTCAGAAGATATATTCTTCTTTATCTTTATTCAAGGATCCTCACGGCAGCTGAATGGGTGAAAAATAATAGATTGCTTCTCGACTATCAGCAGAAGAATATTGGTAACCCTCATTGCTCAGGATTATCATCATATCATTTTCACTTCAGCTTACGAGTCAATGTCAATGTCATTATCAAATTCAATTTTCAATAAAAATAAAACACCATGACTGAAGACAACCAGAAAACCCACTACTTTCTCAATCCTAGAAAACGCCAACGAACGAAGCTTCCACAGCTATCTTCAAGAATAAACCTTCCGGAAATCAAGAAACCTCTACCACTTGTCCCCTTTCAAACGCTCTTCAATGGAAAAGAATCTGATGAGAATGTCGAGAAAAGGTATAAGTACTTCAATGATGTATGGCAAACCCAATTGTCTAAGATCGATTCCATCATGAACAACTCCAACTCAGAGTTGTTTCTTCACTTGAATGAGTTTATACAGCTGGACGTACCTATGACCCAGTTACTGAAAAATTCGCTCTGGTTTAGCCAGAACTCACTTCCTGTTGGGTTTCTCCAGTTGAGTTCAAATACTGCAAACAATTTGCGAATACTCCAAGAACTAGGGCGTTTCTTGGAGACCAAACAACAAAATAGAGTCGTCAACCTCAATTCGAAAGCCTGTGCGAATATTAAATCGACTCTTCGTGAGGTGGTGAGACAGTTTCTTCGATTAAAAGGTGATGAGGAACCAACAGGACACGCAAACTATGACTTGGATATAATACAAGAGTGGTTCGACGAGCACATCACTGACGAATCGTTTAGAATAATTGTGGTTGTCCAAGACACAAACTCCATCAACAACCAAACAATCAACCAGCTTATACGACTTCTTCATTCGTACAACAAGCTCCCAATAAGACTTATCATGGGTTTGTCTACAAATAACGTCAGCAACTGGATCAACTCAAGCATCAGCAATGAGAATAGATTGTTAATAGGTGGTTTAAAGTTTAAAAGTAGCGACAACAAGTCGTTGGGATATCGTATTATCAACGAATTGCTTCTTAGTTTCGAAAATGACGCGTTGCTTGCACTGCCAGTTTTATCTGCAATCATATACTCGAGGTTTGAGAATGCTAATAACTCGATCGACTCGTTGGTGGCACAGCTCAAGCTAAGTTACATGATACACTTTTACCTGTCGCCGTTGCTGATACTTTACAAAGAGGTTCCTCAAGAAAAGATATACTTGGACGGGTTAAGAAAGCTTCCATCGTTCAAGAAATTTATAGAAAAGAGGGTTTATGAAGCAAAGGAAACGGAATGCTTAACTGATGACGACAGTTTGATAGCCTTGTTTGAGCAGGCAAAAGCAGACTTTCTCAAGTATAAGGAGGAAATATCCAACTTGATTGAACAAACCAAAAAGCCCAAGTTTGAAACATACAAATCCCTCGTTTCAGGACAAGGTGCTAAGCCTGTCGAATCGATGGTCTTCCACGAAATTTTTACCATCACCGGAGGCTTGTACAGTCAGAACCAACCCATCTACGAAGACAACTTTGAAAACCTCATGAGCAGCTTGACCAGACCAAGTTTGAGAAACGCAATAGAGCTGGGCTTGGACGACTGCACGCTGTACTTGTATAACCCGCTAACCAAAGAGGACCGGTTCCTTGCGCCTACGCTCACCATTTTGTTCCGAGTCTACAAAGAAGCTCCAGTGGCTATCAACATATTCGACTTCTTCTTGGCTTTCAAACTGTCTTTGGATAGAAACGGCATAATTGCTTCGCTCGATATAGAGTGTGACGACGACGAATGGGACAAGCTAACCTACTCATGGTTCATTCAGAACTGCTTTGAGTTGGTGATGATAGGGCTTTTAAAAGAGAAGCCAAAGGGTGATTTCCTTGAAAAGGCGGTTTGGAAGAGTGTCTAGTTCCAGAAGTTCCGAGATTCATCATATACATTAATATTAACCTAAACACCTAACCCAAACCAGACATAGCAGCCCATAAGCATGTAAAGACTGTAGACGAGCACTTCATATCTCACTCTACTCTTCTTTTGAACTCCAAGGCTTGAAGAACCTATCAAAATAGTCTTTGGACAGTTCAGCAACATACTGCTTGTGACCGGCAATTGCAGTAATAAACAACATCACAACAAGGCACACAGCGATCAAGATGACTACCGACCTCTGTTGGCGAAAGATCCTATTGGATATCTGAGTTGAGTTAGCAATCATGTTCCGTGACTTGCTTAACTATCGATACAAATCAAATGATTTGACATGGATTTTCAAAATACGACATGCGACTTTGAGACATTTAGACACGGAGCTGAAGAGAGGGTTGGGTGGAGAAGAAGATCTGGAAAGAGAGGAGGTTGAAGTGAATGGTTGGAAGGAGAAGTACTTGAAGAATAGAATTGGAAAGGAAAAGGCACAACAGTCATGGATTGAGGGAATGAAGAATGAAGAAGAGTCAATGATGAAGGTTGTTACTCACCTATTCTATCGAGTTGTCCCATTCGCACTATTACTTCGAATCGTATTGTTTACGATCATTAGATACTCTCCTGTTGAATAGTATTTCATGTCATTGATCAATTTACGGGAATGTGTAGTGGTCACTCAAGTATATTTTAAACTAATTTGTTAGCCACTGGTTTTGGAATGTCTCTATCATTCGCCTCAAGAGCTCAATTCTTTGAGTATCCTTTTCGCACTGAACCCGTCTATTCTATTTAAGGTTCCAATGTTTTCCGGTTGGCGAGTTCCGCTGTCCTGAGCTAAGATTTCTTCTGACTGTACTCCAGTCATGAAATTCATGACGAATATGGGGATCATCTTCTACAGAAAATCAAAGTGATAACAAAAGGCGATGCAGTTGACGACATCCTACTGAGCCTGGTATTGATAGAAGTCTTTGAAGGATACAAGGATGGAGATAAAATTTTGTTGTGTTTAAATCAGATGGATTCTTCAGGACCAACTATTGAACTTCTTCCACCTTACCCTTGAATAGCTTCGCGCGTTCTGTCAACACAACAACCGATCGCTATCCAATCGAAGGCAAAGCTAAAAATACATACTACTCTCTAAGTTTTTCTACAAAGAGTGGCCAAATGAGAGTGAAATACTCGACATTTCTATATTTCGGTGATATTCAGTAACAGTATAAGAGTGATAGCAAGGAGGAACTGTTCAACGAAATATCAGTAGAACTCAGGCGAAAGAAACGTGAAACTGGATCCAAGATATATACAGAACCAAGAATGTTTCTAAAGTGTGTAGTCATTCTTCATACGATTAAGATTAAGTAGTGATTAAACAGTCTCTCTGAATAAAATCTGGTTCCTTGCTTTCAGACATAGGCAGGGAAGCTATTCTACAGTATAAGCAATACCATCCAAGCACTAAGTGGCAGAAACGAGGTTCATTTCGTAGGCTATCTTCTGGATGTCGGGACAAATGAAATCATTCTGGACACAATAAAAAGCTCCTGTCAGCTTCCAGATATAGTAGGGTTTTGAGTGGGTGATACTAACTCGATATCGAAGTTGTGCTGCTTTGGCAGATCACATGGAGTTGAGTTCTTTTTGAACAATTAGGAATTTCTGACGGGGTTACCTGCATTACTGTTTAGATGGATTGGTTGTAATTTCTCAAACTGTGAATCAACAACCTCACTTAGAAGAAATTCGGATTAAAGGGAATTGCTTACTAGTTTTTATCTCCTTACTTACCAAATCTTGGTCATCTGGATTGCATGCACTATCATTCAGAGTATTAGAGATGAGTCGCATTTGAGGTGGTAAGTGCACACGAGAAATATGTTAATGTCTAAAGATCGGCCTTCTCATTTCATTGAGAACGAGTACCAATGCTCTTGAACCCCCATGACATCGCTACTTTTGTTATGCACTGTTCCGTATCTCTCAAAGCCACTCACCCTTCTCACCCCAACTCTCGATGGCTGCAAAATCTGGGGTAAATTTTCCGATCAGGTGCTGAGCACATAAACGGAAGAACCGACGAAGTTCCAGTTGCTCAGAATTATTTTCATGATTCGGTGATAGGGGTACTTTAACACCAATCTATTCATGACTATAGCCGTGACCCATAGCCGTGAACCAGAGCCTCCAAATTCTGATGCCTGTCTCTAATGCAAATATGTTGGTCAGCTTGAATGTATCTCGAAACGAGTCGTCTTCAAGACACAAACATACTCATCTCTCGAATTCGATTCGGCTTCACTTACCTCTGCAAATATTGCGGTAAAGGTGTTTTGTGGAATTTAGCAACTTTAAACTCGAAATTTGGCTAGTGAATCTCCCATTAGAGATACAGGTCATCATGAAAGTTACAAAGATGAAGGATAGCATTTCGTTTTCTCTGAGAACATATAGTTCGTTAGCTCAGTCATTCTGAATGATCCCTTCTAGGAGCTTCCCTTTCTCACTCTCTCCTTGGTTCACCAATCTTTTCTCCTTCTCAATGACATGTCAGCTGACTTCTTCACAAGCCCTGCACTTCAAGAATTCTGCCAGACACAACAATGCACATGCAATGAATGGGCTAACATTACCGAACAAGTTCGTCAAGAGATCTAGACAGGTTTAGCAGGGCATTACGATCGGTTAGGATAGTTTATTGTATCGTGCCTTGCGTTACTAGCACCGCACTCGGAGTTCAGAAGGTCTGACCTTAATAGTCAAGGATCGAAAGTCATTCTTTTGCTTCTGTTACTGTCACGTCACTCTTCTCCACTCAGGTCTGCATCCACTGCACTGCGATACCCTGCAATCTTTACACTTCACACATTAAATACAATAAACCCGAGGGCAAGGCGGACACAAAATGTAATAATAATACGGGGCTTTAGTTTGGTGTCTCGATTATCTTCTCAGAATGATTCATTATGTTTCTCTGTTATTGTAGCTCTCACTTCCACTTCCTTGCTCACAATCACCCCCACTTCCCCATAGTCCCACTCACTCCTTACGTTTTTTCTGGTTAGTACTTCCGTCCCCCACAAAAAATAAACTTTCGGAGAATTATTCTGCGCTCTTTCACCTCGTCACGAAACATTCCAGGCCAGTGCACCAGCAAATCAGCACGGACAGTACGCAAACTTTCCGTGCACGGCAGAAACGCGTCCTCCAGTCCTCACCCACCCTCTCACCCTTCTTTTCTCCCCCTCGCCTCCTCTACTCTCAAAACCTCTCTCTCCTCACCTGGATTAACCTCCACGGCAACCCCATACATTCGGGTTTCCCTAAAAGGGAAAAAAACATTGGCCGCACGCCTCTTGCGTCACTGCGCATTACTACTATTAGGTTGCACTTCTGCCTTCTAGTCGGTGGATTTGCAATTCCAATTCCAGAAATTGACCAACTCTTCTGAGAGCCCTAGTGTATCTACAGTAAATGTACTGAGACTTGCAAGCAAATCTCCAATTTATTATCGGTTATCATATATCAATCATTAAACCAGAATCATTAAAATTAGGTACGGCTCCTCAGCCATCAGCGAGGCACCAGTACAGTAGATTGCATTATTAGACGGAAGCTTCTTCCTTCTCGGCCTTTCCGAGGGAAGAGACGGAGGCGGCGCTCGAGTGTCTGAAAGCGTGTTCGGATGGGACGAAAGTACCAGAAGACCAAGCGTTTGGAACCTTTTGGTACATTTCGTCAACCTGTTCCAAGGTCAAGGCCTTGGTCTCGTAAACCATGAAGTAGACAAACAAACCACCAATGACGTTACATCCACCCCAGATGAAGAACACCTTGGATCCCAAGTCGGCGTTACCTGGACCAGAGTCGACCATGTATGGAGTGGCGTAAGCAATACCCCAGTTCCACAACCAGTTGGAAGCGGTACAGAGAGCAACGGACTTTTGTCTGACGTTAAGGGCAAAGGTTTCGGCAATGACAGCCCAACACAATGGACCCCAAGTGGCAGCGAAAGCAGAAATGAAGATACAGGTGAAAGCAACCAAGACCTTGTTGGAAGAGTCAGAGTTGGGCTTGGCGACACCGATAATGGCGACAAGCAACTGCGACGTAGCCATAACAACAGAACCTCCCAATAACAACTTTCTTCTACCGATAATCTCAATCAAGAAGATACCTGGAATAGTGGAACCGACATTGACAATGTTAGTGGCCATGGCAGTGACGAAGGCATTCTTAATACCGGCCTTTTGGAAGAAAGTGGTACCAAAGTAGAAGATAAAGTTAATACCAGTCAATTGTTGCATGGCTTGGATGCAGACACCCATGGTCAATCTCTTTCTCTGCTTGTTGTTGGTACCGAAAACAGTAGCCCAAGAAGCGTTACCAGCAGACAATTCAAACTCGTGAGCAGCTCTAATGTCTTCGTATTCCTCAACCAAGTCTGGGTGGTCAATTGGCAACTTTCTCAATCTGTGCAAGGAGTCCTTGGCTTTGTCGTCCTCACCTCTAGAAATGTAGAATCTTGGGGTTTCTGGCAACATGAACATACCGAATCCCAAGATAATAGACCACAAGAACTGGATAGCAATTGGGATTCTGTAAGATCCAGTGTCGTTTCTGGCGTGGGTACCTTGGTTGACAACAGCAGCCAAAAGAATACCAATGGTAATGGCAAACTGGTAACAAGAGACAACGGCACCTCTGATCCACTTTGGAGTGGTCTCAGCCTGGTACAATGGAACAACAGCAGAAATCAAACCAACACCGAAACCAGCAATGGCTCTACCAGCACACAACAATGGAATGGAAGTGGATGCAGTCTGCAAAATAATTCCAAGGTTGAAAACAATCAATGCAGAAAAGATGATAGTCAATCTTCTTCCAACCCAGTCAGAGAAGAATGGAGCAATAAGAGATCCGAAAAAGGTACCAACCGATAAAATCGAGACAATCAAAGACAGCTCAGACGAGGTGAAAGACTCCTTGTTCTTTGGAAAGTGGTGCTTGACATATGTCATACCCATGATACCGGAAATAGTACCAGTGTCGTATCCGTAAAGAATACCTGCGAACGCGGCAAAGAGACCGACGAAAATACCCATAGAGGTACTTCCGGCCTTCTTCTCACCAAAGTTAATATATCTTTGAGCTAACTTGCTGTCTTCTAAACCCATATTGTTTGTTTGATGGAGAAGAAAGGAAATACAGTGGCAGCTGCTGGCCTTTATATACTTTTTGCAGCTGGAGGATTTACTTCACTAACTGCGAAAATAATAAAAAGTGGGGAAACCTGGAGAGATGGTGGGGATGCGTATTGGGCCACTGAGGTGAATTAGCTGTTCGGGCTCGCAACATCAAGAATGTGGGGGGATGCCGTGACCTAACTTGTGTCATTACACTCCTCGAGCTAAGACAGCTACCTGCTCACAGTAAACGAGTAGTAACCACTATGCGACTCTATCAAGCCAAACACGGTCCATACTAGACAGCATAGGCAGCTATGAAACCAGGCACCAGCTCTTCGCTGGCATTTGGAGAGGGTTAGAGTTTGTTATTCCAGAGCAAAAATATTCGCACGGCAAATTGTATTAGCAATTATTTTTTGTTTGCGAAACGGGGGAGAGCGAGTTTTTTGAAGTTTCGCAAAAAAGTTTTTCCT
The DNA here is from genome assembly GCA_030565385.1 of Kodamaea neixiangensis. Taxonomy (NCBI): domain Eukaryota; kingdom Fungi; phylum Ascomycota; class Pichiomycetes; order Serinales; family Debaryomycetaceae; genus Kodamaea; species Kodamaea neixiangensis. Next base: position 190,317 of record JAJMBT010000002.1, on the reverse strand, counting down.
TGTGTTCGTGCCGTCGTAAGCCCTGTCAGACGATCCATCACTGTTGCACGCCATTAGCTCCCTCCCCCTATACACTGCATGATCAGAACAAGCCGCTCTGTCACCTGTTCGCAACTGCCCATCATCAAGTCACCTGAACATGCTCTTTTGATTCGGGTTGTCCCACTATTACATAAGTTTGTGGCGTGGTGAGGAAAATTACACTGGAGAAATTAATATCCGCATTTGTGAAACATAAAAAGATTTTCCTCATTTTCATTTATTTTTTAATTAATTTCTCTTACGATCTCCTCACACGAATGCCTCGGCATGCCGCTTTGGGTTGCTGCATATGTATTGCAGAGGCAGCGCTTCCCGAACAGCAATTAGCATCCCATGCTCCAACAATACAACTATGTAGATTCGCGATGGATCTAAGATCACTCTCTAGACGATGCTCCCGTACGCTAAAGCACGTCTACTTGAAACAAGCGTAGCCTTGCTGAGCATATTTAATGGAAGAAAAGAAAATTAGCCAGATCTTTGCATGGCCTGCCGCGACGCTAAAAGGCGTCACAAGTTCCTAGTATGAACGCGTCTGTACTCACTGCTAAGTCTCTTACGAATTAGCCAGTAATAAATCACTAAACGGACACGACACTCTGTTTTCTACCAACTCATCTCTAGTATTAGTGCTACTGACCCGTCTATTCTAGTCGTCATGTAACATGCTTATCAGTGCAATCATGAACAACCCAACGGTGGAGTGGCCCAACAACGTCACGACACTCTCATGCAAGCAACGCTCCAGATACGCATGCCAAATGGAGCTCTTCAATGACATTATGAGCACGCAATCCTCCGAAGTGGTGTCTTTGAGTCCCCGATCATCGAAATACGAAGTGGAGAAAGTGGAGTGAGTGGAGAAACTGCAAGGAGTGGTGTGGAGAATAGCTGTAGCTAATTGAATCATGAGTCTTATCATGTATCGTGTCCAGAATTGTCTTAAATTCGCTCGGTCTTGGTTCGGTGCTCTGTTTCCTATTGTAGTGTATCGTATTTGTTGAGCACCTGTTTGTTGGCTTCGGGATAGCTATCAGATCCTGCCAAGAGAAGACGGAAGAATTGTAGGCACCGCTTACTATCTTGATTGTCCCAGCTGCCCAGGCTTAGCTATAATATGTCGACTCTGCTTATATCACATGAGCATCACGTATAATGAGAGGGCTTAGGGCTGTACAAGCATTTCAGGTGAGTCAACTGAACGTCCACCTTGAAATTAGAGCAACGGGAGATTCCACTGATTCCAAGGAGGCTCGTTTCGATGACTGAGTCTAGATTCATGATGCCTGCGTTTTATTTTGCAGATTTAACTTCCGACGGTTAGGTGTTTGATTCAAAAGTTAACAGGACATGCATGTTCCAAACAAAAGGCTCTACTGATCTCAAGAAGGAGGCTCTTGCGTGGGGGTTCTCTGGTCGTATATATTGGCTGCTTGAGAATACACAGACTCTGTGAAATTGAAAGAGCTGGAAAGGAGCGCCTACATTGGTAGTGAGGCAGATTCAAGGATAGTCCACAGCAGCAACTGCCGCTGCCGCTTCTTAAAGCTGTTCTTGGGATGCATGTCGGTATAACATTTAATGATCTGTTATCCAAGGTCATCATCCCAATACCTCAACTAAGGATAATCCGAGTTGCTGTTGCAACTCGAAGATTCCTGGTACTGGATAGTTTTCGGAGTCAGGCTTTCGGAGTAGCCTTGATTTGAAGTCCGATGAACCCTTGGAACTGGACAGCCATCTGCATCTATTTGAGTTAGTGCCTTCATAGTAGCCTGTACTCGAAGTTCGAGACTTCTCCGTGACTCTGATTCACCGATGCTCCATATGCTAGTACACTAAAATGTTAAGGCCATATTAAACATCCTTTGGGTGTGACGTTGGTGGTAGTTATCTCGATCGTATTGGATTTGAAACCCTGTCACCGATACACAGTCACCTGGACAACTACACCTTAGCTCACGGATACTAATTATTTGTGCTTGATGAAGCACACACTCGTGCTCTTTTCAACAACCTGAGGACCAGCATTGTGAACTACCTGTGAGATCCAGGTGGCATATGGGAATGATCTAGATGTGCTGAGATTGCCGCCTATCGTTCCTTCTGCTCAACTTATTGCTGGAACTCTTGATGGGCCCCAATTAATTCATCGTCCTCACCTGTTCGAAATGCCAATAGTAAAGGCTGCATTTCAGAAAGTTGTGTGTCTCTTGTGTGTCTGGTCATCCAACTAACATAAGTGTGTTTGTTATGCCTTTAGCATTAACGAGCCAAATGAATTGATGAAGAAAACCATTGGAGAGTGTCTCAGGTTTATTTTGTTGAAGTAAATATTGGACTCTCTGAAAACAATGTGTAGTGATTGAAAGAGAGAGAAGAGAGAGAGTGAACTAGACTAATAAAGATGATAGTTTGTGGAGTATCGGATATAAAGTAGAGGGTTGGATTGTTGGAGTTAATTCTTAGATCATGTAGGTTTGATGCCAAATATTCTCGAAATACATCGGAAATTCTCCAAGATATAAGATATGACGAATAATGAAGAGAAACACCCTTCTGTCTTGTCTCCTGCCTTCCATTATGCTGTTCCTTTTGCCTTAGCTTCTCTTTTCTTTTCCTTTTAATTTCATTCCCCACATCCTAACAGTTCTTTACTTCACCAGTTGGCTGCAAATTTTAAAAACATTGACTCTTATGCTGAAATCAAGATCCAATTTTAAACCAATCCAACTTCACAAAGAACACTTACACCTCCAGGATCAGAGTTCTATTACTGAATAGGAACAGAGAATACACACACTTAAGAACATTCCATGTTGGCCAGATCGGAGAATTCTATGTTACAAAGTTTCGTTTTCTTCCATCAATGTAGATCAGATATTTCTTAGAGAATTAAGACAATATACATTTGTTAAAATTTCAAGATATAAGCCCAACCCTATCTTGGACCATGCACCATGTGTTTCTACATTTTCCTAGAGGTGCAAACACAAAGTAGAAACAATAACGCTTATTAGCATTCCTTTAATTACAGCAACCTAAACCTTAATTCCCCACCTAAACACATCTCTATGAGGGGCCCGTTTAATCCTTTAGTCGTCTTGTAAACAAGAAATGCGCAACAGCTTCAATACAAAGGCTGAAGTGGCCTAATATCTTCACGATGCACGTTAAGTCTTGGATACAGATCCAAAAGTGTTCAAAAACGATGTGCCGAACAATATGCACCTGAGTTCCGAAATGGAGAGGTGGAGAAAGTGGAGAAACTAAAAGGAGTTGTGGTGTCCGATAGGCAATATTGCGAGGCTTAACTCGCTCATCGATCCATAATTAATTAATTAGTTCGGGTGGGTTGTTCCTTATGTACGTTCCTTATTGTTGAGACTTGTTTGTTGTTGGCTTTAATTGTTAGTGGTTGTTGATCCGCCAAGGGCAGCTGGAAGAATTTTTAGGTACATGGAAGTTTCGTTGATCCTTTCAAGACTTTGAACTAAAGTTTGGTGATTGTGATGGTAGGAAGGTGCCGATCTTCACATGGTGATATTTAAGTACAAGGAGTATTCGCAATGCTCTCTAGTTGATACATGATTCCAACAGTGCATCTATTGGCTAGATGTAGTTGTCAATGAAAAGGAGTGTTGGAGTTCAGGTCAGAGAAATTGAGGGAGAATTCTACTGAAAGTAGAATATGGTGAGTACTGTAGCGTGAGCATGGTGATATGCAGAAGAATGAGATAAGAATGGGAGTGACTGTTCACAGTTGCAGGGAGAATAGGAAGAGAATGACAAGAACATTACTCAGACGATATCGATGTTGGCGGGACCTTGGTATACCTGCAGGCATGTCGTTGAGTATGTCGCATCACGTGCTCTTTATGTCGGACTATCAGTGCCCAAGTTTACTTACCTTGCAAACCACAAACTGACCACTTGCTACGCTGCTCGTTGTTTTCCAACCTTCTGTTCACTTCTCGAATGTTCCCATTCATATACGCAATATCTGTGTCGACGAGATCGGAGAATGCCCTGAACTCCTTGTTGACTTCCAACACCCACCTCAAGGACGGAGTATTCTCCAAATTGGCGATTTGCTCAGCTAATGAGTCCACAGCAATGAGTGCTTTAGTACTAGTCAATTTCAGGTGCTTATAAACACACATGCAAGCTTCAAGCAAATCCGGGATATCGTACTCTTTCACTTGTTGACAAAGCGCAAACGTTCTTGTCATGAGAGAGTCAACTTCATGTTGTTTCCCTTCAAAAACTTTTCTCCAGTCACTGAACATTGCGTTCAAGTAATCGAGCGGATTTTCAGTTAGCTCAGCTCCTTCGTCAGTAAGTGATGCACTCAGAGCCACACTGAGTGCATTGAGCTCACCTTGTACCTGCTCTGCAGCTAAGTGGGTGTGAAATGTGGTTGGTCTTTCACGACTCTGGTGGATTCTAACATCAGTAGCTCCTTTACTTGTTTGTGCCTCCTGTACTTCCTGTTCCAAACGACGCTTCTTGTTTGGTGGCTCCTTCCAAGATTCCACCTCTTCCACAGTAAGAGAGATAACATCTCCAACAACCACGATCCCTATGTTCTCCTCTGCTCTTTCCTGCTCTTCTAACAGTATACCACGGGCTACTTTGAATCTTCGACACATAGCTGCTCAAAAATTTTCTGGTCTGTGGTTTTCTCCTGATTATATATATACCGATTTCCTATTAAAACCTAATCGGTCTTGTTTTTGCAGCCACGAAGAAAAGAATGAACGAACGTGTGATTTGAGGAGAGGGCTGCAAAAAATGTCACTTTCAGATACCCCGAACTACGTACAAGGTGAAGAACAGATCGGAATGGTAGGAGCTAAGCAATCACACTAGGGCCATATAGCTCGGTGCTTAGAGAAACAAATGTTAAACACACTTCGTTGATGTATCAGTGTTGGCCCATAGTTTCATAGGTACACCGGTAGTGTCAGGTATTAGTATGATGAATCATTATCGCATAGAGTGCCTCCCTATAAACTGATTTCAGCTTGTTTCAATTTTGTTACAAAGTACTCTAAAAAAATGGCTGCAAATTCCATTGACTCTTATACTGGGGTAGTGTATATCAAGCTCACATCCACAATATACCAAACTTGTGTGCCCGTCCCTTAGGTCATCTCTTTTTGGTTGGCTACAGATATAGCAGGAGCATCCTTACCCCCGTTTGTCAAGCCCTACTCACATTTACACTCTACACCATTTTCCATATTGTACACTATTCTATTACCTCTACCATCCAAAACTTTCTGTGTGTAAGTACACCTCCTCTACCTCCGAGTCGTCAAACACCAATGCCTGCATGTCCGACACCGTGCTGCTCACCTTCAGCTTCATTGAGTCGTGTCCAGAACTCACAATCATATTTCTTCTGCCCAAGGTGTACGTCAACTTCTTCAACAACACGGCAAAGTCAGGTTTGAAGTAGTGCACGTCCTCGCCAAGGAGTGCATCCGACAGCGAGCTCGAAGACGTAATCTTCTTTTCTTGTACTTCTTCATTTTGTCTGGTCACGAATATGTCGACCTTGATCAAGTCTGGGGCCAATTGCTGGCACTTTTCCAACTCTTCCCTGATCCATTCGATGTTCTCGTCTTCTCTCACCACCCACACAAAGTTGACACCCTTTGTGATGTTGTTTGTCGATGCGTTTTTCGCGAGGGAAACGAGGAATGGCAAAGTTGCAGTCACACCACTGCCGGTTGCCAAGAGAATCACACGGTCAAATGACAAGTGGTCTCTAGATGATCCTCCATAAGGCCCGTCAATATACACCTTGCTTTGGGCGGCGTTGTCCGTCAACAGTGCATGCAACTTGGCAGTCAAACCGCGTTTAGGTACAATGATAAACTTCATTGGGTTTTCTTCAGAGTTGTCAGATGATGTGCAGATGGAGAAAGGATGGTTGTCTAAGATTCTCGAACCAGCAAAACGAAGGAAAACATGTTGGCCGGGCTTCCACTTGTATCCTACCGTGTTCTCTACAACAACCTCGAACGCTTTGTCGGACAACCTGGACAATTGTGCGACTCTAGGTTTTAAGAACATCTTGTTTGGCTTGAACGCAGTCTTGACAAGAATACGGTAGATAAGCTGGGAACCCCAGAACGCAATAGCTCCCCACATATAGTCGTCACAGTTGAACGATTTGTTGATGTGCCAGATCATGGTTCCGAGGTATGCAATTCCACACATCCAGTGCAAGTGGTAGAATGTTTCATAGATGTACTTGCGGATCGAGGCTTTCAGGCCCACGCACAAGACAAAGAGCAACACGAATGGGGGGATTCCACTGTAGTACGCAAAATCTTTAAATTGGATCATCACATTGTGCGATCCACCTTCAGCCATGTCCTGGTAAATGAAAGGAATGGTGTGGATAAGAGCGAGAATGAACGCAGTCACTCCAACATATTGATGGTAAACGTTCAACTTTTCATAACTGAACCCTGTCAAAAGGGTGATCATGTTGGACTTACCTGCCAACACATAAATGAAAGGTGTCAACGCTGTAGCCATGACACCAGCACGCACAGCCAATGGAGGCGATCCGAACGAACGGCATCCTCGGTACCAAAAGTGAGGAACAAAACAATACAAGTACACGTAAAGCGACGAGACAAACATGAACAAAGACGCTCCAACCGACTGTGGCAACGAAGTGTAGTATGTAATCCACTCTGGAACCTGTTTATACCCAAAGAATCTGCTGCACGCAATAAACATATTGACGAAGCTCACCAAAAAACCCAGCGACTTGGTGTGTGATTTCCTATAGCTGTAGTCTCTGTAGAGAGTCCACAAGTACTTAACAAACGCAACGAATATAACCGTCACACCAAAGTAAACCGTGTACTTCATGTATTGAGGCTGGGCCATCCATGCCACTTCTTCTTGCAGAACTTTACCAAAAGCCACCATCTGGGGATCCATAGCATCCGCTAAACAGTCATACCCTTCGTATCCGACACTTCTCTTAAACATGATGTCCTACCCTAACAATACAAGCCAAGCTATACAAGCCAATCTTCACCAATTTATATCAATTTATATCACCAGAACTTTCATTGGATTGAAATTACTCTTCCCAAATTGTAGATGATATTTGCTCATTTTTGGCTGTGAGCAATTTCCACCGTTGAATCTGGCAGTTAGTCGACCATCTAACGTTTAGCCAGAGAAAAGAGAACGACAAGAGACGAAGAAGCTCTTTAGATCTAGGGGATCTAAGGCATTCCTTCCTTGGGTTCAATTGCGCTATCGGTGTCTAGTTCTGGAGCTGTCAAGGTGTGTCAAAAAGAGTGAAAAATTATGTAATTCGGATTTACCGCTGATGGTTTAGATAAGATTGGATAGACAGTGAGCAAATAAAGGCTTGAGGTCGGGTATTTGGAGAATGGATACGATGGATGAGAGGATAAGTTTGGAGAACTGGAGGCGTGAATAGAGATGCGTTTAATTGACTATTAGGGTGGGGAGGTGAATGAGTTGGGTGAGATGTGCGAGTGAAGTGAGGGAATTGAACAGAAGAAGAGCTCACTGGTAGTGAATAGTTGGAATGGTATGGTTGGCGATTTGGAAGAATTAGTTGTGTTTTGGGGATAAGATTGGTGGCTGCAAAATTTTAATATTTTAGTGAAAATTTGGAAAATGTGCTTGAGAAACAGATTGACAGGAAGATTTCACGATAATCATAGGAGGTATAAGTCAACGGGATGAAAGGAGAAAGAGGAAGAAGAGCAGCCATTCATAGTCTACTTGATAGAACAAGAAAATATCTCTATTATTTGCTCCTTGGAGTCTTCGTCTATAAATACTTCTAACATTAACAGCGTTCTAGAAGAGCGTATCTCGTTCACAGTGTAGGTGATCGTGCACACCATTCGTACGGTACTCTATGTGCACTTCGTGCACGAGCAGAGAACACTCATCAACAGAGAGCACTCTCCAATCCCACACTCCAATCATACGCCCCTAAAGTCACCACCACCAATCCAAAACTCACGGCCACCGACAAAATCGCATACCGATACCTATAACTCGTTCCCAACGCACACAACTCCACCACAAACGTGCTCACCGTGGTGAGTGCACCGCAAAACCCATCGTCCATTCCCGTAATCACCTGGCACCCAACATAACTCAGTAATATCCTCCCTCCATTCCTCTTTCTTCCCAACATCACCAAATTCAAAACAGCCAAAATCAACGTTCCAACTACATTCACAACAAACGTGCCCAATGGAAAGTTAGGCACCCTTGTGTTAAGGTACTTGGACGCATAGAAGCGTAATAAAGCTCCCGGCGGTGCAAATATCACCGAAAACATCCATGGACGCCAGCTGTGTACCGATCCAGCCAACGCAAGACTCGCTACGTAAACAGCAAATCCCAAAGTCATCGACCCGGCCTCGACAATCTTGTAACCTTTATGCGTCAACTTTGGAATATACTTATCTCCCATCTCAATCATGTTCTTGCCAATCTGGAACCCAGACACGGACACTGCCAACTGCCCAAGAATAACAGAGAGAAACTGCATTATTCCATACGCTGCATTAGGGTAGTCGGAGTGTGCAACATTGGCACTGGTAGTGAAAGCCTCAAGGATGAACGACAGAAATGACGAACAGGTTCCGCAGAACCCAGTTGTTATTCCAATGTACAATGGAAGAGCACCTTTAGCTGTACCATCTTTGGTTAAAAGAGCCCACACATTAACACTGTCAACCGTCAAACCCATCACAACACAAGCAGTGAAGTTCGCCCAAATAACCCCACTAAGGTACGACCCATCAAACACGGTGAGCGTGTTGAGTCCTCGCCGTGCAAGCACTCCCCAGATTGCTCCATTCACAATGTTCAAGTAGATAGGAAAGTACTTTAATACCCTCTCTTTACTTGGAGAATTCAGCGTTCTAATTCCTTCTGGAAGAGACTCGGAAAGAGACTTCGCCTCCAGCTCCTGATACTGCTCAGCAACCTGTCTTCTACTCATACCTAGTCATAACTTTGGTTATGATGACTCCGAAGGCTTAAAATTCGATAATCACGTGAATCATACCTAAGCGAATAACGACCAAAAACCAAAACTTAAACCAATAGCAACACATGTGGAAGGTACTCAGGTTGACATTGGTGGTGGTGATAGCAAGTAGTGTGATGGCGGCGTCGAAGGTGGCTCTTCTTGCGTCAACAGCTACGCTTTCCTCATCGCCTTCTCCCGAACCAACTCCATCCACAATCATTGATATACTATCCTCCCAAGCACAGTACTCGTACTTCTTGCGACATTTACAGATCAACGGGATGGTTCCTATCTTGAACTCCCTCCAGAACGTCACCTTGTTGGCTCCAGTCAACCTGGCGTTCACCGAAGGCACTGCTGGCGGTGTTCCCTACGACAATAATGAGCTTCTAAGGTATGTTATCAACCAGAGGTTCAGAGTTGGATACTTGGATAAAAGCACCGTTGTGTTTGATACCTTGTATGATCTTAACCACACATACTACACTGTGAGCGTGTCTCCCGACTTTGAGTCGTTGGAGTATGTGATCGATAACACGTCTGCTATTGTCGACCCAGATATCTATGCCAAGCACCAATATTCGTTCATCCAGGGTATCGAGAAGTTGTTACCCAAGAAGAAGACTCTTTGTGAAGTTCTTCTCAGCGATGATCTTGTCAGCGGTGAGGAAATCACATTTATACAGTCGCTCTTTAAGCAACTCTTTCCTGTGGAAATCTCCAGTAAGAAGAAACATAAGAAGAAAAAAGTGGCGTTTCCAGCGTCCTGTGAACGGTTTCTTGAGAATACACATACTGTGTTTATTCCTACAGACGCATCCATTAAAGAATCGTTGCTGGAACTCCAAAGGATGTACTTTACCAACTTTGTGAACTCGGAATACGCTACACATGACGCGATAGACGAGGTCAAAGGTGACGTTCTTGTACTTTTGGCCAACCTCATGTTACAAGATACAGTTGTTGGCTGGAATGGAACCTCACATGGAAACCATTCTGGAATCCACCACGCAGAAAACCAAATCAAGTACAACGTATCCTTAACAAAACAAGATACCATTCTGTTGAACGGCGTTGCGACAAGCAGTCTGCACTCGGTGCTTGCAGATGGAGTTATTCATCTTTTCAATACCAAAAACTTCTTCCACATATTAAGATTAAACGTGGTCAAAATGAACCCCAGGAAGTCACTCTACGCATTAAACTACTCAAACTACGTGGACGAATTGAAATTCAGGAACTTGGAGTACCTCATTGATGGCTCCACAGCAAACCAGAGTTTGTTTCTTAGTGTTGAGCAGGACGATATCTCCCAGGAAGACATCTCCATTAATTCTTTTAGCTCTAAACAAACCTTGTTGTACCAGTTTGTCAATGAACCTGTAAACATTGACGATTCGATCAAAAAGAACAAAGCAGTGCACCGGTTGGTTGAATCGAAACTTTGTGTGAAGAGAAAGATTGGCGAATGCTTCAAGATCAAAATCTCAGCATCGCTTGACGACGGAACTGAACACATCACTATCAACGACGAAATAGCCAAGTTCTCGCACTTTGCAATCAATGGGGGAAACGACACTATGATCTACGTAATGAACAAAGACCTTCTGCCTCCACTAAATTTCAAAAGAGTGTTGGGTGAGTTGATATCGAACGGAGCGATCCAAAGACACATTGAAAACACTGACATCGACAAAGATAGTTGTTTGAGCACGATCGGGTACTTGAACTACTTTGGGCTTTTTTCATTGGACGATAATAACAAGGGATACTCCGTGTTTTTGCCTTGTGGGAAGAATCACGATGTTGAGAACCCTGCGGGTGCGTGGGGCGAAATGGGACTCGTTCTCAAGTACTTGGAATCGAACCCCACGTTGTTCAAGAGTATTTTGAAGGGCATTTTCGTCGAGGACACCATCTTTTCTGACTTTGGGCTCCAAGATCAGAAGCTGCTTACTACCAAGAGTCTCCGTGGCGACACTGTTTTCTTCAAGAGCATATTTAAAGACAACTCAGAACACATTGTCAAATTAAACCATAGTTCTATTTCTATGCCGTTAAACTCAGACCTTTTGTTTAATCAAGGAGTTGTTCATGTGATTGACAAAGTTTTGATGCCTGAGAATTTCGAGATTCCTTTTGTTGAATTGCTTAAAACCACCATGGACTCGAGCTATCCGCATTGGTCTATTATCGACTTGATAAAAACTATTCCCGGATTGTCTAAGGTGTTGATGGGCAATTCAGGACCAAAGTACTCGTTGATAGTGCCGCGACCAGAAGCATTGAAAGACTTCAACATCACCACTAGCTTCGACGAGCTTGTGCAGTTCTTCCAACTCCACTTGATTCCTAATGACCAGGTGGGTAAATTGTTGGAATGTACTGGAAGCACCTTCTACGCACCAACGTTACCAAGTCTCAACCATTCACAGGAGACAACCATCTCGACGAACTTGACGGACTCTGCGTTGAGATGCTATCGTAATAAAAACGGAAGGACATACCTTCAGCTTGTCAAGGAAGACACCGAGATTGGAACTTCCTCATACAACCGCGACCACGAAGTTCAACTAGTTTCTCACGGATGTACCACTTTCAACTTTCATCCTGAAGACGAGTCGTGTGTTTTCATGATTGAGAAACCATTAAACGTTGAATGGTTGAAGGAAAAGAAGAACGACAATTTCTTGCATATCCACCTTGGGTTCGTGAGTGTGGGTATTGGTATAGTTCTCGGACTCATCATGTTTGGATTTGTTTTGGTAGGTGCGATCTTCTGTTTGGGATCTAACAAGAAGAAGGCTCTGAAACTCGAACAAAACTTGAAGCCTTCCAACGACCCATTCTCGTTCCCTGAACAAGGGTCAAGCTTCATGAGAGTGACAAGCGATGATGAATTACAGCCAAGTGTTTACGACAGAGGATACGAAACAGACGTAGATATTTTCCGGCTGGAACAAGACCAACTTTTGCCGTTGTATGGGCCAAAGAGATTTAAGAAGAGGGGATACGGTGCTACAAACTTCACCAGGGGTTTGAATGGCGGAACACGGACTGCTCCACGGACCATCAAGGGAGGAAACTTGGCAAAGGGGTTGAATAGGGACAGGAATGTGCCAGGGTTTATGTAGGAATAAGACATATGCATTTTGAGGTGTGGTAGCTGTAGTTATCAGAAGGGAGCTCGATTTCTGGTGCTTGATGAGTCAAGTTTCAAATTACTTTTAACAATACAGACACGTCAGTAGGAGGCTCCCATTTTGATAAACCTTCCACCACAGCTTTCCACCGTGCACGTTAAAAGTCAACAAGTATAGCTTAGAGTACCTCAGTCAAAGCTAACTGCAAACTAGACATTTAGTAGATCTACTCGCCCAAATCAAATAGACCTCAATTACTCTATCTTTCAAATTCTACTGTAATTTCTCTACATTTCACCTCGTTCCTTTCTTCGTGATGCACCTCGATGACTTAACATATTCTTCCTCAAAGGATTCTCTTCTCAATTACAGTATTCACAATTAAGGAAGACCTTAATACCACACAGTCATAATATAAACCACACTCACAATCCGTACTCATCTCTGGCTCTTTCTCTCACTCTCAGTTCTCTCTCGTCTCTGATCTCTTCTCTAATTTCATGATAAAAAAAATCAAACAACCAACAATGTCAGACCAAATCCCAATGGAAACACAACAACAGTACCCCGAGTCGCAAGGGAATGTGCTGGAGCAGATTTCTGAGGACATCCAGATCTTGACTGACCAGAAAGAAGGGTTAGCACAAGAGACCAAGCATTTGGACGATGAAGTAGCAAGGTTGAAGGCTGTTCTTGGGGGAGCAGAGCAAAGTGCGCCTCAAACTGACGAAGAGAAGCGAGATGTGGATTCGAGGTCGGTCTACATTGGCAATGTCGACTACGGCACTACGCCAGCCGAGTTACAACAGCACTTTGCCAGTGCTGGTGTGGTGCATAGAGTGACGATCTTGATCAACAAGTTCACGGGACAACCAAAGGGGTTTGCGTACTTGGAATACGTCGATGCAGATGCAGTAAACAAGGCAGTGGCCACGTTGGATGGGTCATTGTTCAGAGACCGTGAGTTGAAGGTGAGTGCAAAAAGAACCAATATCCCAGGTATTAGTACAACCAACCGAGGAGGAAGAGGAGGAAGAGGAAGAGGTGGAAGAGGTGGCTTCAGAGCAAGAGGTAGAGGAGGACGAGGAAGAGGAGGTCCTAGATTCACCCCATACTAATTGTATTCCTCCTGTATTTTAGTAAATGATAGATACGTTTGATGGAATGTGTAGAGATGGAGTGTTGAGGTTGGGTTTTAGGAGGAGTGTATTAGTTAAGACAATTCATCGAATGGAACTTCATTCTTCGTAGTAGATCATATTAGTATTAAATTAGCCTAAGTATTGAATAAGCCTAGGCTTACCTTCAATTTTATAATGAGCTCAAGTGGTTAGAATATATGTCAATTATGCAAAAACACCGTAGAAAGTAATACGTTGGATTTACTCAGGGGCTGAGGATGGGCTATCTAGAGAGTCTTTACATAGTCTCAAACCATGTAGTGTTCAATCGATATTCTAGAAATATACAGAGCGAATCAATACGACTGACTGCCTTGGGTGATCTTGGGTGAGACATCTAAAATCAGACACAACAGAATGCTTGAGGTTATTTATTCATAACACTCACTTCAATTGCTTCTGGTCTTTTGTATAACCCTCTCTGTGCATTCACAAGATGTTGACCATCTTTGTTCTGATCTCAGCCGCACCCGCCGTTAGCCGTTCAAGCCCTACACAACGTCTCCTTGCAAAAAGTATCATTGTAACCATTCAATACTCTAAACATTCCCAGAATCACTCCAACTTAAGGATTTCTGATCAACTCGGGCTCAAGCATTCTCGTTTTCTCTTTCCACACAAAGAATGGCTGCAAAAAATTCGGGACGCGAATGCCGGAACTATTCCACTAACAAAGTTGACCAACACTAATTCTTTGCAGCAGCCTTTCTAGCATCATATCTCTTATTAGATTCCTCAGTCAACTTGCTAACCTCTTCAATTCCATCCTCCTTCAATCCCTTGATCACTCCATCTACATCCTCCTTAATCATACTTTGCTCAAACTTGAACTTGGCCTCAGTAGAGACGATTTCGATCTGTAATCCAGTGATAGCCTTTTGCATGGTTTTAACGTAATTCTCTGGTGCATCGCTCACCTTCCATCTAGTCTTGTCTTCAGCACGCTTACCCTCCTCCTGGCCAGTCAAGCTGTCCAATTGTTTGCGAACAAACCCAGTGTCGTCAACCACGATCGACTTACCCTTGATGTGGACCGATCCAAAGTCCCATGTGGGAACTCTCTTGTGTGTGGTGTGCTTGCTGGGGTAGTAGTCTGGGGTGATGTACGAGTTGGCAGTCTGGAATATAACCAATACTTCGTCGTTGTCGCGCCATGCTGGCAATTGTGGGTTGGCCTTTGCTACATGTGCATGCAAGTACTTCTTGTCACCTTCAACTCTCAAATAGAATGGGATATGGTTGGCCTGGAGCTTGCCATCGGTGACTGTTACGATCGTTGCAAGTGGGTGAGTCTTGATCAACAACTCGATCTGATCCCACTCAGTTTCCGCGTAATTTTTTGGAATGTACATTCTATCTACCTATTGGATCTGTATCTTTTGCTTACGGCTGCAGTACGAGGGCCTGGTACCTTTATATACCGTTGAGATTACAAATTTGTGGTTGTGATTGGGCAGCATTTACCTTCCATTTTGGGTTTGATTTCTTATCTATGCACTCCATTTGGATGCGAAATACGATTAGAAGTCAGTGAAGACGATTCATTGTGGTCTGAAGATGCGCAAGAGGGTGGATAGGGGGCATCAAAGCCTTGTAGTCTACACTTCTCAATTGTATTTTATATTCGTTACTCAGTGGTCATCATTTCAACACTGATATTCAAGGCTATTAATATTCACAAATGCATTTTAAGTAGGTAGTGTGGTTTTGCTTTGGTGACTAAAACATCACAACAGCCCATGTACCCACCACGGAAAGCAAAACAGACACTCCAACAACAACCCAAAGCACAATCTTCTCTAGTCTGCTTGTCTTGCACAATCTTAAGTAAAACAAACTCGGTAAAATGATGCACACCAAGAAGCAGATACTCGATCCCAAGATCCCTATCACTTTTTCGAACTCAGGAAACAAGATAGCCAACGCAACAAACAACGCGTTGACACCCACGCGAATGGCAAATTTGCCTGCTCCTTGGAATACCTGGTTCGAGTCTGCAGAGTCGAGGCCAAACAACACGTCCAAGGTGGAAATGATTGGCTTCGCATTGAGGGGTGTCTTTGCCAATGGAATCAAGCAGATCAACCCACTCAACAATGGATACACCCACGAAGGATAGTTTTCGGTGAGCAAGATGTTGTTGGTGATCTCGTTGTTGCAGTAGTGTCCAAACATCAAGAAACCCAACACAGCCATCAGGGCATCGGTGAGCAAGGTGATTGAATACGTTGCGCCCAAGGTCCTGGTGAATTTGTGTGGGTGACGCATATCGCTCTTCAAGTTGGGAAAAATGGCATGTCCTCCAAACGGTGCCATCAAAATCCCAATTGCCAAGAGCAAGTCCTTGGCGTTGTTGGGCCAGATGTTGGTGGGCATGATGCTGAGCAAGGATCCAGGCGACTCTTGTTTCAAGAGCCCGCACACAAATACTAAAACGGTGATTGAAACTGTCGACAAGATTCCAAAGAGCGAGAAGATGGACAAAACAGACAACGGCAAGAAGGTGAAGGGGGTCAAAACGACAAAACTGACCAACTTAAAACGCAGCTTGGTCCACACAGTGTCGTCGCCCAAAAGGGCATACAAGGAATCGCTGAACAACACAATCAAGGCGACACCTGCGCCAACCAAGTCGATTGAGAAGATTAACGAGATCAATAACTTGGCTGTGGAGCCGTACGCCGCGTATCCCAAGTCGGCATACGTCATTATGGTGCTGTCTGTGTCCATTGCAGTGGACAACAATGTGGCTGTCCAGTATGTAACAAATCCACACAAGAAGAGCAACAGGGTCCCGATTACCCATCCAGCTTTATAGATACCCACGGGCAAAGCCAACAACCCCACACCAATCAACACATTGATTGAGTTGAATATGGTCTGCGGTGCTGTGGACTGCCCTGCAATAACAGTTATCACATTTCCGTTCTTGTCTTCGATCTTTTTCAAGCTAATAGTGTTTGTAGAAATGGCCGACCTGAACGAGGCAAATGATCCGGAACGTAAAAAGCCCGTGTTGCGGCGAGTAGTAGTATAAACCGAGTTCTGTCTAGACCTACCTCCCTCGTGGAAAACATCATGGTACACAGGAAAATCGCCCAGTGCAAACAACTGGTTTTTGTTTGCAATATCATGGATCACCGTACTCAAACGTTCACCCCGCGACGACGGAATCATCAACTCGGGGTCAAAAAGCTCATCCTCAAGCACAACAGAGCTGTCTGCATCGAAAAAGGAACGCTGACGATGGATATCTTTGTCGATCTGAGTCGCTGCAAACGACTGTGCTCTCGTAAACGAGCTAGCGAAATTGTGCAACGAATTGGGACCCTTGAAAGAACCTATCGGCGTATCCAAAAAGTTGTGCGGGCGATCACCAAGCAAATGCGAGTGTTCATCGGTGGGATCCATCCTGGTAGCACTCTCTTTCAACCAACTGTGAAGAAGACCAAGGTATATACTTCCAAAGCAATTTTCTCAGAGCGATGGTGACTGGATGCTTGAACAAAACAATCGCACAAAAATTACCTCTACGGAGCCCTGGAGATAAGGATATGGCCTATTGTTTGCGACGTGGGTGATTGTTTAGCCCTGGTATTGTTGGTATTGTCTTGGTGTTGGGATAGTTGGTGGAAGAAGAAGGGAGGTTTTTTATTATGTAGCGGACTGAAATGTGTGGATAAATGAGGTTGAATGGGCGAGTGGTGAGGATTGTGATTGAAGGATGGAAGGAGGTTTGGATTGGGGGAGTTGGATTGGGGGAGTTGGAGATTGGATTATGGAGGCGAAATAGATGAAGTGGGGGTGATGCATGAAAGGAAGTGACAGGAGGTACAGGAGGAACAGGAAGCACAGGAAGTAGAGGAGGTACAGGAAACACAGGAAGTAGAGGAGGTACAGGATACACAGGAAGCACAGGAAGTGACAAGAAGTGAAAAGAAGTGACAGGAAGTGACAGGAAGTATGGCTAATGGGGAATTGAAAGTAATAAGAATCTTATGATTAGTAGGATGTTGGGATGTATGAAAATATGAGAATATTGGATGATGTTAAATCACGGTATGTATGATGTAGTGTATGGAATTAGTAGACTGAATTGGCCCGATTATTGTGATTGTTCAGTGGTGGAATGAAGTCAAGATAAAAGTGATATTCAGTGATGAGATGAAGTGAGAAAAGAAGGAATAGAATGTACAGAAGTTGACAGAAACAGACAGTAACGTTCCATACATGTGCAAATCAAATTGTACAGCTCAAAGTGTCCATGTCCCGTCTTCTGTGTGTCACATGACTCTCCTGATTAAAAGTCTCGCTAAGATTCGGAGTCACAGAAGTATTTACGATCATTAACAGTAATATACAAACATAATAACACATTCCTAACTTTGCACTAGAACATTACTAGTATACATACATAATTCTCTCACAACATCGCCACAAGGATCGCACCAATGGCTATTCCTATTGGTGCGTAAAATTGACCAGCAATGTTAGCATACGATATAGGTTCAACTACTGGAGCTTGCTCAGGCTCGATTATTCTCGTGTACCATGGGAGGTTTCTTGCAAAACCGTGCAAACTCTCCATCGAATCATCATTTATCAACGTAGTGTATGAGTCGTCGGTGTAGGTGTTGACGATAGGGGCCAAAGAAGTGAAAATTGGTGGAACAGTGTCTTCTGTTGCAATGTACCGAATATACTGGTGTGGATGTGCTTTGAAGTCCCTGATCATCGCCGTTATTAGATCCACCGGGGACATTCCAGACACAGAGATTTGCTCATTATTGTGAGCCAATTTTGGCGAATTAGACGAGATTTCTAATATTTGATCTGGATCAGACGAGAAAGACTCTGGATCGTTCGAATCAGACACATCTTCTGCCTGGAAAATAGACGATAATTCCTTCTCTTCACCCTCTTCCTGAAATTCTCCAGATGGAACTGCTTGTGTTTCTGCACTAGTGGCACTCAATCTGGAATACCACGGAAAGCCCTGTGCAAACGTTTGCAACGGGCGAATGTCCAACCCTTCTTCCACCAACGTAGTGTATGATTCGTCACTGTATCCCATAATTTTAGGGGCTAATTCTACTAGTGCAGGTGGGATATTCTCTGCCTTTTGCAAGTAGCTTATGTATTCCCATCTGTTCTTGTTGAAATCATTAACCAACCCAACCAAGAATTGAATAGCGTCATGAGTTTCCTGAGTCTTTGACTCGTTATTTGCTTCAGTAGGTTCTTTAATTATTTCCTCGACATTAGAGAGCTCTTCATTTACCGGATCAACATTAATTACTGGAGCCCCCTCAAGGTGCCCCTCATCATTGAGCACCTGTTGTTGATTAATAGCTTGTACAACAGCTAGAATAGCTGCAGTAGACAATAAAGCCCGAGCCAAAAGCATTTACAGTCACTTGTGCAAAGTAATGTAAAGATAAAACTTGTTCATTAGAAAAGTACGTCCACGAGCCTTGAAAAAGAAGTGGTTAAAGTTACGATATAAAATACCATTTTTAATTTCAAGTGCAATACAAGAGTTCTTTGGAGATTTAGATCACGATCACTACAAGCAGCACCTTCTCAATACACATCTCCATCCACTCTACCTCTTATCGTGCCCTCATTGAAGGTGTATTGGTAACCCAATATGAGATACTCGAAGGTTTCGAACTTGAGGCGTTGATTTGGTCATAAATACGACACACCTATTCGAGTAATGATCTGCATGTGGTATACATATATACAAAGTCTTTGTAGTATAGTGTGGTCTTCAAGAGCTTTGGTTGCGGTAATAAACTTTTCGCAGCCATTCTGAAAGAAGAGCCTTTTGTATCAACAGGATTCATATATGAAGGGTGACGTATCAGAACTCGTGTATGTTAGGGTTTTCAATCCTCAATTCCTCTAAGTAGCAGGTAAGAAGTTCACTTAGGTGAACTATAGACAGCATTGATTAAATAATGGAGCCCAACGTACTCATACAATAGCAAGAGCAACAACTAGCCTCTTGGCCCTTCTTCATTCTATAATAATAGTCTATTTACAAGTCAAACAAGTCTATCATGTGCTCCGAATCACTCTCAACCTTCACAGAAGCGTCAGAAAACTTTTGCGAGACCTTTGCCAGCTCAGGCAACTTATCCAATACAACATAGGAGTCTAAATTGTACCGTTTCCTCACAGCAGGGTCACAGTACGCAAGCGCAGCTAGTAACGTATAATAAGCATCGTTTGCAGCATTATGCAAGTACCCATGGGGAATTCCAATGTATCTAAGGATTCCCCTTAAGGTGGACTGCGTATTCCTAGTAATCAAGAACAAATCCATCGTATCGACAGTTTTCACATTAAGAGCTAGTTTGACACCCAAACTCTTGATCCACCTGACGTCCAGACCCACTGAGTGCCCTACAATAGCACCTTCTCTCTCAATAATGTACTTTTCAACCACCTTGGAAATGAACTTACGCGACTCATCCAGTGTTAGTACATATGACCTCCCATTCATGAACTTGCCTTTGTTGTCTGGGACGTATTTCGAGTTGAAATACTTGCTATTCTCTTTGATAATGATATGGATCGGGGTGATGTCTGGAAATGCTGAATCTTGTTGGTTTACTGGGTCGTAGATTGCTATACCCACCTCTGTGACTTTGCTGAGATTCTTCTCCCAAGCTTCAACATCGATGCAAACCAATGGGTATTTACGTGTGAACACAGTATTCAAGCTGTTTTTCCATGTGTTCAACCGTTTGGCGTCTCTCTTTGCCTCCCTGTCAAGTTCCTTCTTGACTTGTGCATCGCTTAGATCTGGATCTTGGGAGTTCAAGTTAGGGTGGGCACCGAGCTTCGTTTCTTCAAAGTACTTCTTTAGTATCGTCTCATATCTGTTGGGGCTTTTCAGCTTCCCAGTTGTGTAGAACCTTGCACTCCAAACTCTTGCAAACCGATTCATGATGAATTTTCAGCTAAAAATTAAAATCGATATCATCATGAAATGAATAGTCAGCTAGATATTTTGAAGCAAAAACCAACGGTTTCTCAGATCAAGGATATTCTAGAGTCGCTGAATGCTTCCAACGCATATAATTTACAGTTAACTACAAACTTGATCAACTTCACCATACCAGAAACATACAATGTTGATCCATCAATACGAACACTCATTGTACGAACACTACAATCAGTTATAGGTATCGGAAATCTAGTTAATAAGATTAGCCAAGTTAAACTGAATAAAGAACATGTTGAATTGTACTTGGAAGTACTCCTGCAAATCTTCACCGAAGATTTAGTCTCAAAGTTGGTGAGTGGTTCTTCCCCATTGGTTTTGAAGGAAATTGACAAATTGGTATTCAGAGGAAAGGTCTATTCAATTGTTAATGAAGTGGGTGGAAATCAAGTACCATTCAACAGCTACAATCACTATTTGGCACGTCAAATCTTAACATTATACGAGAAAGAAATGGATATCAAGCAGATCAACAAGTTTATTGGTTCTTTGGTAACCTTAGACTCCAATTCGGCCAATCTGTTCTTCTCCTTGATGTTTTCACAGGATAGTATTGGCTACTTTGAGAGATCTTTTCAAAGTATGCCAAGACTTGAGAAGAGAAGGTTCGTTCAATACGTGTTGAGCTATGTACGATTGGAACCTTCACAAATCATGGCATATTTTAATATTTTGCATTTCTTGAGCGACTCAGTAGACGAGAACACTATCGAGAGCATAGTTCCCAAGCTCAATTACAACTTGAATTTGCTAGTGTGTCTGCTTATTCCATCCCCCGAGAAAAGTGTGCCCGTGCTTTTGAGAAAATGGTCTGACGAACAGTTTATAAAGCTGGAACCAATTGTCATACAAGAGAGTACAACGCAATTGCTCGTCAACTTACTCTCTCTTTGCAAGGAACCTTTTATGGTAGATCTTTTGAAAGATCAAGTGTTTTTGACTGCCATTCTGCAAAGGCTACAATCCATTTCAAACACTACAAAGAGCCTAGGCATTCTTTTGGCCAACCAGGTTTGCAAATTGGCCAAAAGCGAGCAAATTTTCAAGGACTTCGATAGCAATTATGACCATTTGGTAACCAACCTCGAAATCAAATGGATGAACACTCGTGAATGTTGGGAAATAATTGGTCAGCCTATTGAAGTTGTTCAAAAGAAGTTGGAGTCTGTCGTTTTAGAAGATTCTGTTGATTCTGATGATGATTCTGATGACGATGATCCTACAATTGTACAACACGACAAATTATCCAGTCCGATATACATTAAACAGCTTCTTGAATATCTCACCGCAGATGAGAAAAACCCTAGGGCGTACGAAATGAAAGACTTAGCACTTACTGATGGGTCATCCTTGATCCGCAGAAAATTCGCTAACGAGTTAGCATTTTACGCACAAGACTTGGTGACAAATTTGGTGGCACTATCGGTGGACACTCAAGAACAGAATGAATTGAGATTGCAAATGATGATCTCAGTAATTGTACGCGACCCTGACTCAGTTGATTACTTATACCAATTACTCTTGGAAGGTGACTACTCACTACAGCAAAGAATGATTATTTTATCATCTGTCTCGCTAGCAGTAAGAGAATTACGAGGATACAACGACGAACTAGTCAAGTACGAGAAACACGACTTCCCATCAAAGAGATTACCTGAAAACTTGCACAACTTATATTTACAACTACCAACAAACAGCATTCAAAACGAGATGATGAACAAAATTAAAGACTCACAAGGAGAAGTGGTGAGGAAGTCCCTGAAGTTACAGAAGAAAACGGGGGCGCTCGTACCTAAGGTTGGCGACTTCTACAAGATTGTTAACAAAAAATTCTATTTCCCATTAGTGAATGTGTGGTATGCAGCGGGCGGAGACCAATTAGATATTGGACATTATACTCCAGTGTTTTTAGCACACTATATGTCGACGCTCAACCTTATTCTACATAGTGCCTATCCGTCGACGTTAAATCTACGTGATATGACCAAAGAGCATTTGATCATCGCCGCATCAATTTTGAGAATCACTACCTTGGAACAACTTCCGGTTATCGAAAGTATCATGACTGGGGTAATGATTGTGTGTGACATGGCTGACATACAGATTGACCACATGGAACCCATTTCCTTTGTCCAAAACTGGCTCATCCAGAACTGGGAGGCAGTTATCGATGACAAGTTGAAGAGTCTTTGTGCTGGGTTGTTGTTGAGATTGAATGAGTTGGATAATTTGTTTGGTGGTTTTTAGGTTACTCAAACATAGCCTTCACAAGTTCGGACGACGATGAAGGGATTGCTTCAGCGACGTTAGCTTCAGCAACCTCCTTTTCCTTCTTTTGACGTCTTGTCAATCCAGGTTCTTCCTGCGAAGCAATCACTATTGGTTTGTCCAACCCATATAAAAGCCTGCAGTTGGGATCGCACAACTTCAAGGCGACCAACATGGTATAGTATGAGTCATTGAAAGCGTTATGCAAAAAAGCATATGGGATATCTACAGCTCTCAAGACCTTTTTCAAGCTACTACCGTGCTCGCCTCTCGTCAACGAGTAAATGTGCTGGGTATCTATACTTCTGTAAGTTTCAGGGAACGAAATACCCAACTTTTTAAACCATCGAATATCACCAGAAATGCCGTGGCCCACCAACCCAGCAGGAAACCCAGGGATATTGAAATAGTAGTCTATCAACACTTGGAGAAACAGAACTGTCTCCTTTTTCGTCAAAATATACGACACTCCACTAATAGAATTCTGAGCATGATCGGGCACAAACGTGCCATTGTATTTGTTGAAGTTCTCTCTGATCCGAATGTGTATCTGTTTGAAAGAAGGGATTATGGATAGGAACTGTGAGCGTGGATCGTAGATCGTCACACCTATCTCCGTAACAAAGTCATTGTTTCTTTCCCAGGCTTCGACGTCAATGGAAAACAAAATAAGCTCTTTGCAGTAGACACTCTTCAAACAGCTTTTAAAGTAATCGGCGTGGTTGCGGTTACTCAACTTGGTATGCGGTGGCACCACCATGTTCTGCAAGTACGTTTCGAGCAATGAACCGCAGAGTTTTGCATTCTTTTGGTGGAGGTCTTTCTGAGTCAGACCTAGCGACTCCAATGATATTATCGATGGCAATGTCATCAACTCGTCCAACTTTTCTTTACGTTCTTTGGTACTGAGCTCCACAGGAATAACCCTCGGGTCCCGATCCCCTTGCTTGCCTCTGTACTTGGGCTTTGACGAGTACGGCTTGTTCATCTCGTTGTCGGTTTCAATATTAAACTAGTAAAAAAAATTGGCCTAATCGGGAACTTTACCAGTACAGCGTTTGAAGTTGAGGGCATGGAATGTGAGTGGTTGCAAGGTGCTTAGTGCTTGCTAGGTACTCAATTCAAGCTAGTCTACAATGGTACGAAGAATCACTAAATGTTATCAATGCAGGCAGAGCCTAATTATGTCTAAAGAATTGAAGAACCGAACCAAATCCGTGTAGATATCATTACAAAACGTTGATGGCCATGCCCACGGCCATGGCACCACCAAAGACCACCAAATGTTTCATTGACAAGTCCTTTTTGAACTTCAATGGGTTTGAAACGTGCACTGCATGGTTGCTTGACGTAGACGAGGCAGATGAACGTGTTGATGATCCAGAACGTGCAGATGAGCCAGAACGTGTACTGGATACTGTACGTGTAGAAGTATGTTCACCAGATCCGGACGCAGTTTGAGATCCCGTTAAGATTTGCGTCACTGTTTGGCCAGAAGCTGCAAGAGTGGTGGCCTGCCATACCGATTGGGTTCCGATAAAACCCCATTGGTTGAACGTTGCAGTTCCTGCGTTGGTTGCAGCACCCGGTTGTTGCGCAGTAGCAGGTTCAGGCCCGGCAACAGTTGCTGCTTCGGGCTGCGTGCCCACAATCGTAATAGCTCCTCCAGTGGTGGCAGCAGTTTCCACGGTAGGAGTATCCGACTTGACGTTTCTGGTGTCTTTGCTGTTGGCCTTGGTGTTAGTCTTGGTGTTGGCATTACTGTTCGAAACAACCACTGTTGACGCAGATGGATCAGAGAGATCGTCGAGTGTAATGGGCTGGTTCTCAGGAATTCGTATTGATGTTCCGCTAGGTTGTGAGAAGGCCGAGGCTGAATTTGGCCTGGCAGAAGTGCTGGCTTTGGTTTGTACTACAGTCACAACCGAATTTGCCGTGTCTGTGCTTGTCAGGCCTGAATTGGTGCTGGAGCTGGTTACAGAATTACCTTCAACTATGGTTACTGTAGAAACAGAATCAGAAGAGGAGGCTGAACTGGAAGTTGCACCCTGTGTGACAAGAATGATTGTTTGCACAACCACAGAACCTGTAGATTTTGAGTCGGACTTGGAATCTGTGCCCACTGGAATAACAGTAACTGTGGTTGTGGTGCCACCGCTGCTCGAAGAAGATGAGGAAGAGGAAGACCCTGAACCTCCCTTAGTGATGGTGGTGGTGATGACATCATCGGAACTACTACTTCCTAAACTAGTTGGTGAAGCAGTAACAGTCTTAGTAATAGTTCCAGCACCAGGACTTGATTCTGAGCTTGATGCTGGGCTTGATTCTGAGCCTGAAGCTGATTTTGAGCCAGTGTCTGAACTCTGTGACGAGGATTGTGAAGCACCTTGAGAAGTAGAATCTGAAGAAGTGATTATGGTTACTTCAGAACCCGACTTGGATTCAGTCTTCGAATCAGTCTTCGAATCAGTCTTGGTCTCCTTCTTCGAAGTACTATCATCATCAGTACTAGGATTGTCATCGAGGCCACCCAAATTAGCAGCAAGTGCAATCCCTAATTGCATCAAGGTAAGCGAAAGCACAGTGGGTGCTCCATGAAGTTGAAGAGACATGATTTTTTGGTTTTAAGCATTAATCGAAACCCAGGGATTGCACCATTTATATATCTCTGCAACTTTAAGCTTTTAGTGTCTCCCCTGGGAGAGGTCCCAAAAAATTACAGCATTGCCAACTGAATTCTTTATTGCATTGCCAATTCCTTTAGAGTTCGGGTAGCAGCCTAACAAAAAAAAATATTCCCTATGTTAACAGCCAGCCAGCCATCAGCAAAAAGTCGAACAAAAGGTTACCTCAGCACGCAAATGCGTGGAGCCTAAGCCCAGTCGTTGCTATTGGAACACAAACCACCTTTACTTGGCCTTGAGCTGGGCCCTTATGGTCCTGGGTTGTGCAACCATCTCTTTACGGAGTAGTAAGTGCTTGCATATTCTATATAATAAGACCCGTGCCGCAACACAATTTGCGAGCTTGACATAATGTGTTACCTAATTGGGTACATATAATAATAACCAGTAAACTTCATGGAGATAAAGTGAGATGGACCTGTCATGCAGCGTAACGGGTATAGACGTCAGATGAAATTTGGAACTATTGTCTGGCTAAACTTTAAGTAGAATTTGAAGGTTTTTGAATGGTTGCAAAACAATAAGAAGAAAGGATTGTATAAGCATTAGCATAGAACAATCTTTATGGATGATCAGAGCAGAACAATCTAAATGGATGATCAAAGTAATAAACAATCCTTATTGATTAAGTCTATAGATCTATACTAGGCAAACATAAACATCAGAAACCAGTACTGAATGCAAATGTAAACACCTTTCTAATAGTAGACACAGAAAGAAGTACATAATAGAAACATTATAGGAGACATGTGGCAAGGTCCTCACATTTGATGCTGGCCAAGTGTGGGTCCGAATCATAAACAGTGAAGATCAGTTGCAACTCTTGCACAAGAAAATTGATGTAGCCGTGAGTGTTTCTGTGTAACTGACGTGTGTTTACTTCTAGTCTCAAAGTACTGGACAACTGGTCCCAGGTCAAGTTGTGATTACCAGCATCTTCAACTTCGTCCTTGGAGGTTATCCCGCGAACTAGTCCGTAAGCCAAGGACACGGCACTCATTAAAATACATTTGCTCTCTCTCATCAGAGTCATTTGGGCCATGCGGAGAGAGTTGATAATTGACAATTCGGCTTGTCTTCTTGCGTACGAATGGTTGCGATTGGGAGACAACGGTGGAAGCAACGGGATATTCATATACATCAGTGATCTCGTTGAACTCTTGATTGGGGGGCTAAGCGCAAACTCTTCCTGGATGTTGGTGGGTGGTAAGTCTGAGAGCTTAGTTGATAATGTCTTGCGCTCGTCAGTGCCCAACCATTTGATCGAATAGGCTAAAACTGGCCAATCGTCTGGGTACTCCAATGAGGAAAACAACAAATTTAAGTCAGCTTCACCCAAGTCCAACTTCATCTTCAACATTATATTTGTTTCATCGTTTGGAAGCAAGTCCTTGATGATGACTTGAAAGTCATCGATGTTGTTCATAGGGATCAATTCCCCGTTGACTTCCAACTTGGAGAAACGAATGATTTCTCGTGTGATAGGGTCGTTGCTCAAGCTGATCGAGATACTAGGCACAACAACCTTTTGGAGTCTTTCAGAAACCCAGTAATTTAATTCCAGATTAAATTCGTCAAAGCTGTTGAACCTGAGCAAGCTCGACCCATAAGCAAACTTGACTACCTTTGATGCAATCAGAAAGCGCGATGATGAAAAAGAATGGTCAGAAGAGGTAGACTCATTGTCATTGGTTTCGTCCAACTCGTTTGGACTTCTTACTAAGGTGTGCAATTTCTTGATTCCTTCGCTGTACTCATTGCCGATTCTGACCAATGTTATCGACAACCGATCGAGCAAAAGGTTGATCATTCTGGAAATGACTTTTTCAGAACCTTCCAGAGGTCCGAAACTGTTGCAGTTCAATACCAATAATTTGTTGATACATTTGGGGTTGTTGGAAATGAACGGGAACAAGTCCATGCATTTCTCTATACTAATCATCAACTCTTGCAAATCGCTGGTGAACACAGGGAGGTCAGGTTGCTTTAGGTTGTTTGTCACTTTGATTTCCGAAATCACCTTGTCCCAGCCTTCCCAGGTTGCTTCGATGCAAGCGATAAAAGACCCAGACCTGCTGGGTTTTCCTTTGCTATCCATTCCCACGAAGATCAATCCCAATTTATCTATTGGTCTTAAAGTGTCTTTGAGGTGGTGGATCGTGTTCTTAATGTTAAAAGTGTATTCCTCGTTGGACATATTCGTGCTGTTGATCAAGGGAATAGACACTATTATGTTCACAGGGAGCGGTTCAGGCTTGGGGAGAACTCTTGATATGTAGTGTGATGGTATGTTCTCATTCCTGTGGACTAACTTTGCAAAGGTGACCACTTCGGGTGGAATATTTATACCATTTGCGGCCAAGTATGCCCAGCCATTTGTAGACATTTGAAAACTGTTGACAGTAGTTTGCTTGCCACGCGTAGTACTCTCTATAAGTTGTTCCCATTTCGATATCACCAATGGGTTTTCGTGTTTTAATTGAAGCTCAGGAATAGATTCGTTGCGTAAGTTTAATATCAAACCATCTTTGAGCTTGTTGATATTGGCTATATCTTCATGAATCAAGATTTGTCCAACAAGATTAAACTCCTCTATCAATACAATGATGTTTTCGAATAGGTAGCACCCTATCAAGTCCCAGTCCTGGCCGTTGGCACTGATGTGTAGAAAGTCGAAGACGAGTAACTTTCCCAATACCTTTGGTTCACCGAAAAATGTATTCCAGTTGACTATGCTTTTTTGGAGCCAGTTTAAGATCTGTTTTCTTGTGCTGTCCAAGTTGCTGGATTGGAATTCAGATGATTGGTATATTGCAGGTGGTTTAATGTTGATCAAGTAGTTCAAGTCGTATACCTTTTCATTTGCAAGTCTTAACTTGTCAAAGTCCGAAGAAAAGGTCACTTTAGGTACCATGAGGTCGTTCTTCACAGCTTCAAAGTATCCGTAATCTTCTTCTTCAGTGATTGATTCCAGTATTGAGAGCGACTTGATGGATGCTTCAATAGGGTTGAGTGGGTCTTGGAGTGCATCGGATATGATCTGATTCAATGGTGTGACCGGGCTTTTCTTAGCAGAAACCACTACGGGAAGCAGTGCAGGTGCCTCAAACTCAAAGCTTAAATTTGCAGCCGGAACAAAAGGCTTTTCGAGCACTATCACCTTTTGGAGCATTCTGTGGTGGACGTCTTCGTCCGCACAACGAGTACGCTTCCCGCAAATACTACATGCAGGGAGGTTGGAAATGGTGTCCTTATCAAACATGAGCACAAGGCAATCTCTGTGGCAGTAGTGTGTACAGGTCAATTCGAGGATCGTCTCGCCTGGAAGACTCACGGAAAGTAGATCATGGCAGAATGCACACTTGGAGTTGAGTTGGTTAGTCTTTCGAGGGGCAGGCAATCCAGCAGGCAACCCCGTAGGCAACCCCGTAGGCAACCCTGTAGGCAAACTAGACTGTTGCAGAACACCTGACAAACTCGCTTCACTGGTTGAAATTGTAGACAAGGAATGAATAGACTCCAGAGTCCCGCTCACACGAGACTCTAAAGGCGGAGGAATGGCCGCACGCTTGATCATACGTTTGGGCGTCTCATACAGAGAAGCCAGCTTGTGTACATCGAACTTCATGGGTTGGGCCCTTCGCTTGAACGATGAAGGGACCGTATCAGTAAGATTCATTGTCAAAATGATTCGAGCATGCCGGAAATTAGGAGCTTTTTAAGTCTGCAAACACGTACAATGCGGGTCACCCCGAGTCCACCAAACTCCCAGCACCTACACACTTTGAGATGGCTGCTGTACCAATGTGGAAAATACCATCCAAAATAAATTAAGTTCCACCACAAACGTGTGCTTACACAACTTACATGCGTCGAGAATACGACAGCCATGATGGCTTCCGAGTCTGGAGATACTGCAAACCGCACAAAGCTCGTCTCACGTACAGATTCCTCAGTACAGATTTCATTCAATAGGGTTTCTGCACTGGCATCATCAGATTTGTGCACCACGGTTTAAACCAGTTCTGCGTGCATTGTTATCGTGATTTTGTGGGAAGGATTGACGCGATTGATGGTGATAAGATTCCCCTGGTTATCTGTTCTTTTCTACTCTCCTGGCCATTGCCATCCTGGCCATCACTGTCCTTCCACACTGTTGTGATTGGTACTACTATTCATTGCTCTCACACTTTGGTGGAGACAACTCCACAGCTGCAACCAAGCTGTTATAATTAAGTTTAGGAAAACGTTAACCCGAAACTTTTCCAAACCAGGCTTAGTTTCACGTCATCTACTTCAGGGAACCAGAGGGGACTTAGGTTTGGTCATTGTTTGGGGTGTTTCAAGCAGGCATTATTTTTATGAGCAAGTGACAGAGGAGATGGGCTGATTTGGCGTGAGTTGGCTGTGCACAAAGCTCGCGACACTGGGAGGTGCTACTGAACTATAAAACCGCAGCCATGGCACCTTGTCTCGGCCGTTTCAATTGTGAAACTGTAGGTCCTCTGTTAATTGTAATTAAGACAATAGGACCCAGTTTCTTGCGGCCTTCATTCACGCATGGTTTCGTCCACTTTGCAATCCCTATTGGATTGGGGGGAAGAACATTCCTCTAGTCTCGGCAATTCCTATGTGGTATTGTCGTGCATCCCTTCAAGGTTTGTCACAAAGTTCTTGAAAAGGTAAAATAGACGTGTACGTGGCGAGTTTGTAGTTATAGTCCAGATGCTGAACCCGTTGGTACACCTACAGGCCTACCAACAGGTTTACCATCTGGTGCTCCCACCGTATCTGAGGTATCTTGACAGTTAGATCTGAGATCGGCTCGAAGTATCACAATAGGCAGGCTAAGATTGTTTGCCAACAATAAGGCGGCTTTTGGCGGTGTCCACCAGTGCACAGCACCATCATTTTAATGAAGAATCTTTATTGATGAAACGTTATTGATGGAAATCAAGGACGTTTCAAGAGGGACGTAGTCCGGCTATTTAAGCAAAAATAGAAGGAACGGCATCTTCACTACCAGGTGAAATTAACTAGTCCATGCTTCCAAGGTCCTGAGATTTTAATATCCTTCTTCTTTTCAGACTTGGGGATGTCATTTTAATGTAAAATCATTGTACTCTTCCTTTCTACCGTCGTAGTAAGTCCTCATCTAAAGTTGCATCATAAATTGAAGATCCAACATAAGATCATCCACGAGATCAAGATTAGGAGTGCGCTTTGCCTTTGCACCACATCGAAACATTGTTTGCTCGCTCGGCTGTACTCGCCTTTGTTACAAAGCCCTCCACGAGATTCCCCATTGTCTCCATGTTTTGCTTCTTCCTCTCTTGCAAGCATAATATATCTGCATCTGTCAATTTTTTGCACCCATTCAATCTGGTTTCAAAATTCCGTGGCATGTTGGCTGAGTTCTGGAAGTTTGGGGCTGGTATCTGCGTATATACGCTGCTCGTTTATTTGGTATTTCATAGTAAAAATACTTGGATTGGTATTTCCATCCGCTAGACTTGATTAGATAGCGTTGTTAGGTTGGAGAGAAGAATTGATAGTGTCGTGAAGTTTATTGTGAGGTGTCAGAGTGTTGTCAGAAGGTTGTGGTGAGCATTGTGATGAGTTTTTTTTAACGTGAGAGAAGGTGCAGACGGTATGCAACTTGAATAATATTGCGTTAGATTTAGACGTCGAGCATACGCTAGAAGAATCGTTAGTGTTCAGCTAGAAGAATCATATGGAGTATCTCACAGAATCACCAAGATCATAAGCAAATGAAGTAAATCTTGAGCAAATGACATACCATAAGCATTGGACAAATCAGAGTGTTCTGTTGAGCTTACTACTGTTTGAAGACAATAAACATGTGAAAATTCTCTATTGTTTCTGTATTCTTACGTAGTTGCCACGATACATGTATCCCTGAACATCGGTATCTTGCATACACTGTCCTCATCATTTACATTGTCTTCATATCCATGTGTTCACTGTTCTATTGCACTACCCATCTTTCTGTCTCTTAATCTTCAGCTTCGACTCGCACCAACCGAAAATTTCAAGATTTTTTTAAGATGAGATGATCAAACAAGATGGCCAGAGCAATTAACAAGCCTAGAAAGCGGTTGAGCAACACCAGACATGCCTCAGGGTTGGGCCAGAAGAGGGCCGCACGCACAAGAGCTGCTGCACACACAAAAACATCGTTAGGAAGATACTCAGACAAGGCCTCTGTTGCCCCCACTCCTACCGAGTCGAAAGCCATTGCATTATATACTGGAGTTGGTGCTTCCAAGGTGGGCGTGGTCACCAACAACATCTTGTCCAAGAAGAGAGCCCAGAAGTTGGCCAGAAACCAGAAGTACATCGACAGAAGATCCGGTAAGGACGTAGACATGGATGCTCCAGTTAAGGAAGTTAAACAGTCTGACTTGGACCAGATCAAGAAGGCCTTGTGGAACGTTGTTGAAAACAAGCACTTTATTATGGCCCCAGTCGATGCTGAGGGTACCACTTTGGGCGTCCAGGCTTTTTAGATCTACTGGAGATTTATTGGAGAATTCATATGTATACTAATTTATATTCATGCTTTTGATAACAAACCCTTGGAGGTCAAGCTCTTTGTAACGGACTCGTTCAAGTAGTCAATCACCTCTGCTGGTTGTTCAGCCTTAAACACAGACGTACCTGCGACAATCACGTTGGCACCAGCAGCGGATGCTGCAGCGATCGTGTCCTTGCCCAAGCCACCGTCGACCTCGATGTTCAAGTCGGGGAACTTGGCTCTCAACTTTTCCACCTTTTCCATCATGTCCACCATGAACTTCTGGCCTCCAAAGCCGGGTTCGACGGTCATGACCAAGGCCAAGTCCAACTGGTCTGCAATTGGGTAAAGGTCTTCGACCGGAGTGCCTGGCTTGACCGCACATCCAACCTTCAAGCCACTTGCTCTAATCTGCTTGATCAATGCGGGTGCATCTTGCGTAGCTTCAATGTGGAAAGTGTACTGGTTACCACCGGCCTTGGCGATCTCTTCGACCCACTGCTCAGGCTTGGAAACCATCATGTGGACATCAAAGAAAATGCCCCTGTCGTTGGGGATCTGCTTCCGCAAACTGTCAATAATTGGTGCTCCAAAGGAAATGTTGGGGACGAAATGACCATCCATAACATCAATATGGAGCCAGGTTGCACCGGAAGCAATAACCTTCTCACAGTTGGCACCCAAGTTGGCGAAATCAGTCGCTAAAATAGAAGGAGCAATAATCGATTGAACCATTCTTAATAATTAGAAGTAATCTATTTGCTATTTTTTTGATCTTTATCCTTGCGACACGAGTTATACCGGGCGACATTGTTGGAGAAACTTGCTGGCGACATTTCATAAGTATAATTAAACCTCGCCTCTTTTACCAACACAACAACAGATGGCAGAGGCACAGGACGGGGCTTCTTATTCGGAGCAGTTGTTGGAATCTGCGAGACGCAACAACACCGAGTTGTTGTTGACCATCAAAGTGGACTTGCAGAATGACCAGGAGAGATTGGCACACTTGATCAATTCGACCAGAGAGGTGATCAGTGACAACTCAGTTTTACATGTTGCCACCAAGTTGGGCAACTGGGAGTTCATAGACATCATATTGGACATCGAGGGTGTTGAGATAGATCCCAAGAACAAGGAAGGGTACACTCCATTGCATTACGCTGCCCTTTACTGTAAGGAAGAACCGGAACATGGCTTGTTCGTCGTGGACAACTTGTTGGACGCTGGATCCGATCCACGAATCGTAAACAGCTTCAACTTGAAGCCAATAGACTATGCTGATCTGGAGGATACCAAGTTGAGAGAGTTGTTGGAGAGTGCCGAGTATGCTATCACAATGGAAATCCCAGAGCAGGACCAGTTGGATGGCCTTGCTGAGAAGGATGAGGAAGAGGGTTCTGGTTCGGAGTCAGATTAAGTTGTAGATAATGAAAATAGTGAACTTTAGAGATGGAGGTTAGAATTAGAATGATATGAAATGTTGACGTTTCGAAACTTCCAACTGTAGTCAAAGAATTGGAATGTTAAACTTTGACTTCCAAAGGACATGGGTGACTAAAGAGATGGACCAATCTCAAAATCATCAACATCACTGACCACCCAATTCTCCAACAACTCTCTGCCTTTCCGTTTTAATTCCTCTCTAATCTTGTTACTTTTTTTGAAATCTTGGTAAGACCCTTCAACTTTTAGTATTGGCCCTACTTTTTTGAAAAACAGTTGTCTGCTAACAAAGCTCTCACCTCCTGGCTTAGGAGGGCTGTTTTTCTTGTGAGATCCGTTGCGAACACCATTGTTAAGCACTTGTATTTTGTCATATGCCACTACGTGTAGTAACGAAAGTTGACTTGGCACAATGGTATCATTGTCAGGTTTGTAAAACTCGTATTCTCCATTGTTGTAGGTGAGCACCTTTAAGGGTACGGCATCGCACTTGTCTGTGAATCTCTCTTCAAAACATCTTTTGAAGTCTTTGGGGATGTACTTGGTTTCCTCGATAACCAAATAATCTAAGAACACAACTTCAGTCAACTGGGCAGTACAGCAGTTGTTAATTCCTGTCATCTGTTTCAAGCACAACTTATCTGAGCATGACTTGCTATAAGTTATCAAACTATCTCCTCTTCCAGGCTTCGTTCGTACTATGCCAACCAGATTGAAATTCTCTCTTCCTCGTACCAACTTCCTCCTCTTGACCCAATCCTGACCATCCGTGGTTAGTAAGCTCATTGACGAATCACCACAAGGTGGTTCACTGACAAATAATGCTAACTTCACACCCTTCTTGAGTCTCATCTTCCTGCCCATCTCAAAGTACTTGGACTCTTTACCTTGAGCTATACTTTCATACTCCGCCAACATGTACCAGTTGAATAGGCGCAAACACAAGATTTCTGCGTGCGAGTCGTGCACAATATGCCCTGCCGAATACTCTCGTACCCGGTTTGGTAAGCACTTGACCCCTGTTGATATGCAAATAGGATCCACTTGTTTTCCTTCCACCACGACCAAGCCTGCTAGGACGGTCCACTCTTTGGTCCCATTGTTCCGTGTTGCTGGCTTTCCTGTTTTCCCCAACCGATTGAACGTATCTATCACAGCTTTGGCGATCTCGTTGCCCAATCCATAGCTCATTACTTTACATTTTTTTCCAGATCAATCCAATATCCAATGCTACATACCATAACCAGCTAACTAACGCTTCTTTCTCAATGCAGCAGTGAGAATGCCGATTCCAACAGCAACAACACCACCAGC
This sequence comes from Kodamaea neixiangensis, assembly GCA_030565385.1. NCBI lineage: Eukaryota > Fungi > Ascomycota > Pichiomycetes > Serinales > Debaryomycetaceae > Kodamaea > Kodamaea neixiangensis. The sequence continues at coordinate 155,622 of JAJMBT010000002.1, read as the reverse complement.
AATCCCAAGACCAATCAACCCATCTGTAGTCACCTTATCTTCTATTGCTTGTTTCAATGAGAGTGCCTGTTGGTTATCCTTCTCCTCCTTCAAGAGCACATCGACGTACTGCTTGGCACTACCATACTCCCCAAGCTTGAACGAACTCAACCCCAAGTAATACAAGCACTCCCTGCGCATTTCAGGCACGTCCTTGTACAACCTCCGCAATATGACAATACCTTGCTGTTGCTGTCTGGTCTGGTTCGACTTTATCAACCCCCAAGCATAGTTGAATTCCGACTGCGGGGTTGCGTCGGGCTGCTCCGAGTCTAACTGGTTCTTCAACACCTGAAGCTGCTCAGGCGCAAGCGCATCCTTGATCTCTTCCAAAGCTGAATACAAGACCATCCCTACTATTTGCCTTTATCTTTTTGAGTCCTGCACAAACCAATCCCACTTTTTAAGGCACGCGTTTGGAACCAAAAGTTTTCTTGAAGCTTCACGTTATGTCTGATGTATTAAACTTGATTGTCAATCAGAACAGCTCTGATAACAATCTTCGGACGGCTTCTGAGCTTGAGTTCAATGAGGTTTTGTCCAAGGATCCTTCCAGCACGGCGTATGTCTTGATGCAGCTGAGTTTGAACGAGGAGTATCCTGAAGATGTCAGGCAAGCCTGTTTACTCCATCTCAAGAGGTTGGTCCCCAAGTACTGGACCATGGCTTTTGAGTCGTTTATTGGCCCTCCAATTAACCAGGACTTGAAGCATCTCATTAGAGAGAGCTTGTTGCGCTTGGCGACGTCGTCGCCAAGCTCGAAAATCAGAGGATCAAGCGCATATGCTATTGTACAAGTGGCATCGGCAGACTACCCTGACGAATGGCCCGAGTTGATGAACCTGTTGTACCGCCTGACCACCAATTACACCGACCAGGTCTCAATGGTGGGCGGATTGACCGTCTTGAACGATTTGTTCGATGACTTGGTGACAGAAGAGCAATTCTGGGAGGGGGGCATCGGAAACGAGGTGATCAACCATCTCTTTCTGATCTTCGAGAGAGATTTGAGTGCGGAGATCCAGACTAGTGCATTGAGATTGTATGAAAGCGTTTTAACTATTTTGCGGAGCCCAGAAGCTTTTGGAGAGGTACCCCGTAAGAACTTTGTCTTTCACCATATCAACGCCATTTTACCTGTGTGCAGCAAATTGTTGGAGAGAGACGGCGAATCTTTGGCACTTCTAGAATTCAAAGCTTCGGTTTACAAGATTGTAAGTACCTTGTTGGGCGATTTTAACAAGAAGATCCCTCAAGACTTTAAACAGCACTTTTTGAGAGTTTCTTTGAATGATTTTTCACGTTTCGCTAAACTATACAGACAGGCTGAATCCAGAGAATTGACCATTCTCTTGAATGAGATATTACTGACTTTAGTGTTGATCCAGCACTCATTGAAGATCTTTTCTGTTTGCGAGCCAACCCATTTTATAGAGAGTTTGGTTAATGCGTTGGTGCGTCTGGACGAACAGATTGAAGAGTACGAGGACATCAACACTTATGTGACTGAAATCACAGGCTTATCCATCTCATCCTCCGTGCGCGATCACGTCAACGAATTGCTCTGCGAATTGAACGACCAAGATGCAAAGACTATTTTCGAAGTTGTCATCAAACTCACCGAAGACTGGAAGCACCAAGAAGCCTATTTATTCATCTTGGAGAGCTTGTTCACAAATGAAGACTCGGAGATTATCGATGTTAACTACACGTTGACTTCGGTCTTGCAAACCTTAACCTCCCCAATCACATCGCAGAGCTCGCCGTTTGTCATCTCCAGATGCTTTCTCTTGTTGCCTAGATTCCTTGAGAAGTTTGAAACAAGAATTTCCAAATCCTTTGGCGTGAGGAACTTTGCACAGATGTTCCAGTTTGCATCTGATCCACTGCAGACCAGCGACATTGTGAAGATTAGTGCATTGGTCAGCTCCACCTTGTACAAGAACTTGATGAACTTTGACCAGATGTTGGACAACACCAATAAAAATGATACCCAGCTCAGCATCTTCAAGTTGATCTATTCTTTGGTTGAAGACAGCGAGGATGACGGCTTACCTATCTTGCTTGAGGCGATTTCTGTAGCAATCAACATAGACCCGTTGTTTGCTTCTAAAGTTTCTGTTCAGGAGGGAGTGAACGTTGTAGACTTGATCTTTAAGATATCCTTTAAAGATTCATCGAATATCCAGTTGACAATCGACGCTTCTGAGAGTTTGAGCTACTTGTTGAGTCAGGTTTCGGAGAACGACTATTTATTGTGCTGCGAAAAGTCGTTGCCATTCATCATCAACTTGATCCAGAGTCAAAACGGCAGTGTTGAGTACTCGTCTGATTTGTATTTGTCGTTGGAGTTGTTAAACATCATCATCAACTCTGTTCCAGAGGAAATCTTCCCATCCAATATTTTTAACTACACATTTCCTGCGTTGCATAAGTTGTTGCTCACGACGCTTGACAACCAGATTTTGCAGAGCGGAGGAGAGGTGTTCAACAACATGTTGAAGAAAGCGTCCAAGTTGTTTTTGAACTACGTTGATCCGGAAACAAAAGAGACTGGAATGAACTCATTGTTGACTATTGTTTCGAAGTTCTTGTCGCCAGAGTTGTCAGACAGTGCCGCATTAAACTGTGGTGATATTGTCGCATCGTTAATCGAGCAGTTTCAATCGTTCTTGGGCAATGAGTACTTGTCTCAAATTTTAGAGGCCACTGTTAGAAGGTTGATAATTGCAAAGGAGACAATTACCATTGAAAACTTGATTATGGTGTTTACCAAGTTGATTTTGAACTCACCAAGCGAGATGATCGACTTCTTGAGCAATGGAATTAGCATTGCGCACCCCGTCACTCAGGTTCAACAAAACGGGTTGCAGTTGATTTTACCTATTTGGTTTGAATCGTTTGAGGTTACGAGGGGATATGAGAAGATCAAGCAGAACTCTATTGCTTTGGCAAAGATTTTCACACTTGACGACCCGAGAGTCACGTCGGTGGTAGTGAATGGAGATATCATTCCATACCAAGGCGACTTGATTCGGACTAGATCCATGACAAAAGCAATGCCAGACCAATACACACAAATTTCATCTGCGCTCAAGATCTTGAAGTTGTTGATTGGAGAGTTGGAGTTCCAGTGCCAGCAGCCAAATGCTAATGATTATTTGCCTGAGGAGCCAGAGGAAGAGGATGGAGATGAGGGATGGGAGGATATGGATGATATAGGAGTGCCCAACTACGAAAAATTAAAGGCCTACGTGGACTCCGACAATGAAGACAACGACATTGACAACCAAGGCACCGACGACACCTTGTTGAAGATCCTCGTTCAGTTCTTCAAGGAGTGCACCAGTAAGAACTTGGGTGGGTTCCAAAAGTATTACGAATCGTTGACCGACAGCGAGAAGACCACGATTACAGAGAATATAGTATTTTAATAGAGTAATGGTAAGAACGTCTTAGTATACGTTTGGAGAAGAGTGGAACTCATCGAAAGTATAGTCACATGACTTGATGAGGTGTAAAAAAAATCAAGACATGAGATGGAGTGGATCACTAAGAATGAGCTTCAACACGAAAATACTCAACGTGAAACGGGACAGCATTAGCTTTAATGGTGTGCTAGTTGTGAACGATCAAGAATCTGAGAGCAGTCTTCAGATCGCATCAAAAGCCATTCAAGAATATCAAGTTGTAGGGTTTCCTACAGAGACAGTCTATGGACTCGGAGGGTCAGCATTGAGCGACGACAGCGTACGAGGAATCTTCACAGCAAAGAATAGACCATCGGATAACCCTTTGATAGTGCATGTAGCATCGGTCCAGCAACTACAGCGTCAGTTGTTACCAGAAAGCTACGAGATACCATCGATATATAAAGAGTTGATTGACAAGTTCTGGCCAGGACCGTTGACGATTTTATTACCAATGCATGAGGGAAGTCCTATTTCGAGCTTGGTGACGGCTGGACAGAACACATTTGGTGCTCGTATACCTCTGCATCCTGTTGCTCGTGCACTTATAGCGATGAGCGATACGCCACTCGCCGCACCATCGGCAAATGCGTCCACTAGACCGAGTCCGACGTTGGCCAAGCATGTGTATCACGACTTGAACGGTAAGATCCCCTATATTCTCGACGGAGGTGCATGCGGAGTGGGTGTAGAGTCTACTGTGGTGGATGGGTTGGTCAATCCACCCATGTTGCTTAGACCTGGAGGAGTTTCAGTGGAGGAGCTTCGTCAGATACCTGGGTGGGAGAACTTGGTGCTAGCCAAGAAAACAGCAGGCAAAATGGAGCCTGTTAGGACACCAGGCATGAAGTACAGGCATTATTCTCCAAACGCAAAGGTAGTATTGTTCACTAACTGTGGCACGGGTAAGAAAGCTATTTCGGAGTACATGGAAAAACACAACACTTATGGTGTGAAGACTGCGGTATTGCGATCGCAAAAGTTTGAAAAGGGGATCGTTCCTGGCGCTGTAGAGAGAGATTTGGGAGAATCTGGTGCGCAGATTTCGCAGAACTTGTTCAAGTGGCTCCGTGAAGTTGATGAACTTGGAGTTGAGTTGATATTTGTTGAAGGAATAGACGAGACGAACGAGGGGTTGGCTGTGATGAACAGATTGAGCAAGGCAGCTATGGAAGTTGTGGACTCGAATATTTAAGCACCCACATTGGAGAAGATTCATATTCTAACATACTGTACATTCATTAAGTATTATAGATCATTCAAATAGAGTTAATTTAAAAAGAATAATTTTGTTAAGGCCGAGGTGTAATGCTACTCTAGGTGTTACACCGTGGCTTCTGGCCTGAACTGCCTACGTATGCTCCTGTTTTGAAGGACTACAAACTCCCAATTCTTTTTAACTTAAACCTGGAACGTGTTTGCCAAGGAGGCGAGTATTTTATGGGTGCAGTAGAATATTTTATAACGTCGGTGATTGTCTGACCACCGTGCTTGTTCTAGTTAGCCTTTTCGGCTGTCATCGTGATAGCATATGAAGTGCTGTCTCTGGGTTCCAGAACACTTTTGTAGTGCGCACGACCATGTCAAGTAATTTGCAGCCAAAATTTCTGTGGTATTTGATTGCTTTCATTCTCTTCACCAATTGTGACCTCCGTCTCATAAAAGTCATCTGAATTCTTTCCTACAAGCACAAAATCTTGTGTGAACTGCCCTGACTCTCCAGGTTTTTCAAAGGCTGCACTTGAGCTATGGTCAGCGGGCTGGCTCATGGTACCCATTCCTACTTACTCCACCTCAGTTGCCTTGTACAGTTGTGGACACTCCTTCTCCTTCCGCTATTCAATTGCCGCTCGATTTGCCACCTCGACGCTAATACCGACCCGGGCACGTACTTCTTTCACTTTGGTTTGTGGTTGCACAATAAGTCAACCAAGTACAAAAAGGATTGAAGCGATGAGGTAGCGGAGATCAATGAATTGAACAACACTGTGGAACTACAGAACGTAATACCATATCCACCAAAAAAACCTTTTTGATATTTAAAGCGATTCAAAAATGGGAGTAAGACATAATGCACTTGTCGAAGCTACCTGAAGATGTTCAAATCAACAGAGTTGATTTGAATTGAAGGACGTTTCTTGGCTTTCATATTCGCAAGCGCAAGAGAGAACTCCAAACAAAATCTTAGAGTTGTCTGTAGAGCCTCATTATGTATTAAGTTATACAGGTGTATAAACGGTTGGATATTCTAGAGATGAGGAGGAAACGTTACCAAATCGTCGCGGGGTTTCGGCACCATAGAAAAGCCTTTGTGGCGCAATGGTAGCGCGCTTGACTTCTAATCAAAAGGTTCCGGGTTCAAGTCCCGGCAAGGGTTCTAGCCATCAGGCAATCCACTAAATAGTCATTCTTCTGACGTCCAGCTTGCCCGACTGATTTTTTGCATTTAATTTGTTTCATTTCTGTATCACATTTGTGAGGGAAAAAAAAAAATATTTCAAAACTTTACCTCTGCAAAAACTTCGCAAGGCAGTATCTGGACGTGCTAACCTGAGTCGTTTTGAAAAGACTGTATGACTTGTAAATGCTAGGAGTGTACTTGGGTATTTGAAGCTTACGACAGGTCTATTTCACTTTCAGTCAATTGGGCTTTGAGGGTATAGACAATGTTCGCAAGTATGCATACAAAATATTCTGGGCCCAATATCTTTCCCATATCGCCCTGCAAAGTTCATTGGAGTGAGCATTACCAACATATTCAGAATAGGGACGTGGATAGGCTGCTAATTGTTGGTATTTAATCCTCCTTGTGTCCATTTTCTCATGCTCTAGCAAAATAATCTCGGAACAATACTTGAAGACGTCAAGAACAGAGGAAGCATATTTACTTGTCATGATAGCAAACAGACTGATAGAAAATCAATGAACATGAACATGAACATCACTCTTCCCAGGACCTTTGAGCCGTCTATGGTTTATTCTTGATTTAGTGCGTTTCACCACATTCCAGTCCACAATCCTATATACACCCCTAAATTTTAACTAGTGATAGTTTTGGGTGTTTTTTGCAGCCATACTCCAGAAACTCAGAAATCATACTCAACACTTTATTGAACAGGATGGAGAGATCAGCATGAAAGACATCATGCCCACCTACACCTTTATATCTGAACATACACACGCCAACCGGAACTCCTCACACACACAACTACTTTGCATCCTAATTCCTACACCTCCTGACCATAGTGAGTGCATTACATAACCAGTAATCCTTCGCAAACTTTAATTCACGAACACCTCACAACCCAAGATCAAATCACTTCGAACTCGCTACAGCCACCGTAGCTACCCAACTCTGCAAAGCCACACCCTCAATACCCTCAAACACCACCCCAACTCACCACGTTCTTATTCTAGCTCTTCATTCTCGTCAGTGCCCTGCCACCTCAAACTTAAAAATCTCACGCGTCGGCCCTTCTGATCGGCCTCAACAACCCAATCAGAATTGGAAACACATCATGAGCCCGCTTCTTCCTATCACTGGTTCATCCCTAATATTCACCAGCACCCGACCACTCTTATCATCCTGAGTCCTCACCCTGGACATCTAGTACATCAAAGAACCCTCACAACGATCATCACACGCATCCTCACGTCTCTTTCACCACTCACATCGCTTACACCCCTCTCACTTGCCTAGCACTACCCTGCCTACTTGTCTTTCCCTTTCGTACCTTCCCTGCTTCCACGCACAAACCAACATTTTTTGCGATGAAAAATTACAACTCGTGTTAAGAAGAAAGACGGAGCCCATGAATGAGAATCCCTTTATTGAGAAGAGCTCGGTGGTTGGGACCAGTCGGTCCAGCACCGTGTCCGCCAGGTACAGTTATGTGCCTGTTGATCAGTTGGTGGCCGACTTTCAGACGGATTTGAAGTTGGGTTTACTGAACACTCAGGATGTCCATCACCGCCGCTCGGTGCATGGGATCAACGAGCTCACGCACGACGAAGAGGAGAACTTGCTACTAAAGTTCATCAGCAACTTCTACGAGGACCCGCTTATCTTGTTGTTGATTGGTTCGGCGGTGATCAGCTTCTGGATGGGCAACATCGATGATGCGGTGTCCATCACGTTGGCGATCACAATTGTTGTCACCGTAGGCTTTGTCCAGGAGTACCGTTCGGAGAAGTCCTTAGAGGCGTTGAACAAATTGGTGCCTGCAGAGGCGCGTTTGACCAGAAACGGGTCCACTTCGACCGTGTTGGCGCTGCTGTTGGTGCCTGGTGACTTGGTGCACTTTAGCCAGGGTGACAAAATACCGGCTGATGTGAGAATCACCGAAGCTGCGCACTTGAGTATTGACGAGAGTAACTTGACAGGTGAAAACAGCCCAGTCAAGAAGTCCGCAGACCCTATTACCAAGGTGGAGGAGATCCCACCAATTACTTCCAGAACTTCAATCGCTCATATGGGAACCTTGGTGCGCGACGGCCACGGATCGGGTATTGTGGTTGGTACCTCCACTAAAACGGAGTTTGGTGCTGTCTTTGAAATGATGAGCGAGATTGAGAAACCAAAGACCCCCTTGCAGAACGCCATGGACAAGCTTGGAAAAGACTTGTCTGTGTTCAGTTTTATCGTGATTGGAATCATCTGCCTTATTGGTGTTTTGCAAGGCCGTTCGTGGTTGGATATGTTCCAGATTAGTGTTTCTCTTGCTGTTGCTGCGATCCCTGAAGGTTTACCTATTATCGTGACTGTCACTTTGGCTTTGGGAGTCTTGAGAATGGCGCGTCACAAGGCTATTGTTAGAAGATTGCCAAGTGTAGAAACTTTGGGTAGTGTTTCCGTTATCTGCTCCGACAAAACGGGTACCTTGACCCAGAACCACATGACCGTCACCAAGTTGTGGACGACAGACTTACCACAACAGGTCCATTTCTTAAAATTGGAAGACTTTGACGACAACCACTTCCACGCTACCCAAAAGAGACCCGACTTGACCAACAACATCGCGAAGATGTTAGAGACTGGAAATATCTGCAACAACTCTAGATACTCTGTTGAGGGCGAAAGGTTTGTAGGAAACCCCACCGACATTGCGCTTGTTGAGGTGTTGAGCCGTTTTGGATTACTGGATAACAGAGCCAACAAGCACAAGGTGTATGAGTTGCCTTTTTCGTCAACCAGAAAGTATATGGCTGTTTCCGCGCACTCTGACGATATCACCAAGACAGAAACATACGTCAAGGGTGCGTCTGAGAAGATCTTACTGATGTCTACAAAGTACTTGGATGTCAACGGGGAAGCCAAGGCGTTGACCGAAGAGAATAGACAGCACTTCCAGAGCAAGGCGCACGACTTGGCTAGCGAAGGTTTGCGTGTGATTGCGCTTGCGTCGAACAACAAGAAGCTTGACGATCTGGTTGAGCCTACGGAGCTTGTGTTTTGCGGCTTGGTTGGTATGAACGACCCTCCCAGACCTAACGTGGCCAAGTCCATTGCACTTTTGATGAAGGGTGGGGTCCATGTTGTGATGATCACTGGAGACTCGCCAACCACGGCCACTAGTATCGCCAAGCAGATTGGTATTCCTATAGGCGCCAATTCTGTGATCACGGGCGACCAGATTGACAGCATGAGCGAGGAACTTCTTTCGTCAGCCATCTCCAACGTTTCTATTTTTGCCAGAACCACTCCAGAGCATAAGGTTTCGATTGTCAAGGCGTTCCAACAAAGAGGAGATGTAGTTGCGATGACAGGAGACGGTGTCAACGATGCGCCAGCCTTGAAGTTGGCTGACATTGGAATTGCAATGGGTAAGAACGGTACAGACGTGGCTAAAGAAGCAGCTGACATGGTGTTGACGGACGACGACTTCTCGACCATCTTGAGTGCAATCAAGGAAGGAAAGGGTATCTTCTACAATATCCAGAACTTCATCACGTTCCAGCTCTCCACGAGTATTGCCGCGTTGACGTTGATTGCGTTGTCAACATTGTTTGGATTGTCCAACCCATTGAATGCCATGCAGATTTTGTGGATCAACATCTTGATGGACGGCCCACCAGCACAGTCATTGGGAGTGGAGCCTGTTGACGAAGAGGTGATGGCCAAACCACCAAGAAAACGTAATGCGAAGATCTTGACCCCGCAGCTTATCAAGAGAGTGTTACAGTCTGCCGTGATGATCATCTTGGGTACTTTGTATGTATTCATGAGGGAATCCGAGGACAACGGGGTCACACGCAGAGACACAACGATGACCTTCACTTGTTTTGTATTGTTCGACATGTTCAACGCGCTAGCATGTCGTCTGTACTCCAAGTCTATACTCGACTTGGGCACGTCGAACCTGATGTTCAACTTTGCGGTCTTGGGCTCGTTGCTTGGCCAACTCTGCGCTATTTATGTTCCGTTCTTCCAGTCGATTTTCCAAACAGAGGCATTGTACTTCAGTGACTTGGTGCACTTGACGTTGCTCTGCAGCACGGTATTGATTGGCGATGAGATTAGAAAGTACCTTTTGAAGCGTGCCCAACAAGGTATCGTGTACAACGGATATGTTTAGACCTGTATTAATAGATTTAACCACTTTATGGCGTAGACCTTTCAAGACAACGAGCTAACGCAAGATGGCCTAGCTACGTATTGCGCAAGACTACTTAACACATGTAAACCCCGCTGACTCTTTCCTGACTTCCACCCTTTCCTGACTTCGGTTACCGGTTCGGTGCGGATACACACAAAAACTTTTCATATTTAAATAAAGCATACGGCTTGTTTGACCATCAACGATGGTATTCAAGTTCACCATTGACAATGTGCTAGACAAATACATACCTGCCCTGTTTGTGCACAGGTTTCCCTTCCCCTTGAACAGACTTTTAGGTGGACATCAACCAAAACCTGCTGCTGATTATTGGATATGGCTTGAGATTCTAGTTTCGTCCTTTGCCGGTATAGCCCTATTGGAGGGGGTGTTCAAGAGCGACACTGTATTTACGCCGCACCATGCGCCTATTGTGATTGCTTCATATGGGGCTACAGCTATTCTTTGCTTTAATGCGTCTCAGGCTCCCTTGGCGCAACCAAGAAGCGTACTCATTGGGCACTTTTTGTCCTCTCTTGTGGGGATTTGCATCCAGAAGTTGTTTCTGTTGAGTTCCGGTGGCAGGGACCATTATTGGGCCAGTGGGGCTCTTTCCGTCGGCGTCGCATCGGCATTAATGAGCATTTTCAACTGTGTCCATCCTCCAGCCGGTGCTTCCGCTTTGCTTCCTTCGATAGACGATCAAATAAGAGAAATGAGCTGGTGGTACTTGCCTACCCAATTGGTTTCCTCGGTTTTAATCATTTCGGTGGCTTGTATCACCGGTAACGTCATTCGAAAGTATCCAGCATACTGGTGGACACCAATGAAAAAGGAGCCTGTAGTTGAAGTACCAGAGAAGGAGGAACTTCTGGATAAATACGAGGGCATTACATTTGAGGACGGTGCTACAACCATTCAAGTCACTACCGACTCTATCGTCGTTCCAAAACAGTTTAATCTTTCTGAGCTTGAAATCGAATGGTTGGAATCACTTCAAGGAAAGTTGGGAGGAAATGCATAAAGACACTACTTATTTACAAGACTAGAAGTTACGAGAATTGATCTCATCTAATGAGACAACACCATTGAAGTAAGGATCGTTCAACTTCTCGTACATTTTTGTAGCAACCATTTCTGTAGACACTATTGGTCTAATAGTCTGGTTCAAGAATGGAACATTCTCACCAAAGACACACGACTTAGCAGTGTAGCCTAATTTCAAGGCATTCAAAAGAACGTCTCTCGACGAGGTTGTGTGTGGTGTGCTGTCATACATCACTCCCGGTCTCAAGAATACTGTTCTCAATTGCTTCTTGCATGATAATTCAAACTCAGCTTCGCGTTTGGTTGTGATGTAGCCGGATGGTAGCACGGCAATTTGTTTATCAGCAGACACGTAAACGAACGAAGGGCTGGTGTCTTTCTTTGCTTCTATGAACGCGTCTGCGAGAATCACAGCAGAATCACGTTGCACGGCTTCGTACGTTCTCCTTGGGTCCTTTTCCATGGGATTCAGACCTTTCAAGCTGTTCATCAACACTTGGAAATCGTTCAACGCACTGAAGTTAGAATTCATGCTCTTCTTGTATGACTGGTCCTCCAACAACATCCCTATAGAATGGACAACAGTGTCGTACTGTGATAGCTTGCTCTTGTACGAGTCGGGATTGAAAATATCAGCAGATTCCCATGTAACTTTATGAGCAAGAGGGAACGAAAGTACAGGCGCCCCAGACCTAGAAAACGCCGTCACATTCCAACCAAGCTTGACTCCGACTTCGCATATCTTTCTTCCAAGGAAACCATTGCCTCCAAACACTGCAATTGATCTATTCATGATTTGAAGTTGAATTTTCAGGTTGCGAAAAATCCAGACACTTTTATCCCATTTCCTTACTTTACATTCTCACTTTATCCTACAATTTCGTTCTACATTACAGTTAATAGTTAAAGTTCATCCATTCAATTATTCCATTCAGTATTCATTCATATCATTGAGACAATTACATAACCAAGTCAGTTTCAGATTCATCAAACTTCTTTCTGATCATGACAAATTCTTCATCTTCTACTTCCTGAATAGAAGGCAGCTTACTTAAAGAATTGCGAGATTCCAGCTTCTCGAGCAAGCTTTCAGAGTCTTCCATTTCAATCGAAGGAACTCTGCTTAACGGGGCTGGGGATGTGGTGCGTGAGATGCTTGGAGTACTATGGCCAGAGTTATGTCTTGTGGTAGATGGAGTTACGTCTGAAAGTACCGATTCGCTGGAGAGATGACTGGAAACACGGACAATGTCGTCCATGTCAAAAATTTCCTTAGGTGTAACCTCCGCCAATATATCTTCGATTTCTTGTCTATGCTTAGCTTCGATTTCATCTCTGATTGAATCTTCCATGCTCTTCATTCTTTCCTCATACTCTCTTCTCAATTGTGCTTCGAGCTCAGTCTTAATTCTGGACGTTGCTTCTTCCACAGCTCTGTTGATTTCACTAATACGCTTCTCTTCGGCTACCTTGGCTTCTATTTCTCTCGCCAACTTTTCAGCAGCTTCCTGCTGTTGCTTTTCTTTGGCCAATCTTGCAGCTTCCTCAGCTTCTCTTTCCTTGGCCAACTTCTCTTCAGCCAATTGAGATTCCTTTACTTCCTTGGCAGCTCTAGCCTCCATTCTTTCCCTGAGCTTTTGTCTCTCATCAGCTTCTCTCCTAGCTTGTGCTCTCTCAGCAGCCTTCGCGGCATTCTTCTTGGCTTGTTCTTCATGGATTCTTCTTGATTCCTCCATAGCAGCAATTCTTGCGTATTCGTTGCGAATAGCATTTTCTTGTGCTTGTCTTATACTCGCAGCCCTTCTTTGGTTTTCCTGATAAGTCTTTTCAGCGGCTTGTCTAGCTGCTATTGCCTTTTCAACACCTTCGTTGTGGGCTCTGCGTGCATCAGAACGTGCCTTTTCAGCCTTTGCGCGAGCTTCACTACGTGCCTTTTCAGCTTGAGCAAGAGCTTCATTCCGTGCCTTTTCAGCTTGAGCAAGAGCTACATTTCGTGCCTTTTCAGCTTGGGCAAGAGCTTCCATCTGAGCTCTTCTAGCTTCCGATTCGCTGGCCTTTCTTGCTTCCAATGCTCTTCTTTCGTGTGCCTTTCTGATTTCTTCTGCTTCTGCCATTTTAGCTTGGAAATACCAGTCCCTTTCAGTCTTTACTCTTCTCTGCTCAGTCTCTCTTGCTCTTCTCTTTTCTTCAGCTTTTCTGAGTGCCTCTTGGCGTGCTCTTCTAGCTTCTTCTCCTCTGCGGATTCTTTCAGAACGGTGGTCGTGGTAAGAATGCGACGCATTTGCAGCTGCATTTGCAGCTGCACCGGCAGCAGCAGCAGCACCCGAAGTCGCATTTGAAAACGCACCGAGAATCTCAAAAAGCGGGTTAGCAACCTCTCTAGTGTCTTCCTGACCAAAATGCTGGTTCATACCTTCAGCAAATTGAGTGATATAGGAGGTCAAATCATTAACAAATTGTGGGGCTTCAGGCTCATTCCTGCGTTCGTTTCTGCGATAACGTCTCTCTCTGCTACTCTTCTCAACAGTAATACGAAGGACATCACCGTCCAACTTCATTTGGATGGACTTGGGGTCGATCCTGCTAACTGGGAACAGCTTATTGATACCATCACCAGTCACAACTAATTTTATATGTGTGGGGCACTTGACAGCAGCAACCTCATAAGTGGTAGGATCAATAGGATTGTGGACGTTAATATAATACACGTACTCCCCTTGAACAATATCAATAGATGGGGACAAAGGACGTGTGAAGTTTACAGCAAACATGATTACTGATTTGTGGATTCTGTCTTTCAGGGGGTCTTATATACCATGAATTTAAATTTTGTCAGCATGAATTTTGCCACTTAGAATCCGTTGGAAGATTCCAAAAGATTAGTAAGTGGGTGTGGATTGAGAGGATGAGTACAGGTTAGGGGTACGTTAGGCAGGACTTTTTTACGGAACAGATGGGTACGTCAATCATCGTCTACTTTAAGCACTACTATCTATACTCATTCGTCCACAGTGTCACTAAACTCTCAGTTAAGAATAGAGTCCTAGTACATTAGGTACTAAGTACCAAGAACCAAGTACATTGAGCTCACTTTCACATTGTATCCACCACACACAACAATACACCACGCTCAACACACCCAATACACCCAATAATACATGTCAATCCGCTCTCGACCTTCATTCAACCAAAGCTTCCAGAAGACGATGGATGCAAATTCCAAATCACGAGCCGATTTTGTGCGCGCGATAAAAGAAGTTCGAGGACCAAATTTTATCACGTGACCTCGGAGGCAACAGCACAGAATGGGAGGGACGATCAGATCAGAGTGATATGGGAATGTGCATAGAGGTATTTGAAAGCAGACGAATATGTATGAGATAAGAGGATCGACAGACGAGATTTGAAGAGATAGAGACTATAAGCACTAAATGCACCGTTACAACGGGTATCATCTGCAATCAATAAGGCAACTCAATTGAATATCACAGTCTGTAACAAAGTTTAAATCAGTTCATGGTGGAACTCTTGGCTTTCGTTTAGTGGCTAATAGCATTCGTAAATGGCACGGCTGTTTCCACAACGGTTTAGCAGTGAATGGATCATGAAGCTCTTCTAGAGCTCATGAATATGTGTAGATCATGTAGGTATCAGATGGGAATCTTATTATTCTGTGGTTGGAATCTCAAAGGGCTCTTCCATTCGAAATCCTACACGAACACATAAACTAAGTACATGCAGAAAAACCAAAGGATTAGAATGAACGAAATACGAGTAATGGCCAGCCAACAATACAACCTAGACCACCCATCTACCCCACTGCGATGAAAAATCCCAATCATAACCATCATCAATCTGCATTATAAATCTCATTATCAAGGCTCCTAGCTTTGAAAGCACGGCAATACTTGAGCACTTAGATTGGGCACTGTAGCACGGGATTACTGAGCACTGAGTTCTGTGAGCACCGAGTCCACTACCACCCACAACAACAACACTAAGCCCGCGTGAACATCCAGATAATTGTTGCGATTGTTCTCCCAGTGCAACTGTAATACAAAATCTAATTTTCATACCAATTGGGCTATGTTGCACACTCCTTACTGCGTCTGGGCCTAACTGGAGTCAGGGCAGTGCGCTCAGCCACGAGTGTTCATCTTCCTCAACACCAACACCCCATTGGCTGAACGGCCCCTTGGGCGCGTCGTAGCGTAGCAATGCACTGCGCTTGACCCTCTTCCCACTCGTCCCATCCTCTTACTGGGTTCCCATGGCCCTTCCCTTCTCATGCGCATTCTGCAATAAAAATTTGACGACTAAAATTTTCGCACGACCCACTTTAAAAATAGATACCAAAGAACCAAAATATAAATTTGTCATTCACATCTTCTTTACCTACTGCCAGTAGACGTCGCTCGTTCAAGCATGGAGAAGAAAAGTGAAACCGTCGTCCGTGTGGACGAGAGAGAGCGCATTTTCAAGGTGGTTCGTTTGTCTTTGCTTGCTCTTGGTGCGGCATCCGTGTTGGTTGTCTTGAGCCACCACACCAAGTGTGGTGGTGGTGGTGGTTCTCTTGAAGTGCAGGGCAGTGACGCCGACCAGTTTGTTGGTTCCGACGACAGCAAGGGCTTTGACTTGCTTGGTTGGTCGCGTAATGCCCTTGGCATGGATGGATACTCATTCGGTGCCCTCAGTGGCATGGACAAGAGAGCCGATGACCCTAACAACACCACGGGTTCCAGTAGCGTAACCTCCAGCCTGGTGTTTGATTTTCCTTCGTCGTCCTCGACAACACCAACCAGCAGCTCGAGCTTCACCAGTAGCTCGTCGTTCCTTCCACCTTCGAGTGTCTCGGAGACTAGCTCCCTGACCACATCATCAAGTACCAGCACCACTACATCGCTGTCGAGCTCTACGACTAGCTCCTCCTTTTTCACCTCGAGCAGCTCGAGCACCACAACGAGCTCGAGCACTACGCTGAGCCCCTCTACCACGGAAACGTCTTCATCCACCACCACCTCGACCTCAGATTCGCCTCTGCCCTCGCCTACCCCAACGCAAGACCAATCTACCAGCACGACCAGCAGCAGTAGCTCGTCGACATCGACGTCGTCGTCGGCGGCAACACAACCCAGCGTGACCTCGAACACCGAGTCGTCGAAAACATCGACCCACCAACTGGTGACCTCAACGGTGTTGTCGACATTCCAATCGGACGGCAAGACTGTGATTGTGACCTCTACCCAATTGGTGGCCAACCCCTCTGCATCAGCGTCGTCGAACAAGAACAACAACAACAACAACAGCAGCGGCCTCTCGAAGACCAACCAGATTGTCGTTGGTGTCGTTGTCGGTGTCGGTGGTCTGATCTTGATTGGAATCATTGCGCTTTTGTTCTACTTGAAGAAGAGAAACAACAACGCGAACTACGGAGCCGGAGGATGGACCTTCTGGAGAAAGGGAGAAAAGACCAACGACGACTTCTTGACAGGAGAATTGGGTGTGAGAGACAGAAACATCAATACCGGATCCAACTTTTAGTGAAAATGGTGATAGAATAATTAATGATAAAAACATGTAGAGTAGAGTGGGAGGGGTACTTTTCATTAGTTGTGAGGCACAGAGGTAAGTGTAGCTAAGGGATTAGATAATCACAGGGAATGTTTATGAGAGAAAGCCCTTAGCAGTGTGCTTTTGACGATGAAAATTTTAGGTAAAGACAGAACGAGGCAAAGTCAAACAAAGAAACTCCAACCAAGTAAACCTTGCGAACATCACCTAGTGAAGCCGACCAAGACACGCATCGATCTGTATATCCCTGTGAAAAGTTCTCGCGTCCGATTGTAAATAGTAAAAAAAAATATGCGCAGTGGGTGTAAAGTTTCACACGAGGGACCAGTTGTACGTTGAGATCAGCAGCTGCAAGAGGGCCTGAGTGGGTTGCACAATATGGTGTTTGGTCCATTCATTTGTTATATTTGGAAATAAATTGGTCAGCTGAGGCTGAGCTACTGGGCAAGGGTTTAGGGTAAGTTCAGCCAAGAAGGGGATTAAAGTTCTTGATATTGTGGGTGGTTGGTTGAGTAGTATTTTGTGATTTGGTCTGTATGGTTATTGATGATTCAAAAGATACTTGGTGACATTTTATGATTTTTAGTATGTTGATATATTTTATAATTGAAGTATTATAAATTTGATTTTTGGTAAAATTTATAAATCATGTACTATGATAGATGATGAAATGGAATATAGATGACTACGGATCGTTTGGATAGTTTAAACTGGGTGATGGGTGATGGGGGGGTGGGAATGCAGTGAGTTCGGGTTGGGTGAACTCTGGGTGATGGTTTGGTATGCGTAGATAAGGTAGAGAAATTGACGAGTCCCTATTAGCTTCGCCAAGATACGTTGGCAGGCTGGGGGGTAATCTAGCTGCAGCACTTGAAACAGGCTGCCAGGTGTGTGCATCGGCCACCACACACTAAATCATAAATAAATCTTAAACGCTTGGGACCAACCCAATAGCTTATCTCATCGAAATTGCTCATCCCATCAAAAAACGTTACATGTCTACATGCACGCGATATTTTTTGTGGTTGTATAATTCCGGGGAAAGCATATCTATTTGATCGTAGACCGATTATAACTCCTTCAGTTCCCCTCCAAAGCCTGGGCTTGTGTTTCCCTGATAACATTCCCTGCCCAACAATGCTGCTTCGCTCCTGCGGCGCTTTCCCCGGCACCTTCTTCTATTTTCTATGCTTAGTCCAGGACAAGTGTCATAAATCCGAGTGCACATCCCCATGCGTACACCCCCAGCGCAGCACCCCCAAGGCCATCCATCAGCTTCTGCTCGATCACGGCCAGCCTACGCATGCTAGGGGGGGCCATCTTGCCAGTGAGAAACACGGACCACACTCCGTGTCTCGTCCGTGTCCTCTCAAAACTATGAAAAACTTTAAATCATGGAACTCCGTCCACCACAAGCAATTTCGCCTATTTCAATTCCCTGCCTCTCGCTCCTTCTCTTTTTTGTCATCTTTCGCCTGTGGTCGTCGCTGGCCTTATCTAATGGGCTCAGTTGTTTTAACTGAACATCTTCCCCTAACTACCCGTGTTTGTGCCCCCCGCCTTGCCTGCTCACACCTGTTCCCCGGGTCTGCTGCTTCATTTTCACGATCCATCAATCATTTCTTGAATTTGCAAGTGCTCATATGCAATCCCCCACCTAGTACATATATTCTTGTGCGCAGCAACAATAGACAATTCTCATCCAATCTTCAACAAAAACTTCTCCAGCATCCCCTCCTAGGCCTCTCCCTCTTCCTATCATCCCTACTCACCTCACGCCCAACAAGCCCACTCACCACACTACAACGGCAAACTCTTCGATGCCTCGCCTGCTCTTTGTGGGCCTTTTAAAGCACTAGAATTTCTTTGTTTTTGTCTCACTCTCCCTAAAAAGTGTATTTTAAAGGTCTCATGAATCCACTTTATAAAAAGTAGCATCACTTTTTTTTAATCCCAAGGCCATCCTAGCCTACTACAGAAGACTTCCTCGTAATGATTGCGATCAGCGATATTTTAAATCCAAGTGATGACCTGGGTGAGCGATTGGAAGGTACGTTTCCGCGTTTTGGACTGGTCCTGGCGGATTCCAATTCCGGGGAATCAGAATCAAGGGAACTGGCCTACACTAGCTCTTCTGACGCTCCTACTCCCGAAGACAGGTCAAAGAGTAACAGCAAAGAGCTAGGAGGCTCCCTGATATCCTTGAACACATCCGGAAGCACCATTTCTGGTCTGCCCTTCGCCTCCCTCGAAAATTCTAGAGCAGACTCATTAAACTCGGCAACTTCCTCAAATGCTTCGTCAAATGCTTCGTCAAGGTTGTCGCTTCGATCAAGCTCCCTGTCCCTGACCTCAGGAACGCCCCCTAACGACGGCCTTACAAAAATAATCATCCCCACATCCAAAATCCACAAGTCCTTCCTAGTGGATAAAACATTTGTCAAGCTAGCGATAAGACGAAAATCTGTCTTAAAGAAAGGTGCCTCCCATAACATTAACCACCACCAACACTTCATGCTAGACCAAACCTTCGTAGCCTCACCGAATTCCAAGCTACACGTGAAATCACTCGAAGCCGGACTCCGAGTGAAGCTAACATTGGCAAACAATGTTCTGAGCTTGTACCACTCCTTGATCTCCTTCACCAACAAAAAAGAAGTCGTACCGATTTTTGCGGATACGAACCAAGACGTGATAGATGGCGGGCCATCTGACATGGACTTGAGTACGTTGCCAGGCTTTGGAAAGTACACAAAAAACTCTCTTGTACTGAAATCTGTCAAGCTCATAGACAACAACTTGGTTGATCTCAGCGGATTTTCCAACAAAATCCTACAGTCCTTCAACTTGGTGGACGAAAACAAAGGCTCGAACGGCTTGACCACCTTCAACTCGCTCGAAACAGCCGTACAGTCGTTGTTTGGTACAAAGGAATACTCGCTTGTGCGGGTGACAAGATCTACCACCGACGACTGCGACGGCTCTGTGGTCTTAAAATTGGAGACATCGCACCCCGGGGACCACAAGTTGATCGACGAAATCAACTTTGTGGACGAGATGGTGTACAGCTTGGGCAATAAAAACGATGTGCCATCGAACTTGTTCATAAAGAAGATCGTCGCAAGACCAAGATACAAGTCCGATATGAAAATTTACTTGGTGCCCAAGAAACTCAACTGCTCCTTGTACACCGATGAGCGAATGTTTGAACGAGACTTAATCAATGGAATAATCGACATAAATTTTGTGAAGCGACCTAATGCTGATGGAGAAACTGAAGAGGTCATGATGAAGGAGGATCGCGACATCTTTGTCACCTTTCCTTACAAGCAGATCATCAATGAATACAAAGCCTTGCTTGAGAAGTCTAGAGAAATAGAAAAAAAGGCCTTGGAGGAGATACACACCCAAATTCATATCGCAAACAATATTCAAGCCGGTATTGTTCCTCATGCTAAAGCTCCCATCTGTACCAAGCCTGATTCGAAAGGATATGATGTTGAGAGCTATCAAAACTATTCCTCACCAGTTAAAACAGAACAAATACCACTGAGTACCCCACAACTTTACTCGCTGAAATTCAGCCTTATTAGAACACTCAACAACTCCTTGCCTTTCAAACCCTCTAAGGAAACCAATTAATGAATTATGACTAATGTTCAATAGATTTTATACTAAATTTACCATTCCATTAAATACATAAAACTAAACGCTCAAGGAGACACTTTCGTTGTTGATGAACTTCTCAAAAGGCTTCAAAGCTTCTGCGACGTCCTTCTTGACAAACTTTTCAGTTTGCTGAGGAGCTCTACCCACAAAGGTGGATGGGTCCAACAAGGTGTCCAATTCGCCCCAGATAGGCTTGAAGTACTCGGTCTTTTGGATTCTTTCTATCAAGTCGTTGTCGCCACCTTCTTGCTTGACAACGGCGCTGGCCTCGTGGGACAATACTCTGATTTCCTCGTGGCAGTCTTGTCTGGATCCACCCTTTTCGACCATGGCCATGATGATGTTTTCGGTGGCCATGAATGGTAATTCAGCCATGATTCTTCTTTCAATGACCTTAGGGTAAACAACCAAACCACTGGTGATGTTCAACATGGTCGACAACAAGATGTCGGCAGTCAAGAAGGCCGATGGGATCGAGATTCTTCTGATGGCAGAGTCATCCAAGGTTCTCTCAAACCATTGGACAGAAGCAGTTTGGATGGCATCGTTCAACAAGCCAGCCAAGTGTCTCGACAAAGAGCACACACGTTCACATCTCATTGGGTTTCTCTTGTAAGCCATGGCAGACGAACCAATCTGCGACTTCTCAAATGGCTCTTCAACCTCCTTCAAGTTGGCCAACAATCTGACATCAGTAGCAAACTTGTGGGTGGTTGCGCCAAGACTGGCCAATGGCGACAAGGTGTCGATGTCGATCTTTCTCGAGTAGGTTTGGCCGGTACATGGGTACACGTGCTCAAAGCCCAACAACTTGACGACGGTTTCGTCAAGCAACTCGACCTTGTCGTGGTCGCCGTGGAACAAGGACAAGAACGAGGCCTGGGTACCAGTGGTACCTTTGACACCTCTCAAACCCAAGTCGTTTCTGGCTCTGACCATGTTTCTCAAGTCCCACAACAATTCCTGGATCCACAAAGTGGCTCTCTTACCGACAGTGGTCAATTGAGCTGGCTGGAAGTGGGTCCATCCGAGAACTGGCAAGTCCTTGTACTCTAAGGCAAACTTGCTCAATCTGTCGATGACGTTGACCAACTTTGGGATCAACACGTCGTACGCATCTCTCAAGAAGATGAGATCGGCGTTGTCGGTGACGAAACACGAGGTGGCTCCCAAGTGAATGATACCAGCTGCACTAGGACAGGTTTTACCAAAAACGTGAACGTGGGCCATGACATCGTGTCTGACAATAGCCTCTTCTTTGCTGGCAGCCTCGATTTCTTCGTCTGTGATAGTCAAGTGCTTAGACATCTCTTCGATAGCAGCATCGCTAATAACAGACAAACCAACCTGCTTCTCCGCAATGGCAAGGTTCAACCATAACTTTCTCCACGTGGAGAATCTGTTTCTCAAGGAAAAGATGCTGGACATCTCATCCGAGGCGTAACGCGAGGACAATGGGGTGCTGTACTTATCGTTGGACATGTTTAAGGATCAATGGTGAATATGACTTTGAGTGGATATCAGCGTATTTAAATATCTAAGATTTGACTCCGGGCATCTCTGAAAAATTAGTTTGATTGCGTGAGGTTCACGTTGTTTGAGGTGGGTGAATGGAAGGGTGGAGGTGTGAGGAGAGTGGTGGTGTGAGAATAAGGTTTGTAGAATGACTGGTCTATTGCTATAAGTGCCGTTGCAGGATGAAGACGTGTACTTCTGTCTGTATCTTGTACTACTGAGGAGATGAGGTGATTGGAGCAGATTAAGAGTGCATTAGGTTAAGAGTCGGGCACGTGACACCGGTGGGACAGACAAGGAAGAGACCTGATGGAGATGCTGCGCAGTATTCTGACCAGTGACTTGCTGATACTGATGACAGTCGACACTGATGACAGTCGACACTGAATACTCATCACTGATGTCATAGAGTTTTGCAGTCTACATAGCACTTAACCAATTATTCATTATTCTAATTCTCCTGATCCATAAACAAAGTATACACAGCACCCTTAAACAACGTATGTATTAATCCAATCTTCATTTCCAAGTTACGGAGGTTGTTAGCCAAGTCGTGGGCCGAGTCTCTAGTGCTTTCACTCTGCAGTTGCTTGGTCAACTTGCTAATCTCACTGGAAAGTGTATTCAATTGCGACACTAATAGCTGGTACTGTCCAAGCACCTGAGCCTCAATAGGACTGAGTTGCGCTGATTTTACGTCCATATTATCCCTGTTATACAACGCTATCAGCTCATCAGTGATCCAAAGGCTTCCTTTCAACCAATACTTCCTTGTCCTGATATTCTAACAATCAAATAGTCTTGTACTTTTTGAAATTCCAGTACGTGAATGTTTTGAAATTCAATCGCGATTTATTTCACAGCACAACTGTTTTCATCATGAGCCAACCTGCCCCTGCGGTTCCCACCAATGAGACTGTCAAGCCCGAGTATAGAAAGCAGAAGCTAGTGAGGAAAGGCCAGACTGTGAATCCTCTCAAGGAAAAGCTTTGGCTTGCAGGCCATCTCGTTTGCGTTGTCAGTGGATCCCTTACGATTTTATGGTTGCTCTTGAGGTTGCCCAACAAGTACTTCATCAACTCAATTCTCTACCGGTTGTGTTTGCTTGGGTCCATCTTGGCTTTGTTGTCCACATTCTCCCATAGGTTTGGGCTTCTGTACTTGCCTGCAGCCACGGCATTGTTTGCTGACCAGAACTTCCAGTACTTGGTGTTGAGTATTGTTTGGATGTTCACCTTCAAGTCTATCTTCAAGGTGATTCCATACGTTCTCATCTCGTTGCTTCAATTGGCAAAGCTCAAGAAGATTGAGCCGGTGTTGGACAACGCAAGTACCTTGGCTTCGGTCATTGCCCATGACGAGTTGATTTTGATTGTTTTCCTTCTTCTCAGAACATTGTTGTTCAGAGGCACCTCGGGATACCAATTGGCTGTCTTCTTGTTGTTCTACTGGTTGCGTATTCTTTACAACAAGGAGACCATGAACTTGTTCACGTTTTTGGTCGAGAAGTTGGATGGAACCGTTTCCAAGTCTAAGAATGAAAAGGTCTTGAAGGTTTGGGGTAGAGTGAAGGAGGGTTTGCTGAGAAAGCAGCATGACGCTCACAATGAGTAGACGAAGCTGAACGAGAACACTAAAGACACCAAAGGATTACAGTTGTGGTTGTTTACTTTGTATGCGCTGAACTTTATTGAGTATGTACTTTCTTTAATAAAAAGAGATCCAGTTTGGTGTAGGAGAAGGATAGTAGTTTGGTTTTGAAGCCTCTGACTAGAGCAAGTGAAATACTACTGGAAAGGTTTGAGTTTGCTGTCTTGCATTCCTACGAAGCATGGTTCAGAATTGTTGATGATGAGAATTTCATGATAAAGTTTATATATTTCAGAGATTCTTCGGCAAAGTTGCAAAATATTAAGACCTAGAAGCATAGGTATGAAATCAGGAGGTTTTGACTTTGATATTTACAGTAAGCTAAAGGTCATACTTACTCTCTGGATGCTCAACCACAGTCGTATCTCTACATTTCTGTTTGACGTCATGGTAATTTGCATGTTCATTTTGTGGTTTTCAGTAGTGCAAGACGGATTCAAGTTGATGTAAACTGCTATATTTTACCAAGTTTAGACGTTTAGGAGCATCTCTGGAGCTAGCCAAAGTCACTCTTACCATCTAAATCTCTGAAATAACAAGACAAGAACAGTGTTCTGTAAACGTATTCTGAGCTCTCCAACCAGAAATTTGCACAGCCATCAAAACTGTCAGTAGTAGTGAAGACCATGTCAAGTCAGCTCAGATATTACTATCAAAACTTAAGAAATTTACTTTAATATCATTCTAAACCATTATATACTTTATTCTACCAACCCAGTACTCTTTTGTAGCCACGTTTTCTCACCTATACCCTCTATCTTCTTGTCCTCACCTTCCTTCAAATTCGCTCACACAAATCCGTGCACTCAAAATTCCATGCTCACTCAAAAATTAAAATCCAACAGACACCAGTAGAGAGCCACTCCTGATATCTGACATGTCGCAACCAATCACCTATCAATTGGGCCACTTGCCCATCAAGGACCACGTCTTCTCGCCGGACCGTACTATCTTGGCCATCACCAAGGGCAATGATGTCGAGATCTACAAGGTCAACCTCAACAAGCTCAGTGCTAAGCCAGTCTTGTTCACCACCTTGAAGGAGCACGACAAAACAGTGACTTCGGTGGACATTTCTCCCGATGGATCTAGGATCTTGACCTGCTCGCAGGACAGAAATGCTTTGGTTTGGGAGTTCAACGCTGCCACTCAGGAATACAAGCCTACACTTGTCTTGTTGCGGATCAGCAGGGCCGCCACCGTTTGCAAGTGGTCTCCTCACGGAGACAAGTTTGCCGTGGGATCGAGCGACCGCATCATCGCCGTGTGCTACTACGAAGAAGAAAACGACTGGTGGGTGTCGAAGCACTTGAAGAAGCCATTGAAGTCGACGGTGACCAGTTTGAGCTGGCACCCCAACAACGTCTTGTTGGCGAGTGGATCCACCGACGGCCACGTCAGAGTGTTCAGTGCGTACATCAAGGGCTTGGACAGCAAGCCAGAACCCACTGTATGGGGCTCCAAGTTGCCGTTCCAGACCTTGTGCGGTGACTTTGTCAACGAGACCGGAGGCTGGATCCACGATGTGGCTTTCAGCCCTAGTGGCGACGCCCTTGCGTATGCGTCGCACGACTCGTCCCTCGGGGTCATTTACCCTGCTGGCGAGGGCCAACCTCCTAGCGCAATCATCAACATCAAAACCAACTACTTGCCATTCAAGAGCTTGCTCTTTTTGACCGAGAACAAGGTAGTTGTCGGGGGCCACAACTGTAACTTGATTGTCTTTGAAGGTGACCAGAACGACTGGAAAGAGTCGTTCAAGGTTGAGAAACAAAGAGACTTGACCCAAGAACCATCTGCGGCGGGCGACGACGATGAAGAGATCTCGTCGCACCAAGCTTTGAACATGTTCAAGCAGATGGACTTAAAGGGTAGAGTGAACCAGCCAAAGGCCTCCAGCTCGAAGTCTTTGAACACGATCCACCAAAACACAATCTCCAGTATTAGAGAGTTTGACCAGACCAGAGTTTCTTCTTCTGGAATTGATGGAAAGGTTGTTATCTTCACTGTTTAGATGAATATACTGATGACCATAGGTTAATGTAGAGGTTCAGAGTTTACTGATTACAACAGGTTAGGTTCAGAGTTTACTAATTACCACAGGTTAATGTAGAGGTTCAGAGTTTACATATGAAATTACTGTTATCTCTAACGACAATTAGAGAGGTTGTCTACAACCAGAGTACATTTTCTCTTTAATAAACGCGCCGGACGTTCTGTTGGTAGGTAAGCTAGAGGACTACTCGCTCCATTCACTAGCTTACAGCCCAAGGCATTCGTCATCTGAATGGCTGAAATATTACCAAGCAATGACTAAGCAAAAATTGGACAAAAAAAATTCAAAGAATTTCCACTGTGAATGTTAGTAGATGTCAAACAGATAACATGTCAATTCGATCAGATATATGAGCTTGGTATGAGTATCTTCATGGGTAGTTCAGAAGCAGAACTGAATAGTAAGTTTTATCATCACAGAATTGTATAAAAATCAAACGTACCTATTGGAATGGAGTAGCACAATACTGTTCAAACAGACAGACGACAATCTATAAGTAACAACAGCTTGTGCCTCTAAGAATGAAGACAACAAAAGTTCTTCAGTCAACAAGATCAGTCTTCGGTCAGTCCAATCTTATCTAGTTAGTAATTGTCTTTAAAATAAACAACAATCAGATGGTGATGCATGTTTTATCCTAGGCTCAGGAATCGCCGGACAGATGTTGTGTAAACAATCATCATGTAGTGTTCTTAGAAATGTAACATACTATTCAGTTAGTTCATGCTCGACATTAACTAAAGCAATAACTGAGTCGACTCCAGTCAGTCTCAAGAACTCCAATGCATTTATCCTGCATTTACATCCTCATACGTTCGTCACATCAATCTGTTTAACCACTTGACGGCATGTTGGAGTCCAGAGGTGAGATGATTATCTATACCAACAAGTGATAAGAAGGTAGTGATTCAGTTGTGATGGAGAGAAATTTTCAAGATTTTTCGCGCTATTTATACTGATGAGTGTTTGTCCGGGTAAGAGTGTATGAGATGGGCAGCAGGGTTTACAGAGTATGAAAGAGATGAGTTGTCCGTCTGACAGGACGTCGAACGCTCTCTGCAAGCAGTAGACATTTCCAGGCGGCACTTTGAGTCTAGTTGGGTTGAAAATTAGGGGGTGTCCAGATGGAATTTGGGAGCATGAAATCAAGACGAAGGCTGTGTGTGATGAGGGTGCTAATACCACCAATACAGAGCCCGAAACAAAGCACGCAATAGATGTCATATTCCAGGCCCTCAGTCAGTTCGTCGGCTGTCAATGCAATAACTGCTATTGTTGAGCTGTTGTAGAATGCCAGGACATAATGTTGCAGCAATTACTTTGTTTGTGAACCAAATAGGAAACTTATAACATATAAAGCACGTAGATAAGTTTTAATTTCAATCTACAATTTCCAGTTGTTGCTACAGAATGAGCAATTCAGATAACGACGAAGCCAACGAGTACCTGCCCTTGATATCGAGCCTGGCAGAGGGCAGAAACGACAATGCGATTTTCCAATCCAAGTCAATGAGCACTTCGAATTTGAAGGGACCAATCAGTGATGATAGAAGAAATAGGTTCTCTTCCGGAGGCAATCGGTCCGTTTCTACCTCTTCCCTTAAAAGAGCACCACAAGCCAACCAGGCATTCCTGCCCAACACAAATTCGCTGGGTTATTCCTATGCCAACGGAACACATCCTGATACGTTAAGAAGGTTCTCACTGTCTGCGCAGATTAAGCTGCAACCGTTTCTCCACCAATTCTTCAGCTACCACGTACCGGTGAACAATCCCCTGCAATCCGAGATGCGTCCTAGAAGAAGCTCAACGTTGGACAGCATCAGCGTATATTCCACTGATTTGGAAGACCCGCAATCGAAACACAGCATTATCAACGCCCTCCGACCAGCAAGATTGATTGGAAAATATGAGAACATCTGCCATTGGTACGAGTTCTACAACTCGGACCTCTCCAAACAGAAAGGAGAAGTCAGAAAGTACTACGAGGTGCAGAATGGCTTGATAGAGAAATTCCAGGAAATAGACAACTTCTTGGACGCAGGAAGAATCCACTACAACATGTTAACAAACTATGGAGAGCCTAGAGTGTTGACTACGCATGTGGAAGAAGAGGAAGAGATTGCAAACGAAGCTAATTATGGGTCCACTAATATGATAAACGGGCAAAGTAACGACACTATAAACTCCAAGTTCTCCAGATTTTATGACGTGCCTGGCAACATTGACCATGATGGAGCACTCTTTCTTGGATACGACGAAGAGGAATCAAACCACCAGGTGTACCTTGCGATCATGGTGAACTTCTTCATTAACTTTTTGTTGTTGATAGGAAAGATTATAGTATCGCTCTTGACCAACTCGATCTCGGTGATTGCGTCGTTGGTGGACTCGATTCTTGACTTCTTGTCGACCTTCATTATTTACATATCGAACAAGTTGTCGAGCGAGAAGAACTGGAAGGTGGAACACAGCTATCCTGTGGGACGGTCGCGACTTGAACCGTTGGGTGTGCTTGTGTTCTCGGTGATCATCATCATTTCGTTCTTCCAAGTGGGCCAAGAGTCGTTCAAGAGGTTGTTTATGAGCAGAGAGGAGGATAGACACACAGTGAACATCGGCTTGGACGCGGTTTCCATCATGCTCATCACCATCTTTGCCAAGATTGGATGCTGGGTGTGGTGTTCGAAGAGCGAGTCGAGTTCGGTGCAGGCACTTGCCCAGGATGCCATGACAGATATTGTTTTCAACAGTGTTTCGCTTCTCATGCCAACAATAGGGTACCACACCGATATCTGGTGGTTTGACCCGCTTGGAGCGTTGATGTTGTCGGTGTACGTGATTGCAACATGGAGTTGGACGGCGTACGAGCATATAGACCGGTTGACGGGTGCTGCAGCAGACCCTATCAACTACAAGGTGATCCTCTACTTGGCATTGCGGTTTGCAGAGTCAATCAAGAAGATCACCAACTTGAAGGTGTACCACGTGGGCGACACCGTCAATGTTGAGATCGACTTGGTCTTTGCAGCAGAGGAGTTCAACTTGAGCTTCAAGGATTGCCATGACATTGCAGAGGCGTTGCAATATTCCATCGAGTCGTTGCCATTTGTAGAGAGAGCATATGTGCATATTGATTACATGGAAGGAAACTACAAGGGCCACTTAAAGTGATTAGATCTTCAACATACAAGTAAATAGTCTTATAGATATGAAATTAGTATATTGAATGCAAAACTATACATTGAGCTAAGAAGCAACGATTAGTAGAATTGAAATTTTTGGTAAAGGAGCGCAGAGCTTACAACAAAGCAAGGACAATACCACCAATAATGGCGCTGACAGGAGCCATGGAACCAGCAACACCGTTCTTGGTAGAAGAGCCAGAGGCCGAAGCGGAAGCAGAGCCCGAGTGCGAAGCAGAAGCAGATCCAGAGTGCGAAGCAGAACCAGACTCGGAGGAAGACTCGGAAGCAGACTCGGAGTGGGAAGCAGATGCAGACTCAGAACCAGAGTGCGAGGCCGAGGCAGATTCGGAACCAGAGTGCGAGGCCGAGTCAGAGGCACCAGAGGCGTGGGCACTCGATGCAGATGCAGACTCAGATCCGGAGGCAGCGGCGCTGGACAAGGAGTCGAGGCCAGAAGCGACAGCACTCGACAAGGATTCAGCACCAGAAGCAATAGCACTGGAGAGCTCAGAAGCACCAGAAGCACCAGAAGCACCAGAAGCACCGGCTTCACCAGAGGCCTTAGCGGACTCGACAGTGGAAGAACCAGTGATGGAAGCACCTTCACCGCTGGCAGAAGCAGAAGCACCACCAAGGGCAGCAGCACCACCAAGGGCAGCAGCAGCAGCAGCGGCAGCAGCAGCAGCAGTAGCTTCTGGAGAACCTTCAGCAGCAGTAGCACCTGGGGTGGCTTGAGCACCAGAGGCGCCAGAAGCAGAGCCCTCAGAACCAGAACCGGAGCCGGAGCCAGAGTCAGAACCAGAACCAGAACCAGAACCAGAACCAGAACCGGAGCCAGAGTCAGAACCAGAACCGGAGCCAGAAGCAGAGCCGTCAGAGCCAGAACCAGAGCCAGAACCGTTAGAGCCAGAAGCACCGTCAGAACCGTTAGAGCCGTTAGAACCATTAGCACCGTCAGAACCGTTAGAACCGTCAGAACCGTTAGAACCATTGGCAGCAGCAGCAGTAGCAGCAGCTTCATTTGAGGCCTGAGCAGCAGCAATTCCAGCAGCAGCAGCAGCGGCGGCAGCAGCAGATGGGTCTTCTGGAGAAGCAGCAGAACCAGAACCAGAACCAGAGTCGGAACCGGAACCAGAACCTTCAGCACCAGCAGCAGGAGTAGCAGCAGCACCAGCAGCGGTGGCGGCAGCAGCAGGTGCAGCAGCAGTAGCAAGAGCAGCAGCCTGAGGACCCAAGTTAGTCAAAGAACCAACGGCCTGGGTGTAAGCAGCCCAGTCAAAACCAGCAGGAACACTGTTTGGGTTCTGTTGCAATTGCGAGGCGACAGAAGCAACGGAGTTGACAAGAGCCAACCATTGGGCTTCGTCCTGAGCAGCAACGGCAGTCATGGAGGCGGCGACAGCCACAAGAGCAGAAAATTGGAAACTCTTCATTGTATGTTCAAAGATTGTACGTTCGTAAATCACCCATCACCAGACTGGAATATCACCTTCTTTATATACGGAACCGTGGCCAATTCCAGGTTCCATTTGCAGCTTTCGTTAAGATTCATATATTTTATACCATAAGCTTTTTGCACGCGTCCAGATGCATTCTTCCTTTGTTCGCCAGGAATGTTCCACAGTTCATCTGCTTGATATAGCCTTTGTCCAAGCACGGCTCCATTTGTGGCATCTGTTTCTTTTGTTCTAGTTCTCGTTGACGCGGTTGCCCCTTGTTTGTGCTTACATCGCCTTACCAGTGTCGTTCATTATTAAACCTTTTACGGTTCAATTATGCGGTACAAAGTCAAACTGTCTGTTCGAATTTCACCTCATCATTGAGGTGCAAGTGTCCAGGTGGAACCGTGTGACCGTGTTGTAACTCGCATTCGCATTCGCCTTTGCATATGCATAGCTAGGCTATTTCAACGAGCACTGGTCTCGACCTTCCTTCATGTCGCTGGCTTGCTGTCGTCTATGCGATCCCGTGACATGAAATTCGTTCTGGAATTTCGCCCAACCTTAATTCCTGGCTTTCCCCATGCCAGTTTGTCAAGACGTTCGGAATGTGTCTCGCTTAATCTGTAGTTAATTAGCTTCCCATCAGGGGTTGATTTATTCAGAATTCGGTCTTGTCAAGATGCGCGTCTTTGTGTTGGTTTAAACTTTCGTCTAATCACTTGTATTGATTGGATGTTTATGCTACTCCATGCGGCGTGATATCCCCGTTGGGCGTTACGGCTGGAAGACGTGATGTCAGAAGACGCACAGTTTGCTTCAGTTTCTGGGCTCATTTCAGTTACATTCTCGTGATGATGTTCTCTCCTGGGCTCATCATTCTTTTGCCCTGGGCTTAGCATGGAAGCCATGCAATCGATCACTTGCATGAACCTTCTTCTCAGTCGTTTTCTTCACCACTAACTTCTTCTTCATTATATTCTATTGTATTCCTCCTTTTTTTCTTCCCTTTCCTTTCACCTCAAAAACCTCCATCAAAGAATGGAAAATTGTGAGCCATGCTGGTTTGTAGTCCCAACTGGTAGCTAGTGAGGATGTCATTGCGGTTGTTGTGAGCAATCAGCTGGAACTTCTCCACCAAGTATTGCACGTCACGCAACACCAGTTGCACAGTGGCTCCACCGTAGTCGTCCTGTGTACTCTTTTTGTTGTCATCAATGCTGTCAATTCTAGCCAAAAGCGCCTCTTGTTTCGTGGTGTCGACCCACTGCATGAGCTTGATCAACACAACCCCACAAAAGTAGAAGCAAAAGTGGAGTTGGTCCGAAAGATACGCAAAGTACGTATCGCTTTCAAAAGTCCGCGCGACGTTGATTGCTTCGCGTGCATGGTGAATCATACGGAGCATTGACTCTTGGTCGCACTCCACAAGTATAAATTGGATCTTGTCCACGTCAAACAACGCATCTGGAGTTGCTGATGTGTCGGCTTCCTTGGTCCGCTTGAAGTAGTTGAAATTGTAGTAGATGATGAGAGAGCACACGTGGTAGTTGAATTCTACAAACTGCACTGCAGGTTGGTTGATGAGGTACTCCCACTGCTCGTACCATGCTTTGACCTCTTCCTTCACCTGCTGGAAGCTGGCAATGCACTCTTTTGTGCTGTGCACCTCGTTCAAGTTCACTTGAATGTAGTTGTACGCAATAAGGAGAATCCCAATCTCACACACCATTCGTCCGTCAAAGTTGGTTGCGCTTGGCAAGGTCAATGTGGCCGTGCAGTAGTTGATCCGGATCTCGTCAATCGTGCACATGCGTCCCGAAAACACGCAGTTGATCAAGTGCACGAGACAGAGGTGGTTGTACGTTCTCAAGATGGTCAACTGTTGAGTTTCGTCGTTGGGCTCGTCGTGGAAACTCGCGGTGTATCCTGGAGTCTGTAAGATCCCGAGTGTAGACTTGCTGATACATGTGGTCAAGCCGATGCTAGACAAGTACCACGCGTCAAAGTTGAACAGCTCCAAACTGATGCCGTCAATTGCCATCTCCTCGTGGTTACTGATGCCCCCGACCATCGACGTCAAGGTCATGGAGAAGACAGACAAGATCACCAACGCCTGCAAGAAGGCGACGTTGCCTCCGGAGCTCGACTGGAACGTCGTATACCTGAGGATGGCTCTGTTGAAGTCCTGAATCAAGTTGCGCAACAAGCGGTTGTATAAAATCTGGTTCTCGTCGGTCAACGCAAACCGTAACGAGATACAGCAGCACGCTGTCAACAACAAGGACGACCGTTCGCGGATGCGTAGCACCAACTCTTGTGTAGGGATGTCCAGAGGAAACAGCACCCATTTCGCGTAGTTGGTTCTGAACTCCCCCACCAACTCCACCACACGTGAGTTGGAGATGATCCCCAGACTGATGATATCCTGGCCCGACAATTGCGGTACACTGGCCCGAGTCGGGTTCAACAAGCGTGATATGGGTGTGGGCACGCACTTTGGAAGCTGGTTGTTCACTAATGAGAACGGTGAACTCTTTCCTGATCCTATAGGAGCGATCACAGTGGCATGGTGTTCGTAGTCTGTGACTTCATTGACAGGAACATCATTTCCAGTCCCAGTAACACCTTCAGCACTTCCAATAGCATCTCCAATAGCACTTCCTATGGCACCTCCAATTGCTTCAGCCCCCAGCTTCCCCCTCAAAACAGACAACACTTCATTGATTCCATCCATAATAAGATCTAGCTTGGAGTTATCCCCAGGCATCAAATCGGGAACTTCTGGCTCGCCAGACGTCTCAAACGAACACACATTGTTCAAGAAAGTACACCTCAAACACGAATTCGGCTTATCTGGTGACCGGAAGCATCGTGTCTTCTGTCTCCGACACAACTCACAAGCCTTTAGAGTCCGAGACGCCTGTCCGATTTTACGATTGTAGCGTATTTTGTCCTCCTCAACCTTGCCACCGCTCACACGTCTCTTTTTGGTGCCCTTCTCCTTGCCCTTGACTGGTTTCTCAACGCCATTCTCCCCGTTCGCAAGCTCCATTGTGTGGGTGCTTCTACAAGTCGAACTTGAATATTTAATTTTTTTTTTTTTTGATAAGAGATTAAAGTTTGCGGACACTGTATTCTCCATCGATGGCCATTTCCATCAGGGTGATCTTGACGCCTTTGTTGATGGCCAAGTGGTCTACATCCAAGTACCCGGAATACGACACCACTCCTGTTTTTGTTCCTTCCATATCGCACACCACCATGCTTCCAGTGAAGACTACCTTGTAACCTTTCTTCAGTTTGTGTTTGGTAACCGAAGGAATGTCTGCCTGAGTGGCATCCATATGATCCAACATCAGTTTCAGAACGTTGGTGGAGACCAGGTTGACGTCGATCAGCTTGACGGTCCATCCGGATTGCCGGAACGACCTGTCTTTGTATGCTACTTTGATCCCCAGGACCGTGGGGGATTCCAATTGCACCCATATTTCAAATGTCTCTGTGACAGGCTTGACCTGGATGGGCAAGCCAAACGTCTCTTTCACTGTAGTGTTCAGCGACAATTCCTCTAGCATGCTGTACTCGACGTTCATGTTCTGGAACCGGTCGTAGTCCAACTCCTCGCTTTCAAAGTGCGCGTACAACTGTTCATCCAAGTACTTTAAGCCATATGGAAAAGCGCTCTTCGATTTGTACAACCAATTGAAGTTGACCCAGAGGGGCAAGAACACCGTAGTGCAAGCACTGTCGTCTTCTTTGTGCCGTGCCACCTGCACAATCACGTACAACAACATTGTCAAGCTGCTGGACGACGCTACTAGTAGTGCTATCGTTCGAAGCGATTGACCCTTGGGCCGAACCAATTGCGAGTTGGCCACGGCCGATTTGAAAGCACGCTCTTTGTACTCATTATATCGATAACTGCTGAATCGTGGATGTGTAATTGGTCTGAGAGTAGCCTTAGTCAAGGTATTTATAAGTCTTGTCAGTCTGATCATGATTAATTTTTTTTGATTCACGTAGGATTATGGGTATAGTATGATGTATACTATGATGTATACTATGATGTATACTACGATGTATACTGAGGTATAGTACTTTGATGTATACTATGATGTATACTGTGATCTATACTGGGGTAGTATACTATGATCTGCACTGGAGTATAGTTACTATGATGTATACTGGAGTATAGTTACTATGATGTATACTATGATGTATACTGGAGTAGTATACTATGATGTATACTATGATGTATACTGGGGTATAGTACTATGATCTATACTGGAGTATAGTTACTATGATGTATACTGGGGTATAGTACTACGGAGTAGTATACTATGATGTATACTATGATCTATAATGGGTATAGTACTGTGATTTATGCTGGGTAGTATACTATGATGTATACTGTGATGTATACTGGAGTATAGTTACTATGGGGTAGTATACTATGATGTATACTGGAGTATAGTACTATGATGTATACTATGATGTATACTATGGGGTATACTGGGTAGTATACTATGAAGTATACTGGGTAGTATACTATGATGTATACTGAAGTATAGTTACTATGATGTATGCGGACTATTGTGCTATGATCTGTACTGGGGTATAGTACTATGATCTAAACTGGGGTAGTATACTATGATGTATACTATGATGTATACTACGATGTATACTGAGGTATAGTACTTTGATGTATACTATGATGTATACTGTGATCTATACTGGGGTAGTATACTATGATCTGCACTGGAGTATAGTTACTATGATGTATACTGGAGTATAGTTACTATGATGTATACTGGAGTATAGTTACTATGATCTATACTGGGGTAGTATACTATGATGTATACTATGATCTATACTGGGTATAGTACTATGATGTATACTGGGTAGTATACTTTGATCTATACTGGGTATAGTACTATGATCTATACTGGGTAGTATACTATGATCTATACTATGACCTAATAAGATCTACTATACTACTATATTATACAGCTTTAACTACTGAGATATCATATGGTTGTATACTATGTTGTAGCATAGTACACTAAACAATACCATACTAATATGAAATACTAGTATACAAACTATAGT
This sequence comes from Kodamaea neixiangensis, assembly GCA_030565385.1. Taxonomy (NCBI): domain Eukaryota; kingdom Fungi; phylum Ascomycota; class Pichiomycetes; order Serinales; family Debaryomycetaceae; genus Kodamaea; species Kodamaea neixiangensis. The sequence goes on along the minus strand of JAJMBT010000002.1, from coordinate 120,270 downwards.
ATACTAGTATAGATACTCAGATTAGCTTACAACCTCCCATACACCATACACCATACACAATCCACCATACCATGAACTCTAATATACAAAATCACATTGTCATAATATAATACAAACTAATACATACTAATACATACCAATACAGTACAGTAATAATACAACCTAGTCAAAGGTGGTCCAGTCCATAGTCTTTGAGTCAAGCTGGTCGATGAACTTGAGCATATCAGCTTCCATTTTAGCTTCTTCTTCGGAAATGGGTTTTGGTTTGGTGGTTGGTTTCGCTTTACGGTCTTTCTTTGGTTTTGTTTGGATTTGTTGGTTTTGGTGTGGTTTGTGAGATTGAGGTTGGTGGGGTTGGTGGGGCTGTTGGGAGTGATGTGGATGATGATGCGAGTGAGGTTGGTGGGTTTGATGACTGTGAGAGGGATGAGGTTGATGGTTATGTTGGCTATGATTCAGAGTCAGATGATTTCGGCTCGTTCCTCTGGTCTCTTTATTCTTGCGCTTCTTATCGTCAATTGATAACATCCCAAGACGCGCAGCAAGTGGATTGTTTGCCAAAGAAATGCTCTTATCCGGTTCGTCGTCCTTATTATCTTCAATATTCCTTTCTTTGTCTCTTTCTTCTTTATTTCCATCACTCTTCAATCCAAGTCTAGACGCAAACTCCAGCGCAGCTTTACTCATTGGTGGCAACTCACCATCCTCTTCCTCCTCCTCCTCAGATGATGGCTCCGGCAATTGTCGAACCTTCTTTCCCCGTTTACTCTTCTTCTTGGTCTTTTTCGGCGATAGTCCGCCAGCTGACGAGGGGGGTGTATTCAACGTATTCTCCGTCTCTTTGTAGTCGTCCGGCGCATCTGCCCATCTGCTCACCAACTTTTCTTCCGCCCGTTTCACAGGAACTTTCTCAATAGGCTCGACCTTTGCTTTCTCCACCTTTTCTCGCTCTGCTCTCTCCGTCTTCTCTCGCAACTCTGCCAACTCTGCCAAATCCTTTTTATCCTGGCTCAAAGCAGCCTTCACCAACGTCTCGTCCGTAGCCCACCGGGAAGCTAAACCTGACATCTCAATACCAATCACCTATTATCTTTATCTGAAATTCTCCGGCCATTTCATTTTTGACTTTTGGCTCGCTTTGGGAATCTGCGCTGGTTGAATTCGAGGATCAAAACCGTTCTAGGCTTTGCTTGCGACGAGGCCGTATTCATACATTGCTTAGTATTTGGTATCCAATGGTGTAATTCTTGCTTGTGCTTACTCTAGAATGCTTACTCTAGAATGCTTACTCTAGAATGCTAATGCAGATGCCTTGCTTACGCATTGCTTACGCCATGCGTAAGCAATGCTCACTAATTGAAGTTATTAGTGGGGAAAAGTTGTGGCTCACTAAAACTGCCCTGGAGAAAATAGCGAGAACTGAAGACCGCACAATCCGGATACCGTTGAGAAGCCACTTTGTTGTTGCTATTAAGTACCTTACACATACGGTAGATACTTCTACGCATACTTCAGATACTTCTATATGTATCGCACACGTACTGTACACGATCTTGCGCATATCTTGTACATGATTTCAACTCTTGTGCTTACTCTTGTTCTCCCTGTTTTTCCCCACTATGCCACCGAATCCCCCCGAATGCCTCCGACCACCGTACCGACAACTCTACCACCACCTTGCCCACCATCTCCCTAACTCAACCACTACAGATCCCACATAAACTACACACCAAGCACACCCAACCAACTCCACAACACCTCCACATAAACCAAACCATCTGTACACCCACCTACTTGCCCTCCAGCACCCTTCCACGCACCCTTCCTCCCTTCCTCCCTCATACTAATCATTACAAATGCTGTCACCAGACGATCCGCCGTTCCCATCAGCGGATTTTTCAGAGGTATAAAGCGCGAGAAATGGAGCAAAAAAAAGGGCCTCATCAATCCGAAAAGGCAAGGCCACTTTATCAGAAAGCACCACTTTTCTTTACCACCACCATACCCAATGTCCGACTTTAAGTTAGCTTCTGAATTGCCAGCCTGGAAAACCTTGCTGAGCACCTACGAGTCCGTTGGCGCTGGCTTCAAGGTCGATGAAGCGTTCAAGGCTGATCCCAAGAGATTCGAAAAGTTGTCCAAGACCTTCACCAACTTTGATGAGTCCAAGATCTTGTTTGATTTCTCCAAGAACTTGGTCAACGACCAGATCTTGGGCGAATTGATCCAATTGGCCAAAGAGGCCAACGTTGAGAAGTTGAGGGACGAGATGTTTGCCGGTGACAAGATCAACACCACGGAAGGCAGGGCTGTGTACCACGTTGCGTTGAGAAACAGAGCCTTGAAGCCAATGAAGGTTGACGGAAAGGACACCGCTGCTGAGGTCGACGCTGTTTTGCAGCACATGAAGGAGTTCTCCGACTCGGTCAGATCGGGCGAATGGACCGGTTACACTGGCAAGGCCATCACCGACGTTGTCAACATCGGGATTGGGGGCTCCGACTTGGGACCTGTCATGGTCACGGAAGCCTTGAAGGCCTACTCCAAGCCTGGATTGAACGTGCACTTCGTCTCCAACATTGACGGAACCCACGTTGCTGAGACCGTCAAGAACTTGAACGCCGAAACCACCTTGTTCTTGATTGCTTCCAAGACCTTCACCACCGCCGAAACCATCACCAACGCCAACTCGGCCAAGAGATGGTTCTTGGAACAAGCCAAGGACGAGGCCCACATCACCAAGCACTTTGCTGCTCTCTCCACTAATGCCGAAGAAGTCGGCAAGTTTGGTATCGACACCAAGAACATGTTCGGCTTTGAAAACTGGGTCGGCGGCCGTTACTCGGTGTGGTCGGCCATTGGTTTGTCCGTTGCCATCTACATTGGCTTTGAGAACTTTGACAACTTCTTGAAGGGTGCCGAGGCCGTTGACAAGCACTTCCAGGAGGCCCCATTGGAAGAGAACATCCCGGTCTTGGGTGGTTTGTTGAGCGTATGGTACAACAACTTCTTTGGCGCACAGACGCACTTGGTTGCACCCTTCGACCAGTACTTGCACAGATTCCCAGCCTACTTGCAGCAGTTGTCGATGGAATCCAACGGGAAGTCTGTTTCCAGAGGCAACGTTTTCACCAACTACCAGACCGGTACCATCTTGTTTGGAGAGCCTGCCACCAACGCACAGCACTCCTTCTTCCAGTTGGTACACCAAGGTACCAAGTTGATTCCAGCCGACTTCATTCTTGCTGCCCAGTCGCACAACCCAATCGAAGGAAACTTGCACCAGAGAATGTTGGCCTCCAACTTCTTTGCCCAGTCTGAGGCCCTCATGGTCGGCAAGGACGAAGCACAGGTGAAGACCGAGGGAGCCACCGGTGGCTTGGTCCCACACAAGGTGTTCTCTGGTAACAGACCCACCACCTCGATCTTGGCACAGAAGATCACCCCTGCCGCCTTGGGTGCGTTGATCGCCTACTACGAGCACGTCACCTTTGTCGAAGGTGCCGTCTGGAACATCAACTCGTTCGACCAGTGGGGTGTTGAGTTGGGTAAGGTCTTGGCCAAGGTGATTGGCAAGGAGTTGGACGACCTGTCGAAGGTTGAAGCCCACGACCCATCCACCAACGGGTTGATCAACCAGTTCAAGCAATGGTCTTAACTATCCGGAGCTGCTGGCGAGACTAGTGTCCATAATGTGAGTGATGAAAACTCAAAGCCCAAGTTGTGAGGATTGTAACCACAAGTAAATTACAGTAAATTAGCAAATTGACGTGAAGATTATTGTTTCAGAGAGTAGAGGTAGGCGTCGCTGACTGCGATCGTAGGGAAGACGGCATGTAGGTTGGTGGGCAGAGCACAAGTTGTCAAAGCATGAGATACGTTTGGTCCATTTTTTTTCACCAGATGAGCTTAAAAAAACCAATAGCTCCAGTCTTTTGCAGATCAATGGCAGAACATTCAGAAGAAGAAGCACAGTTTGAGCAGTTTGAAGGAGACGAGCTCGACAACCCTCTTAGAGTTATAATAGTGGTGAACTCACCGGAAGCTCCAGAGGGAGAAATGGAGGAGAGGTTGTTGGATAGTATCCAGAGCTTTGATGACATGAACAACTTTTTTGACAAGTTTGACGAGACGATAGCCATTCCAAACGATGGGCACATCAAGTACGAGGTGGGCAGTGACGGGCTTGTTGTTATTGTTGTTGACAATCTCGAGTTGAGAAACAAGGCGTTGGAGTTTATGGATGATTATACTACGGAGGAGCCAGTGGAAGCAAAGAAGGATGAGGAGGCACAGGTGAGTAAGAGAAAGAAAGTGAAGGCTTGAGGCTTTCGCAGTGCATGATACCTGGAAGGCTTTTGTTGGTGTTGGTACAAGATTTTACTTGACTGGTCATATAGTGTCGATGAGAAGTGATTGATGGATAACCATTCATAAATTCATCACAACTGCTATTATTAGACACTCGAACCAAACCTCAATCACATCTTTCCCCAAATGACGGACAATCTCATGACTTAGGAAGGGATATGATTACTATGGATAAAACAGTATGGACAAAACAGTATGGACAAAACAGTATGGATAAAATAGTATGGCTTGGTGAGGACCAGAATAAGAAAGTATTAACTTTTAGTTAGAAGAAGGATAAAAGCACGAAGAGGTAACCATACCATACACATACACATCCTACAGCCACCATTCCCAGCTCACTTTATAGATTAACATGTACACTAGAAATAAAATGATTTTCAAAAAAAACTGAACGTTAAATACTCAAGATCAACCGAACGGAACATACATCAAACATGGCAGACTGGAGAAGAATTGACATAGATGCGTACGAGCCAGAGAACCACTTGACGAAAGAAGAATTAATACCCGACTTGCCAGCCACCTCGCACGATGAGATCGTGGCGGTGTCGAAGCAAGTGAGAGGCGCATTGGCCTCGGGCCAGTTCCAACAAGCATTGGCGTTGGCTTTGGACACACCACCGTATGTTGCTGATGACGCAACCAAGGCATTACACTCCGAGACGGTCTTCGAAGTGTTGTGCTCCATCAAGAATAACCACAACGTCAGCGACTTGTCAAAGTTCGTCAAGCAATTGGACAGCCAGCAACAGGATACGTTGGTGAAGTACTTGTACAAGAACATGAGCACGAGCTACGGTGCAAAACAGGGTGGGTTGTTGTTGAATTGGTTTGAGAAGACCGTGGAGATTACTGGCTTGGGTCCAATTGTTCGCTTCATGTCCGACAGAAGAACCGTATAGATCCGTGATTTGAACGAGAAACAAGAGCACCAAACAAACACTGAGGTTGTTGTTGTTGATGCTAAAGTACCGTGGATGTAGGTTAACTTTAAATGAGACAAACAAGAATGAATATGAGGTGTAGACTATGGATATCATGCAACCATTAAAGGGAAAAGGGGAAACCAATTGAAGAGTTGTGTAGTGGAGATGTTACAGAGTGTTACAGAGCGTTGCAGAGTATTACAGAGCGTTGCAGAGCGTTGTAGGTATTCTATATTAAGAGTGTTACAGTATATATTAAGAGTGTTACAGATTAAAAGTGATATAGGTATTAAACATTAATATATTAAACAATAGTATGTACACTAAGGCTCGGAGAAGGAAATAGCAGGCCTTATCTTAGCCATTTTAACCTTTGTAGACCTGATAGGTGTCGTGCTTCTTTTTAATCTCTTTTTGTCTTTAGGACTAGTTTTGTAGTTGTTGGTTCTGGTAGGTGACAATATCCTCTTGTACTTTCTTGCATTATTCACTCTCGACGGAGTAGAGTTTGAGAATGAAACATCACTGTCAAGAGCAACAGAGCTCTCTCTGCTGCTGTTGGTCCACTGCTTATCTTGGAAGATCCCGGTTGGGTCGAATGTTGGCCGCGACAACAATATATTAGAAGGTGTTGGAGAAGAACGGAGTTGCGACAAGTCTATGTTGGTCAACATTGGAGAGTTGATTTCGTCCATCAACTCCTGCTTCAACTTGTTGATCTCCGCTTCTTTGAAGTGGGACATTTCATCGTACTTGCTGTTCAAATGGGCAACTGAACTGTCGTATTGATCCTTCAAATCAATAAGTTTCTTCGTAGCACTTGCCCTATCTTCAACTAGGTGGTTTATCTCGTGGACTTTCTGTTGGAGTTGCAACCTCAGGGTATTCAAGTCGTCGCTTAAGTCCTCAATCACGTCTTCTTTGGTGAGCTTGACTGTTTTGAGTTCGACGGTCAATGATGCTATTTCTTCTGATCTTTCATCAACCTGCCTGGTCAAGTCGTCGATTTCTTCGTCCCTACCGTCTATCTCTTCATCCAACTCCCTGATCTGTGCCTCTTGGCATATTGTCTGGGCTTCGAGTTGGCGTATTCTTTCTTCTGCTTGGTTATTCTTAGCTTCAACGTCGGCTTCGAGTTGGCGTATTCTTTCTTCTGCTTGGTTATTCTTAGCTTCAACGTCTGCCAACTGTTGCTTCAAGCTGTTGTTTTCCAAAAGAACAGTTTCAGACTCTTCGTTTGAGTGCTGGGCCTGCTTTGCTTCAAGGTCTCTCAACAAACCAGACTTTGCAGCCAATTCTTCGACTAAAGTTGCATTTTGTAGTTTATAAGAAGTCAATTCTAAGGTCTTCTCATTCACACAGTTCTGCATGCTTTCTGTTTGGGTATTATTAGCTTTCAATTGAAGAGTTAACTCTTCAATCTTTTGAGCTGCACTCTCATTGAACAACTCCTGTTGCTTAGAGTTCATCAACTGCTCTTGAAGAGAATCTACCTTCTCGACAAGAGTGGAGATCGACGAGTTTCTATTGATCAAATCGTTACCCAATTGATCAACAGAGAAGGTTGCTGTTTCCAACAACTTGGTAGTCTCATACAATGAAGATTTCGAAGTGGCCAATTCTAACGTCATGGAATGCACCTTCAGTTCTTGAATTGTTAAAGCTTCTGTGACCTGGTACCTCATTTGATTCAACGACTCGATAGCTTCTGATTTCAGCACATCTTCAGCTTCAAGACGTTGCAATCTGTGTGTTAATTGGGTGTTTTTCATTGTAGCTTCATTCAACAGCTCGCAAGTCTGTTGCAACCTAAGATTCAACTCTTGATTATGAGAGTGTATCTCATTTGATTTGTTATGAGCATCCTGTAAAGCGGATTCAAACTCGAGCTTTTGATCTTGAAGTGCTTGCTGATACGCATCTTCTGAAACACCCATCTGTTGACTTAATTTCTCAATCTCGTGTGCATCTTGAGATGCCTTTGATTCTGAATTTTCAACTGCAGACTCAAGACTTGCAATCTTTCTAGCACCACCAATAACCTCACTCTCGAGACCCGAAATCTTTGAATCTTTCTCATCCAACATCTTGGTGAGCTCCAAAATCTTCTCATCCTTCTCCTTCAATTGTTTATGGTTTTCCTGGATCTCCGAGTTTCTTTCGGATAATTCTTTGGTGAACTCCAAGAGAGCCACCTCTTTTTCTGAAAGCTGGCGTTCGGTTTCATTAACCAATCCATTCAAGTTTTCATTGGCGAACTCAAGAGACTTGTAATCGCTGACTAGCTCGTTGAACTCGAATTCCAAGTTGGTGTGGTTGATATGAAGCAAGTTCATCTGGTCATTTGCACCCACCAATTCTGTCGATTGAGCAAAGTTGATGTCTTTGAGGTTCGTGTTCTCTTGAGCTAAAGTGCTGAGACTCCCCTTCAAGTTCTCAATTATCGCCTTGAACCCCCCGTACTTCATTTTGAAGTTGTAGAAATCGTCTCTCAAGCCAAACAACTTTTGGTTCGAGATGCTGTTTTGCTTGTGGATCAAGGCTTGGTTCTTTTGGTTGACTTCTTGGAGCTGTTTCAACTCGTTCTTTAGTTCCTCGATTTGGGATTGGTTGTTCTGTTTAGGCACCACGGTTGGGGTGTTTAGCTTCTGGGTGAGTCTTTCCAAGGGTTTGTTGAGTCTGGATGGCATTCTTCTTGTGTTGATTGGGGACTCCAAGACACTTTGGTTGTGGCCAGGTGTGCGTGTGATCAAATGCCGAGGGGTCTGGACTAGACTAGGAACACGTGTGTTCGTTGTTGCAGTTCTGCTTGTCATTCTCTTTTTGGAATTTGCAGCCAAAGTTGATGATAATTTATTTTTGGACGGGGTGTTCAGTCTTCTGAACGAGGCCACCGCTGATTTGCGGTCTAATCCAGATGCAAGGGTAGGTCTTGCGTAGCTCGGAAGCTTTGACTGTTTGGATTTAGGAGACTCGGGACTTGCGGTTGCAACCATTTTGAAGGTTGAAATTAACTGGGCAATGTTGGTAAGGGTTGATTTGACCAAGTCAGAGTCACCATAGGGATCAAGATTCAAAACCACCTTCAAGTTGGAGTTATTCCTTTTGAAGATCAAGTTAGTTATCAAGTTGGAGGATCTTCCACTGATGGTCTTTTTGGCCAAGATTTGAGTGATGGCAGACACGTTCAGGTTGGCAAAAGTGTTGGAGCTGTACTTCGGGCTCGATCCTGGGGAGTTGAAAGGAGTTGAGAGCGGCGAGTTGAGCGTATCGAACTTTTCATTGCCCATCAAGTCGATGAAGGTGATTTTGTTGTCGTCATAGTGGAGGTTCAAGACCAAGCAGGATCTTGAACTGACCTCGTTGAAGGAGGTTTTAGCGGTAGTTCTTCTGGAGAACACCTTGTGGATGATGGTGGAGTCGACAGATTGCAGTTTCAATCTGGCCTCGAAGTTTGCAGAAGCTTCTCTTGACTTGGCCGAGTCCAACAAGTCGACAACGTACTTATTCTCGAGCACTTCAAAAGCAGTGAGCTGACAAGCGATATTTGCAGCCTGCAAAAGGGCCAATTTCTGGCCTATGATCTGCCGTATAGAGGTTGTTTTACCACTTCCAGTAGGACCCATAAATACTATGGTAGAGCTGGAAGAAGATTGGCAGAACAAGTCTGGGAATTTGCCTTCCAGACCGGAGTATACCTTGGAGAAGCAATACACTTGACCGTTGAAGTGGATGGAGTCACTTGCAACGTCAAAGAGAGGAGCACCAGCCCTGGCTGTGTCTCTCAGTCCTCCTTTGATCTTAAGGTACAAAGGAATAGCAGACATTGGGTATTAGATGAAGTGGATAAAAGAACGTAGGGTGAGGGTAGGACGAGAGTGCTTGCATATATATAAACTCTAAACACTTTAATGTTATTATAAATGTATCGAAACCTTGATTGAGTTCTTTGACGAGGACGAACAATAAGCATCAATGTTATATTTGTGATAAGCACATCTACAGCTGTGTTTAGTTCTTCATCTTTATCTTGAGATGGGAGATTAGATTAACAGTAGATGGTTAATGTACTAACTACGACTATGACCACTAGGAAGAGAAATGGTTTCTCAATGATAATCATATGAAATACCAGACCTACAAAGACTTGCTGAAGCTCCTGGTAAGGCACGCAAGGCACAGACAAGGCAGAAGACAGCCCACCAGCCAGTTTGTGATTTAATAATTACCTTACTCCTTTAGTCTAAATGATATACACTGTATATGCACTTAATATGGCCTCGGTATTTATGTTGTGATATTGCCCTGGTAGGCTGCAAATTTTGGGGGCACAAAACGATATGGCTGCACAAATTTTGATGTGATTTAATTACCGAGTTGGGACATTGACGAGTGCAAGGTCTAGTCTTGTTAAATGCTCTGCGTTCTCAGTGCTTGTTTCTTGTGTCTTTCATTCTCTTTTGGACCACTTGTTTCTGTCCACTCCACAGTCTACTTGCATTACGTGTCACATAATGTGTCACATTAAGTGTCACATTACGTTTGCACCTGTGTGGCTCTCTACACTAGTAGTCCCCACACTATATGTCTCAATGCACTACTAGTAACCAACTACTACTAACACCTCCACTAGTACCTCCACCAAACCTCCATAGCACAACCGGCCACACAACCCCCCAACCCACCCAACTCAAACCTAACCCTAATACACTCCCACGCATATCCACCAACACCAACAAACAGTTGCACTCCCAACTGCTGGCTCGTCTCGTGTACACACTCTCCCTAACTTTTTACGGGAATTTCGAACGACAATGCAATAAACGACATTTCTTGTCCCTAATTTGTAGCACGTTGCGTACAAAAAAGAAAAAAACACAACCTCTTCTCACTGCTGCCCCTAAATCTGGCCCCAACCTCAGCTCCTTGCTATCTGAAGTCCAGCAACGTCTAGCCTCTCCGGCCCAGTTATTGGTCTCATAATCACCTCGCTGCCACCTCTGCACATCCCTTCCGTCGTATCCCCCCCTTCTGTAGCTCCAACCGGTCGAAACCCGCCAGTTCCGTGTTCCCGTTTACGTTGTATACACAGCCGGATGGGATCGTCACAAGGCTCCAACAAAAAAAAAAAATCTCACACTCTCACTATATTAGAAAAAACTTTTGCTGACTTTCAATGATCTTTCTTCTTCTTCTTCAAGACATCACACTCATATAAACCAAGTACTTCCGGTTGTTTTTTTATCTTGTCTTTATCCTACAACCCCCCTAGCTTCACTCAAACAGGATCAGTTTGTATTCAGTGCCATTTTCATCAAGCGCTGACCAGATTATCCTCGAAATTAAGGGATTGGTAAAAACAAAAAAAACACTACGCCAGTAGAACCTACCAACACCACTTCTTCCATCACCCCCACCCTTGGAGGCTATCCGGTAACTGAAGCTCATACCGCTACCAGTTCACTACAACCTTCGACACCAACCACCCGACCCAACCCCCATCCCCATCCTTTTCGTTTTTGTTTGCCAACAGAAACTGAAGAAGTGAAAAGCTTTTCTTGACTGACTCAGCTTCTTGAACCCGCCCCCGAACTCACCAGCCGGTTATATTCACTTATACCCTGCGCCTATTGTGAGTCTAGGCCGTCAAGTCCCCCTGTATCTTTTTGAAGGCAAAGCTCAAAAAAACCTTGAAAAAAAAAATCCGCTATCAAGCTTGAACCTTTGGCAAACGTTTTCCAGCCGTTCAGTTTTACAAGTGACATTTGTGTTCCATCTGCACTTTGCTTGACCAGCCCACCCCCCCTGTGTGTGTTTCTCCCTTGTTTGAAGAACGAACCTTCATTTCACCAAGAGAAATATTAAACGACCTTTTCAATAAGTTATCGTTTACCTTAAAACTAGAATAACCATTCTTTCAATCAAAATGTACCAAGCGCAAAACTACTACTACCAGAACTTGGGTGTTGCTGGCCACCGTGCGTCTTCATATATGCAGAGCTATCCTCCGCAGCACCCACGCGCAGCACAGCACCACGGCCGCGGCTCGTACTATGGAGCGTATCCACAGGTGCAACCGCAGCCCGTTTACCCTGTAGTTCTGTCGATTCCAGCGCCACCGCAGCAGACAGCTCCTCAGCAGCAGCAGCAACATTATCAACAGCCATCGTACATCCACGAACAAGTACCAAATAAGCAGGCGCACCCTCAGCAGAACCAAACTGTGAACGGCGGCATCAACCTGGTGTTGCAGTACGACTTGAACAACATGTCGTCCTTCTTGAGCTGGTGCGCCTTTGGCATGTTGAAACAAACGAAGAACCCAACACCCGAGTTTGAAAACTTGGTTGTGCTGGTGTTGTTTGCCACGAGGTTGCCCAAGTCTTCGATCATCATAGCGTTGGAGTACATGAACCAGCGCTTTTCGTCCAACCACGAGATTACCGGCAAAGACTTGACCGAGGACGAGATTTTCATCTACTTGATTGTCGCGTTGATCTTGGCCAACAAGTTCAACGACGACAACACCTTCACCAACAAATCATGGTGCGGCGCCACCGGGTTGCCGTTGCAGTTGCTCAACAAGTGCGAGATGACCTGGTTGGACGAGTGCAAGTGGAACTTGAATGTTGTCAACTTTGAGACCAACATCCTCACTTTAGAACAGTGCTGGAAGACATGGTTGGAGAAGTACGACAAGACGGCGGAGGAAAGCGTGGCCACTCCCATGGACATGTCTGCGCACTCACCCGTTGTGCACTCAAGCCCCAACTACCAGTTGTCGTCGCCCATCCAACCCCTGTACTATGCGCCTGCGCATGCGCTGCAGGCGTACTATCCTGTGGTGAGCATCCCTTCGTCGCCCGTGTACGGTAGAAACCTCGCGCCTGCTAACAAGGCGGGATACTACTACCCTACGTCGTCTCCGATCGTGCTGTCGCCCATTTCGTACGACAGCAACAACATCTGGAGTCTGGGCGCAAACTACACCGGACTGGGTGCGTACCACGCACAGCACCACCCCACGTACAACACCTTTAGCAGCGACCCTGCTGTGCAGTATGTGGGTGCGGCCATCGGCACCGACAGCCAGTACACCAACACCATGAGACAACAGCAGGTCCCACACCGTGGTGCCTCGTCACAACACTTTCCCGGCCTCAGCAAGCAATCTGCTCACCCAGGCTACCCCACCCACGGATACGTTGGCTACACTAACCCATACCACAACTACAACATGGCGATGTGTTAACTGACCTCCACTTTCGATTATTTATTGCTTCGTTCTCGATCCCCGACGATTTTTTAATCCTTCTTGATAGACATATAAACGGGGGAACTTTCAAAACTTATTAAAAACTACCGAAACGCAAAAAAAAATCCAAAATTTGCCGAGACAACCAGGGGCCAACAGCAGGCTAATAACCATGTACCTAGCTGTTGGCTGCTGCTGTCTCGAGGCCGACCTTTTACAAAATGAAAAAATTATAAAAACGTGAAAAACTCGAAAACACATTATAAAAAAACCATTTATGTTTTACACGTCCCTTGCGGAGGGACATTTCTTTGATAGAGACAACATTGTTTTCCGAATGTGCAACTGATGCTTTAGCATGTTCATGTTGACTCGTACTTTGTTTCCGGACCTTGGTTCATTGGAGACTACGAGAGGTTATTTTTTAGTTTTTTTTTTATTCCTCTATGTATATCTGATTCCACGTTGTGGAATGAATCAAGTGTGAGCGATTGTTCAGTGAGAGCCTGTAGAGTTGGATTAAGTTATTTTTGAGCGAATGGAGCTTTGTTCAGTAGTGAAAATAGGTGAAGATGAAGTGTGGAGCAAGCAAGCAAAAACAATAGGAGGAGGTACTTGCTAAAAAAGCATAAAATAGATACAAATAAGAGAGTAAAAGAGGTGTTATAGATGATGCGTTGTATCAAAATGAAGCCCGAATCAGTACAGAATATTCATTCTATTAAAAGTATCTCAGTTAAACATGGTGAGATCACTTTTCAGCGAAATCAGCTTCTTCCTCTTCCTCATCGTCCTCCTCATGGATAACACCCTCCTCCTTGGCTAACTTTTCAGCAGCAGCAGCAAAATCAATCACCTTACCTCTTGTTCTTCTACCAGTAGTGATAATGTTAGATTCATCAATTTCCAACAAGTCGTCCTCCTCATCCTCTTCTTCGACCTCACGGTCCAAAGCCTCGTCATCGACTTCCTCCTCTTCCTCATCGTCAGCTTCCTTTTTGGACTCCAGAGGAACATCATCATCGTATTGTCTTCTTCTTCTTTTCTTAGAGGACTTCTTGTCAGCGGTGTCATTGCTTCTCTTCTTTGGTTCTTCCTTGGACTCAGTGGATTCGGCAGCCTCGGCAGCCTCTCCATCCTTAGGAGCTTCAACAACAGCCTCTACCTTCTCAGCAACCTTTGTTTCTTCTTCAGCAGTCATAGTATGTGATTGTAAGTTGAAATTGAAAAATAAAAACAGTGGAAATTCTGGAGAACCCATAAAAAAAACTGAGCATCACCATAGTATGGTAAGTATTCTGAGTTGAAGAACATAACGAGAGACAGGTATACTAACAATGCAGTCGCTACAGGCCACCAGTAAGACCCGCATGTCGGATTTGATCAACTACCGAATGCGTATTCTCAGCGTTGACAACAGATACTTTGTGGGAACGCTACTAGCATTTGACAAGCACTTGAATCTTGTATTGGCAGACACAGAGGAGGCACGTATTACGAAGAAATCGAGCGGTGAGTTGAAGAAGAACGGCGGGGGGAAGCCGGCGTACGATAAAAGATCGCTTGGTTTGGTGATCTTGAGAGGAGAACAGATTGTTAGCTTGAGTATCGAAAGTGCACCTACTACTGACTTGAAAAAGAGATTGGGTTTGGAAAAGGGCAAGGGAGTTTCGAGACCATTGAAGACGCCGGTGGGTGTGAAGGGCAAACTGAGTTTGCAGGGACCTACTTTGAGAACATAGTGTATGATAGATAAATAAAGGGTCAGAGGAAGCAGTGCTGAATAGTAGAGAGATGATAGAGAAGAGATAGTAGAGATGAGATGACGTATATTTAATTTTGAGTTGCTGTCTGAGAGAGTGGTAATGCAGAGAGAGAATGAGGTGAACGGAAGTGGTATTTGGTAGATGAAGTGGTATTCGGTAGATGTCAGTGGATAGAATCAGATCGTGCATGATCTGTTTAGTTGACTATCAGCATATTTGAAGTTAAAGTATACTGGTTGAATAGGACATGAATTTGGTCCTAAGTTTACTGGTCGACTAGAGGGCACCTAGTTGAATTGGGTTTACCTAGGTGATCTTGGAGCACCTGAATTTTGAGTGTATTAGTTCAGAGGTTCTGAGGTAGAGATCAGTACCATGATGATCTGGTACAAATAGAAATAGTTAGACCAGTTGCTTAACTGTATGAATGTGAAGTATTTAAGCCATCTGTATGAGTGTGAGAGTATGTAAACTATCTGTATGAATATGAGAGTATTTAAAGCGATCTGTACATAGTCTTCGAGTATAGATCTACGTCAGTATATTCTGTTGAGCAAGCCATATTGTGTTACTACTCCTATATTGATACTGATCCATGAAAACCGAACACCATACTAACACCATATACAGAGTAGCAACGTAGACAGAATACAGTTGCATATAATGTCATTCTCAACTCAGCCATCATTAACCCTCATTGAGTATCTCATCACATTCTTTCAAGTCAAACCTTAAACCAATAAAATTATGCCCAAGTACTCAGCCCTCTCTCTAGTCCTTTATTGATACGTATACTAACAGTATGTAAGCCGCCAGTTGCAACCTACCAGTGCAACCCTCCCGGTGTAAATAGTTTTGAACCTTCGGTTCAAAACTTTGTATCCAGTGAAAACGTCAGCTCAAACCTCGGTTTGAAGACAGGTTCCTACACCAATCATGGCAAATTAATATATAATAAACTTAAGAAGTAAAGTACAAGCACGCCGTCCTCAGCAGCAATTCGAGTTGTTCTTGTTTCTCTTTTCCTGTGGGGCTGGGGTCAAGGAGATGGTTGGGCCACCGGCGTTTGGTTTATGTGAGTTTGATTCCTTTGTGTCCAACTGGTGCTTACTGATCATCTCGTAGATGTTCTTCAACAACTGGTGGAAGGACAAGTCGACGTTGTCCGCGGACAAGGCGGATGCTTCTGTGAACAACAAGTTGTTTTCGTTGGCAAAGTTCTTCGCTTCTTCGGTGGGGACGGCACGCAAGTGGTCCAAGTCGGACTTGTTTCCCACCAACTCCACGATGATGTTGGCGTCGGCGTGGTCCTTCAACTCCTTCAACCAGCGTGACACCAGCTCGTAGCTCTCGGTCTTGGTGATGTCGTATACAATGAGTGCGCCGAGCGCCCCTCTATAGTACGCACTGGTGATCGCACGGTATCTTTCTTGCCCGGCAGTGTCCCAGATCTGCGCCTTGACACGCTTGCCGTCAACCTCTACCGTCCGCGTCGCAAACTCAACCCCAATAGTCGACCGCGACTCCAAGTTGAATTCATCTCTCGTGAAACGCGATAACAAGTTGGACTTGCCCACTCCAGAGTCCCCAATCAACACAATCTTGTACAAGTATTCGTAGTCGTACGAGTAGTCGTCTGTTTTCTCAGCCATGCTTAGTCCTCTATACGTTCACTACTGTAGTTGCCCACGGTTCTGCTTCTGTCTGCTCAACCTCTCGAGTGTTTTTTTTTTTATTGGGACTGGCTGTCCAGATCATTTTTGCGCGTCCTGCACTTTAGCGAAAATTTTTGAATGGAGGAAGCAAGTGGTGGGTGCTGGTAGCAATGGGAGTGAGGGTGGTGGCAGGACGGTGGCAGGACAGTGGCAGGACAGTGGCAGGGCAGTGGCAGGGCAGTGGCAGGGGTCGTGTGTAATGTTAGAGATGTTACGAGAAGAGTGAAATAGTAACCGTGAATGTGACTAGACGTATTGTCCTTGCTGATTCACGTTATTTTCACCGTATACGACGAGCTGATTGGTGCTGTTTCGATAACGCAAACATACCAAACACAACAGTCTCGTGTCTACACGGTGTATTGTCGATCTCCCAGGCGATGGATCTGATCAGGCTGGACTTGATCCAAACGTTCGAGCGAGTCTGGGAAATGCATCTGGAGCCTCAACTCTTACGACCCGTTTCTTTTGGTAGCGCATTAAGGTTTGGTGTCGTGCTGGACTCCGTTTATAAATGCTGCATCTTCTCTTCTGAATTCTTTTCTTTCTTCTGCATCTTCTCTGACTTCTGTTCTTCGTATATGTGGTCAGAATCACGCTTCTCTCTATGTATGTTCTCCTTCCTTATTTACTTGTCTGTTCTATTCAGCCGCCTATCTTTTAATCTTGACACGTATAATTGAGCGAAATTTGAACTCCAATTAAACTACTCGGCAATTGTGTGCTCACGCACCAGACACCATATTCACCAGAAACCCTCGTCTTACATTTCATCACACATGCTCACACGACAATCCTATGAACAATCATATTCACACGAAACTGATCAGATCCACTAATCAACGCCAACCTGAAACAAAACGGTCAACGCACATCACATTCACCTGTCAAACATGAAACAGATACATGCTCTGCTGTCAACCAAATTCAGCCTCGCACTCTTTCCCATTCGTCTCTTGTAACAAAACAAAACATATCCAATTCATCCAAATCCAATCAAATCTGGTCACTAGACAACACACACGTGCATCTCTACTCACTCATATCACTCCACTCACTCCTCGCACACACTCCACTCAGTAACTCTCAGACCCTGTCCAACACCTATCCAAGATTGTGTCCCACTGCAATGGCTGCAAATTATTTGTGTGCAGTATAGCAACATCCTTCAATTCCTCCAATCACCTTCACCTTCTTCTTCTCCTCTCCCTATCTCTATCTCCTCATCTTCCTATCTCTCCACAACCCAGAAAGCCGTTCCAACGTGTCCACACCTCGACAGATGCGCGGTTTCGAGCACATCCTCGACAAATCCGTCAAAAAGCGCAACCCAATCTCAAAGTTATCTGCAACCATCAATGCACCATGTCACCCTTCCGAACCCTCGTTGTTTCCGGCCTGCTTCCGTGAATTTTCAGCTACTCCCCAATATCCAGCTTTTGCTCAATCTTTCTTCCCAACTTTTCAACCCAACAACCTTAGCCTTCAACTCTTACAACTCAATCTCTACGAAATTCTACATCTCTCAAACTATTTAACGTTCATATTCACCCATTATCAAAATGGGTTCGTTAATCTATAAAGTAAGTTTGTAGTCGGCCTTGTTGAGTCCTGTCGGTCCAGGCTCCTCGGCGTTCAATATGTCCTCGAACTCGTCGTACTCCTCCAGCATCTCCTCGTCCCAATCCTCCGACGAACAGTCCTCGTGCTCCTCGTCCGCAGTACCAGCCGCAGCTACCAAGTCCCCACTCTCCATCTCTTGTGGATAGTGCTTCTTTTCTATCGCAGTCGACAAAAACCGCTTGATCGGCGTCTCTCTGAGCTTTGTTACCAGAACAAACTCTTCGCGTGCCTTACCAATGTCCGCCACATTCTTCGTCCAGCTCTGAATGTTCTTGATCTCTAAGAACGGCTTGAAGCGTGGGTCGTACACAATGAGCTTGTACAATATCGCCAATCGTCCCTGGAAAAATATCATCACTCGGATACCGTAGTTGCAAATCTTTCTCAACCGTGCATCCAGTTGAATGAACTCGTCGGTTCTCAAGCACTTGATCAAGTGGATCAGCTCTTGTAACACATCAGACATCAATGGACTCTCAAAGTCTCGTAAGAAGAAGAACTTCAGCTGGGGGAACAACGCAAACAACGCCTTGTTCATCAACTTGTAGAAGAGAAACAACACCTTGAGGATTGGGTGCATCTTGGGCGAAATCACCAACAACCGCAGCGGCAAGATCCGCACCCAAGTGTACATCATGTCAAACAAGATCCCGTGCTGCTTGTTAATGTCTGCCAACGTCAGGTTCACGTTGGAAACGTGCGTGTTGATCGTGTCGTTTACAAACCCGTTCAAGTCGTCAAACTTGAGCGCCGCAAACTCCATCACCCGCTTCCCGTACGCGGTTGCGTCGCTGTCGTCATTCTTGTTGAAGGCCTCCAGAATCAACGGCTTCAAGATCAAGCTGAACATGTGCAACACATTGCGGAGTTCTTTCAAGAAGCCTGAGTCGTAAGCCGGCAAGAAAACAGTACGTACAATGTTCTTCATGAGTTGTAGATGCACTGGGATCAAGTGCGGCACCGGCACGTTGCGCCTGTTAGATACAGCCAAGTTGTGCGTCAAGATGCTGAACAACCCGTCACGGAAACAGATGTTGGACGAGGCCTTGGCTTCCGGGTCGTAAACAGACATAAGCAGCAACATGTACGAGGTAGACGAACAAGACTCGGCATCCTTGTCCTCATTCAAGGACGCACGCAACTCCTTTATCACCGTGCCATAATGTTGGATGCTCTTTTTGATGAGAATGTTCTTGGTGCGATCATAGGCAGCAGTCTCGGCAGTGCCATAGATCATCACACCGCTCTTCAGCAACTGGATCCCCTTTCTGAAGGCGGGGCAGTTGTTGAACATTGTTGAGATCAAGTAGTTGGTGGTCAAGTTGATCAAACAACTGAACATTTTGAGCTCTGTAGAAGATTGGTAGAGCAACGAGTTGAGCCAGATCTGGTACAAGTTTCTGATGCTAGGCAAGGTGGCCATACTGTTCTTCACTTCTTCGTTCAAGTTGAGCAACGCTTGCGCCATCGACGCATCCCAGTTGGTATGGTTGCGTTCGGTGGTGTCGAAGGTGCACGTTGTGTGGATTGCTCCAGGGAAAGACTTGGATCCCTTGATATTGGTTGTGCTCGACTTTCTGCTGTTCTGCGACAATGCGCCGGGGTTGATGTAGGTCACCTGCGGCGCCAGCGCGTGTCGTACCGTTTCCAACGGCACGTCGAACAGGCTCTGGGGGCTCTCGTCGCTGTTGTTTATGCTGCCCAAGTGGCTGTTGAGCCCCAGGATGTGGAAGTTGTTGATCTGGTTCAACTGGAGCTGCACCAGCGAGCTGCTGGTCATGTGCAGAAGCAGGTGCAGTCTGAGCGTCGGTACGACCGGCTCGTTCATGTCCAACAGGCCCAGCAAGTCGTTTGATTGCATCATGTACACTGGGTACACGATCTGCCCTTCGCCTGGTGGGAGCAAGTTGTCAAAATGCTGTGTGATCGAGACACCATTACTGCCGTTGCCTGTGTTGTTGTATCTAGAGCTTTGGTTCACTTCGTCTTTTGAGATTGTAGGAACTCTTTCGCCGCTCCCTGATGATTGCTGAAGCTCGGCATCCTCCAGTTGGTTGAGCTTGGCTTGTTGGAACTCACTCAACCATTTGGCCGACATGTCGAGATACCCACACTTTGTCTTGTGTTTGATACAGTTGGAGCACTCTGGCAACTCCTCGGAGCACTTGACCCGTCGGCGCTTGCATGTCAGGCATCCATTTTTCGAGTTCTTGTGCTTTCTTCGTTGTGTGCGTTTGGCTGCGTTTGCAGCGCTCTCCGATGCAGAGGTGCTTTTGGCAGCACCACCAGATCCACTGGCAACACCAGTCCAGCCGGACGCTGCGCCTCCAGTAATTGCCGCACCACTCTCGGAGGGCGATAGCGATGTCGAGTTCGCTAATTGTGCATTGGGTGCATTGTCTCGCGACAGGCTCTTACTTAGCGTGCTGGGGAAGGTGCCCGGCGAGTTGCCGTTATTGGTGCTGTTGAGACTGTGTGCCCCTAATAGACTGTCGGGGCTGTTGGCCAGTCTATCCGAATACATGCTGTCTCGAAATCACCTCCCGAAACCTTGATATTTCTAATACTATTTATATTAGGAAAAAAAAGAGCATGGCAAAATTTAGGAGCACATTTTTTTTTTTTTTTTTTTTTTGCTTTGCCGTTTTCGTTGGCTTTGAGATATGATGGTGAGGCGGATGTGTGAGCCACGAGTGAGCGTAGAGGGTTATTAGATGAAGAGAGACAACCTGGGAGAGTCTGTGAGTGAACAGTGCGAGCGAATGGAGTGCGAATTGGCTCGTGGATCAAGGTATTAAGAGTGCGTAGTCGATAAAATGGGTGTGTCTTAAATGCATCACGTGCCTTATTAGACAGTTTGACAGATGAAGTACCAGGCTTAGGAATATCAAAACCTGTCAGGCTGAAGCAATACACCTGCAGTAGATGACTCTGGAAGCATGTATGACTCAAGAGAATGATGCTATATTTGTTTCAAGTAATGATAACCAGAGTGTAGAGCACGGGGTGGGACTGGGGAGGGGAGAATGGATGGTCAGTTTATTTGTTACAGCCGATTCTAAATTGGGAGCGTCTGCACAGGGTTTACGAGGGTGTGGTTGAAGTATTTACTTTCTGAAATGCTTAAACCGTTAAGATACGTGCCTGTGCTTTGTCAAGGAAAAGACTGCAAGCACGGCCTCTGAGAAAAAGACTGACGGGGGTTCTATTGCTGTCGTTTTTGGAAACGCACAGGTGCCTATTGTTCGTGCCGGCGTCGATTTTGAGGCTCCAATTTGTACAGAGATCTACCTTTGTGCCTCGCGCAAAGGTTAAACGGGGCACGCTTGCAGGAGATCAATGCTCCAACTTGCACACCTATTGTGGGAAGGGCTTTGTTGTGGTATGTGCAGTGCTCATGCCTATGCACCAGCTTTGGGATACCAAACGCAACGGCTGGCCTCGCCAGCCGCATCCCTATCTGTGCTTTCTCCATACGGGGTAACGTAAGCCATAATGCGGGTCGTATTTTTGTGCCACAAAACTTACGCTAGAGTAGAGAACAAAGTGTCATGGCTCAAAGGCGGAGTTCATGTCCAGAGTGATGGTGGTGGATGATCATCTAATTATAATTATGTAGTTGATACTATGGTGACGAGTGGTTGGCCTGCCAGCCACTTGTTGTGGTGATTGTTGGTGACAGTCCCACCAGCCACTGCACGTTCTTATCAGGTCTAACACCTTTAGCCCTAATCTGTCCGGCCATTAGGGACCCGTGAGTGAAATTTCGCTTGACGCAAACGGTCAAGCTCGGCAATTGCCACAGACAAGAGAAGCAAATCTGGGCCAAATCTGGGCCAAATCTGTTCCAGTAACTACGTCATCGTACCCGTGGTAGACCATTGACTCGACAGTCCACTTCGGCCACTCCTCTAACCATTTGTCACCATTTCGCCACTGTTTTACTACCATAACCAATACCACCATCATCCAAATATTTCACCATCACGTATACTCAGCAACACCACCCATAGCCGTAACTAACCTTCTCCTACGTCACTACTGATAAACTTAATCTTTCTGCTTTTGGCTCGTGGATACTTTCCATTTACGCACAATAGTCGAGCAAAATGCCTTGGGATTGTGATAACGATAATATTGTCTATTTTTGGCATCTGATAGCGAGCTCATGCCATCAACGTCATGGAGTCATTCGCCTAGTACTGGCAACAAACCATCCTAGAATGACCAAAAGAGAATACTAACCATACGGTATCGTACGGATACAAACGGTACCTAAAGGTACCGTATCTAAACATGCCGTATGTGAACGATCTTACATCAGTGGTTGGCAAATCAAGGGAACCAGCCCAGAAAATATGTTCATTCTTCGTCACTTTTATTCACCTCCATGACTGCGAAAACGCATCATGAACATCAACCTAATACCTCATTAGTCCACTTACTAGGGACTAATTTTTAGATCGTCCCGTTATAATTGAAGCCTAGAAGCTTTAGTTTTATTCTATATTCTATAACTGAAATTGAAAATAACTTTCATTCAAGTCATCGTCAAAGTTGGAAGTTTCGTTAATTTCGTTATTGTTTGTCTTTTCTACCGACATGCTAGCCGACAATTCTTTATTGCGTGCTTCGTGATATTCTGTGAGTGCCTCGCTTAATGATTTGCTGTCGCCCAATTCGACCATTCTTCTTGTTAATACTTTGTACATTTGGGAGTCAATATCGAGCATGAGTGGGTCTCGGTCCTCGAGAAGTAGCCCATTCTGAGGGTTGAGTTTCAGCAGCATACCTGAAGTATGCTCCTTGTACAAGTCGCTGAATAAGTAGTGGTACGCAGACGATAAGTTCCCATTGATGCTTTCACACACCTCTTTGCTGAAAAATGTCTGGTAGCCAACGTTTTTAGGATCCTCATCCATCTTGATCTTCTTTTTGCGCGGTTCGTCGTCCTTCTCGACAAACTCTACGTTGCTTGTGTTCTCCAAGTGGAACGCAAGTAACGGGTCGCACTCGGTGTCGTGCACCGTGAACTTCACCGCTTCGCCCGTCAACAAGTGGTCTGTGTAGTGATGGGTGTTGTAGTCGTAAATCTTGCGTCCGCGCTCCGACTTCAAGTGCCGGAGCGTCTCCTGGTTGCGCTCGAGTCGGACCATGCGTGGGAAGTGCAAGTAGCTGTAAAAGTTGAGGTTGGTCGTCATGAGTCGCGTGAATGGCACCTCGTTGATGTTGTTCCTGACGAACGTTGCAAGGATTTGCCCAGGCTTTGCAGCCACCACGTCCACCCTCTCGTTGTCGTAAAATACCAGGTATATGTTGGATCTGAACAACATGAATGCGTACATACGGAAGCAATACGTGTTCACTTTGGTGAGCACTTTACCCTCGTGTTCCAAATGTGGCATGTGCATGAATGGGTCTTGCATCGCATCAAACATCTTCCGCTTGAGCTTGACTAGCCTCCGTTCATCATGGAGTAAAGCCATCCCTCCACTGAAGTTCTGCCAGAAGTAGAATACCACCTTTGGGAAGAAGTTGTCGAGGATTTTCGTAAGACACCTATAAAGATTGACTAGCGTGCCCATCAATGGCGAGTTCGGGTTTTCTGTTAAATGTGTTTGCAGTGGTAGGATCCAGAGCCAAGACCGTAGGAGTCCGTAAATGATTTTAGGGTTGTTGTTGACCTCGCGAACAGGAGTCTTTTTCAACAAGCTGGATAAGTCTTGTGTGTACTTGTACAAGTGGTTGAAGTGGAATACGATGTGTGTGTCTTTGCATTCCAACTTCAACAAAACTCGCTTGAGTTCATCGAGGAACTCGATGTACTCGTCCAACAAAGAGGTGTTATAGGGCTCATAGTACCTACTTTTGGAAGCGTGCACTAGGAAATTGATGAGCCAGGTCACATCGTGCGACCTGATGAAGCTTTCACTCTTGAGCTCAATGGTGTGTTTGACCAAGTCGTTGTATAGGCCTACAATGCCCTTGGAGAACATGAGCGACGTCTCCATCTCTTTGTATTCGTAGACACTGATCTTTTTGAGCAAGGAGGACGCCGTGATCGCGATTAATAGGTTCCCGTCGTTCAAGTTGCCCAAGATCAACCTCAACTTGTTGATTGCAATTCCGTAGTACTTTGCAGAGAGCTTGGCCAGGAGTTTGCGCAAGTCGTGATACTTATCCAAGTTGTCTTCACTGAAATCCAGGAACGACTTGAAGAAGTTTGCACGTAGGTAGTATGTGATAAGAGCCAAGGTCGAATATATCAAGACAGTCGATTCCAAAGACAATGATCTGAGCAAAAAGCGCTGGATCACGTACTTCTCGAAGTTGTCCATGCTAAGTGTCTGACCTGTTGTTAATGGGTCGTTATCGACATCAACAACAGGAGCATACATCTCCAACGCGGATAATACACTCTGATACTTGGACCCAATGGCCCCCCTCAAGGGACTTGTGGGCCGATCCAAAGATTCTCCGTGTGGCCCCGAACTCAGCTCCCTACGTAGTAGAGGAAAGGTGGAAGCCAAAACCTTCCCCCCAGGTAAAGGCTTGCACGCTGCGTTCTTCTTCATATGTGCGGACCAACTAAATCGTTGTCACAGATCTTTCAAATTCTCTTCAATTCCCTAAGCCCATAAATGCCGGAAATAGGTTCACTTTAGTGTGACGCCTCCACGTATTTTTTTGTATGCCTTCGACTTTGTGTGTCGACGCGTGATTTCCTATCACCAGGTTTGACATGGTCTGGCTGAAGGGATGGCGCCTTGTCTCAGGTCTGGGTGTACACGTCAAGTGCACTAGGTGTCGTGGAGTGTGTTCTGAGTGGTCGAACCACAGATCAAGCAGTCTCAGTTTCGTGCAATTTGCACTCACTCAGTGCACACTATCCACGCTCATCTTTAGCCAGATCGCTCACCCAAATTCCGAAGCACTCGCCGCACCCACAAACAGACACAGTGTCTGCCCGGTGTCTGCCTTTAATGAGCCTCGCTGGTTATCACTCCACCGTAATTGCTGCACACTGCCCTACGTACTTGCTGCTGCGCTTGCCTATTTCGGCGAAAAATTGTCTTGTCTAAATAATACTTGCTACCACGTATGGAATTTATCGTTTTCTTCGCTACATATATGTCTCTGTCTAAAAACCGCTTAGCAGTGTGACACCCTTGCAATGTGAAGCGGTAGTAGAGTCTGTAATTGGCCTATCTTCAGTAACTCTACCTTCCTTCTATCGTGTCTGCGTATCAATCTGGAATCTTCTGCCTTACACCTGAGGTGATTGTTTACACCTGAGGGGCTGTCATTTAAACCTGAGGTGCCTATCACCATGCACTGACGTGCCTATCTACTTGACATAATAAGGTGCCTAACCAGTGTCTCAGGTGAGCATTGTACTGGTGTACATTGTACACCAGAAGTGTACACTTGACTGGTGGACAATTGGTAGCCCAAGACTCTGAGACTATCATTCTGTTTCAGTGCTATACTGGAAAGGGTATGAGGGTATGGTATTTACACAAGATTGCCAAGTACTCATGCTTATATCTTAACTTCAGGTGTTTTGTCCACAAAATCATACACCTCAGATTGCATACCAATTGATCCTGAGAAGATCTTTTGTTACACCTGATGACGTAACAGATTACCTACAATAATCATACACTTAAACTCATTATTACTAGTATCATATAAACTAGGTTCTCAACTCACATACACATATGTGATGCCTCAATCACATACACCTAATGGTGTACGTAACTGGGAATGCATTACTTTGTCGCTCTCAAAACCTCCAAGCTGCCAATCACAATCAACATGGTCACTGGCATACTCAAAATCACATACCCCCAGAACAAAATCAGCCCCATCTCCCTACGGTAGATATCGTTCAATTGGATAATCTGCGACAACTGGATCGCAGGCGGCGACACCGTAAGAAGGAACGCCACAATCAAAAAGATGGGGTCGTCCAAGATCGACACCTTGAAGAACTTGACGCACAACAGGATCAATGGGAGGAGAATGGCCGCCGGCACCACCATACGCGAAACAAGCGAGCCGAGGATGATTCTGCGGTGGTGCTTGGCTGGCTTTGGCAAGTCCGACGATGGGTACAAGTTGGAGCCCAACACAACAAGCACCAACGGAATCGAGATCAGACCCAACTGCCCGATTGCGTTGGTCACTGTGTTGTTGACAAACGTGCCTGGAGTGAAGAACAATGCATGGAGCGACGGCGTCGACGCAACCACCACAGACACAAACATGGCGTACAACGGTGGGTTCATGAAGCTGAGCACCGTCTTGACCCACGGCACGCGCTTGGCGACGCTGTCGCAAATCAGCGACACGTACCCGGGTTCGTCGCTAGTGTTGCTAGCACGGCTCTTGTTGACTACAATGCCGAGCTCGGCTTCTTCTTCCAGTTCCACTGAGGAGGCGTCGGTAGAGCTGTTGTATGTGGATGCGGGTCTTGACAACAAATGCAGGGTTTCCTCTGGTTCTGCCTCGCTGTCGTAGTGGTCATGCACAGCAGCACACATATAGGTGTTCAACTCTTCGTACGACCTCTTGCGCAACAACTTGTTGTAGCCCCAGGACCACCTGAGGATCTGCCCCAACTGCTGGAAAATAAGCAAGTACAAGATCCCACGTGACGCAATCTTATCGGAGTTGTCGTCATCAATGTCATCCCAGAGCAACAAGTCTGGCAAGGTGTATGCCAACGAGACTGTGACGGAGACAGGCAAGGAGTTTGAGTTCCCAAACACGGCCATAGCAGTGACAAAGTCTGTTTCCGGCTCATTCAAGTGGAGCAGGCGCGACGTGACGAGCGCACAAGCATACGAAATCCCGGTGCTGATGGCATAAAAGACAGGGATAATGACAATCTCAGCCATCTTCTTAAGCGACAATGACGCAGCCAACTTGGTGAAAACAAGACATGGCGTGAACAAATCTACATTCAACTGACTCAAGACCTTTTGGTTATTGGTAGTCAAAAGCCCGGTCTTGGCGGCAATGAACCCGGCAAAACAGATAATAACAACCTCAAAGACTGCCTCGAACGTCAAAAGCGAGATGTTCGGCAACGATAGCAGCTGTGATAGTATATTCATGGGCTTTTTTCAAGTGGTGTGGATGCTCTTGCAAAAAATGCGTAATGAGGTCTATTTATGTTTTCCATGCATTTTTTTCGGGCCCCTTATCTACACTCAGCCATAATTCTTTTTCTCAGCCATACCCACGTCACACATTGCTGGGATGGAAGAGTGTGTGAGTAAATGAACGGCGACGAAGCGTCTGCGCCTCGTCGACGACGTCAACTCCCGAGGGCAAGCTTTGGAAGCTGGTAGTGGGAGGTCCTTGTGCGCAGATGATCATCAGGGATGTGGTTCGATTGTGAAATTTAGGCAGTGCGATAGTGCAAATTATTTCTTATCCCACGTGTGTAGAAAAGTAGCCATTTTTCAGGGAGGGGTCTAGGGAGTACCGTGTAGCGGGCCTGGCGAAGCCCGGAGGCGAGCGAAAATAGAAGGTGCAGCGTGGAGCCGGTGTGGATACTGGAGGGTGGATAGGAGAGTTAGAAGGAAGGTGTGGAGAATGGTTTGCAGTATGTGAGAGTATGCATGGTTTGTTGTAGCGGGCGCTGTCAATTGCTGCAAATGATGGTATGGTCGTGTGAGGGTTGATAACACTGGGGCCCGAGATAGAGCAAGGGAAACATGGAGCAAGGAAAAGACGAAGAAGGTGATGGAGAAGGCGACGGAGCAATTGAAGTGTAGAGTATGTGGGAGCAAGTGAGAGTTGCGTGGCAAGAAGTTTCGGCACTGAAACGTATGCTGAAGTATGGCTCAATGGGGTGAGCTGAGATGTAAGTTTGTTTTCAACTTCTGGGCATGAGTTTTGATTGTTTGAGTAGTAAAGAGGGTTGACGAGACGGGTGCGTGCGTGTTTGGTGTTTGGTGTTTGGTATTTGGTGTTGGTGTTGGTGTTGGTGTTGGTATGTGTGTTGGGGTGTTGGTGAGGTGTTGATGAGGTGATGTCGGACTTCCGGTAAGAGGTGTTACTACGACGGAATGATATGTGATTATGGTTTAGGAATAAAGTTTGAGCTGGTGAAGTGATGATTGCTGTAGGAGTATTGCTGGGGAGAATGCGGAGTAGTGGAGTGGTCTGTGCACTTATCTTTGAAGTGCTCTATGGAGAACTCCGATACTAACCTACGAAAACTCGGAGATACTGGAATTCATGGAATATTCTAAAGTTATCTTTCCATATCTGTAATTCTGAAATTCCAGTATCTCAAGCCGCAGCAAAATTTCATTCCAAAGAAAGCTTCTTCTACTTGAGGCCGCAGTAATCTCACCATAAAGAATGATACTTCTTCTTCATTCTGTTTCATTTCACTTACACACATCGACTGCAGTGCATTAATTAATCGTCTTATCTATTGTTCATTGTAGCTCGTCTACACATGCAAAATTCTTATTCAATAGATGGCTTCAAGTCTTTATCCAGTAAGACCTCCTTCCCCTCTCCATCCTTCTCTCCCTTGCTCCCCCATTTGAGCTTTCCTTCCCTCAACAATTTTATTGATCTGCTTTTCTTATCTCATCGCTACGAATATGGGGTGCAGGAATATCTGGGGTAGATCGCACCTGGAATATCCACAGTAACATTGCAAGCACTAACAGCTCACTCACACTGCAAACTCCTCTCATCAGATTTCGCTAACGTCTTCCAATCTGACTAGATCTGCTTTGACTGAGAATTTCCCAGGTGTGCTGTATTCAGTAGTTTGAGTTTTTCATTCGCTTCCTGCTTGTATTTTATATAGTTGCAGTCCATACCCCTAATTTTGGTTGGTAGCCGATCATAACCAGCACCAGACTTTCCAGTTTGCAACTGTTCTGAATAAACCCTCCTTTTCCCCCGATAACTCACTCAAAAGTTCATTATTTTCCTGGCGACCCTAACTAATGATACTCGTACAACCAAGCTGAACCATTAAGCACTTCTCGTAGTTTCTCACTTCCAATATAAGCAAACGCCCGTTTTTTGGGGCAGGAAATTGGAATTTCAACTGGAAGAATACGATGTGTGTCTTTGCATTCCATCTTCAACAAAACACGGTTGCAGCTGATCTTTCTGCAACTTTGACCCCAGTTTAGAAAAACAGAAAAGGGTTTATGCGAGGTTGTCTCGGTGCTCATTCTATAAGAGATGACAACTGCGTGACCTTCCATCCATTTATGATCTTTGAAGTTGATGAGGTCTGGTAAACTTAAATTTCACTCAAATAACCTGTGCTTATCCGTTGAAATCTTGGAGTATGTGTGAACTAACTGGGTGTTGGCTGCGACAAAAGTTGAATTTCAAATTACAAAAGGCCCATGTCGGATATCTAGACTAATAATGTGAGACCTTATCTAAGTTACGCACTCCAAAATCCAGTATATAGCCATGAGATTCTCCGAAAATGTTATTTAAATACCGAGTACAGCATAGACCATGAAGAAAGAGACGAACGGATTCTCACTTAATTGAATGTCGAGAAAAATCCCGGTTTTGTTAAAATTGGTCCCCAATTAGTCAATGGACACTTCGAACTGATAATTCAGTTGCAAGACTATCGACTGCTTTCAGGCTCTGCCAACAGTTAAAATGACAACAGCTGACTAAAGCTGACTGCAAACTCTCCACCAATCACCTCATACTCTTCTACGCACCACGGCAACCCAATTTCGGGTGACGCAGAAGATTACCAACTACCGCTGCGCGTTCAACTCCAAAGGAACGTCCATCCTGACTTTTCCTAACGCCATAAGATTACGAGAGCCACAAACCTCAACATTACACTGCAGAAACACAACTAGTGGGGTTATTCAACATAAATTTACATGTCACAGTTCGGGTAGATTCCTTAAAACAGCACTCTTAGCTGATCTACTATACTATTTTCCCCATGTTCTCCACAAATACCGTTGGCTGATGAATACTCTCGGTCCGAACTGTCTCCGCAACCCAAGTATTTAAACAGGTTCTTTGACGCAGGTTCATCAATCCCAACAATTATGCTTTCAACTAAAGGAACACATATTGTCGACAGCAAAGGAAACCATGTCATACTCAAGGGCTCTGCCATTGGTGGACACCTCAACATGGAAAACTTCATCACTGGGTTCCCAGGCCATGAGACAGAGCACAAGAAAGTGATTGCGGACGTTATTGGTCAGGAGAAGACAGACTACTTCTTCGACCGCTTCTACGAGTACTTTTGGACTGATGCTGATGCTGACTTCTACAAGAACGATCTTGGATTCAACTGCTTGCGTATTCCATTCAACTACCGTCACTTTTTGAACGACGAGGGTGATTTATTTGCAATAGATCCAAAGGGATTTGAGCGGTTGGACAGAGTTGTTGAAAGCTGTGCTCGTTACGGTATATATACCATTCTTGATTTGCACGCAGCACCAGGTGGGCAGAACCAAGATTGGCATTCTGACTCTGGAATTCACAAAGCTTTGTTCTGGGAGTTCAAAGTGTTCCAGGACGCAGTACTTAATTTGTGGGAGCAGATTGCGAAGCATTACTCTGGGAACGAATGGATTGCAGGCTACAACTTGTTGAACGAACCAGCGGTTTCCAAGCACCAAAAGTTGGTGAAGTTTTACAAGCAATGCGAAGAAAGAATCCGCGTGGTTGACAAAGAGCACATTTTCTTTCTCGATGCCAACACTTATGCAATGGACTTTTCACAGTTTCCTCTGGGTGAATTCATAAAGAACGCAGTTTATGCTATTCACGACTACTCTCCTTTTGGGTTCCCAAATCCAGAAGGAACCTTGTACTCTAGCACACAAGAGGAGCGCCAGAAGCTTGAAAAGCAGTACAAGAGAAAACTCCAATACATGGCTGCAAATAAAGTTCCAGTCTGGAATGGAGAGTTTGGTCCTGTCTACGCAAGCGAAACCAGAGGCTACAGCACTGAGCAGACTGCGACCATTAACAAATCCCGGTACCAGGTATTGGAAGACCAAATGGCTTTATACACACGTGGTGACCCTTCAGGTGACGGAACACCCATCAGCTGGTCGATTTGGGTGTACAAGGACATTGGGTACCAAGGGTTAACGTATGTTTCCCCTAAATCCAAGTGGTTCCTTCTCTTCGGTGAATGGTTGGAGAAGAAGAGAAAATTGGGATTGGACAGATGGGGTAATGACATTGACCCAGAGTTCGACGAGTTGTACAACAAGTTATCCCAGCATTTTGACGACCACCTGGAGAAGAAGGTATTGTACCCATATGTTTGGAAAACAAAGGACTATGTGACCAGAGTCTCGAAAGACATGTTGTTTCTGCAGATTCTTCAGCACGAGTATGCCAAGTTGTTCGCCGGATTGAGTTTGGAGGATTTGGATGAGTTGGCTGCTTCGTTCAAGTTTGAGAATGTTGTAAAGAGAGATGAGTTGAATGATATTTTAAGAAGGGCGTAACTGTTTGGGTAGGGAAATAAAGGTGTAGTATAACGTGTATTTGTAAGAGATGAGTAGGAGAGGATTCTAATGCTTGGCCAATTGGGTAGGCACTCTAGTATTAACGTGACAAGTTATGTGTGTGGCTGCTTACTATTAACCATACTAAAGTGGTTGCTAAACTCTAGAGCAAGTTAAAGCAAAAGGTTTTTCAATCCAGCATTCTCGCTTCTTTTGTCAATTGGAATGAGACACTGGCTGCTCACCAACACGATCTTTAGACTCCAAACGTAGGAAATGGGAATTATCCCTCAACGTCAGTATGTTCAGGTTAATTATAAAAACTGAAAATGGTTGTATAGTGTAGTGGTTATCACTTTTGGTTTTGATCCAAACAACCCGGGTTCGAATCCGGGTACGACCTTCTTTTTGACTCTTTTTACAGCCACTCTTGGCACTGAGCAACCTCTTACCTCGCAAAGGTGTTGTTGTTTCCTTTTTACCTCAGGAGAAGAGGTAAAGTTATGCATCAAGGTATAACTCATGCTCCCTCACTGATTAGCACTCTACTTTCACTTACTACTACAAGAAGCAGCCCAAAGTTCAAACGTTTCTGCAGACACCAAAAAATGTCAACCCCCTTCTTGTAACCAGTCACACAAGCACACAGACACTGCTCACCTTCTACTGCAGATTCGCTATCTTCTCACACTCATTCATGAAACCCAAAGTGTGACTGAAATCCGCGTTGGTAAACAAACAAATACCGAAAAAGACTCCTGTAGAAATTTTTGTGCTTACGCTCTCTTCCCACAGATCAGACTCAAGAGATGGCCAATGGGAGCCTTAACAGATACTAGTGAGACCGAGCGCACTGTGCAAGATCTAGATAATACCCCCAGTAATCAGATGGGTCCTTTCCAACGCCAGTTACTGCAGCAATTACAGCAGCATGCGCTGCTGAACAGTCTATCGCCCTCCACAATTCCCAATCTACAGCCACCGGGCCAGTCGCAGTTCAGTCATATACCACCCTCGCTGGATCTTGTGCATACCCTAAACAGCACTTCGACGTTTTCCTCGGTCAACTCGACGCCAATTCAGTTGAAGAGGTTTAGTAAGCAGAGTAGTCCGTGGTACCAGGTGAAACAGAACTCCTCAGACACATCAGACGATGACATGGGCACTCCTCGACGTCGGAAAGACCAGACAACAGTAATGAAGCGAGAACACAAGTACGAACTCCCTCAAGAAATCGAACTAGCTGGTGCATCGACCCCACTAAATGACTGTACCACTAGCTTGGGGAATAGTTCTTTCATGTCACCCATCAGTAAACTAGACAACCTACATCTAGAATCAGAGATTGACTTTGGCGAGGCCGCAGAAGAAGAAGAAGAAGCAGATCAAGAACACGAATACGACAATGAGGACGAAGAAGAACATGAATTTTCCTTAGGAGATAGAACCATCACAAATGAGGATTCCGACAGCGAAGTAGAATTCAAGGAGGACTCGGAAGCATTACACTCATCTCCACCAAGATTCATCAATATCCGTAAAAGACAGTACTCAGACTCGCCGTCAGATATCAGCATGAATACACCCAACCTGCGAAGAGTTGAGGTACGGCAAGTGAGACAGACTAGCACCAGCACACCCACATTGATGAGAAAACATATTAACGATAAACTAACCACGAACGATGATTATGACATGTCACTCTGCACAACGATCTCGGCAAGCAAAATTAGCTTTTCCCAGAGCGACTCGACGCCGTGCCCTGTACAACCCAGAAAGAAGCTTAAGCTTAAGGATGATTCCACACCTTCCACTAGGACTATGAAGCATAAGAAAATGCTTAATTTGTCTGGCAGCATTAAAACAAATGTGAACTCGATAATAAATCAGATGAACATTACCCGTGACGACGACGACGAAGATGAGGCAATCGAGGATGTGCTCCGGGAGGAAATCCGCGATCTTTCAGCATTAGACGCACTCCCAGAACACCAATCAACGCCCACTGGACTGGCTCCAGTGATTCAGCCGAGTTTACAAGCCACGCCCATCTCGCAAAGTACACCTGCAAATTCCAGGGCTTCAACACCACCCATGACTCAAGAATATGGTGACTCGATCAACGGATACAAGTTTGTGAAGCCTTCAAAAGTGCCTACCCCAGCAGTCGTGCCTTCGATGTCCGAGAAATACGCAAGGGAGCAGACCTACAGTTACCAAACTCCAAATAACCCACCTAGAGTGTCTGATCTCAGGGCAGCATACACTAGAAACGACTTCACTCCTGTGAACAATGGAAAGTACGAAATTGTAGGCGAGTTTCCAGTGAGTTCAGCTGGATTGATGGATGAAAGTGATAGTTTCATCCATGTTGGAGACAAAAGAATTAACGACCCATACTTGACTCCGAGATCCGAGCTGATGACAAGCGATGGAGTTCTGATAAAAGAAGAATACTTGGAATCACGTAACTTTGAAATGTTGCCTCTTATGCCTCCACACTTTGACACACAAACTAGTTTGAACAAGTCAGAGATTATTGAACTAATAACTACCAACAACAACTTGCAAGAGTTCTACACATTAGTGTGCGAGGATGAAGACGAAATACGTGACATTATCAGAAGCGAAAGAATCAGGTGGCATCCTGATAAATGGATAGGAAGATTTGCCGAGAACGACCCTAAGATCTGGTTTGACATGGACATTGTTAACATGATGAGTCAACTTTTGAACGCGTTGAATGATAGAATAGCATAGTTAACTCTACAGAAGTATAATGTACAATCATTGTTTTATTAAATTACAATACCTAGCTTTGGACAGTATCAATTGGAGTTTCGCTGCCATTATTAGCATCTTCTTCAGCTTCTATGTCTTCCTCTAGATCTTCTTCGATATCTTCTTCGATATCTTCCTCGATATCAATGTCCTCTTCTTCATCCTCTCCAAGGTCTTCTTCCTCATTTTCAGTTGCTTTTGTTTGCTTTTCTTGAGGTGCCTTTTCTTCACCGTCAGCTTCCTCCTCTTCCTCTTCTTCCACCTCCTCTACTTCCTCTTCTTCTTCCTCTTCTTCCTCTTCGTCTTCTTCCTCGTCCACCTGCTGCTCAGGTGGGAATTCATCGTTGTTGTCTTCATTGTCCCAAACGATATTGAATCTGGTAACTCTGGGTTTCTCTGCTAAAATGTTTCTCAGAACATGGTCAATCTGGACCTTTGCTGGAGGATTCTCCCTTAGTTCTTCACTGTCGTACTCGTTATTCACATAGTATCCCACTCTGACAAATTCACGGTTAGAGTAGGAACAACTCAACAATATAACAGTCACACTGATCAATTCGTTCACAGGAATCAACTCGTGGCTCGGAGGATCAGCTTTGAATACAAACTTGTTTATTCCAACAGGAATGGGACCCACTAATATCGAATCCAATTCTTGATCGTGGTCTAACGAGTTGGAACTCCCAACGTATATTAATTTCCACTCCAAATCTTCCTTCAAAGGCTCCAAGCACTCAAAAGTGATCTCAAATTCATAGGCATCCGAAAACTTAGCAGGATTATTAAGCACTTCTATTCCTAGTAACGATACAATAGACATCTTGGTTGTTTGGAAAAAGGGTGTCTTCGTTTTTAATTTGGAGAACGCGTCTTAAAAGTGAAAAAAGATCCACAGACTTGAATGGGAAAGGTGGACCATCGTTTAATCGTGGCTTGGGTCCAGTTATGTAATCTGGGGACCTGGGTGGAAGTGTAAAAGAGTTGGGAGAGCGTGCCTGAGGTTTGACTTGGTGAATGCTGACTTCTATTATATCGACTCATCATTAGTATGGAAAGACTTCAATGACAACTGGTATTAGATAACACCCACCACAAATGACTGCTTCGATAACTTATCAACTTTTCACGATTCAGAACTATTCAACTAAGTGTGATCCAGCTACGTTGTCCACCAATTGCAAATGCACACTAGTTGGACTCAACTGATGGATTGCCATCTCAAAGAACACACCCATCCAATTCATAAAAACCACGTCAGCCATACTCGTTAGCATACCTCTAACATCTCTCTCTTACATACAACATCCCATACTTCCGTGAATCAGTCATCTCGCAACAACTACTATCATCCTGTCTCTCCTGCTTCTTCTGTCTCTCCTGCCTCTTCCGTCTCTCCTGCCTCTTCCGTCTCTCCTGCCTCTTGCTGCAAAACCGAATGCGACACCCGACATTTTTCAATATTTCAATATCGCCAACAATCCTCACAATAAACTTCACCAATGACATCGGCAGAAGTGGCAAGTGAAGCGAACGGGCTTGGTGACGAGACGTACTCCCATGTCAAAATAGAAGGTAGCGACGAAGTTACCACCACAAATAATGAATTGCCCAGCTTGGATGAGAACACCACAGACTACGCTCAGTTGTTCCAAAGGTACCAGGAGAGGTTTAAGAATGTTTACGCCACATCAGTCAAGCTATTCCATGCAGAAGAAGCCCAACGTCAGACTTTGTATTACTACGAAAGAAGAAACAATGCTTTGCTCAACATATTGGACAACCTTGAAGCAGCAGCAGGGCTGCACCTCGATAACATCCCAGAGAAAGAGAGCCAGATCTCTAGAATAGAAGCGTTGAGCGCTCGAATCCCAGGTTTGGCGCCCGAGTTATCCCAAGTTAGAGCTTTGCTAGCTGGCGATGCGGATTCGGTCGTTGACTTCCCCATAGAAAAGAAACATCTTGTCAACTTGTACATACACGAATCGATACCGGAACTCATCAATGATGACTTGTCAAGCGTCGAAGTGAACCCACAGGAAATTAGTAGCTGGTGCAGAAGAAACTATCCAAACTTGGTGAGTGGATCGTACAAGCCAGTAAGTTTGCGCGGTGAGGGTATCAACAGAGAATATACTGGAACTGACGTCAAGATTAATTACAGTCCAGAGGAGAAGCCTGCTTTGGAAGTTGCAAACCCCAAGGGCAAGAGAAAAATCACAGAGTTGAGCACATCCGCAGAGGAATTAGGCGAAGAACAACCTCAAAAACTACCCAAGACCGAAGATGTCTTCCTGAAAATAGAAGCAAAGATACCACCAATCGAACCCAAGCCTGAGTAACTTTATTAAACACTACTTATTCCCTAATGTATTTTTTATCCTTCTTCAACAACATCTCCAACACGTTGGAGTCAAGAAATAATTCCAAAATGAACTTTCTCTTGTAAAACTTGAAGCTTCCCTTGTCGATAATCTTGATGATTTCCAAAAACAATTTGAGATCTTGGAATATCTCAGGATTCAGGCCTTTCAATCGGCCCAATTCCTTGAACGATCTTCTTTCGACTCTTCCTAAGAGAGAGTTCATCGAGTGTATCAACGTGACGATTCTTTCGTATAACCTACTATTGTAGATTTCACTGTCGTCTTCGTCATCCTGTTGCGCTATATCAGAAGTAGATTTCGACCGGACATTCGTAGCTGGTCTTTCGAACTCACTTCCAGCAATCTCCAAAGTTGAATCGAAATATCCACTAACTGTACCCACCAGGTTGGAATTTCCAAAGATGGCATAGTACTTCAAGTCTTCATATGGGTTCGTTGTCTTTACATTGAAAATATCATTCAAATCGAGTTTGGGATACGCCAATGCCTTACTATTGGAGTACTGATCCAACATGCTGATCCAGTTGCTCTCATCCAATATTTCTATGCCTTCGATTGTGGTAGAAATCATCCCAATGATGTAGAAACAGATACCCCTGATCTGCCAGATTGAGCAGCTGTGGAATAAATCAATGATTATCGTAATGATAGACTTCTCTGAAGAATTGAGATAAAAAGGATCCAACAATTGAATACCGTAACGACCCAGTGCAATCATTCCTATGATCCATAAATCCTGTTTCAAGGTGTTGATGTAGAATAATTGGGAGTCATCAACTGGGCCACTGTGCCATTCACTAGACAGCAAATGAATCGACACTTCCTCTATTTCGGAGATCAATTGATCGATATAACTCCGCTGCTTAAAGTTGTCGAAAAAGTGAAGCCCTTCTTCTGTCGAGAGTAAGTGTTTGAAGAAGTCAATGGACCCTAAATCTTCACATCCTGCGAAGGAATCATTCCGCACGAGATAAGGCATGAATGCAACGTGTATAATGTTTTCTATCTTGTTCAAATACGTAAGGTTCTTCACCAACTTTAGCCATTTGTTGAACTCTTCCTCGATGAATCCGGAATCTGCAAGGTACTTGAAACCTTTGGGTGTGTTTAAAAAGTTGATTAGCAAATTCATACCGTTTTGAGAATGCGCTAAAATTTGGATGGGAGGTCTTAAGTCGACAAGGAAATCCAAATGTTTAAAATTGTTGGCCACAAAATATTCACTCAATAAGTTGATCGAATAGTTAAGAAGCTCGTTATTGGAGTCATATAAGTTATGAACTAATATTTTCACAACAAAAAACTCCAACTCTTTAATTTTGATGAACGAAGGTAAAAGTTCCGTCACAATGTACATCCTAATTCCAAAGTTGGAGATTCTCAATGCTTTCAAGAACAAAATTCTAAATTGACTATCAATTGTCAAGTCAATGTGCTTGAATAATGTAATGATAACCAAGTTATGAGTCTCCGAATTTATGGAAGCATCAACAATGTTGTTGATCATTTGAAAGAACTGCCAACGTTCAAGGATTTTCAAGCCTGAGTTGGTGGAGCTCAAAACACCAATAAACTTCAAGTATCCAATGCTCACTGTGTTCTCTAATCGTCTTTTAGATAAGATTGGGTCTTTACTTCCAATCCCGCTGAACGGGTCGATTTGAGCAAATACTTCGCTCAACTGTGGAAGCAACTTGTTGCTCACAAGGTACTTCACTCCATTGTCTAATTTGAGGAACATTTCCAACAACTGGCAACCAATATTGATATATTTGTTGGCATTTCTAGAGTTGATGCTGATGTTACAGAACCGAAACTTGAAGGGTCTGTAGAAGGATAAAATTCTCTTCAAGAACTTGGGATTCTTCTCCACTAGTTCGTCAAACCGTCTAGGGTTATTCAAAGGTCCTTGGATTAGAAGAAGCAAAAGTGCCCAGTTCCATTCTTCAAATTCTTTTACTGTCAATATTTTTGTGTTGGTGATCATCGTCTTGAATTCTGCATCATCGACATTGTATCTTGCTCTGATGTTAAGGTTCTTTATGCTGAGCTTGATATTCTTATAGTAACTTGCATTGGGCTGAAACTTGCCTCTAGACGCCTTATCCAATTCAAATGACGATGACTTTGGAATGATCAAGTAGTTGTCAGCAATTAACTCCGTGGGTATCAAATTGGTTGACATGGTGTATATCGATGTGAGTAATTGGGTTGCTTTCTGCACAAGTGAGGCGGATGGTCTTTGCTCAATCACGTCAACCAACAATCCAAAGATGTTGATTTTCTTAATCAAGATCAAAGTCATGAGTCCCTGGTAATGATTTGTAACATTCTGTTGGAATTCTGATTGGTTGATGCAATAATCGTAGTTTACGGAGTCAGTAGAGCTCACAGCTTTGGTGTACTTCTTTATGACATCGCCCACAGGACTTGAGGATAACCAAGGAAGAGGTTTTATCAACAAAATATCAAAAATGATATCCATAATATAATCTCTAACCTTGTCGTTATTTTTCTTCAAGCCTGTAATCAAATCGTTCAATATCTTAAAATCGTTGATGGAGAATGCCAACAAGCCGTTGAAGTTCTTCAACAAAAGAGTGATTAGGAAACTCAGTTTCTGGAGCTTGAATGTTGAAGTATAGGCTATTTTTTTGTTTGAGGATTGTAACTTGTCAACTTGATTTTGGTCGTCGATGGATTCTGTAAAGATGGAAATGAGAGATATTAAGTCAAATCCATTTCTCAAGAACTTTCTGGAGTTTTGCAAATCCAAGATTTTTGGTATCAAGAACAAGCAGCAGAGAGACATTTCGATAGAGCCATGCAAGATTGTGTTAACGATGACTTTGAATCCACCGGAGTGGAAGATGAGCTCAGGTTTGAGCAATGCTATTTCGCACATTGTTTCTATGCACACGTCTTTGAAGGAGTCTGGGACCACAGCAGTAGGTTCGAGCAGAGAGTGGTGTTGTTTCTCGACTTCGTTTTGCAAATCGTGTGGAGTATCCATTTGGGTGGGCTCGTTTCCGGAGTCAATCAAGGCTATCAAAGATTTTAAGACTCCAATCGACAAGTAGTCAGCACCCTTTTCTATGTGAAGAAACTCTCTGATCAATTTAAGAGCTTGTTCTTTTTCTAGGAGGCCAGAGCTTGTAGTTGACATGGTTATTATAATGAAGATCAAAGTTTTGAATTGGATCAATACTAGTAAACTTTCGTGGTTTGAAATGACATGTCGAAGTAGACGGTAGCCAGCACTTCTGACTTCGCTGACCGAGTGGTACATCATGAATTGCATTTTGTTGATGAAACTTTTCAAGACTATGTCGTTCTTCAAGTCCGGGTATGTTTGTAGGAGCAGAACCAATTCGTTACCCTTGGCCACAATATGATACTCGTCCATTTCTCTGACTGCACTGAGGCCGGAGAGGAGGTCGCTCAACAACCAAGTGGGACTCTCCGGGTTTATGACTGTGTCTGAGCGGTCGCTTACTTTTCGTATAAAGGGGTCGCCAGCAGAGATGGCTGTGCTGGTGGTTGCACTTCGTATTCTGTTAAAATTCTGCAGTAGGTTTATCAGGGACCTGGAGTGGTCGTCGGAGTCCAATGTTTTGGATGTCTGTTCATCTTTGTTGGCTTTGGAAGTTGATTGGTGGGAGGAGGAGCTGAATTTGATGCTATCGATTGAGTGGATAGTTCGCGAGTCAATTGAGGTTATTGTTGAGCTTCGTATACCTCTCTCTCTTCTCTGGGATATGCCGTTCGCCGAGGACGTTCTTGTTGGTTCAATAGAAGGTTTCAGTTCCTCGGTGGGGGAAATTTTAGCTGGTTCGTTCAATGAAAGGGTTCTTATTTTGTCAGAAGACGATTGTTTTAAGGTTTCCTGGAGTGAAGATGCTCTATATGGTTCATTGGCGTGAGTAATTGCACTTAGGTGGAATGTGGGTGTTGAATCAGAGGATACGTTAGTATCCTCTACACCAGCTCCAGATTGATGTTCTCTGGATTTGACCAAGAGGAAGTTAAGATCTTGTAGATCCATGCTTGACCTGGGTCCTTCCATCGCTGTGTTATATCCGGATCAATCGGCCTATTCTATGTCGATCTGGAGGAGTTGATAATCCTGTCGTATTGTTTGAATTTTTGGTGGTGGTCAGATGATTAGTCACGTGTATCACATGTCAATACAGAGTGATACAAGTGCATGAAGGCCACAGTCTATTGAGACGATGAAATCTACAGGCAGCGGTGCGTATTATCTCTTTATGAGTATTCAAATGAGTATCCATTTTTCAAGTTTAGGTCTAATTCAGCATTGTTGCACAGACTAAGGTGATCACTTCATTTACATTAATTATTAATTCCACAGTCTAAACCTCTCGCTTGAGATATTTTGATCGGTCCAGAGAAATTACTGTCAAGATAGACAGATTGATGACGTCTTTGGTGTTTGGGCTTGTGCTACGTCTTATCGGTTGTGAGTGGTTGCAAACATCCCTTCATCACAATATCACCCAGACCATAAGAAAAATGCCTTCCATCACCTTCTTCACCTTCCTTTTCACTGCCTTCACTTTTAACACCCATTGCACCTACACTTAAAAACCTCACCATTTGCAGGACACTGTAATCACAGGATCGAAAAGTACCGATCCTTCCCAATAACCCGATCTCTGTATGCTTCGTTTCCCTCACATATAGTCATGACATACATAACACGCTCACCGTAGACTCACCATGTTTCGTAAATCACTCACACAATACCCACCACTTCCATCACATTTCCCTTTTTCAACACCAATCCACTCGTGGAGTGGTGCGTAAAACGATGCATGATGACCAGATAAGCACCAACACAAAACCCCCACAACGCTCCCACACTCCCAACTTCCCGTAAACGTCACCAACCACACCAACCACACCAATCACACCAAAACACCACTACAGCAATACACCAGGCCACCAACGCGACCCGATTGTCTTCTCGTGCGCAACACCACCAAAAAGTTGAAACAATCGGTGTCTATCTTCTGCTTGAAAAAGGGGCCTCGATCCTTGAGGGGAAGCATGGCCACAGCCTATATAGGACAAAGATAAGGCCTGTACAAACCTTTTTTTACTGGCTCCAATATTTTTTTGGGGTCACCAGTAGAGCGAAATCTTTAAATTGATTTTAAACAAACAACCATCGAGAGCCAGAGCTGCCGTTGATTGGGACCATTTATCAGAAATCTGTAGCGTTGTTTCGGTTGTTGTGTAATAGCTTTCTTCGATTGGATAATTTGTTGAAGTGTGAAGCGGATCTATAGGGATTACTATATTGTTTCTGCGCTATAAAGAATGAGCAACAGTACTGCTGAGAGCCAGGTGAGCCAGGCAAGCGGAGGAAGTGGGTACAGCAGCACAAGTGCTGCTGGAGCCGGTGCCGGCAAGGCGAATGGAAAGAAGAAGTTGTCACTTTTCAGCTTGGGTCTGTCAAACGACTTGAAGGACGACGATTTGTCATCTATCACGCAGTACCAGCCGGTGCGCGAAGAGCCCGACGAAAGAGACTTGGGTCCACCTCGGTACAACCGGTCGTCGGCATCCTCGATCCACACGACCAACACGGCCAACACCAACGCTTCGGCCAGTGCATACGCCCCAGACTCCATCTTCGAGAGGTCGGTGCAAGACTCGTCGATTTTCGAGCCGGGCCAAGTCAACTCCATGCAACCTCCACCACCATTAGGCAAGAGATCCTTGTCGCACACACACAACTCGTCGCTTTCGCTCAAAAACGGGCTCCTCCTCAAGTCAGAGGACTGCGTTGCCCCAGCATTGGACGCTACCACACACTTGCTCAATGGCAAGCACTCGGACTTGGACAACATCGAGATGATCTACCTGAACAGACGCTCACTGTCCGTGTTGGGTCTCAACATGGCGTTGGGCAGGCCCTTCACTCCTTCGAGAAAGAACTCCATGTACTCGATCCACCAGGCCTCCACGCTGCCTAGCAGTGCCAACAACCAGGCCACATCACCCATCAGCCCCAAGGTTGCCAGCCTGGGTTCTACAGTGTCCTTCTACAGCTACGCAGACATGATCAGTAACGACGAGGGAAGAAGACCCATGTTCAAAAGCTCCTACTCGCAGGGCTCGATCCCCACGTCCCACCCTCCAGTCTCCGCTGCAAGCGCAACACAGCTCAGCAGCTTGGGCGGACCCACTAAACTCAAAAGCGGAAGAAACAAAACAGGTGTCAAGGCCCAGAAGAGAGGCTTCTTGATATCCCCAGAAAGCTCCGACGAAGAGAACCAACCTAAAAATGCATCTTCTTTGACTGACGCCTTAATTAATAACGAAGAGTACGACGACGAAAGTCTAGTGAGCAGCTCCATCGGCGAATGCCTCAGAAGAACTAGAACCGAACTCAGAAGTACTGATCGTTAAAACGAAGTAACAATAAGTTGAGCCTCTTTTTTGTCCGTCTACATATTTATTTTACTTCATTCCTTTCTTTGTTTTAATTGATGTTGATTATTTGTGAGGCCATGTAGTGGCTCTTGTGCAACCGGTGGAAGCCACTTTTCACGGTAGATACGAGGATACGCCTGAAGACATCACCTCACTAGGATTGTTCCATTTACAACTCGTGATGGCTTCGGCTGTGGCTTGTTGCAAAGGCACTACGTAGACAACAAGTAGACAACCGGTTGGTAACAATAAGTATTAGTGTTGCAAGCATAAGGGGCATCCACGGGGTGATGACCTCGAAGATGCATGAGCTCTTATACTGGCACATGCTTGACTATCTCCTGCACGTGACTGATGGGCTTTTAATCTAATGTCGCCCTGCTTGCGACACTCAGCGACACCCATCACCAACTTTGATTACCTTTTTCAGCTCATCTCAAAAATCTTAAAGGCAAGATGA
Source organism: Kodamaea neixiangensis (assembly GCA_030565385.1). Classification (NCBI taxonomy): domain Eukaryota; kingdom Fungi; phylum Ascomycota; class Pichiomycetes; order Serinales; family Debaryomycetaceae; genus Kodamaea; species Kodamaea neixiangensis. The sequence goes on along the minus strand of JAJMBT010000002.1, from coordinate 77,016 downwards.
TCAGGAAACAAGCCAGAGAGAGAAGAGAGTATCTCTACCGCAAGTCGATCGAACTCCAAGAGTCGAGTCTCTCTGAGAAACGGCAACAATTAAAAGCAGCTTTGGCCTCTGGTAAACCCTTGAGCAAAGAATTGGCTGAAGATGCACAACTCCAAAAAGATTTCATCTATGATGAAAGTGAACAAACCGAAATAGATGACGAGTACAGTGCTTTGAGTGGAATAGCCGACCCCAAGGTGATCGTCACCACCTCGCGCGACCCGTCAGTCAAACTCTTACAGTTTTCGAAGGAAATCAAATTGATGTTTCCCAACTCCATCAAGTTGAACAGAGGTAACTACATCATACCCGAATTGGTAAAATCATGTACGAGAGTCGCCATCACAGACTTGATAATCTTGCATGAACACAGAGGTGTTCCCACCTCGATAACCATCTCGCATTTCCCTCACGGACCAAGCGTCATCTTCACCTTGCACAATGTCAAATTGAGACACGATTTGCCAAATATCGGAAACATATCAGAAAGCTATCCTCATTTAATATTCGAGAACTTCACAACAAAGCTCGGAAAGAGGATAGAAAAGGTGTTGAAGCATTTGTTCCCACCGGGAGCAAAGAAAGACTCCTCTCGTGTAATCACATTTGTCAATAACGAAGATTTTATTTCTGTGAGGCACCACGTCTATGTGAAAACAAAGGACTCTGTGGAATTGAGTGAGGTGGGACCAAGATTCGAAATGAGATTGTACGAAATCAGATTGGGCTTGCCTGATAATAAGGATGCTGACACTGAGTGGCAGTTGAGAAGATTCATCAGAACTGCAAATAGAAAAAACTACCTCTAGGTTCATTATATCGCTGTGTATTAGGTGTATGCAATAAATTATCTTAGTTAGACTTGAACTTGGTCAACAGCTTCAAAACATCCATCTCATGTTCTTCCTCGTCGATATTTACAATATGAGAATGGGGAATTTCAGAGACAATAGGTGCTTCGTCAGTGTGATATGGTTGAGCATTCTGCGTGTGTTCTTCTCTGTGTCTGAAGTCTCCAGTGTGACTGTTTCTGCGCGACAGCGGAAGCTCCTGGTTGTTTCCATATGGTCCTCTGACTTTGGAGACAACTCTGCCAAGTCTTCCTAAGGTTTTCTCCAACAATCCGCCCCCTATAGGCATATCGTCAAACGTGGACGCACGTCCAATTGTCGTGTTTTGTCTTTCCATAGTATGGTTTCTTCTGATAGCATGATCTTCTTGGACCTTATCACGTCTTTGCATGTCGTCGTCAGGCAACATAATAGCTCTGTCCAACGAGTATGGTAACCCTCTGTGTCTTCCTCTGATCATCATCGCAATGATGACTAACTTGGAGATAACAGTGAACTCCCCAGAAAGCGAGGCATTGATTGTTGGATAGCCCAATGACAACCCAACTGTACCATACGCACTGATAATCTCAAAAAGAATGGCGAAAACAGAAAAACGGAAGTTATTCTTGTTCAACTTGGGTCCTTCTGCAATACAGATGATAAAGAGACCCAAGAAAATGTACCACAAATCATAAGACAACTGGTTCCTCAAATGCGCACCAACAAATGTTGAGGGAGTGTTCTCCACATCCTCCTGGTTCTCGTCTTTCAAGTAAATACCCAATGATTGTTCTTCGTAAACGTTGGTTCTTCTGATGGAAATGGCCAACGGCAAAACAGAAATATACATCATAATCATATAACTGACCTGCACTGCTGGGTGCAACTTGGACAAGTCAATTACGCTGAAACCTGCCGTTCTGGTGCTGAAAGCCTGGAACAAACCGTCCACAATACGATACCCAACTGGAATATCTGTGAGGTATTCATTGTTCAAATCGAGCACGATGAAAAGAATTAAATCAACAGAATTCAACACAACCAAAATGAAAAACAACCACCAGGTTGGAATGGAAGGAAACAACAATGTGAAACAACGACGTGGGTGGTCCAACAAGAATCCTAAAGACTCTTTGAATAATGAGAGTGGTTTCGCAAATTTGAACAAAACCCATATAATGAATCTCAATAAAACAGGGAAGCCTGTGTTACCAATGACGACGAAGAATGCAGTGACAATCATCACGTAATATGAGCTGTTGAACGTGACCATGGAGTCGTATGTCAAAGTAATTCCTAAATCATTGAATGCAGTTTGGGCTGTGAAAAATGCCCACCAGGTTGGAGAGATACCTTGTGCACGAACCTTTTCAATGTACTCTGGCTTTAACAATATCCATGGTAACAAAAGAACAACCCCCAAAACGTGAAAGCCAATGTAGTAAACCAACAAGATCTTGATCAAAAGTTTGACTGCTCTGTATTCAACACCTCCCAATTCTTCCTTTTGTTCGTCACTCAACCTAACAAAGGTTGAGTTTCTACCAACAGTTGGCACCCAAGACAAGTAGTTGGTGCTCATCACTTTCCTCAAAGAGTAGTCATCAAAGTCACCAGCATCGAGCAGGTGCTCTTCGTCGTCATCCACATTAGTAGCTGAGCTATCGCGGAAACCCCCAACACCCCCAAATGTCGAAGGTGTAAGAGTTCTCTTCAACTTGCTTTTTATTTTCTTTCTTGGGCTCATCTTTGTTCTTCTGGCTTTTCTGGCCTTTGGTTTAGCAAATGAATTGAAGTGGCCAGGAGGTGACTCTAAGGTGTTGGAACGTTTTGCAAATTTTGTGCCACTTACATCTCCAGACGGTATCACAAGGTGTGATTGGGCTCTTTCCAATTGTTCTTCATCAATCTCTTCATCTTCTTCCTCATCATCTTCTTCTCCGGAGACGGCATTAGAGTCGTATGCATCATCTTCGTCATCTCCATCATTCACATTCTCAGAATCAATGGAAGCTTCTTCGTCGTCTTCCATAAAACTGTTGATTGACAACGTCTTTCTATGCATGCGAGTTGTTGGGCTTGTTGGGGAATTTGCAGAGTTACTGAAGGTTTTGATGAGCTTATTCGTCCATTGTTTGGGACCTTTGCCTAAGTTTGAGGAAGACTTTCTTCTTCTTGTGAAAATTGGCTCCTGACTGTTTTCAATTTCATTAGGTGGTTTGATGACCAAGACATCGTCGTCGTCGTTATTATTAGTGTTTTGACGCTGTAATGAAAAAGTTGTGTTTGTTGGAGAGCTGAAGGGAGGTCTGTTTCTGTTTGAAAGTCTTTGTGGGCTGTTAACTGAGTTGTTTGACTGCTGGCCCTTTTGCATCATCGCAATCGACCTATACATATCTGAAGGGTCTATTTCTGTGTCGCGCACTCTTCTTTTGGTGGGTGGTTGAGGTAAGTTCACGAATCTGATACCTTCGTTATCATGAATTGGCTCGTGCGCAAGCTGGATATCAGATTCGGTGTCAGATGGTTCGCTGACATGCTGTACTTCGCCATTATCCACACCATTTGTGATGGGCGAATGCGTTGAATGCGAATGAGATGAGTGTGCAACATTAATGTCCTCTTCAGATGTCAGTTTTTTGTCGTAGAAGCCTAATCCTCTGTTGTTGACTGTATTAATGTGAGTTGGGTCTATCGAGTTTGTTCTGGCAGCAGCTAAGGTTGCTGAACGTCTCATCTTAAAGTTCATCTTCGACAGTTCTTTGATGTTGTCAAAGTGACGTTCAAACCAATACAAACGCACAAACAAAAGAGACCCGTGGATGAAGATGGGTGTGGTAAGCGTCGTAACGATGTAAATGATGATCTGTTGGTATAATGCTAACAAGTTGGTATCAATAGTGTTCAAACCAGCCTGTGTGGAAGCTCCACCTGTGAAGAATAGGATATCGATGTACCCAAAGTTGCGTACTGGGTACATGAGAATCGACCCTAAGAAAGCCCAGAAGATGATGTAAAAGTAATGAGCAGCTCTGAAGTTAGGCACAATGAACCTAGCATACGGCTGCACAACCGAAGCAACCTTGTGGATCCCTTTTCGTATGTTCATACCAATCTCCATCTCCATTCTCCTCTCCCTGTACCTTTCGTGCCATTCCTTGATATTGGCAATAACTGTCATTGTTCCTGCGTATTAGAAACTGGCCGTTAGAATCAATATATAATCCAAGTACTTCGCTATAAGTACATGATATTTCCCGTCAGCCTGGAGGTGTAGTGACTGTGTGGGGTGAAGGAATACAGCTCGAATTGCTCAGTTAGCTGACTACTTTTTGAATGAAAAGTTACCTCTGGAACAAGTGAGGCTTAGGTTTTTTTGGGAGCATTAAGGTTTTGAGATGGGATAATCTTATTTAGAGATAACAAGCGTTTACGATCCGCCCAACCGTAACTAGGAGTAAACAGTGTGACAAACGGGAGGCTAAGTTGTAAAGAACGTTTTGAGCGGTGTAGAATAGTAACTCTGTTGTTCTAGCACTCTGTTTCTGCCATGAAATGTTTATCTAATTTCACTGGTTGAAGAATTGCCAGGAGAATTGCCAGGGAAATTGGCGCCTGGCAAGTATATGCCAGGTGCCATACTTGCCAGGTGCCGTCTGTAATGCCCGACCCACGACAATGCCACACATGAGCCTTGTTAGTATTAAGGAGACTATTGAAACGTGCTTTACTTGTTGAAAATTTCACGTAACACAAAAGTGAAGCTGTAATTGGTAGAAGGATGAGTTCAAGGTAGAGGTGTGAAGCTGGACTGGATTATTAAAATGACACTCATTGTTGGCTTAGCTTGGCTTATTTAATTGAGGTATTATTTGCCTGAGGGTCTCATACTTTGAAGAGTTGATTCTTTGAAGTACAGTCTTAAATGAAACCAGAGACAAACTTTGATACATGGCTATGGAGCCGACTATTAGTAAGAGATGCCAAGTTTAATTTAGAGTCCGGAAAAGAGTATGTAAAGGTGTATAAAATAGCGGCATAAAACTGCTGGTTCCAGCACCTTCTACGTCCAATTTCTTTTCACCCCTAGCTTTGATGCTGTCGGAAGTTTTAAAGGTGGTTGTTAGTGAAAACAGTTTAATTGTACTTAGTTGCTACCTAATATTCCTCCCTTCAACTATCTTACGAGGCTTGCTTGCTGAGAATGCTGTGGTGTTTTCAGGTCATTCTTTGTTGATCCGGTACTTCCTAGCGCGCCAGATTGGAATGGCAAGCCCCAAGCGCAAACTCCTAAAATGTTCATCAGTATAAATAATCGGGAATTACTGCAAACCTAACACATGTAGATTTAAAACTGGGCCGTTTCCTTGTTTTGTTTAGACGAAGAAACTCCTCAATTATATTTGCACCCAAAATCTTTTTTGCACCCAAAATGAAGATGGAAGGAGTATGTTGACGGAGTGGTAGGATACAAAAGGAAAGCTGGAGTAGAAGAGAAATTATTAGTGAGAGAGTTCATCGTTGGTTTGTCATGGGCAGAGTGTTTCATTTTATTAGTGAAAGTGCGGAGCTCTTAGGGCTGGAGTTACTACCACAGTTCAATCGTGGTCCGAACATGTTGATGACCATCAAACGCAAGATACTAATGTGGTGTGCCTATATTTCAGAAAAACACTTTCTCTACTGGTAGTTCCCTCATAAGTACATTTATGAGTAAGATTTAGTTCAATTTTAAAAACTCAATTAATACAAATATTTTTACAATATTTCATTCAAAAATTATCAAAACCAAGCAAGTACGGTTGCATTTTTACGAGATGGAAATTAAATCATAACCTCTCAGTTGTTACTCTCATTCATATAGCAAATTCCGGGTGTACATTTGATTACAAGAGCTGGGTCATTTTTGTTTTCTAGAGTTTACAACAACTACTCACCAAATGTAACGATACCATGCAAGATTTTTAAGCCTTAATTCAATTTAGTCAACAGATATGCATAAATAAATCATAAAGCTCTGAAAGCTATAGATTCAGTAAGTTCTTACGAGACGGTGATGACAGTACAACGATCAAGTAGATCTCAAAAGCTGCAATTGCACGAGCTGCTGCAATTTTCGTCCTCTCTCTTCATCTTCTGACTCTGTTTCTATAGCAGCACCAAAATCACCTTCAAACTCAATATCGTATGAGTATTCCTTAGCCGCTTCATGGTAAACAATTCTGGACTTTTCGTGCAACATTTCCTCAGCACTTCCACACAAATGCACAATACTCCTCCAAGTTAAATTCTTGTTCTGAAGTACACTAACCACCTTTAGGTCTGGTCGACAACGAATATTGATATCCAGAATTTCGTTACCAATCAAACTTAACTCAATAAGTGCTTCTGGAAGAACGAAGGTATTGCTGAGAAAGTAAGGTCCAAGATTATTACGGTCAAGTCGTAAAGTCCTTAAGTTAATTAAGAGTTGCAAGTTGCCTTTCAAATTCGAAAGCTTTGCACGATCGACTGTCAAAGTCTTGATGCTAGAGGGGAACACACCCCAGTCGAGCTCTTCCAATAGCAGATTTGTCAAACTAACTACTGAAAGTCTCTCGCAATTGCTCAAATTGATCAATCGTGCTTCACCAATCATCCGAAACTCGTTCAAGTTAGCAAGATTCAATTCAATTGGGAAATCTTCTACTTCCCAGTAATTGTAAAGGAGTAGGTTTTTGATTGTATGAGGTAGTGTTTCAAACAATTCGCTTGGACTACCAGTTTGTTTTCCAAAAGTTGTGAGCAGTTCAAGACTATCTGGGAACTGGCCCGTTGGCTCTTCCGAATTTACAACAACTCCTGTAGGTTTGTGATACAACTGGAGTGTTTTCAAGACTGGCAAGCTGTCTAATCCCTTTCTTGTTTCTAATAAATTGGAATTGTCCAAGTAGAGGGCTTCCACACTTTTAGGAACACATAGTACCAAATCTTCGGATGGTGCATCGAAACTATTGGCAATAAATCTCAAATATTTTAAATGCTGTAATGTGTGAAGATTACTCCCAGACAAATTCGTCAACCGGTTGCGTGAAATGTCCAACCAGACGAGTTCCAGCGGCCAAATAATACCTTCTAAACTAGTTATTCCAGCGTTAATCATGATCGATTTCACGGATTCTGGGAACTTGAGTCGTTTAGGAGACGTTAAAAACAGGCAGTTGACCAACTTTAAGGTTGCAAGTTTCAGTGGCAAGGTCAAGTCATCCAAGAGAATTCCACTGCTGTTAATAATTTCGAATCTGGTTAATAATGTAGGTAGCTTGAAGCTTTTGCCCAACGTGAGTTTATAATCAAAGTCATCTCCTGGCAGTCTTGCACCAAGAAAAGACAATTTGTTATCGGGATCATGGAATCCTCTAAGAATCAACTTACGTACACTTTCTGGGAAGCCAAAAGAACGAATTCTGGGACACCAACTCAATTCAAGGTAATTCAATTTCTCAAGTTCCAGAACTCCGTATAGATCTGTGAGATTGTCGAGATACTCAATTGTCAATTTCTTGAGACTTGAAGGGAGATGGAACCGCTTAAGAGACAGCGCACTTGAATGCGCTACACTCAATTGTTCCAAAGACAATAAACCTGACAAATCCACTTTTGCCCCGTCTTCCCCTTGTACTGCGATAAGGTCCAATTTGCGCAAGGCAGATAATCGAAAGGTAACGAGCGGAGCAGTGACATCGAGTGACAATTCTAGTGATTTGAGACCTGAAGGGAGATTGGACAATAGCTCAGACTTAATTGTAGATTCAACTGTCATGCCATGCAAATGTTGGAGCTGCTCAATTGGCAGGGCCAACAAGGAGTCAATCAAAGTAAGCAGAGGCTCAAAGCCACCCAAGTGTAAATGTTTAAGCGATTTTGAAAAACGGAATGTCGTTTCGTTCCAACTGCGTCCGTTTAAAATGCTACCTTCTAAGAGCAAACGGGTGACTTTGTAAGGCGAATCAAGTACCATCTAAATCTCGTTTTCAAGCTGGTGGGGCTTTGATCGAGCTTTGAGATCTCCGTCAGAATCGAACACTGAGGCATCAACTTCAATTGACTTCGCTAATTCTATTATATGCGGGTATAAGTCTCGAAGGATAAGGAAATTGCATAGATCAAGTTTTATACTTGAAGGGGCGTATCGCTTCTTGTGAGTTCTTAAAAACGCGAGAAACGAGTAGATAGTTGTAAATTCAATTGGTACCTCCTCCATAGGAGGTATTTCTGGATAATCTTCCAAATATGAATATTGACTTGGAAGTAATGGTGGTAAGAAGCTGTTTGCCAGAAGGTGAAAGTTTTCCAAGAAACGATCTTGCAGGCTAATCTCAACTACTGAATAGTAAAGCTGAAAAGCATGGTCACCTACACGAGGCTGGTCAAACAAAGAACATAGTATCCTTTTGGGTAGCTTCTCAACTACGAGATTGACAATTTCAATCGGTAGCCTGGGAATAAGTTCCATGTTGATGTTTTTGTTCACCAATTTCTCCATGATTTCTCCACATAAATATACGAGAGTCGAGTTTCGATTACGCTTTCATTTAAGGTTATCCACACACATATCAAAAGCAATCGAATTTTCTATTTTAATAGGTTTATGAAGATTGGTTGCAAAAATTGAGCCTTCCCATTGCTGATCAGGATTCTAGATATTTTGCATACAAGCCTTTGAGCACAAGTTGCAGTGCCTTTGAAGTGGTCTTAGTTCAGTCTTAGAATTCGGTCATACGTCATCACCCATACATGGCAGCCACTCTTGTGCGTTAGTCGATGGCGATATATGTAATATAGTTACTAAACAATTGTCTCCGTGATGAGAACCCAACAAAGTCAAGATGAAGAATAACTAGAGCTATGCCAGAAGAATATTCTTATTACGAAATGCAAACCAGTAACAAGCACACGAGCCATTAGACATACGTTCGATTCCGACACAGAAGCTATGAATTAACACAGACTCGTTCATCATTCTTGCTACAAACGAAAGAAGAGAGACAGACTTGTCAAAAGCTTAAGAGAAAGCACTTGACCATACATGCATCTCCATTTTTTAAAGCCAATGACTGGCTTTTGTTTACAGACACTTAGAATTGTTACAGACATTAAGAATTGGATCTTCTCAATGGTATAACCCGTGATTCCCAATGATTATGGATAGAAGCTACTCCTCCTGGGCACAAAGGTCTTCGCACCAGGAGGCGGATCAGTGGTGACGTAGTGACTCAAAAAGAAAAATTGGTGTGAATCGAAGAGATGAGCCCTCGAATCTCGACTTTTAACTCTGGCCGTTGCTAATAAAATGTAGGGCTTGCTAGTCAACATTAGGGGTTAAACAAGTGTAAAAACGAAGCTGAAACAATATAAACTTTACTACGATTAAAATTAGGCTCGACCTACCCAGTTACAGACTCAAATCATCCAAGTCGCTCCAAAACAGCCCCCTTTCCCGAGCATTTACTCCAATTTAGTTCCCGTTCATAAATCTTTCACTCACGTGACAAAACCGGAACTGGAGCAAATTTTTCATGGCCCTTTGGGCACTCAGAAAGTATAAAAGGATGTGGGGACCGCCGCCATCTGTACAGTCGTTATTTCCCTCTTCTCTTTTTCTTTCTCTCTCTTTCTTAACAAGTATCAATTCCCCCATTATTGTTGCCAATCTTGAGATCAGATTAATAGTAAGTAATACTGAGTGCTGATTTTTGTTAAGAGAGAGGTGTAAGTGCTATTGATAGTGACATACTGTTCAAGTCATGAATAGGAAGGAGTGTTCTGAGTCATTGATGGAGTCAATTTTGACACTGAGGTTAGGAATTTTCGATTCTCTTTCGTACCAAAGCAGAGGTTTCTGATGCGTACTCAAGTCGAATCTGGGTCTTTCTCCTCAGGATAGAAGATTAGATGATGACTCCTTAAGATCAAAGGATCGAGAGTGTGGTTATCTGTACACTCACCCAGCCATCACTCACTCCTTCCAACTTCATGTGCATCTTGTTCCCGCGATGCCCATGACACAAAAGCAACCTGAAAAACTCATCTCTTTTAATCTCAAAAGATCTTAATATCTTAAACCTATCGAACTCATATTAACCAACTGCAGATCATCTCTAGCCTTAGTGTTTTAATTCTCCCCCAAATTGAAATACTCAACAATACAGAATACTTCGAAAGCATCCTAGAAGAGTCTGGTTATATATTATAAGATGGTCCAATTATCTGCTCCTATTTCTCCTCCTATGGAGTCTACCGGTGATCGCATGATGACCTTGGAGACTGAGGAAGGGATCGCCTTGCAAGGTTTTTCCTTTGGTGCCCAGGTCCCAGTTGCTGGTGAGGTTGTTTTCCAGACTGGTATGGTCGGTTACCCCGAGTCCTTGACTGACCCTTCGTACGAGGGTCAGATCTTGGTCATTACCTATCCTTTGGTTGGTAACTACGGTGTTCCTGACCGTGAGTTGAAGGACGAGGACTACTCTCCTGCTTTGCCTAAGTACTTCGAGTCCAAGAAGATCCACATTGCTGGTTTGGTTGTCGCTCATTACACTGAAGAGTACTCACACTTTTTGGCTAAGTCCTCTTTGGGTAAATGGTTGCAAGAACAAGGTGTTCCAGCTATTTACGGTATTGACACCAGAGCCTTGACCAAGAGATTGAGAGACAATGGGTCTACCTTGGGTAGATTGGCTTTGCAAAAGGCCTCTGTCAAGACCGATACCATCTTGGCCGACACTTCCAGCAACTGGGAACAACACTTTGACGTTCCAGAGTGGCACAACCCTAACTTGGACAACTTAGTGGCCAACGTTTCCACCAGCAAGCCAATCTTGTACACTCCTAAGGAAAACGTCTTGTTGGGCAAGGACGGCAAGCCAATTAGAATTGTCGCTGTCGATGTTGGTATCAAGTACAACCAAATCCGTTGTTTTGTCAGACGTGGTGTTGAATTGTTGGTCGTTCCATGGGACTACGACTTCACCAAGGAGAAGTACGACGGTTTGTTCATCTCCAACGGTCCTGGTGATCCATCTTTGATGGCTGTCACCTCCGACACCTTGAAGACTGCTTTGACCGAAGCTAAAACCCCAATTTTCGGTATCTGTCTCGGTCACCAGTTGATGGCAAGAGCCTCTGGTGCTTCTACCACTAAGATGAAGTTTGGTAACCGTGGTCACAACATCCCATGTACCTCCACAATCTCCGGAAGATGTTACATTACCTCGCAGAACCATGGTTTCGCAGTCGACACCAACACCTTGGCCCCAGGCTGGAAGGAATTGTTCGTCAACGCCAACGACGGTTCCAACGAAGGTATCTACCACGAGTCCAAGGCTTTCTTCTCGGTCCAATTCCACCCAGAATCCACTCCTGGTCCAAGAGACACCGAATTCTTGTTCGATGTCTTCATCAAGTCGGTCACCGAGTTCAACGCAACTGGTGTCCACAAGGCTGTTGAGTTCCCAGGTGGAAAGATCGAAGACAACAGAGCTGCTCACCCAAGAGCCGATGTCAAGAAGGTCTTGGTCTTGGGTTCGGGTGGTTTGTCCATTGGACAAGCTGGTGAGTTCGATTACTCTGGTTCTCAAGCTATCAAGGCTTTGAAGGAAGAGGGTATCTACACCATCTTGATCAACCCAAACATCGCCACCATTCAAACCTCCAAGGGTCTTGCTGACAAGGTTTACTTCTTGCCAGTCACTCCAGAATTTGTTAGAAAGGTTATCAAGCACGAAAGACCTGATGGTATCTACTGTACTTTCGGTGGTCAAACCGCTTTGTCTGTTGGTATCGCCTTAAAGGACGAGTTCGAAGGCTTGGGTGTCCAGGTCTTGGGTACCCCAATCGACACTGTCATCACCACCGAAGACAGAGAGTTGTTTGCCAATGCCATGGCTGAAATCAACGAAAAGTGTGCCAGATCTGAAGCTTGTAGCACTGTTAGTGAGTGTGTGGACGCTGCCAACGCCATTGGCTACCCATTGATTGTCAGAGCCGCCTTCGCATTGGGTGGTCTTGGTTCTGGATTCGCTGACAACGAAGAGGAATTGGTTGCTTTATGTACCAAGGCCTTTGCCACCTCTCCTCAAGTCTTGGTCGAGAGATCGATGAAGGGCTGGAAGGAAGTCGAGTACGAAGTTGTCCGTGATTGCTTCGACAACTGTATCACAGTCTGTAACATGGAGAACTTTGACCCATTGGGTATCCACACTGGTGACTCTATTGTTGTTGCTCCATCTCAAACCTTGTCTGACGAGGACTACAACATGTTGAGAACTACTGCTGTTAACGTCATCAGACACTTGGGTGTTGTTGGTGAATGTAACATCCAGTATGCCTTGAACCCATTCTCCAAGGAGTACTGTATCATTGAGGTCAATGCCCGTTTGTCTCGTTCTTCCGCTTTGGCTTCCAAGGCCACTGGTTACCCATTGGCTTACACTGCTGCCAAGTTGGGTTTGAATATCCCATTGAACGAAATCAAGAACTCTGTCACTAGATCTACTTGCGCTTGTTTCGAACCATCCTTGGATTACGTTGTTGTCAAGATTCCAAGATGGGATTTGAAGAAGTTCACCAGAGTCTCTGCTTTGTTGTCCTCTTCCATGAAGTCTGTCGGTGAGGTTATGTCGATTGGTAGAACTTTTGAAGAAGCTATTCAAAAGGCTATTAGGTCCACTGACTACCACAACTTGGGTTTCAACAAGACTTCTGCATTGATGTCCATTGACATTGACAGCGAATTGCAGACTCCATCGGACCAACGTTTGTTCGCTATTGCTAACGCTATGGCAGACGGCTACTCTGTTGACAAGGTTTGGAAGTTGACCAACATTGACAAGTGGTTCTTGAACAAATTGGATGGCTTGATCAAGTTTGGTAACAAGATTGCATCTTACGGAACCAAGGAGAACTTGCCCGTTGGAATCTTGAAGCAAGCCAAGCAATTGGGTTTTGAGGACAGACAAATTGCCAAGTTCACCAATTCCAACGAAGTTGCTATTAGAAGATTGAGAAAGGAAGCTGGTATTATTCCATTTGTCAAGCAAATCGACACTGTTGCTGCTGAGTTCCCAGCTTTCACCAACTACTTGTACATTACCTACAATGCTGACTCCAACGACGTAAAATTCGACGAGCATGGTGTTATCGTCTTGGGATCTGGTGTCTACCGTATTGGTTCTTCGGTTGAATTCGACTGGTGTGCAGTCAGAGCAATCAGAACCTTGCGTGAAAACAACTTCAAGACCGTTATGATCAATTACAACCCAGAAACTGTCTCGACTGATTACGACGAAGCTGACAGATTGTACTTTGAAACCATCAACTTGGAACGTGTCTTGGATATCTACGACTTGGAACAATCATCCGGTGTTATCATTTCTATGGGTGGTCAAACCTCCAACAACATTGCCTTGACGTTGCACCGTCAAAACGTCAAGATCTTAGGTACCTCTCCAGAAATGATTGACTCTGCTGAGAACAGATACAAGTTCTCCAGAATGTTGGACAAGATCGGAGTCGATCAACCAGCGTGGAAGGAATTGACCTCCATTGAGGAGGCCGAGGAATTCGCTGAGAAGTCTGGTTACCCAGTCTTGGTTCGTCCTTCCTACGTGTTGTCCGGTGCTGCTATGAATACCGTCTACACCAAGAACGACTTGGCCTCTTACTTGAGTCAGGCCGTTGACGTTTCGCCAGACTACCCAGTTGTCATCACCAAGTACATTGAGAATGCTAAGGAAATCGAGATGGACGCTGTCGCAAAGGACGGTAAGATGATTATGCACGTTGTTTCTGAACACGTTGAGAATGCTGGTGTCCACTCTGGTGATGCTACTTTGATTGTCCCACCACAGGACTTGGACCCAGAAACAGTCAGAAGAATTGTCGAGGCTACTGCCAAGATCGGTAAGGCTTTGGACATCACTGGTCCTTACAACATCCAGTTCATTGCCAAGGACAACGACATCAAGGTTATTGAATGTAACGTTAGAGCCTCCAGATCCTTCCCATTCATCTCCAAGGTTGTAGGTACTGACTTGATTGAGATGGCCACCAAGGCCATCATGGACTTGCCTATTGTTCCATACCCAGGTGAAAAATTGCCAGAAGACTACTGTGCCGTCAAGGTTCCTCAGTTCTCTTTCTCGCGTCTTGCTGGAGCTGACCCTGTTTTAGGTGTCGAAATGGCTTCCACCGGTGAAGTCGCTTGTTTCGGTAGAAACAAGTACGAGGCCTACTTGAAGTCTTTGATTTCGACCGGCTTCAAGTTGCCAAAGAAGAACATCTTGTTCTCAATTGGTTCTTACAAGGAGAAGCAAGAGTTGTTGCCATCCATTGCTAAGTTGAGCGAAATGGGCTTCAAGATCTTTGCTACTGCTGGTACTGCTGACTTCATTAGAGAACACAATATTCCAGTTCAGTTCTTGGAAGTTTTGAGCAAGGAAGAGGAGCAAAACTCGGAATACTCTTTGACCCAACACTTGGCTAACAACTTGATCGACTTGTACATTAACTTGCCATCTTCGAACAGATTCCGTCGTCCAGCATCTTACATGTCCAAGGGTTACGAATCTCGTCGTATGGCTGTCGACTTCTCCATTCCATTGGTCACCAACGTCAAGTGTGCCAAGTTGTTGGTTGAAGCCATGGCCAGAAACATCTCTTTGGATGTTTCCAACAATGATGCCCAAACCTCTCACAGAACCACCGTTTTGCCAGGTTTGATCAACATCACCTCGTTTGTCACCTCTTTTGAAGAATTTGAAGCCACCACCAAGGCCTCTTTGACTTCTGGTTTCACCTTCAATGCCTTCTTGCCTCAAACTTTGGCTGGTGCCACTGTTGTTGACTATGATTCGTTGGCTGAAGGTATTGACTCTGCTTCCAATTCTGCATTCACCGACTTTTCCTTGTCGATTGCAGGTTCAGAGACCAACTCTGTTGAAGTTGCTGATGCTGCTGCCAACGCAGGAGCTTTGTTCTTGCCTTTCAACGACTTGGTTAACTCTAAGGTTTCTGCCATCTCCACCCACTTTGCATCCTGGCCTGAAAATAAGCCAATCATCACTGACGCCAAGACCACTGAATTGGCATCTGTCTTGCTTTTGGCCTCTTTGCACAACAGAAGTATCCACATTACTGGAGTGTCTTCTAAGGAAGACTTGGACTTGATCAGAATGGCCAAGGACAAGAACTTGAGAGTTACTTGCGATGTGTCTGTTTTCACCTTGTTCTTGAGCAAGAATGAATTCAACTTGCCATTCTTGCCAACCAGCGAAGACCAAGACGCTTTGTGGGAGAACTTACAGGACATTGACTGTTTCTCGATTGGTGTCTTGCCTTACTTGATTGCCAAGGCCAGCAACAAGAAGATGACCCCAGGTTTGGGCTTCAACGAAGCTGTGCCATTGTTGTTGTCTGCCGTTAAGGAAGGTAAGTTGACCATTGCTGACATTGTCACCAAGTTCCACGACAACCCAGCCAAGATCTTTGGTATTCCAAAGCAGGATGCGACTGTTGAAATTGACTTGGACAGATTTGTCTACAATGAAGTCGCCCCAGCCTTTGTGGCTAAGAAATTGACTGGTTCCGTTGACAGAGTCTCTTTCCACGGTGACACTGTTACCTTGGACGGAGTTGTTATTGCTCAAGAAGCATCTGGTAAGAATGAAATTGAACCAAGATCCAGATTCCACTCTGTTGCCAACGTTCCACAATCGCCAACCTTGAACAGAAAGACCAGAATCTCATTCTCTGAGTCTCGTCGTCCATCTGTTGTCAAGGACACCCCACAACCATCTCCAGCTGCTTTCGAGAAGTTGGGTTCTGCATTGGTGTCTCAACCACCAACTGGTCCACTTAGTGAAGTCAACAATTTGGCAAACTACATCAGACACAACAACTCTTTCTTGAGAAACTCTGTTTTGTCTGTCCAGGACTTTACTAGATCTGACTTGCACTCTTTGTTCACAGTTGCTCAAGAAATGAGATTGGCTGTTGAAAGACAGGGAGTATTGGACATCTTGAAGGGAAGAGTCTTGGCCACCATGTTCTATGAACCATCCACCAGAACATCTTCTTCTTTCGATGCTGCTATGCAAAGATTGGGAGGTAGAGTTGTTGCTGTTGATGCTGCATCCTCTTCTGTTAAGAAAGGAGAAACTTTGCAAGACACCATTAGAACCTTGGCTTGTTACTCTGATGCCATTGTTTTGAGACACCCATCCGAGGAATCTGCTGACATCGCTGCTAAGTACTCTCCAGTGCCAATCATCAACGGAGGTAACGGATCCAAGGAACACCCAACTCAAGCATTATTAGACTTGTTCACCATGAGAGAAGAATTAGGAACTGTGAACGGTATCACTGTCACCTTTATGGGAGACTTAAAGTACGGTAGACCAGTCCACTCCTTGTTGTACTTGTTGAGACACTACCAAGTGAGAATCCAATTGGTTTCTCCTAAGGAATTGTCATTGCCTGAGAGCATCAAGAAGATGTTGAAGGAGAACAACATGTTGGCCAGTGAATCCGAAGTCTTGACTCCAGAGCTCATCTCGAGATCCGACGTCTTGTACTGTACTAGAGTGCAAGAAGAAAGATTCCAGGACAAGGATGAATACCACAGATTGAAGGACACATACATTGTGGACAACAAGATCTTGCATCATGCTAAGCAACACATGTGTGTGATGCACCCATTGCCAAGAACCAACGAAATCCGTGAAGAAGTTGACTTTGACCAAAGAGCTGCTTACTTCAGACAAATGAGATACGGGTTGTTCGTCAGAATGGCATTGTTGGCGATGGTTGTCGGTGTTGACTTTTAAAAAATTGGATACGAACAATTGGGGAATTGTTTCATCTCCATTCTGGATAAAGAATGGAGCAAGGATTGATACAAGAAGATAGAGATTGAATAGAATATGCAACGTCAGTTGAATATTTCTTTTAATTCGAGTTATATAGCTACTATTTCGGGGGAAAAGGTTGCCAACAACTCTTTTTAAATATTTAACAAGACGTTTTATTATATTACAGTAGAAAAATCAAAATCTCAGCAAGCAATTTTATTATAATACAGTAGAATTAATCGGTATTCTTAATAAACATTTGGTTGGGTTTTCCAGAGTCATCCAGACGCAGCTCCAGGCTCTGAATATGATGTGAATGGTTTTCAGGATCCATTTCGTGATCGCTTGTTTCCTGGTCTTCATTCGCTTGTATCAATGCTCTTGCAATCTCAATTTCGTCACCTCCTGAACCGTGACCATACTCCGCAACTTCTGGGTCGACTAAATCGTTGTTGTCTCTATGCTTTGAGGTGGAACGAGATTGTGCCACTTCTGTGTAGTCGTAATCTCCTTGATATGACAGGTACTGGTTGTCGTTTGAAATCGCTGACGCTGCAGCAGCAGCATAGCTTGGGTGGTCGAGCTGTGATCTGTGGTGGTGCTGCACCTGGTGTTGCTGGTGCAGGTGGTGCTGCAGCTGCAGTCGTCTTTGGATCTGTTGGTGCTGCTCTTGTGCTTGTTCAACCACGGCAATCAAACCAGCATCCAATCCTGCTAGATCGTGGCTCAAAAGTTCGGAATCGTGTCTATGCGAGGGCAAGTTGTGAAGTTGAGCAGCTGCAACAATAGCATCAACGTCATCACGAGGCCGCAGACCTCCATTGGATGCATTCTGGCCTTGATACTGTTTGCTTCTCGCTTGTTGTGAGCCAATGTTCATCTTCTTTTGTGTATGCCGTTTCACCATTGCGGGTTCTCTAATCTGGTCCTTGCACTCGGTACAGTTTTTCACAGCCTGTGCAACGGTATCCTTGATTCTGGTCCAGTGGTACTTTTCTGTCACTATGGAAGTTGTTTTATTGATACCAGCATGGTTGGCCAAATGAACTTCCGAGCAAATTTGAATTTGCCTTACAGGGTCGCTAATAACCTCGCGCCCCTTGAGAAGTAACTTGCCATTTTCTAATGTGTAATGCGATGCTGAAGAGCGTAAACGTGATTTTTCTTGTCTATCTGCCATGGCAGGGTATCTTCCAGTTTCCAAGTAGAACTTGATTTTATCGAAGCGGTACGCTCCAATAGCAGGGTCAGATGTGTTAATCAACTCTCTTCCGTACATAATGGCGTCGACAGCTTTATCGTGGCCCTTCAAGATACCAGCAGATTTGACCCTTCCGAGTCTTTTGAAGTTGGAAGACTCCCAGATTCTTCTGGCAGCCACGTTGGTTTCAAAGACCAAATTAAACATGGAGTAGGTGTAGCCCAATCTTGGTGCCCATTGTAAATAGCAGTCAGTTAATGTACGACCAATACCTTTCCCTCTGATACCAGCATTAACAAGAAAGTTGGCAGTACATATATGGGAACAACGGCCAGGATAGTTTGGTTTAATGAAGAAGGTTCCAAGACATTCCTTCTCCCATTGTCTCGAACCTTCGAGTCTCGGGGAATCACCAAGTACCATGACTGCAGCGAACGCACCGAACCAGTAGTTCAGGAACTGCTGCATGTCCAAGGTATCAAAAAACGAGTTTGTATCACCACGTTCGATCTCCATGTTGAACTCGTCACATAAGAAGGCGAGCAACCCCGGAGGAAGTTCCTCGGGGTCTTGTATTGGATAGATGGTAGCCGTAGTCTCACCATCTTTCAATAACACAGTATACCGGTCTATATCGTTGGCAGGATTGTAATCGAGTTGGGGCCGATAGTTCGGAGGCTGTGTAACATCATCGAACTCGGGCATAGCTGACAGACTCCAGATCACTATCCTCTGGTCTGTGCTAAATGCTGGAGTGTGGTTTTGCAATCAGTGTATTTGCAATACTGGGTATATTTAAGAATGTTTTGATTTGTCTTGGTGTCGGTCATGTGATGTGCTCATCGAGCGAGACAGAGTGAGAGGTGGTACTAAGGCAGAAAGAGGAAGAAGGAAGGCAGAAACAGGTGAGATTGAAGAGAAGCAGCAGTAGGTACTGTAGTCAGTAAGGCATACCTAGAGCTTTTAAGGGTACTACGCTGATACCCCATATTACATATTACTTAATATGGTGCACACCGGAAATGGAAGCGGAATTAGATAATGCAAATGGCTGCAACTCTACTTGATCTCAAACAATAGTCTAGTCAATAGGCTGTGAAACAATCAAAGAAACAAAATCTATTCTTTCTATCTATCTAGAATCACCTTCTACTTGTCACCCTTAAATCCCAACTCCTTTGGTTGAAGGGTTTTACCAAACATGTAAGCCCCAACCAATCCATCAATACCTTTCAAGACTGCTACATTCTTGACGTATCCAATTCTCTCAAACCCAAGAGAATCCCAGATCTTCACACTGGCTACGTTGGTCTCAAACACAAGATTGAAAACACTATAGGCATACCCCAACTGAGCAGCCCATTCCAAGTACTTTTTCCCCAACTCCTTGCCAATCCCAACACCTCTTTTTTCATAGTTGACAAGAAATCCTCCGTTGCACACATGTGAGCACCGCCCAGCGTAGTTTGACTTTATAAAGAAATTGCCCAAGAACTTGTCTTTCCATTCTTCTTTCAGAAGCAGCTTCAAACTTTCGTCCTCGAGCGACTGGTACTCACCTTCGATTAAAATACCTACAAACGCCACAAACCAGTGTTTCACAAACGATTGCAAATCGGTCAACGGTTTGTTATAAGGGTACGTCAAACCTTCTTCGATGCAATGGTTGAACACGTCCTGGAGCACAAGAATCAAGTTTTCAGGAACCTGCTTAGCATCGTGCACAGGGAATATCGTTACAGTGGTATCCGGTCTCTTAGCCAATTGGAAAGTAATGGGCTCCTCGATACGAGGAGTCAAGGTATCCGTGGCAAAGGGAATTTGCTTGTAAAATTCAAAGTCCATATTGAATTAACCAAATCAGTCAAAACTGAACTAAAATTAAGAAACTAAGGAGTCAGAGGATCACTTTAAATACCGAAGATGACTCACTATGGAACAACATAGATAACCGGAGAACACAGAGGCTTAATCTCCCCCTCCTCCGCTGAAATTACTGGACCCCATTTAACGGACTGCATACAGATACCAGACACGCTTACCCGGACTCCGTGTATATGGAGAACGGCTTTTCAAATTGGTTAAAGCATACACAACTCTTTAGTATGGACGACCAAAAGCGAATGAATGTATCGTCAGAGAGTATGTAGAGATGTGCGGGGAGACATGCGACGCATTTCTTTGCTGCTTACATGGGGAGATTGATACTAACATCATAGGTCTTTCGAAGAAGGACAAGAAGCGTCAACAAATCGGGTCTAGGTTGGCGAAGCTCGAGTTCACGTTCGTCAGTGAGCGCGATAACTTCTACCGGAACCTGTTGCATGAGTTGCAGACTACCTTGGCAACATTGCAGCAGGGAAACAACAACGAGTTTTTGACCAAGAAGTACTCTTTGGAGGAGGAACGTGACTACGAGTTGACCAAGTTGAGGTTGTGGGAGGAGTATCAGGTGAAGCGAATAGAGACAGAGTATAACGAGGACATCAACAAAGCCAAGGAGAATCACAATAGAATGGTCAAGTTGATCAAAGAGAAGTTGTACGACAAGTTGGAGAAGCAAATCAAGCAATTGAAGGAGGACAAGTTGTTGCTTAACTTGGTGAATGCGAACTCGTGGAGTAAAGATGAGCATCATAAGGGGTCTCCCGCGGCTGCTGCTGCGGCTGCTGCGGCAGCAGCAGCAGTTCATGCCGAATCAGCGGCAGCCGGACTCACACTCCACGACCGAAGATCATTGAGAAAACGAGAATACAGCTCGAGATTCATCACAGGCGAGGCAGACGACTTGTCGGACGGCGGTTTTTCAGGCGCAGGCAACGGATCAAGCGTGCCGAGTGGATACATCTCTGCATCGAAAAGAAGAAGGCATTACGCAACAAGATACTCGTCCAACGACGAGATGTCCTCGGGAATAACTTCCGCACAGGGCAACCATGCGAATGGCGGCCCGACTTCCTCGTCTTTCATGCATAATCACACCAATAACGGCCACGGCAGCAGTGGCCACTTCAGTGCCGGCAGTGCCAGCAATTCAAACCACCACAGGCTCGGCCACAACGGTATCAACAGTGGGAACGACTCGAACCTCAGCGACAAAGACTACGACGCATTAAACTCACTCATCATGGAAAACGAAGACGCAGGCGAATCACTCAACCTACTCGACAAGTCAACAAACGGAAACAAACCAAACACAAGGGGATCCCACAAACAATTCACAGGAATCCAGGGATTGAAGGTGGAAGAGTTGAACGAAGACTTGACTTTGCTTAAGAACGCAATAGGGAGCAAGGACTGATGAATTAACTTTGTATAATTATGTAATATAGTAAGAGCTTACACCTTCTCATAACTTCTCATTTAACATATAGTTATTAGTAACCAGGTGTTTAACACTCATGAGTATGCTAGTAACCATATTTTTGGTACCATGAATCCCTTGTGTCGATCAATTCGTATCTTCATCTTGATCAACTTTTCATTTAGTTGCATACAAAATTTAAATTCCATACTTGAAGATCACTTCGATAACCAAGCTTAATACTAGTAGTTGGCGACGTTTAATGACCTATAGGCACCCAAGAAGATAGCGGGATAGTATGGGAGGCAAAGTTGCTGGTTCCACCAGCCAAGATAAGGGCAAGGCTATGCTACTAGCAGCATATGTCTATCAAATATTGAAGAATATAGGACGTCACTTCAAGAGACGGTCCTTCATCGCGACCTTGGCTCTTTTAATAGTACTCGGGTTGAGTGCAGGTCAGTACTTATACATGACCGACCACTTCCGAGAGTATGCCATTCTAACTGATGAGCACACACCTGTGATGATAGACTTGGACAACGAGGGTACGATTGACTCTAACCAGTTTCTACAAGAACAACGAATAATATCAAAGATCGATGCCCCATTTCAGATTGGGTGTGGCATCCCAGACGTTTCGCAGCCAAGAGCCAACGCGTCATTTGTGGTATTGGCCAGGAATACAGAAGCAGAGGAAGTGGTCAAGTCGATGAAGTCGATGGAAAGACACTTCAACCGATGGTTCAATTACCCCTGGGTGTTTCTTAACGATGAACCCTTCGACGAGCAGTTCAAAGAGACTGTAAGAAAACACACCAAGGCAGAAGTTGAGTTTGGCCATATCGACCAGAAGGAGTGGAACTTTAGTGACCAAATAGACAGAGTGGAGTTTTTGGAAAGCATCAATGCACAAGGAGACAGAGCGATCTTGTATGGGAACTTGGAGTCGTACCATAAGATGTGCCGTTACTATAGTGGATACTTTTATAAACATGAATTGGTGCAAAAAAGAGACTGGTATTGGAGAGTCGAACCGGACGTTGAATTCTATTGCGACTTGACGTATGATCCGTTTGTTGAGATGGAAAAGCGAGGCAAAAAGTACGGTTTCACGGTGATAATGCACGAGTTGTATTACACTGTCCCTAACTTGTTTCGTGAAACCAAAGCGTTCATCAAGCAGCAAAACATACAGGTGGGAAACGCATGGAACTTGTTTATTCACGATTACAAGTTCACCAGAGGAAAGAACCAAGAAGCGTACGACAATATCAGAGACAAGAAAGAAATATACCACGAAATAGAGGAGAATGCGATGTTGAATCGGTTTTTGGACTTGAGGAAGAAGAAGGACCGTCATATAAAAAATCTAAGTCCCAGCCTCAAGAAGAAGTTGTTTGGAGGAGCCAAAGACAAGCCTAGCTTGTATGAGGACAGGATGGATCGGGAAGACTTTAACTTCTGTCACTTTTGGTCCAACTTTGAGATTGCCAGAACGGATATCTTCAACTCGCCAGAGTATGAAGCGTATTTTAAGTTCTTAGATGAGAGTGGAGGGTTTTACAAAGAGAGATGGGGAGATGCACCAGTGCATTCGTTAGGAGTGGGGATGCTTCTTGATCTCAAAGATATACATTATTTTCGAGACATTGGGTACAGACATAGCAACATCGCTCACTGTCCCAAGAATTCCAAAGAAAACCAGCTCAAACATGACTACACGCCTGTATCCAAGGAGGACCACTTCTGGTTCAAGCCAGACTTGCCACAGGAAAATGGAGTTGGGTGTAGATGCAGATGTCCCGATGGAGTGGACGATATAGAAGACTCAGAGTCATCTTGTGCGAGAAGGTGGGCTGAGGTCACTGCAAACAATTACAAAGCATTTGAGCAAGTTGACTTGGACAAATGGGAAGGGATCATAGATGGAATGGTGGGTAGTTATCTTTCCACTGGAGGGGAGGTTGGAAGTGATGCTGGTGTTTCTGAGAGGTTAGAGTATTAGGAGTAGATAATAAAAAACTATTTGGAATGTATTGAAATAGAATGTTAGCTGAAAGAATGTTATCTTTCAGCTAACATTCTATACATCATCATCATGAGTTGACATCAATAGCATTAGCCAGCATACCCTGGCTCGTCGTCTCTAAGTTTAACACACAGACACGAAAAATGGGTGCAAAAAACGATTTGTCTTGTGATCAAATATGGTGACAGTACACGATCATGTTACCAGTTATCACCCCTTCAACGATCACGTTACTCGTCATTGCTCCCACCTCCACTCACTCCAATCTCCATACAAAATCTCGTAATCAAATCAATTCTAATATACACTTATACAAATACAAAAACAACCCAAAGCTTAACCTCCGAAACCGTACAAGGTTCTACCTTGTCTCTTCAAAGCGTAAACGACATCCAAAGAGGTGACGGTCTTTCTCTTAGCGTGCTCAGTGTAAGTAACAGCATCTCTGATAACGTTTTCCAAGAAGGACTTAAGAACAACTCTAACTTCTTCGTAGATCAAAGCAGAGATACGCTTGACACCACCTCTTCTTGCCAATCTTCTGATAGCTGGCTTGGTGATACCTTGAATGTTGTCTCTCAAGATCTTTCTGTGTCTCTTAGCACCACCCTTTCCGAGTCCTTTTCCACCTTTTCCTCTACCAGACATTTTATATTATGATTTATTTGGTAATAATGATAAAGAAGAAAGAGAGTGGAGACAGGAACTGCCTAGTATTTATAGAATGGATGGCTGCCCAAGAAAAAAAGCACACAATCGCCCTTATTGGTTTGGCACTTCACAGGGGAGGAGATCACCGTCTTATGTTTGTCGTGGCTCCCGTAATGTGATTTACGCAACGTGTATGGTATATTTCAGACCTGGTTTTTTTGCAGCCTCGTAGCTTTTGACCGCGATTTGTGGCCTTTGTATGGAGACGAAGGAGCAAAAGCCAGGGAAAGTAGGGTCATATGCACTACGCTGTCTTCCGAAAGCTTCGGAAGACACTGGGGTTTGGCGTCCGGCCACAAGAAGTCGCGTTGTGGGTGTTGTTTTTCATTTTGGCGTTGCTTGTGTTTACCGTGGCACGCGATGCAAAGCAGCATTTTTCGTTTGGGTGCAACTGGAGATCTCCAGAATATATAAACCGCAGTTCCTGCCCGTATTCTATTTCCAGTTCATCATCAACAAACATGGCTAGAACCAAGCAAACAGCAAGAAAGTCTACCGGTGGTAAGGCTCCAAGAAAACAATTAGCTTCCAAGGCTGCTAGAAAGTCTGCACCATCTACTGGTGGTGTCAAGAAGCCTCACAGATATAAGCCAGGTACCGTTGCTTTGAGAGAAATCAGAAGATTCCAAAAGTCTACTGAGCTTTTGATCAGAAAGTTGCCTTTCCAAAGATTGGTTAGAGAAATCGCCCAGGACTTCAAGACCGACTTGAGATTCCAGTCCTCTGCCATCGGTGCTTTGCAGGAATCCGTCGAAGCTTACTTGGTCTCCTTGTTCGAAGACACTAACTTGTGTGCTATCCACGCCAAGAGAGTTACCATCCAAAAGAAGGACATCCAATTGGCAAGAAGATTGAGAGGTGAAAGATCTTAGACAGATTTTTCGGTTGTATAATTTTTGTATATTAGACCCACTTCTTGCTTAGTGGTGAGGGAATAAATGACAGTTTAAATGATAGTTTGTATTGTATTGGGGTGTTGGTTTAAAGTTACTCTAGTAATCCGCTACAGTGATGTAGCATTGAATTAGTAAGGCGTAGAGAATGTGACTTCAAATTTCGCTTTTGATGGGACATTTTTATGATTGCTAAACATCAACTTTAGACAAGCTGAAATAAATAAAACTCAAGGAAGAAGTATGTCAGCCAAAGAAATTATTGATCAATGGTCGGAGTCACCCATCCCATCCTTTGCATTCGGGTCGGCGTTACTCTTAAAAGGTATCACAACCCCTAATGCTCCATCGGTGGTGGGTTCTGAAGGAGGCTCGTTCAAGTTTGGAAAGAAGTTGGCCACTGCTAGACCAACAAAGCTCTCGTGCTTCCTCTTTGGCACGGCCCACTTGTTAGGAGGATGGATAAACGTCGACGGGGATCCCCTCAATGGGGCTGGTTTCTCTTTTGCTTGGTCTACATTGTACTTGATTGTGAACGGTACGGCTAGTGTGAAAAGTATAATAAGAGGGAGAGTGGCTCCTATCGGGTTAAGTGTATTGGCTTTGGGTAATGCTGGTATATATGGCAGGAAGTTTTTCTGGCCATAGTGTCTATAATGAATAAACACCTTTGTAAATGTTGAGTAGTTGAAGTTGGTGATCTTTGAGAATGCTCAAACAGTAAGAGTGTGGAAATAGAAGAAGGGATGCAATAGCTACTCCCATGTCAATGGCAACAACGTATGCTCAGTGGCATATTCGACAATTTCCAGCTCATCATACAACTCTATAAATTGCAAGTCCATGGGTCTTTCCTTAGGGGCAGCAAACTTGCGGTATTCGTCGAATATGATAGTGAGAGACCAGTTTTGTAAACGACGTAGCACCCCAACAAGGCATCCAGTTCTATGTTTACCTCGATTGCAGTGTATTAAGATGGGTTGATTTTGAGGGTCGAGCACTATTTTGACAGCTTCCGTAATCAACGTGGAGCTGATGTTGACAAACGGTTCTTTGTTTCCTGACATCCCCAATTGGAACAACTTGATATTTTCATGCTGGAGGAATTCTTGTTGAAGCTCTGGGTATGCCTCTGGCATTAAACAGAGTATAGATTTGAGCTTGAGCTTCTTCAAAAACGACAAGTTCTGTGGCTGCGGGAACGACGACCTATAGATGTTCTTCACTATAGGCGAGAAGTTCTCCGGAGGCGTTATAGGTTCCGAAATGCCTCCCATTTTCAGGAGCTGCTGCCTGTACTCTTGCGTCAACCGTTGCTGGAGCTTCACGTCTAGCTTGTCGTCCAAGTCTTCGTCATATTTAGCCTCCCCTCCGTCCTCACCAACACGTTCGCTCTCTTCCTCGGTCGTAGACACGTTGGCTTCCTCTAAACGAAATCGTGCCAACTTCGATCGTATTAACTTGTCATCACTCGCGATCGCAGGAGGCGATTCATATTGCTTTGGGACATTAATTGTATCCAGAAAACCCCCGGGTCGCTCGCCCACCCCCTTCACCCTCGATGACGGCAACTCCTCGTCCATAGTAAACGGATCCTCTAGAAATTCAGTCATCTATAGACTGCAACACGTTTTTTAACCTAATTGTATAATTGTTTTGTTGCGTTTAATTTAATTTGAGGCAGGCAAAATCCGAAAATTTCCAGCCAGATGCCAGCATGGGGGTTTCCAGATGCAGAGTCCTACTCAGATAAGCTGTAACTGGATCCTCTGTGGCAACGGGAACGTGCAAGCGAGTGGTGCTAATTTTCACTAATCAATTTTCGCAGTAATTAAAACAGACAAACGACTCCACAACCATCCTCAACTTAAAAATACTCTGCAGTGATTCACAACTACGTCACCTGGGTGGAACCACCAATCATCTCGGGGTCATAGTTGCATATGCTTCTCGCTACTAGCTGTGCGTACGACATTTCAGCTGTGCACGACATTTCTCCAACGACATCTTCTGATTTGAACAAGTCATAATACGCTTAACAACAACATGTCTGCTTTATTCAACTTCCAGTCGTTGCTTCAGGTGATACTATTACTTATCTGTACGTGTACGTATGTGCACGGCACAACGCCAACACTTTTGGATAACAGAAAATCAGGGGCGTTGGGCGTGTTCTGGAAGTTTGCCCGAGTCGGTGAGAGATTGAGTCCGTATGTTGCTTTGGGCTGTTTCATTATGGCTTTCAACAAGTTGAGTGCGTGAGTGGTGGGAAGCGAGTTTGCTGGTTGTTCTGGTAAGAAGGAATGATTGCTGAGAGATTAGGGAAGGGAGTTTGCTGGTGTTCTGGTAAGAATGAATGAGTGCTGAGAGATTGGGGAAGAGAGTTTGCTGGTTGTTCTGGTAAGAATGAATGAGTTTTGAGAGATTGGGGAAGAGAGTTTGCTGGTTGTTCTGGCAAGAATGAACGAATTGTACTATAAGAGACCATCATCAAACTGGTATTTTAAGTGATCTCGAAAATGGATTTACATCACCCTCTGGTATACCCTTTTTAAGATTAATGAATTATTATTATAACTTTAGATACGTGAGTCTTTGTAGAAGGTTGGAAATTCCCACGCTCAAGACGATACTCTTTTATTAGACACCCTTATTCATTATCTAAACTCAAACACCTCACTCGAGGAATTACACATCAATGGAGCTCTGTCACTACCAACTATTCTCTCCAATGTAACAGCATCCCACTTAGAATACAATATCTTAACATACACCAAATCCAAATCAGCCGTTTCCTGAAAAATACTCTTCCCTATGAATCTGATCAATTCTTTGTAAAAGATCGGGTTCGATGGCAACGAGTACATCAACAACGTTTTCACTCCACTCATTTCATATCTTCTAAAGAAGTGCAATCTCTCGGTGTACAACAAGATCTTGATCTTCCCTGTTTGGAATTGGTGTCTTGTTCGCGTCATTTTAGATTGCGAGGTGTATTCATCAATAGAGCCAAATGTGAACTTGGTAGATGTCTTCATGTAGTTTTTCACACGCAAGTAGTCGTAGTAAGATGGTATGAAAATCATAATACCATCATCGTACGACGTGGACTTGGTCAATGATGGCAATGTAGCATTGATGAAGTACTTGAACCTAGCATCAGGGTCCATAGCAGGTACACTTCCACCATCGAACTTCTGGTATATTTGCTTGATTTTCAACCCAATCGAGTTCATCATACAGTTCTGTGCAGTTATCACAGGCTTGAATTTGACCTTACCACTGAGGTTGTATGACTTTGATGAGATCAAATTGTTCACGTTGGGAGTCAAGTACTCTCCGAAAACTAAAGTCTGTCTCAACAATATACTCTGGTCGTTGATCATCCACATTCTTATTCTGGAAAAGTCCGCATCATGGAACTCCTTGGGGATTCTGTTGACGTACTTGAGCACTGTTGAAATGTGGTCCCAATTCTGCATCTCAATCTGGTTTGCTCTGTCCACAATCAAAACCTCCACCGAAGACAAGAAGTCGCTTTGTCTCTTCTTTTTATCTGGATTCTCCAAGATCATAGATAACCCGATGGGCGATGCAATAATAAGGTCTGACGAGTAGAAGGATGTGTAAAGTTTTATGGTTTTTCTAGTGAACTTGACTCCGAGACAGAAGAAATCGTTGGTGTTTCCCTGGAAGTGATCTTTAAAATCTTCTGGTCTGTTCTCAGGAACAATATTCTTTGTGTAGAACTGTTGTGTGAATCTTTTCTTGTTCTCCTGCTGTTCGGAACCTGAAAGCTCTATCAATTCTGTTACTGCATCGTAACATGCATTTCTGGTTGGGAGTAAAATCAAAACTTTGGGTCTGGTGAACCCTTGGTCTCTAAGTTCAGGCTCTTCGCCTGCTTCGGCTGTTGTTTTCCCGGACTTTAATGCTTCTCTATAATTGTGTAACTTGGCGTTGTTCTTGAGTACACGGTCCCTGGTTTTGGTGATGTGGTTAAGTGCATGCAAAATGTACAACCTTCTGTAGAAGGTGTTGGAGTATGTTTTGTACGGCAATATCACGTCTTGATAGTTCAACATGGGCTCCAATACTTTGTGGTCCATCTCGGTGAATTTGTCGAATGGATACTTGTTCTCGAACGGAGCAAGTAATCTTTGTTTAATTGGATACTGGTTAAGATGGCTTCTTTTGCTAGCTTCAATGTCTGTGGTGATAGGTTCTCCAGGCGGAACCTGTGTAAAGCTCGAGTATTGAAGGTGTGTGAGTTTCTCTTTGAACGAAATAGGCCATCTTTGCTTCTTGTTAAGGACAAGCCTTTCTTCCTCGGTGACATATTCATCCGATGGTTGGTTGAAATGCACTTCGTAAGGGTCATTTTCTATGTTAAATTTCAGTCCAACATCCTCATTTTCACTGAAATCGTCTTCATCCTCAGCATTTTCGTCTTCCAGTTCGACAGAGACACCCGCAACCTCCTCATTGACTTCCTCGCTCTCATTATCCAGACTGGATTCACTCCTTTTCTTTTTCCTTTCTGGGTGGTCCGACTTCAACAAAGTCAACAATGCTCCGTAAGCCAACCCACGTTCGTCCTCTTCCTCATCCAATTCTTCATTGTTGTCAATCACATCCCCACTATCATACTCATCTTCCTCGTCGTCGTTTTCTTGTTCTTCTTCCTCATAGTTACGTCTTCTTGTGGTTCTTGTGACAGTTCTCATTTCATCTCTCCCATGCTTTCCACGAGGCCGTTTCTTACCGTTTTCATGCTGTTCAGAGCTCCCAGCACGACTGCTCACAGGCTTACTGCTGTGATTGCCTCTTTTTCTAGGTCCAGGCATATCCACACTGTTCAACGAACCCTCCAAAAACAAGACTCTAATTTTTTTCCATCGCGATGAGACGTCACAGGTGCAACCTGCCCTCCGTCCATTTTAGGGGAATGAGATCACAATACTTTAGTGGCAGCCAGTTTTTCTCCCTCCCACCCCCCTGTCTCTCCCACCAAATTTCTCGCTGGCACAATAGAGTTTACGAGGATGAAGGCTCACCAATTTCTTCACACACACTTGCACCTCAGTAAAGCCTCGTCAAACATGAACCCCCTGCGTTAATTACCACCAGTGCAACCAGACCATTAATTGGTTAGTATATGATGTAAATGTACTTGGACGCCACTCCCAGTTCCTGCTTCACTAAAAATGTAGTCAAAGTCCTAGAATGGTCGTGATTGGCAACGTCGCATATTGCTCCTGTAGTTGTACAGACCTACCCCACTGTCATTCCAAATGCTGTGCACAATAAAAAAAAAGGCTGCCTGAAATTTCTTCATTGATGGAATTGTAAGTAATATTGGAGTCGTATTTAAGCTGTAGATTCGCATGATCCAGCGAGCCATTTAGCCCGGACCATTCTCACGATTGCTTATTGCCTTTTCCCTGGCGCCTGGAATCCACAATTATCCTCCTTTATCGTCTACAATCTCCATCACCTCATCACTGCAAATAGCTTAATTTCAAACGCAAAACCAAATCCTCCTCTATCAAATTTTAGGGACAAAAAAAAACAACTGACATTGAAGTAATCATTAAAGAATTAGTTGACCCCCTCGACCATCCCAGAGAGAGTCAAAGACGAGATAGTCGAGAAGTACCGTACTACAGTGGAGCAAGACGTATCATTGAGGTTGAACTACAGCTAATCAGAAACACCGTCTGCCGATTTGTTTATCGGTTGAATCTGAAAAGTGGAAAAGAGGGTTTCATCGAGGTCAAACAACTTATGAATAGTCTGAGTTGAGTTTGATATTCATAAACGAAACTCGATCCATTACATCACGCTTTGCGTCACATTTGTTCTGTTCAAGCCTTGCACCTTCAATATTTTAGCTGACTAGGACAGCATTTACGAATCATTCGAAAGCGAAAACGTTAACAACATGTCTTCCTTGATTCCTATAAAACTAGTCAGGATAATCCGGGGAGTATTTTCCACCATCTACTTGATCTTGATCATCCTCACTATCCCATTAGCCTTTGATGTCGGTGGAACAAGCTGTGGCTTGGCCTTTTCCTTCACCACCTTCATCTTGTACTTTACATCAACCACCATAAGGCTTATTACAAGAAGAACCAACTACTTCAGATGGGTGTCGCTCTTATACTATGCTCAGCATTTTGTTATCCCCAGCTTGCTCACCCTTTTCCTTTCTTATTACAGTGCTACTGGAAATAACCTGGAAAGTGAGACACTTCCTGTTAAGATCTGGGGATACTTTTTAACCAACTCAACCTCCATATTCACAATCTTGGAAGGTTTCTGTTCCTTGTTGCTCATCCAAGCAATTGGCCAGACAATCAACTGGCTTACAGTATACAAGTCGGACAGCTGGGTCATTGTATCGCTTATTGCCAGTGGATGTATCATCACCGGAGCACTTTCGTTCTTGTACAGAATCTACGTGTTCCCATTCACCATTGACATGATCAGTGCATCCTTGTTGGGTTCATTATTGACCTTGACCGTCGGCCTTGGTCTTTTTGGTATAGTCTCAGGGAAAGGCTCCATCATAGAATCGTCCTTGTTGTTTGCGTACATAGTGCGTTGTATCTACGAGACGTTTCCTATTTTATCAGAGAATGCCACTAACTCGTTGACTGCGCTTTTCAAACAGGCCACCTTCGACTTGCAGAATGAAATACCAAAGTTACCACCCCAGATTATCAGCCCGATTCTGCACGTTGTGCCTTTCTTAGCCTCTAACTTACCTGGATCCTTCAAGACCGTTTGGGAGTTCTTGATTATGGCCATCCAGAAGCTCACCTTGCCGCTTTTGCTCAACTTGGCGTACAGAATCGGTGTGTTTTACGCTGCAACAAAAATCATCCCATCCTTGTACTATAACACATCATACCCCAACCTTTCGCCGCCGCGTACCCCACCCAGAAGCCCTCCTAGAAGCCCGCCAAGAACACCTTCATTATCCAGCAGGTCTCGACAAGCTTCTAGTACGGGTATAGCTCCGTTGATTATCGAGCAGGAACAGCTCCACCAGAGTCTCCTTAGCGAAACGACGCCGTCCGATGAGACTGGCGAGTTCAACGAGCTGTCGATCAAAGAACCAACACCAGCAACCCCACCACTGAAGTCTAGGAAGAACTCTTTCCGTCTTCAGCCACTCCACAGACAACCACCATCTGCGATAATACGATTGATATACGCATACTCCCCGTGCCTCATAATAGCCATTTACACGCACTTGATGATGCTGTACAAGGGTGAATTGGGAACGGAGTTGACCATATGGGGCTTCTGGCACTCACCAGAAAGCTCCGAGTTCAGAGTCGTCGTGCACCCATGGCAGTTCTGGAATTGGGTCAACATGTCCACTACCTTGTTCTTGTACACCATGGAACTTTTTGGAAATGGTAGCACTGCTGACCACTCTGCATTGACAGGTCACTGGAAGGTGGAGTAGCATTGGAGATTGGCATTAAGAAGTTGGCATCTATTTATTTGAATATTTAATACATCTTATAATTTGAAGAGATAGTAGAAAACAGTGATAGGTATCTAAACATTCTCTACACTTAAGTAATCTTTATTTCAAGACATGAGCGATATCATTCAAAAGTTCAATCAATCAGAAAATTTGCAACTCTCGTCCTAAACCGTAAACCTGCCATCTTTCCAGACAGTGAGAACAGCTGTAATCAGAGCTTGACTCTATGTTTGCTTAGTTGTCTCATCACACGAATCAACAATTGAATGATATCAGTTCTCGCCTCTAAATAAAGGTTACCCAACCTCGCCAGAGGTTGAAAAAGTGAAACCTGGCATATACGACTATGCAAATCTCAATCGTGCGATTAGAAATCAGGTTTGGTAGGTGACATTCATGGACCAAGAATAAGCTCCATTGGGTTAACCAAAACAGGTCATTTGTTATATCTTTCGCTTAGGGTACGAAACCCCATCGCCGACAAAGTACACCACTCCATACAAAGGCTGGAATGGAAAGTGAGGTGCTTCCATTCTACAAGATGGGGGACAACAGGCGTCACCAAACACTCAAGTGCAACCGAAAACCCTATAGAAACAGCTGCCAAACTGCATGCTATCCAGTGCTTCAAAAAGATGAACTCTATCCATGACCAGAGCTTTCAAGAAAGACAAGATCCAAAACGAATTAGTCAATTACAATAGAACACTCCCAATCTTCACTGGAATCGTATCACAATCCGGTCGAGGCTGCCCCAGTGCCCTCGCCACATCTCAAACATCGGGAATCCCATAACCATCTCATGAATGTTAGTACCTCAAATGGTTTGATGAACACAATACGTTTCCGCAGTTGTGGCAGGAGACTTTCCCCAAAGCTTTAATTGACTCTTCAGTCCTTTCGTTAGCTTCGATAAACAAATCTTTGGCCATGAATGTGAAGAGAAAGAAAATTCGTGGGTTTCGCTCGCTTTATATAGCAAAAAAATTTTACGATGAGAAAAGTCGTGTCGTGTTGGTAAATTTACACAAAGATTACTTAGGGTTGGGTGCAAATTGGAGAGGAGCTCTTACTTCGTAAGTGGCAGTGGTTGGTGCGAGTATTGGAGTAGAAGTGTTGGGATAGACCCTGAAATAGTTTCTCAAGGAGGGGGAAATACACTGTGACTTAAGCTTTACTTTGTACTATATTAGATGAAGTATTTAAACCATTCAATTCAAGATGTACTCCAACCATGACTCTGGAAATATACTCGAAATCCAATCGTAGGATCTAGCTCCGGTGCCACAATACACAACTGCTGGGTTTCTTCTGTTTGAATACACCAAGTCAAATAATGTGTGGTACAATTGCTTCAAGTTTGTTCCCTTTCCTCCAGAAGCCGTTATTGGATTGGCCTTGTGCTGAGATTTGGAGAAGTTCGTGGCATACAAGCTCTTCATTCCTTCGTCCCAGTTTCTAATTTCTGAGTTGACCATGCTGGAGATTTTCGATTCTGAGGAGTTTCTGCTTGATACTTGCAAGTTGCCTAGTTTAACATGGGTCACAGACAAGTTCTGGTGGTACAACTCTCTTCTCAATGTGGTGAAGACGTGCTTTAGTTGGTTCTGGAATACCGTTTCTGGAGCGTGGTATGGCATGCTCAAGCTGCCTACAATTGTGGGGTTGACTAATATGGTGCTTGCTTTTTGGTTTCTTATGATATCTACCACCCCAGCAGACATCAAGTTCAAGTACAACATGATTCGATCATTGATCAACCTCCATGTTCCTGGCGTGAAGTTTTCAATAGGACCCACGGGGAAGTACATGTTAGGGGCAAAAACAACGCTCGCTAACCGTAATGTATGAGCATCTGCCCCTGGGAATGGGATGACGGGAATCTCGAGAAGTTGCTGGAATTTGCTCAACTGCAATTCAGCACAGTTTGCTTGGTTCAAGTTTAAGTAGTTCATGTCGTCCGTTATCGGGTTTGCTTCGATATACTTGAAATCCTTCTCATCCAAGATAGTGAGATATACTATAAGGCCCCTCTTTTCAAAGTCCAACGCGATTATTCTCGTCAAGGGGACTGTGGGTGATCCTATTATCAATACCACATCTCTTCTTGCTCCGTTTGCAAGTTTTGGTGCACGTCTCTTGTATCTTGATGATTTGCCCCCACATTTGATACCTGACTTAGTGCCTTTCTCTAGCACGTTGTAGTAGTAATAGAAGGATCCAGTGCCGATCCCAACGCTTAGCACACTCAAGTACTTCCACCTATTGTTCAAAATATGTGTCAATGCTATTTCGCTGCTGGATCGATTTACTGTCAAGGGTGGTACTGATTCACATGCTGGATCATCCCATTGGAAATACCCAGACACCGAGCTAACAAAGTCGGACTCTCTAATCTTCTGTTGTTGAGAATAGATGAATGATGTTGAGTACGTGTATGCAGAGTTTAGGGCTTGAATTGTAGCCTGGACTGGTTCAGCTACCATCCTTGCTGGTTTCTTAAGATTAGCGTTCCGCTATTTTTTCTAGTCATCAGAATCTGATCTGAGAAGGGAGAAGCAGTGGGCATAGGTTGTGGGTTTGAAATGAGTGTACGAAGACAGTGATAGTTTAGTGGATAAGGATGAGTTGGTTAAAGAGTTGAAACATGATAAGAGAGCTTTCTTCTCTGTGAAATGCTACCTTTTACCTGAATTGTGGGGAGAGAACATACTTATTGCTTGTGTGACAAAAATTAAAGATTGATGAATTCCTACTTCACCTCCTGGGCCAGACTAGTTGTAAGAATAGCAAGATTGTCATTGAAACTTTCTCCAGAATATCAGGAGGTGCTTTATGTGGCTCTTAAAGTGACCTGAAATTAACCACCTCTATGTCAAGAAGATAATAAAAATACAATAGTCGAAGGTTTAGGATTCTGATACTGCTACATAGGTCATGATTCTTCTCACAATAAAAGAGTAAGACTAAATAATTCAGCAAAACTGGTTTATAAGGACTGTTAGTATCATCAAATTATTTCATTTACTCTTCCACTTATCATACTCTTATTAAGTACAAATCAGAAGTCTGCAGAGATAACCCTCGAAGGTGTCATGAGTTTCATATCTATTACAATTCCTACATCATATTCTTTCTTTACATTTGGAAACGGGGGTCTTTTTGGCTGCAAATTTCGCCTAGTCCAATGTTTTATTTTATTTAAATAAACTGAGAAATGAACTCTATGAACTAGATCACAGTATGGTTAATAAGTGATTAATTGTTGTAATGTAATAACCCCAATAGTCTTTGCTTTATCAAACGTGATAACGAGTCTGATCTCAGAACAGCACCTTCCGTGACCGGGTTTTTCTCAAGTGGATTTGAATTGGAAGCCTTCAATTCATTATCTCTGGGATCGGGTTTTGCGGCCGGGTGTTGAAAGCTGAGCGAATGTCTCAACGACTTGAAATTGCTGATACGGATACTTGACCAGCTCAAGCTTTTCTTAACCCCAATATTTTTTTTGAGGAACATCGTCGGTACTTCACTGCTCCATACATCTGCCAACAAGATCTCTGCTTTGGATCGTTCAAGCTTTTTAATGGTGACTGGAGTTTCAGTGCTGTGGAGTTGCAAACGACTGTAGTAGTTTTCCAAAACTGCAAGATCAACTGCCTTGAAGACTTGAGTGTCTGTGATCTCTGTGTCATAGAAATCAAGAAGAACATGAACTGGTTTCGATTCTTTAAAGTAACATTTGCTTCTGTGTTGGCCATGAAGCTCCAAAGAAATATTGTAGAAGCTCATGGCTCGCGGATACAAGTGAAGATACTGGAAATCGTCTGATGCCAAATTAATAGAGGACTCGCCAGACACATAAATCAAGCTACTCAAGTGTTCTTCCCACACCTGGAACTCTCTTACTGTGACAAATACAACAAGTAACTCAAGCTGCTTGCCAGCATCTTCAAAGAGAATTTTAACAATTAACGGGTAGTTTGTATAGAGTCCTCCCTCGATATCTTTACCGTCTTTGACTATTTTGCATTTAGTCAATGGAATAATGAAGTTAGGAAGGAATTTTGGCAGGTTACCAGTGGACCTCTTGCTCTTTTTCAATTCAAACAAAACCAAATGACTCTTGAATAGTACGCATCCACAGCATCTGGAAACAAATTGGTTGCCTTCGATCCATATAACATTCAAAGAGCTAACCAACAATGCTTTTCCGAAGAAAAATACTGAAATTTTGAAAATACTGGAAGAGTCACCATACTCAACGTCTTCAAAACTTAAGATCTCGTTCAACTCATGAGTCAATCCTGCTTTTATACTCTCAGTTGTTTTTTGGTTAATTGCAGATAGTCCCTCTTTGACTTTCGTTAATGCTTCATCAATTCTCGTATCATTTGTGGAAGACTTTTGTAACGACTCCAAGATTAATCTGTACTTTCCAATTCTTGTGATAGGCTTTTGGATCAAAGACATAAAGGACAAGTCATACCGTTGGTTCAATGGCTGTGTTACTTCAAGGAAGCTCTCCCAAGCCTTCATCCAGTCCTCTTTTGGAATTACTTTGTTTTCTGAGAATAAATGAACCACGTCTTCGTAAGCTCCACAGTAGTCTTCGTATAGCCTTAAATTTAGTGCATATTCTCCAACAATAAACGCTACCTTTGAAGCAAGCTGTTGAATTGAATGTGTGGTTTCAAACTGGGCTAATATTGCTTCTAAGAATTTAGAATGGTGCTGCTCCATTTCTGTCAAGTATGAGTCCAACCATATAATTGGGACTGGTACTTCGTTCTTCTGATACTGCACTAACAAAGTCACGAAGTTGTTGAGGAGTAGCTGGAGTGAAACGATATAAGATCTTTCGCTCTCTAGTAGCTCCTTCAAATTGTTAGTTATTTGAGAACCTGTGCCGTTCTTGCCAATTGGCGAATAGGAAATAGCAGGGAAAGGAGAGACAACACCTGGGCTTGGACTCACAATTGAAGCTGAAATTTCATTTAAAGGGGAACCTCCAAATACACTACTCGACTGCGCTATTTCCCTTGTCTTCTTTAGTTCAACGTGATGAAATGATGGAGACTCTTTCTTCTCTGAATTTTCCAGTATACCCTTTTTTACAGCGAAGAGAGACTGATGTCTCGCCTGTTGGTGTTTCTTAGCTGGAGGTATAATAATGGCTTTTGCTATTAAACCAGGTTTCGCATTCGCATACAGAGATGAGGGTCTCAAAGATTTCGATCTTGTTACATGAATGGGTTTTTGAAAATCGGGTTGTAAGTTTCCTAGTCTGCCTTCTGGTGGTTCCACTTTCTGGGTAGATTTAGTTTGCCAAACATCCAGGAGACTGGAAGTGCTGATATTCCCAGGACAGCTATAATTTATGCGATGGTTAATTAGCACAGAAGGCATGGGTACACCAGGAGAAGTGAATATCGACCCCGGAGTGACTTGAATGGGAATGCTTCTGACAACAGGAAGAGTTGGGTGGCAGTCAGTCTTCCCCGCCTTTGAGATTGTAACCAATGATACCAGTTCCTCAACCTCACTACCAAGCTTAGTAGGAGAGTCTATACCACTGAATATATCCTTTTTCAAGTCAAGATGGACCAACAACCCGCCTCCTTTATGAATAGAACTCATGGCTTATAAATTTTTTTGCAGCAATTCAAAGTACACAAATGCGATGCTGAAGATTCTCAAATTTGATACGCCACAATTGTTTGAGGTTTTCAGACCTCATAGGATACACAGTGACGTATGCAGATGATCAAGTTGTACGTTTTATCATCGTTATCTATGAAAGCTTCTTCAAGTCCGGAGAAACCTCTTCTTGTATTGCAACACCAGGCCTCCACTAGTTGTTTGACAAAGTCGCAGTAATGTCGCACCTAATAGAGATAAAAAAAGCAGACCAAGGAAGTTCAACCACCAAAGATGAGTTCCAGGGCATTGAAGAGACTTGAGAAGCAGAAGCTTGAGCAATTGAACTCAAAGAAGCAAGAAAAACAAGAAACAGACGAGGAATCTGAAGACGAAGAAGTTGTGCACTCGAAACCCAAATTCAACGCCTTTGCCTTGTTGAATGACGACGATGAAGTCGAATCTTCAGATGACGAAAAGCCTGAGGTGGTGAAGGAACCCGTACAAGAACCAGAACCAAAAGAAGAAGACAAGGAGAGCTCGAAGAAGCCAAAGTCTAAAAAGAAGAAGAACAAGAAGAAATCAAAAGCAGACGAGAGCGCAAAGGAGGTCGATAGCGACGAAGAGTTGGATCGAATCTTGGCTGATGCTCGTAAAAAGGACGAAGAGACACAGAAAAAGGCTGGAACTCCTTTGGAATCGGCCTTGGATATTAATAAGGTAGAAATCGAAGAGGAAGAGGAAGACTATGACTTTGAAGAAGAGTACGATTTACAGCCAACGCCACTTGAAGATTATGATTCCAACTTCAAATTTTTCACGACCAACAGACTCAAAGCATCGTTGCTGCTATTATCGATCGGTTCTCTGAAGAACTTAGACCCCGACCAAGAGTTTAAGAACTTGTTTGGAAACTTATCATTAGAAACAATCGAAGATGCAAACAGTACCAGTTCACTTGCGATTACCCCAGAAGTTTTGGAACAGTTCAAGAGACTTGCAAGATTGACAAGAGGATGGGCTGGAAAAGACCGTCGTGGGGTTCCTGGAACCACTAGAAAATTGCTCCTTTCCAGAATCAGAGATGATTGGTTACCAACAGCACAGAAACCTCTAAGCATGGAGGAAATAATGTTGAAGGACTTGGCACAGTACTTCGAATATAAGGAAGACGATATTTCATTTGAAGAGTTGGAGTCCAAATTGAAGAATGAACGTAAACTTGGAGTAAAGTACTTTAGGTTCTCCAAAGTGCCAACGCCACAAGAAGTAGCAGCAACCACGAATTTTTGCTTCTCAGTGGTGATGACTCCAGATCCTGACTCATTGATCCGCATGATCCAACAATACCCATACCATGCGGAATCTTTACTTCAGGTTGCGATGATTTTGTTGAGACAAGGAAGTGAGAAATCAACCAGCAACTCCTTGGTTGAGAGATGTTTGTTTGTTTTCGACAGAAGTTTCCACAAGAACTTTCACGAGTTGTTATATGAAGGCAAATCAGAGTTGGTGAGATTGCCTTATGAAAGCTTCATGAACAGGCAGTTTTACTTGTGTCTCTTTAGGTATATTACTGGGCTTGGTGAGAGACGGTTGTTCTCCACGGCGTTGTCATACTGCAAGTTTTTGTTTGGCTTGAGTCCAGCAGAGGATCCATTGGGAGTGAGGTACTTTATTGACTTTTACATTTTGATGAGCGAAGAGTACAAGTATTTGATAGATTTGGTCAAATCGCCCTTGGTGACCACCTATAGCAGGTGGTTGACTCCTGGGCTTGCATTTTCTGTTGTTTTGGCATACTTGAAATTAGGTGACACGGCCAGCGCCAAGGGAGCATTACAGGAAGCGTTCGAAGCACATCCATACACAGCCTTGAAATTATTGGAAACCGTTGGTTTAGGAGCCACTCCAGGTGCTTCCCACTTGAAGCCTAGTGTCGAGGACGAGATAATCTGTGAAACATACATGGTGAGAGCTGCATTGTTGTGGAGCGACCAAAGCAGCAAGCAATTTTTGAGTGAAGAGCTCTACAAGCACTTTGAAGCCGAAGCTGAATCGCGCGAATCTGGAACTATTAAAGCTGCCATCTACAACTTGTTTGGATACACGTCGACAGTTAAGAATTCGGATATCCCAGCCAATTTGATCAGGTTTGCAGTGGTTTCGGGTGAGAACAAGATCTTGGCTAAGATCCCTGAAAAGGCGTGGGACTCCTCGGAGATGTTAGAGTACGATGTTCTTCCTCCTAAGGATACCAGAGTGGCGTACAATGAATTTACTGGGCAGCAAGGAGAAGACAGCAGTAGAATCGTTGATTCATTGATTAATTTCGTGGACCACAATTTGCTTGGAAACATTGTGACTGCACACGGTAGAAACAACGATTTGGCGAACTTTGGAGGTGAAGAGGATGTTCAAATTGAGTAGTGCTGATTCTAATAGGTGTGAATCATAGGAAATGAAAGGAACTCAAAGAAAGGCAAATTTGCACATTAGACTCGCTTCAGTGAATCCTAATATCCTGTAACAGTTCAAAGACTCTGAAGTTATTTCGAATATAGAGTATAGACTATCTCAAAGCTTTTATTTATCTCATTACATTTGTATTGTATTGTTACTTCTCAATTGTAAGCATATGCAAAATTTTGCAGCAAGAATATGAGCAGTTAAGAGAACGCTCATACCAGTGTATCAATGGAGGGAGGCAGAGGCGACAAAAGCCAATGCTTACTGCTCCAAACTCTTCTTGCTGCATTATCACTTTTACACTTCTTCTCTCTTACTTTTCTCTAAAACTGGGGAATAGACATTCTGGTAGCGTCGTTCAAGTGAGTCGTAAAAATCAAATATTTCTGATATTCACTCTCAAAAGTTATCCGAAGATAAACTGCAACCAGGATGATTGCAATTGATCTTTGGTTTGAAGAGTGGCAATGGCAGTACCAGATATCCACCACATTCTTTGTAGGGGTTATTGTGCCTTCCCTTTACTACATCTTTTCCAAGTATATCAGCAAGCTGCCCAACAAGTACAACAAGTTGGAGGAGCCTATCAAGCTTGAAGTTCCAATTCCCGACGAAGCCAAGCCTCATTGGAAGGGCAAGCGGTTGTATGCTCCGAATGTTTCAATCAGAGTACCAGATGAGCCAAACAAGATCCAGAGTTACTGTCCTGCTACTGGCCAATACTTGGGTACGGTTTATGCTCATTCCAAAGATGATATGAACCAGATGATTGCCAAGGCCAAGGTGGCTCAGAAGAAGTGGGCAAAGTCCAGTTTCACTTTGAGAAGAAGGGTTTTGAAGACTCTCTGTCGATATATCCTCGATAACCAGGAAAGCATTGCTAGAATAGCATGCCGTGATAGTGGAAAAACCAAGCTAGATGCACTGATGGGTGAGATCTTTGTTACTTTGGAGAAGTTGAATTGGATTATTGCTCATGGCGAAAAGACCTTGAGGCCATCCCAACGTCCTGGTCCCACCAACTTGTTGCTTGGTTTCATGAAAAATGGAGAAGTTAGGTATGAGCCTTTGGGTGTGGTTGCTGCGTTGGTCTCGTGGAATTACCCCTTCCATAACTTGATGGGACCCATCATTGCAGCTCTTTTCACAGGTAATGCTATCGTTGTGAAATGTTCGGAGCAAGTTGTTTGGTCTTCTAAATGGTACATTGGGTTGGTGAAGACAGTATTGAAGCTGTTGGACATAGACGAAGACTTGGTACAATTAGTCTACTGTTATCCAGAGAATGCAGATCACTTCACTTCACACCCAGGGATCTCGCATATCACTTTTATCGGCTCCAAGCCAGTGGCACACAAGGTCGTTGAAAGCGCAGCTAAAGAGTTGACTCCATGTGTAGTGGAGTTGGGAGGCAAGGACTCGTTTATTATCTTGGACGACGTGAAAGACATCAATGCTATTTCATCAATTGTGTTGAGAGGAACATTCCAAAGTGCAGGGCAAAACTGCATAGGTATCGAAAGAGTGATTTGCTTGCCCAAGAGCTATAAGAAATTGGTTGAGATTTTGTCTGCTAGAATCTCAGACTTGCGTTTAGGGTCTGACATAGACCAACTAGATGAAATAGACATGGGTGCGATGATTTCAGACAACAGGTTCAAGGCGTTGGAGACGCTTATCGAGGATGCTGTTGCCAAGGGGGCCAAGTTGGTATCTGGAGGGAAGCCATACCAGCACCCAAACTACCCACAAGGACATTATTTCGAACCAACTTTGTTGGTTGATGTGACCCCAGAGATGCGAATCTTCAACGAAGAAGTTTTTGGACCAGTATTGACAATGATAAAGGCTAATGACGTTGATGAGGCCATTGACTTCGCCAATGCTACTGAGTATGGCTTGGGAAACTCCATCTTTGGCCACGACTTCAACCAAATCAACGAAATAGCAAATAGACTAGAGAGTGGCAATGTTGCCATCAACGACTTTGCTACGTTCTACGTTGCACAGTTGCCTTTCGGAGGCTCCAAGAAATCGGGATACGGGAAGTTCGGAGGAGAAGAGGGCTTGACGGGATTGTGTGTCACCAAGTCTATTGTGATGGACAAGCCATTGATCAGGTTCTTTGGAATTTCAACCGCAATTCCTCCACCATTGGATTATCCGATCAAGGACGATAAGAAAGCATGGAGTTTTATCCGGAGCTTGAACACAGCTGGATATGATTATAGAACATGGGAGGTGGTAAAAGCATTTCAGAAGTTATCCAAGGGTGGTGCTTAACATAAATGAGGCTTTTATGTTGATGTTTAAAAGAATGGAATTCACATGTATTTATGGCAGACTATATTGACTTACATCCCTCTACGTCCTCAACATCAGTGGAGAATGCGGAGGGCATTTATTGATAAACTGTATATATTTT
Source organism: Kodamaea neixiangensis (assembly GCA_030565385.1). NCBI lineage: Eukaryota > Fungi > Ascomycota > Pichiomycetes > Serinales > Debaryomycetaceae > Kodamaea > Kodamaea neixiangensis. Next base: position 34,075 of record JAJMBT010000002.1, on the reverse strand, counting down.
TTTATAGCGAGGCTGAAGAGAAACAGTAGATAGAATAAAGCATGTTCCGAATTAAATATCAAGGATTATGGGTGTCCACCAAAGCGGAGAGTTCTAAGAGTGTTTGCATCTTGTGCCTTATCGAAGAAGTGAACTAGTGAGAGGCCAGTTTACTTGGCAGCGTTGATGTGCAATTCCGGAGTAGGAGTGATGGTGGCTTCAACCAACAACTTGATCACGGCCGCTTTCTTCTCAGCGTACGTGGCCTTTATAGCAGCCAATTCCTTTTCAACGGTAGCATCGGCGTCCTTGCTGATCGATTCGTTCAAACCAGTGTGTTCGCTTTCGTACTTCAGTAACTCAGACTCCTTCTGCTTCTTGTATTCGTCAACCTCAGCTTGGGCATCGGCCTTGGCCGACTTCAATTGGGTGGCTCTGTACTTTCTAGCCTCGTTGACGATCTCAGAAGCTTCCTTCTCGGTCTTTAACAATGATTGGATTCCAGAAGACATGGTGTTGGGGTTGATAGTCGTTGTTTTTCAACTGTTAATTTTTCTATTTATTGCTGGTTTTTGAGTTTGCACGACACACCACGATTGAGATTAGGCTGTAGGATGGAAGTAGCAGAGTGTTGGGCAGAGGCATGAGAGTATGTGTATTAGGAGGCAGAGAAGGAAGAGCGGGATGGAGAATCAAGTGAAAGCTTTCATGTTTGGTATTGGTGGCATAAATCTCAGTGTACTTCATATGCTAAGATAAGCATATATTGTTAACGTAGATAAGGAGTGGAATTGTTCATTGAAGATGTAGAAAGTTGAAGGTCAGTTGTAGTATGATAGCTAGGTAAGCATGACCACCGAACTATCAATTATTTACCACTACACAATAACCTCAATTCTTTCAATTCTACAGTAGTGCTATTGAAACCTGATGTTCCCATCCAATCAAGAATAAGCACGCTTTTAGTAACTGAGACCGAGTTACCATAAACCAATTGATGCCATTACTTAAGATCCTCCCCACCAACAAAACTAATCCTAACTACACTCCTACTGAAACTTTAAACTTCATTATTTATTACACCTTCTCATTTCTCCTCGTATTCTCAATTCTAATGCTTAACCTTTAATCCCAGTAATAACCATCTGAAATGAACCTCAACATATACTCATCTATATGACCAATTCCTTCTGCAAAGTCAACATCGACATTGTCTTCGCTATTCTTAGCATCAGCAGTCACGTCGAGCTCAACAATTGGGGTGTCTTGCTTAGACCCTGGTGTCGCAGTTCTTGGATCAGGCGTCTGCCCTGGTGTGCCGTTCGCCGATTCTGGTCTGTTCTCTTCGTTGAAGTCATCTTCATCTATGGCCACTTCCTTCATGGCAGCATTAGCGGCGGCCCTGTCATCCTCGTCTTCAGCCTGTGCTAATAAGTTACTATCGCTACCAAAATCAATCATTTTATCTGGGACATCCTGTCCCATACCCACGTCATCAACAAGGTCTCTAACTGAGAACTTACCAAAGAAGTCTGTAGTGAACTCACCCTCTTGAATGACAACATTGTATAATTGCCTCTTTTGATTGGCCTTCTTCAATATATTCGACTCGATGGTGTACTCAGAAACAAAACGGTAAATGTGGACGTCTCTACTCTGTCCTATTCTGTGACAACGATCTTGACACTGTTTATCCATCGCCGGATTCCAGTCGGAGTCGTAGAAGATAACCGTATCTGCACCAGTCAAGTTGATACCCAACCCACCAGAACGCGTAGACAAAATGAAAACTGGAATTTTGGCATCTCTATTGAACCTCTCTGTCATCAATTGACGGTCTTCAATCTTGGTTGCACCATCCAATCTCATGTACCTGTACCCGTGGATGTTTAAAAATTGTTCTAGTATATCCAAGACTTTGGTCATTTGGGTGAAGATGAGGGCTCTGTGGCCACCAGCAATGAGGTCTTGCATCAAGGTGGCCAATTTCTGCAATTTTCCACAATCATACTGCAACAAAGATTTGTCCGGGAACCCAATAGAAAGCTTAACTTGGGACTTACAGAATGGGTTTTCAATCAAATTTTCCGATACTTGTTGCAAAACCGTATGCTGGGTGGAAATAGGAATCAACTGGTCTTTCATGTCTAAAGCAACAACCAGAGGTGTCAAGACTGAGTACTTCTCAATCACATCACTCATCATTTCAACGCGGCGAGGAATCGATACTTCAAAGTCCCGGAACACATCGGTTTTCGTGACTGGTTTTGATGCCTTCAAGAATCTAAGCAATGACTCACCATATATTGGCGACCTCTCACACCTCAAAGTATTCAAGTACAAAATATGCTCAAGCTTTTCCTTGAGTTCAATTTGCTCTCTAGTTTTAGAATACTTGTAGTACTCCACGTAGTCAACTAAATCAGGTTCAAGGTACTTGGAGGACTGCTCGATCAATTTGTCGAGCTGAGCAACTTGTTCTTGCAATCCTTGAGAAGATTGTAATGCCTTTGCTGATTGACCCACAAAATAGTTCAAATCTTCTGCATTTGTTATATCAAGATTTAAAACCTTCAAGTCAATCATGCTCTTGCGGAGAGAAGAATCAGTCAATTCCTTCCTCACTGCATTGTATGAACTCTGAAAGGAGTTGACCACTGTCTTAGGCATAGCGAAGGAAGTGACAATAGGTCTAACTTCGAATAAATCTGGGTGATTGCACACTTTTCTCAATTGCATCAAACAATTAATAATCGATAAGAAGTTACCAGAAGCTAAAGTTTCTTTGGTCTTGGCCCTCGACATGAAATCATCGTATAAGAATCTTTGCCTCTTAGACAAACGACAGTAAATGATATGTTCGTATTTACCTGGCATTTGTTTTTCCACATCTTTCTTCAAACGACGGAGTAAATAGGGTCTCAAAACTTGATGTAATCTTGCTACCGTATTCTTAGTTTCAAAATCCAACCGTTTAGTAGTCTTGTCATCGTCATCAACTATGTCTGAGTCATTACCAGCGGCTGTTGTTTGCTCAAGAATTTTATCTACCGGCCTACCAAACCACTGCTGGAAGTTGTCCAAGTCAGCAAATCCATCTGGCATCGCCTGGTTGAGCTTGGATGAAGGCATCAAAAAGTATAACAAGGACCACAATTCCATGACGTTGTTCTGCAATGGAGTACCAGTCAACAACAATCTGTTTTCAGTGTTAAAGTTAAGCAATGCTCTCCACCGGGCCGATCTGAAATTCTTAATATTGTGTGCCTCATCCAAAATCATATACTTCCATCTTCTTCTCTTGAATGACTGGTGGTCATGGACAACCAACTGATAGGATGTGATGCACACGTGGAATGCGTCAGGTTTGTTCCAGCCCTTACGCTTTAATGCTCTTTGTTGAGGAGAACCATAGTAAGTCAAAACTTTGAATCCAGGTGCAAACTTTTTGAACTCCATTTCCCAGTTGAGCATGACTGAGGTAGGAACGATAATCAAATGTGGACCCCAAATGTGATGTTCGCATGCTAAATAAGACAAGAGCGAAATAGTCTGAATGGTTTTACCCAATCCCATCTCATCTGCTAATATACCATTTGTGTTGTTGTTGTACAAACTGGCTAACCAATTTAATCCTTGCTTTTGGTATGGTCTCAATGTACCTCTCAACAACGAGGGTAATGGAACATCCTTAACTTTGGCACCGTTTGCTATTTCTTCACCTTCGTCAGGGCTTGATTCTTTCTTTGTAATTACACCATTCTCTTTCTTTACTTCTTCCTCTGTCTTGATGTCTCCATGTTCGCTTTCTGAGGTGGACATATTCTCATCGTCATTTTCAGAGTCAGAGTTTTCCATGGATTCATCACTCATTTGGGCATCATCGTCAGAGCCTTCATCCAAATTATTAGATGAAAACAAGGCAGACAATCCAGAAGGCTTCTCTTGCTTGATTTCTATGCTTGATTCATTTTCCGGTTCACTCTCTGAGTCGCTCAGAGCCGAGTCTGAGTCACTCATTGAAGAGTCTGATGCTTCGTCTAACAAAGTCGTTGGGAGATCTTCAGCTTGAGCCTCTTGAATTAATTGTTTCTGTTCTTCCGTATACTCGGCAGGTTCAACTGAAGACTCTAATTTTGAACCATTCGAATTCCCATACAAAGCAGAAAGTCCCTTACTGACATCAATGTCTTCCTCGGAGTCTTCTCCTTCAGATTCTGAGTTGGCAGATGATGTGCCCAGATTCGAAGAGTCTGAGGCCTTTTCCAAAGTTGCATATTTTTCACGCAACTCTTGCACTGAAAGTTTCATGTCATCAGAGTCGCTCTTGCTTAGCTTTCCATTTGCTTCAGTTTCACCTTCATCTTCATCTGATTCGTCCGATGAGAGTTGATCATCCGAGTCAGCGGAGTTTTCAGAATCAGAACCAGAGTTATTACGATTTGAGGGAGAAGAAAGAGCAGCACTGGTTTCTCTTGATGGTCTACTTAACTGTGCTTCCAATAATTGAGTAGAGTGTTCCAACATTTGACTCAAGTGCTCACGGCCTTTAATTTTCTTGATTTCTTCTTCTTTCTGGTGTTGAATGAATGAGTAGACCTTGTTTGCTTGCGTCCACCTCTTTTTAACAGCCTGAATAGCAATACGACTGATTCTCTTCAAGTTTTGTTCTCTTTCCTTTGCTAATCTATCCTTTTCTCCCATTTTCTTTTTGAAGTGTTGTTCCACCATCGTTGCAACCCTTCTTGTTCTCAACTGATGCTGTTTTCGCATCTGCTGGTGGATCTTTGAGAATGCTACTCCCTGGTTGATGAAGTGATCGTGGAAAGTTAAGTTGTTGGTTGCGCCTTGGATTTTGGGTAACACGGTTCCTGTTGATCTATAAGGGTCCGAGATTTGTCTAGTGTTGATTTGCGGAAGAAGGACCTTACGAAGTTCGATCTTCTCTCCCTTCAATTCCATTGTTTTGTCTATCATTGTTTTCTGGTAGAGCTTGTGGAGCAAGGACTCCTGTTGTTTCATGACTCGTTCGTATTCTTCTTTAGTGTTGTTGTAGTCTACAGTCACCGACTCATCGATAATAGCACTTTTGTGGTCGTTGTTCAAATATTTTCGTAATTTGGATTGCACGTCTGGTTCTGTGGTGATGTTATCTTCGCCTGCATGTATTATTTTGATGGGGGCAACGTTGCAGTCGAAGAGTTTGTGCTCAGACCCATTCATGAGGTTATCACCGTGCAAGACTTCAGGTCGCCACGCAACAATGTGAGATGGGTGTGTTACTTTTGGTGGAGGTATCGAGTACTTGATAGCCTTGAGCTTGAAGTTTGTATTTATCTCCTCATCGGTTGATGTCTCGTCCTCCTGTACTTCATCTTCCAACTCCGATTTCGGTTCGGATTTTGTCCGAGCCAACTTGGAAGCTTGTGCTTTCGGTTTTGCCCTCAGCTGCTGAGCCTTCGACGTTTGCGCCTTTTTCGAAGTGGTGCCCGTTGGCTCATCCTTGATCGGGTTGACCACCAGCTCTATTAATTCTCGTTCATTTTGGCGACTTCCCTCAATAACCCTAGGCTTGAATGGGTATTTTTCAACGAGTTCATTTTCGATGTCGTTGATGACTTTCCTCTGTAATCTCAAAGGCAAGCTCTTGTAGTCCTTAGAATGCTCGATTTTCTCATCCCACGTCAACTTGTACTTTGGGTTAGCCAAGAAGCTTTCATAGAGCTCGGGAATGTGGCCCTCTATAATGGGTACGCAGAAATCGGCTGGGTTCCAGTCCACCAACGACTTGTACTCTTGGAGTTGGAAAAGCTCGTTGATAGCTAGATTGAAGCGCGTGCTGATTTCTATCAACTTCTCCTCCTTGCTCGCTTCTTTTGAAGCCGAAGTCTTATTTGTCAGCTTGCCATTCAATTTACTTCTCTTGTGTGTGTGACTTTGATCAGAACTGGTTCGTTTTCCAGGTCCGTCTATGTTCTGGGCATCCTTTGGAAGTGCTCTTTTTCGTACACTCCTCGATACCATTGCTACTGCTTTATCGTGTATCTTACTTCGAGCGTATCAAAATGGTCATTCAGAATACTTTCTCTGGTGATAATTTATAACTTTTACTATGTGGGCTTCTGTTTTGATATTTGAATGTCTGGAAAAAATCCACCAAACTTGTGTGCAGTACGTGGAAATTAGCTGGACAAGAGGTGCTTGTTGGTGACGGCCGTATTGCTGTACATGCGGAAGACATATGGCTTAGATTGTAGGGATTATGTGCTAACGTTCAAGCTTTACAAATTGTGATATGTATATTGAGTTTTAAAAGAATACATTGGATGCTTACTATTGCATAGCTCAGAGCCATACAGCGAACCCACGAAATGGTAATTGATTGGTCACAAGTACATCAGGTGAGTAGTTCATTACAGTGCAAGCACCCATTCTTGGTAATGCGTAGTATCCAGTGTGGAAAAGTCACTCTATGTTCTGACTTCTGCTACGGAGTACAATGTGGGCACTCACACCTCTTCGTGGAAAACTTATGCCTTGATGAAGTCAATGTTGGCTTCCTCGTACGACGTCTGGTTAGCCACTACGTCGACATCTTTAGCCAAGAAACCCAATTCCTCCTCGGCGGTGGTGTCGGGTCTGACCCTGTAGAATGGAGCGTCTTCGTCGCCAGTGGCACCCAAGTCCTTGGCCAAACCATTGTATGGGTACGATCTGGGCATAGCTGGCTTGGCTGGGTTCAATTCGAAGTACCAGATGGTTCCTGCAAAGGCCAAAACGGCGGATAAGAAAAGAGCGTTCAGCAAAAGGGCTGTCTTGTCACTGACAAACGAGTGGTATTCCGGGGACCACATGTCGTACATGTCAGCATTGATGTTCAAAGGCTCGTTCAAGTTTCTTCTGTTCTGTGGGTCATCGTACTTGACGTTTGGGTCTCTGTGCTGAGCAAACTCAGGCTTGATGTTTGGGTAGTCTGCAATCTCAGGGTGCTTTGGGTCGCTCAACGTGATGACTCTTCCGGTGCTCTGGTCGGTGATAGTGGTTGCCGTGGTCAACAATCTCATAGATGGCCTGGCTTGGGCAATCACCCTTGCTCTCAACCCAAGTCTAGATAACATTTTCCTACTGTTTGACTTGTCTTCAAAACATTTTTCGATTAGCCAATAAAATTGGTGTGAAAAAATTCATTCCCTGTTACGTAAGAAATTAGTAATACTGTTGAGAGCAGTGGGACGAAGGAGCAGAGCCTGGGCAGTAAACAAGGCTAATGTGCTAGTCTACTCAGTGATAATTGCACGTTTTGGGTTCTTCCAAGGTCTTACTTTGCTTACTACATTCCAACTTCTTTATCTTGCATGCATTAATAGTGATAAATCTACTTAGATGAGGCCTGAGGTTCAGCAAAGCTCAAGTCCTTGTATGGAGACTTCTCATTGTTCTTGAAATCCAACAAGCCCGTGTAGCCATCGAGGTTGGTGCCCACATACTGGGCCAAGTATCCAACAGCAAGGTATAAAGGAATGACTGATAACACAACAGAAGCGTTTCTGTAGTTCCAGTATTGGTGGACTGGAGGAGGGTTTATGTTGAAGTTGTATTTGTTGTTGAAAGTGGATGCGGTGGACTCCGAGGTGGTGTGTTGGAGTCTCTTGGCGACCAATCTGGTACTTCTCACGGTCCTTGAAAACATCTTTACTGAACTTGCTTGTTGAGCTTGAGACTATTTATTTTTGGTTGGTTTGTTAGTGCTGATGAAAAAGTCGTGTAGCAATCAAAGGTCGATGTTAAGTATGAAGCGGATGAGAGTGAAGGGTTGATGAGAGTGGAGTGAGGTGAAGTAACAGTATGGTGGAGAGCGTGCCAGTTGAATAGATTTAGAAAAGTCCTGCTGAATTCTAAGCTGTCGTCGCAATGCTTTGTTTGAAGCGTAGTATAACTTCTTGATTTGTCGGGTAGCGCAGACCATTCTGGGCCTGGGAAGAGCGTAGACTTTAACGTCTGATTCTAGAGGGGGGTGAATATATTGGTGAAGTAAGAGTGGAGGGTGCCATACAGATGGTTCTGAACAGGTTTGGGCTTAGGATTAACAGAAGAAGTATTGTAGAGCTGTGTTTCAAAACTTAGATTGGTGCGGATGAAATATACATTTGAAAGCCCAAGGTGGTGAGCAGCTCACTGACTCGGTGCCGAGATTGGAGTCTAGAGTGAAGAAAAGCTCTAGTATACTTTCAAAAAAATGCCAACATTCTTCATTAATACCGGTGTTGAGTTCAAGGCCCGTTAGTTTATCGTTCATTGTAGTGGAGCATTCAGATCTTATGAACGTACAAAATTTTGCACCCAAATTTAATGCTACAATTGCAGTCTGATGGAATAAAGGGCAATCTTTAGTTATCATTTCCTATGGACTAGGAATTTTCTAAATGTGAGAATCAAAGGTGTTTCTGTTGGTAAGTTGAGAATAACCTGGTTCTTGTGCACAAGGTCCAGTCTTTATATCTTCAATATAGAAACATCAACATCGTCATTCAATGGAATCACAGTTTTCTCCATGGTACCTGAAAGAGACTCTTCACTATTGAGGATTATTATGTCCTTCTTCCTTACAACTTGCAAGCTTGGAAACCGCTCTAATGACCCTTTTAGTGCTGCTTCTCCAATATGAGTCACCCCAACATGTACGAAGCCAAGGTTTATTTCATTGGCCAGAATTTGCAACTTCCTGAGATAAGTTAAGTTTTCAAGAACGCTACTGTCAAAGTTCTTTGCACGAGTTTTCAAAAACAATTCAGTTAGATGCTGCAATCTGCTGAGTACTTCCTTGCTTGGAAATTCATCACTCCTATCAATTTCAAGACACTGAGTCTTGAAGGTGCTATTGAGTTCAAATTTGAACCCATCCAAGAAATCATATTTGAACTCATCCAAGAAATTGGTAGTAAGAGATTCTATCGACGGCAGAAATTGAAGGTCATACTGCTTAAAATTCTTGGTGTCCCCAAACTTTAGGTCTTCGATGAATGCTTTTGAAATGTCCAAATGATTGAATTTATTATCTCCCACTATGCGCATTTCAACCAGCTGTGGAATTTCCTCTTGTCTGAGTACATACTATATCAAATCTCTTCATATCATCCATCTGCTGCCACCTTATGCCCCTAGTCTTTTCTCGCACTCAATGAGACTTGTGCTGCTTTTTGCAGCTATAGGACTACCTGCATACAGTCCCAGTACATCACAAAAAAATCCACATACAATTCAAACCATCCAATGTCCTACTACAATTCAGGAGGGAGCTACAGTCGTGGCGGACATTCTGCGTACAACAAGCCCAGACAGCATGATGGAGCCGCCCGCTTCGGCAATAATGGCAATTCTCAAAGGTATGGAGGTCACAATGGAGGCACAAGTAGTCGTGGAAGCAGCAACTACAGTGGATCTGGTAGTGGATATGCGGCCTACCAACAAAGGAAACCTTACAACAACAATAGACAACAACACCTGACACCATATCAAAATAGAGGTGCACAACAAGGTGCTGGATTTGCAAAACCTACCGAAGTTAATGAGTTATGGATGGGTGACTTGGATGCATCGTGGACTGAACGAGCAATAATAAGCATATGGAACTCGGTGGGAGAGCTGCCCACCAACGTCAAGATAATACGAGACAAAGTGAACACGGCCAAACCATTATACTGCTTTGTTGCATTTCCCTCACTGGCAGCTGCAGCCAATGCACTACTAAAGAATGGACTGGCGATTCCTGGATCGAAAGGATCGTTCAAGTTAAACTGGGCTAGTGGAGGAGGAGCTGCTCAAGGAAATAACAACTCACCAGTAAATAACGCTCAAAAGCTAAACGATCAAAGAGGAAGAAATGAAAACTCGTTGTTCATTGGAGACTTGGGGGCAGATGTCACTGATCTGCTTCTCTTCCAAAAATTCAATGAGAAATATCCAAACCAGATTAGACAAGTCAAAGTAATGGTCGACACAAGTACTGGAGTTAGCAAAGGGTTTGGGTTTGTTCGGTTCTACTTGCCTGAATACCAAAAGAAAGCCTTGAACGAAATGAATGGGTTTTTATTGGGAAGTAGACCAATACGAGTTGGTTTAGCGGCTGGAGGTTCCAGCGCTGCTGGGCCTGTTAATTCCGGTCCTGGAAATACATCCAGCTCGAGCAACTCAGGACCGGCAAATACTCAGTCCCAGGCTGAATTGTCTGAGATCTCACGCATTCCACTAAGCCAAAGTCAGCCCACCATCAACCAGCTCACCGACCCCAACAACACTGTTTTGGTTGTTAAAGGCATGGGTGGTAAATTCACCAAAGACGAACTTACAAACTGTATGCTTAGTTTTGGCGATATCTTGTCAGTGAAAATATCTCCAGGTATGGACTCAGGGTTTGTCAAGTTCCTACTCCGCTCATCAGCGGAGTCTGCATTGATCTATACAAATGGTTCTATTATAAATGGGTGCCATCTAAAGGTGACGTGGGGAAGCGAGCTGGTTAAATACCAAAAAACTCCAGCTATTCCTTTGATTTATGGAAGAAACAACATTCGGAATGTTGTGTATGAAGAGCATGATGTGGGTACCGAGTTCTTTGAAGAAAGTGAGCGTTTGCCACTGAGTCAGATAGACGAATTGTATTTGAAATACATTGATCAAAGGAACAAGGTGTTGGACAGCTTAACATATTGATTCCAATAAAGCTTGTTGAGGGCAGCACTTGTCTTATACTAAGAAGCATCTTGAAGTGTATGGTCTTCTTCAAAAACACCAGGACAGTTCTTCTCGATATCATCCTTGTCAGCAAAGCTAGTTCCACAGAAGTAACAATAATAGTGTACATCTCTGAGGTACTCGAGAAGTAATTGAAGTTTGTCTTCGTCTGGTAAGGCTGTAAGTTGACATGAAGTGACGGTTTCTTCTTCTGCTAAATCACACTGCTCCAATTCTTCACCTAGAATTAGCTGTCGCTTTTCGGAAAGATTCTTATTCTCTTTCTCCTTGAGGAATTCTGGGTAGCTTCTCCACAACTCATTGATCTCGCTAAGATCTAAATTCGTGTACCACTTTTCAGCATCTCCACTTATCTCAAAACAATATTTCATAACTCGGTTTAATGTACCACTCAATTTACGTCTCTTTTGATCAGAAATCATTCTACTGGTGTAGTTTGAGTTTGTAACCTGTTCTTTTTCATGCTCCTTCTCTACTTTAGTTGCGCCTGAACCTATACCTATTTTATCGTTCTTGGGAAGAACAGATATAGGAACCTGATTAGACTTTATTGGCTCCTTGCCTAAACTATCTCCTACTTTGAACCCCATTTTCTTCATCATTGCAAGACCTATAGAAGACTGGTTATCAAAGAGGGATTTGTCTATTGAGGCTGCCGTTTCAACTTTTGCAGACGAATCTTGAACATTGAACTCCATATAATCATCAGGCTTGTCCTGATTTGCAGGGAGATCAAACGATGGAGGAAGAAACTTCTTTTTCTTTGTCAGCACTAACGGAGGTTCATCATCAGAATCGTCATCTCCAAAAACATTACGTTTCATAGCTCAGACATCACCATGGACTAAAGATAGAACCGATTTGATTTATGCATTTTTTTGCCATATTCGAAAAATTTAAAGGACGCAACAACTGCACAACATAATCCGAGGATGTTACCCCATATTAGGAACGACAACTCGTTCAAGTCTGTTCCAGTATCACGAGTGAGCTCGACTCAGCGTTTACAGCAGCTTGCTTCACAACAACCAGCACAACTGAGTCCATATGCATCTATTCCAACGACACCAAGTGCAAGCAACAACAACTCGTATGTGACATCCTCGTTGAACCCAAGCAGACATTTACCTATAACACCAGTCAATTATAAAAGCAGGATAACAAACAAGGACGAGTTAGAGATGTTTGAGAAATTACCAGTCGTACAGCAGGTGAATGAGATGGAAAGGTTGATGAACGAGTTGTCTGGAGATATTGCATCCTTTAAAGATGAAAATCTAGAAGACAAAATAGAGAAGATGATCTTCATTAATGATGATTTGAAGAATAAGATCAGTGTATTGGAGCAACACAGACAGTTGGGTGACCATATTAAGAAGCTCACCGATGAACAGACAAACTTGAATGCAAAGTCAAAACATATATTGAAAGAATTGATTTCATACCGCAGCCAGTTGAAGCAGCTACCCAGATTACCGGCAGTGTCGAAAACTGGGAAATCAGACTCAAATTCAAAGCCCAAAGTTGAAGTAACAGAAGTATTGAAGTATGCAATGAAGTTGGCCAAGTTCACAAAGGCACCTGCCACAGTTGGCAATGTACAGTTTCAAATCCATCCAAACAACTACGTGTGGCCCGCAGAAGACGCATTGAGAAGGGGAATGCTTGCTGCTGCGTCCTTGCAAGAAGCAGAAATCATTAAAAACGAACTAGGAGAACCACAAGAATTAAAACCAGAAGTTCCTGAAGAAACTGAAGAGAAAGAAACCAAGAAAGAAGAAACACCTGCTTCACCTGCTAGAAGAGGTTCATTTGGTGAATATAGTTCTGCTCCTGCTGCTGCTAGTACGTCGGAAAAGAAGTCGTTTGAAGAGCCTGACGGATTGAATTTGGAGTTATTTGATCCTGATGATGAGCTCTCAGACTAGTCCAGTTGGACAATCAGAGACCCAGAAAAAGGTACAGAAGTCAAAATTTCGATTAATCGAGCTGGTTCAGTTATCGAATTGAAAGCGTGTACTACGTCTTAAGTATTTATACAAAAGTTTGTACTATTATAATTTAAAAGATACATGATAGACAGCAGTAGAATCTTTATGTCATTAAATGGGTCCTATTTACAATTTGGAATGGTCTCCGAACATCTCCTTTGGATGCTTGAAGGTACCAGTAGCCTTTTCACCTCCCAAGATGCAATCCAACTCCAACTGCTTAGAGTATAGTTCTCCGGATTTCAAGTGGTCTTTAACCAACTCTGCCAATCCCTTGATAAATGTTTTGTTGCCGTTCAAAGATTCAGCTCTCTTGACCTTTTCTGGGTTTTCACATTCTTCAGCCAATTCAATGTCCAATTCGTGCAACGTTTCAATGTGGTCTGAAGTGAAAGCCACTGGAACTAACACAATTCCTTTGATGTCATCTCTCTTCTCCAACTTTTCAACAATCTTGGCAGTTTGTCCTCCGAGCCATGGCTTTGGTCCAACTTGAGATTGCCAGACCAATCTGTATGGGAACTTGAACTGCAACTTCTCCATGATTGCATACACACTGGCAGCAACCTCGGCAGGATACGAGTCACCTCTATTCACGATTTCCATAGGCAATGAGTGTGCAGAGAACAACACAACAACCTTGTCTCTGTCTTCTGCTGGAAATTCATTCAACTTGTCTTGGATGTGTTCAGCAAAGGCCTCAACAAACATTTCTTGCTTTGGCCATCTGTCAATAATCGACCAATTGATAGATCTTTCAGGGTCATACTCTAATGTTTTTCTGTACAATTCATTGACGGACGATCCTGACGTTGAATAAGAGAATTGAGGGTATTGAGAGAAAGCAACTGCTCTGGTGATACCATCCTTCTTCATTTGAACCAAAGTGTCTTCAGTTAATGGGTTAGCATAACGGAACGCAACATATGGACGGTGAGGAGCAGTTTCAGGACTACTCTTGTCTAATATTTCACACACCTCCTTACATTGGTACTCTGACCAATATCTAATAGGTGACCCACCACCAATCTCCTCGTAGTTCTTCGAAATCTGAGGAGTGCGACGAGTGGCTATGAACTTGGCCAATGGTTTCTGGAAGATCCCAAACGGAATCAAGTCTCCATCTGAGAATAAACGATGTAAGAAGTCATACGTCTCTTCTACCTTAGATGGACCTCCCATATTCATGAAGACTACACCTGTTCCATTCTTTGCAGAAGTAACTGATGAATTGCACCTTGAAAACGTCCATCTCAATGGCTCTTGATATCTAATTCTCGATATAGCTGTTCTTATCATGACTCGAGTCTTTTCAAATGCTCTATTCTTTATTGCTCTCTCACTTTAAATTTCAAAAAAATTGGATCTTTACGAACGCACTGTAGTGTACGTCATAGTTTGATTTTACAAAAGCCATTAATGATAGATGGTTGACTACATTGTGTACGTCGCGTTACTGTTTTACCTCACACAAAGGATCATAAATATTTGCCACCAACTTACTCTGCCTTCTTCTTCTTTGCTTCAGTGGCAAGTTCCTGTTTCTTATCGTTGAATATTTGGTTGATTTCCTTGGTGAAGTTGTTGTATGCGTCCTTTAATCCTTCAAAGTCGTCTTGTTTTATCGAACCACGTCTTTGTCTGAACGACTTCCATGCCTCACCAAGTTCTTCTATTTCCTCGGTAATTTCTTCCTTGTTCAAATCCTCCAATACTTCCATCGAAGGAACTCCTAATGTCGGAATGTTGTCTTCTTCATAATTTTCCAAGACCTTGTTGACTGCGTTGTGCACGTTGTCCGCTTCCTTGGGGTTAAGTTTCTTCTTGTCCGTCTCAATCTTCGATTTCTGTGTCTCACTGTCATGAAGTGACTTGAAGTAGGAAGAGACCTTCTTTGCGTATGGTCCTCTGAAGGCAAATAACGTGAGTCCAATGATGACGTGTGGGTAAAAGTACACGACTGACCAACAGTAGATCGATTTTGAAAAGTCCAAGATCACAAATGGTTGCACAGCAACTCCAAACGCCAATTGGGTGACAAACCATGACAAAATGTCGTAGTACTTCTTGGTTGGTTTGGATGTACCATCAGAATATAAGAAGATTGGACGGAAATTACGTCTGAAAATCTTACCCATCGTTTGGTAGAATGCTCCAAGAACAAATGTCAAGTAGTAACCTGGTCTGGTACCGTGCCAAAAGGCACTGGTGGCAAAGGTAAAAAGAGTACTCTTGAATCCAGGTTTCTTTCCTCTCTTGGCGATTCTCAAGTACACGTAATTCTTCAACCACTTGTTGGTGTTCATGTTCCAGGCCTCCAAGCAAGTATGGACGTTTTGTCCGGTTTCAAAAGTCCAAGTGTCGATGTTTTGAACTCTATTCCATTTGAACTGACCGGTTAATGGGTCCGTACCATTGAAGCCAATTCCACTAAGAATACAAGCACCTTCAGCAATTGACCAGATGGCATAGTACTTCAATCTGTGTGTGAAACCCAAGGCCCACAAGTAGAACATACGGTATACAAACCCGTGTTCGGCAGCCAACGAACCGTCTAAGAGATACTCAGTAGTAGCTATTCTGCCTGAATTGGCAAACAAAAAGGCCCAGAAGAAACCTTCCAATGTCTTCTTGAGTGATTCCTTGCCACTTCTAGGGATCTTACGCTTTCCTCCATGAGGTAACTTTTCAGCAGGGACGTCAAACAATGTGCAATGGATAAACTTATCGTAGTCCGCATAGTCAAACGCAGGGCCAGTTAAAAGACTTGCGTAGAAGAACACGTACCCAATGTAAGGCAACAAATTGGGGTGTTTCTTAACAACTCTCTCCTTAGCATAAGTTGACAATGGCTCTTGAGATGACTTACGACCATCATAGACATTCCAACCAAAAGCAGACAATTTCATGACCAAAACCATTTGTGAACCGGTGATATCTATCTGCGTCGGATCATAAACATTGAAGAATTGTGAATGGACATGGTTGTAAGCCAAATGGCTCATCAAGAATAAAAAGTTGATCCAGGGCATGCTCAGAGTCCTCAAGTATCTGGTGATGAAGTACGTTCCAGCAGCACTGATCATCAACGTCTGAAACCCCAGATACAAATCAAGGATCCCAAACAAGTAGAATGCAGACACACTGATGTTGTAAACATTCTTCAACGTGTAGTTATGATCTGGCAATCTCTTGTAGATGAAACTGAATGGAAATGACAATAATGCACAGATTAAGATCTTCAAGTTGGCCGAGTCTAAACCCACGACCTCCAGCAATCTGCTGATCCCAGTCTGAATCACTGAAAAGACCATGGTGTCAATAGCAATAGTCTGTATTAACCACTGGCTTCAATTCTAAAAAAATCTTAAGTAGAATTAGATTGCGGCATACGAGCCCACGAAATGAAATTGGTGATAGTGCTATCAATTTGTATTTCAGTGTGGTTCACCTAGCTTTAGAGAATAATTGAGGCTGTTCGTTTTGCAAAGCTACGAAGTCAGGTTCTTTAATTGTTCTATTCTTCCTATCTTCACTGATAGTTATACATTGACTTTTAACGTGTTGACTTATATTAGAGAATTTTGATATGGTCATACACAACCCTGGAAGTCAGCCTTGTTGGTGTATATCTTACTCATCCTGATCGCTTTGCCACTTCCTACAACCTTATCGCAATTCTAATATCCATTCATAATCTTACAGTCTAAACTCACACCGCTCTAAAATACAATTGACAGCCTTACTGCCTGGCCAGAACCATCTTATATCCCTCCTCCAATGCAGTACTAATGCTGTCATTCTTGTATGGAATCGTGGTCAACACAAACGCAACATCATTCCATTGAGTTTCATTCTGACATTTCATCAATCTTGCAAGCAACTTGTCCAGAAGCTGTTTCTGGTGCTTCTCCTTGTCGATAAACGACACCAAGAACTTAATGATCCGCTTCATCGCATCCTTGTCCAACATGTTATCACTTGACAACCCACTGAATATGTCAATGAACCCATTGTAGATCGCATTGTCTTTGGTCGCCAACTCAGTAAAGAACAACCGACACATGTCGCTGATACCCTGGTCCGGGTTCTCTAAACACTTGGCCATCGACGACAATTGGCCCTTCACCTTGACTTGCCCGGCAAGAATCAAAAACGTCACCGTCATAAGACATGTTCTCTGCACCATAATATTGTCGTCTGTGAGTCTTCTATAAAGGAAGTCTGTGCTTTCATCAACAATGTTATTGAAGCACACAGCCATGTCTCCCAACCCAAGAACACAATTACATCTGATAATAGGGTCGTCCGACTTCTCCATGATCGTGATCATAAGCGGCAAGTTCTGCTCACAGTAGATAGAAGAAACACACATGAGCTTGGCCATACAAAGCACCGCGCTCCGCTGTAATACTTTGTTGTCGTAGTTCTTGTTATTAGCACAGATTTCCTTAACCAATGGCCCGAACCTCGCAAGCAATGAGTTTTCTCCAAACAACAATTCACGTTCCTTGACGTGCACAACCGCGTCCGTGAAATCGTCCTCCGATGTACCACCTATCATCTCTAATTCTTCGTCCCCAGTAGGGTCTTCTCCTTCCTTTTCGGCATTCTCATCGCCATGCTTCTTGCTCTCCAGCTCGTGCTTCTTCTTCTTGAATTGTGCTTCGAGCTTTTCAAGGTAAACAATAGTCTTGACGGCAACATGCCCCACGATAAACAACAACTGGGATAAACCAATCACTTTAGACTCTTCAGGGTTGTCTCCCCTGAACACATCAATAGACTTCTTCTTGATTATATCAGTACAGTCTTGGTCTGGGTTGGCAGAAGCCAGGTACATTGCTGCAATCGCCTGTTCCGCTACACCATACCATTCGGGACGCGCGTCGTACCGGGTAATCACAAGTTTCGACTTCTCAATAACCATTTCTCGTGTCCTAGGACTCACTGGCGCTGTAGACGCAACTGCATCTTTCTTTGTTGAAACAATTCTCTGCAAGGCAACGCACGAGTACCTAGCCAACTTCAAATCAGAGTATCCCTTCTCGTCGAGACCAACCTTTAATATCGAGTCTAATCCCCGTACAACAATCTGGTTATCTTCCAACGAAAGCATTCCCAATATTATAATAGCACCTCTTCTTTGCTCAGTGATCTTGTCTTGTCTGTCCAGATCACCTGCTTCCGCATTCTCGTAGTTGTATATCTGCCACAACACATTGATCACTTCTTGGTTAATCAACTTACCTGCATGCATCAACCCTAAAAGCTTTTCTAACGATGCCAAGTCGGCAACACTCGCATTCAACGTCAAGGAAATCAAGTTCTTCGCAATGTACGCTGCCTTCTCCAAGTTGTTTGCTTCATGTGGTGCTGTCAAGAATAAGTCTCTGTAACAGTCAATCAAGTGAGATGGAACTGACTTTCCTTCTTCAGAAGTGCCTTTCAGCCAAACCAAATGCAACATACGGCGAATGCCTTTAGGTGCACTTTCGATTCCATAAGCATCTGCCAACACCAAAAAGTCCATGGAGTCAATTGCCTCATTTCTGTTCTTCGAGAATAAGAGTCTTGATATGATAGTAGTACCATGATGTATAGCTTCTATGAAATCAACTGCGTCCTTGTAGTAGTTAACCTTGAGTTTCGCTCTATAGAGTACATTCCTGTCTGGTAGGTTCTCTCCATTTTCAAGCATACTTGCTTCAATATCAACTCCCTCGTCGTCATCTGAATTCTCATCATCTTTTTCAGTCTGTTTTTCACTTTCTTCTTCTTGGTCTCCTTCTTCCTTACCTTCTTCCTCTTCCTCTTCAAGTTCATCTAATTCCATGCGGTCCTCAACCTTACTCTTCTTAGGTGACTTTGGCATAAACTTCACCAACTCTTTCTCAGCTTTGTCCAATTGCTCTTTCCAGAATGTATAGTTCAATTGTGAGCCGTGCGCAGTTGTAAATTGGTGTGTAAGCACTAACTTAGACATCAATTTAATTGCGTTTCTCCTCACCAAAGTACTTCTGTCGTCCAATGATCTGACAGACAGAACCATCAATGTTTGTCTTCTTTCAGTCAACTTAACTCGTAAACTGATCACCAGTGTAAGCGCTTGGAATGCCTTGGATCTGACATACGGGTTCTGGTCTAAAAGTCTTTCATTGAGCAAGTCGAGTAATCCATCAACATGCTGGACACCACTGGAGTTAGAATTAGCTTCGGTTTCTTCTGCTGTCTCTGTAGTGTTATGTTTCAATATGTCAACTACGATATTTCCACATGTTTCCACAACTGAGCATCTCAAGGTCTGGTTACTATTGTCCAACAACTGCGATATTGAAGACATTTGCTTTAAGATGAGTCGTGGGCTCAATTCAGACAACTTGATCAAGAACTCCGACACTGCTTTTGGTCCATTCGTGTCATTCGAGTTGAACTGGGTTTGCGAAATTTCACGAAGAACTTCTTCCGTCAACACTATGTAGTCATAGCTTTCCGAGAGCAAATGGAGGAGCTCTGCCATATACGGTGGCAAATGGAGGTAGTATGTGAGACATTGGATAATTGAGTGCTGAATGATTTGTGCGTGTCCGTGGTACTTGACTGAGACTGCTATGATCTTGAACAAGAACGTTTTGATTCCTAAGAGCTTCATACGTTCGGGACTCTCCATCAAGTTCATGATTGGCCGTGTGAATAATTCAATGTACAAGTCTCTTTCAGGGGTTGTCACGAATACTTTCAAGAGATCAATCTTCAAGACTGTGATTATAGACTGGAGGCAGTCCTCCACCTGTGCATTATTGGACTTCCATTTAGCCAAAGCCTGAGAGTTTGCCACGTTCTTAGCCTTGGAGTGCGTATGTTCTTCCTTACTCAAGAATTTGAGTAGCACGAATATAAGGTAACCGTACTTTTCAAGAGTGCCCTTGATAGAATCTATCGAGTCAACAAAGTCGCCACTTTCTACCACAGTGTAAAAACTATGAGCTAGAGTGTTGAATGATGAAGAAACCAAGTACGTTAACTGTCTCTGGTGTTTCGATTCCAAAGACTTGTAACCGCGTACCAACTCGATCAAGTCCTCGAATAAATCAGTGTTGTAGTTGATGGAATCAGGATTATTCGCAAGTGAATCTGTAACTGTTTCAAGCTTGCTATCTAAATCGCTAAACTCAAGCTCATACTCTTTGTCAACATCAAACCCGTTGAAGTAGCTTGAGAGATTGAAATCCATGGCTTCTTCTGATCTCAGTTGTGATCCATCGATTTTTTTGTTTATAAACGCGCTTTTGAAATTTATTTGTGGATGGGAAGGTTGATACTTGTCAGGAGTGAGAAGAGTGTGGTTGTCGAATAGAGAGTAAGGCTGGTCGAATGGATATATGAAATGAAAGAGGTTATCATTCTATTGGTTACTCAAAAAATAATACCACCAAGCTACTCTGTCATGCTTGTATCTTATATCGGAAATCTCTACATTAATGTCTGAGTCACCCATCATCATTAACTACTCTATCTTACTTACTTGCTTGATGTATATCCTATTCCGAGATACAACATCCTTAATCCTTTAATTTAGCATACCCTTTGATAACAGCTTTTTCAGTACCCATTCTCTCATCTTCAATGGCAGAGAGCAAATCCTTCAACACAACAGAGTTACCTGAACGTATTTCTCGGTACCTGAGACCATTATCTCCTCTCACAGATATGATATTGCTGACTTTTCCCTTTTCTTTGTCCACTACACTTTTGTTATTGTCTGTAGCGTTAGAGTTCGAAGTCATCCACGAGTACTTTTTACGACCAGGATTCATAGTCATCATGGCTGCCGTGGCATTTGCTGCCCTATGCAAGGTTTCTTCAGCCCCTGCCTTCCCATCCACGCCCACAGCCTCGCCCAGCTCGTTTGCCAGTTTCTCCAATCCTAATAGCACTCTTTTGTTCACACGTTTATCTTCAAGTTCTTTCTGTTTGGCTGCCAAGTTACGCAATTCCTTCGATAATTCCGACCTGGGTATGTTCGACGCGTTTGCTGCTGCTGCTGCGGTGTTGGGTTGGCCTGTACTGGTGTTGGGCCCCCCCTTTTTAGTGTTACTCTTGGCAGTTAAGTTGGGAATCCCACGTCGACGGTGTCTTGATAATATAATTGTTTTCGTTACAATACCAGCAATCCACGATTCGCACGCAGTTGACACCAACTCAAGCATTTCTGGGTCCATCAAGAAGTTCTGGTGTATTCCGTTTTCTCTGGAGATCTTGTTCATGAATGCTGCTACGTGATAGTCTTGTAAAAACGGAGGTTGCTTGACACTTTTGTATTGTCTTGCTTCCTTCGACAATTCTGTTCTTCTGTTCTGTTGTTGTAACAACAATTCTTCTTCCTGCTGCAAATTCACACCTGCTGCGAGAATGGCGTCGTTAAGCGTTGAAGGATCGAACTTCTTGTCATGTGCCGGCGTGTTATTAGAGTGGCTGCCTGCTGTAATAGAATTGTGCGAATGTGATGTGGGGATGCTTGCTCCAGGTATTGCTGTCACTGTTGGGGTGAAGTTAGGAAGCATAGGAAGCGGGTTGTGCAGTATTGGTTTCCTTATAGTATCTGGAATTTTACCCATTGGCTTGTATTCCTTCTTCAATTCTACTTTCAATGGCTCCGTCTTCACTCTGATGTCTTTCCTGGTGTTGGAGGCGTCAGTCGCACTACTGCTTGCGTTGGCACTCAAATTGTTTGCAAATGAATCATCTAAGAAGTTGCCCGGCAAGTTATCAAAATCAACATCAAACCCCAAGTTTTGCTGGCCGGATGTCGATTTCAGACCATTGCCTCCATATGAATCGCCAAATGGTAAAGGGTCATTAAATATCTCATCGAACTGGGAATCGTTCGTTTTAGCTCTCTTATTGTTTGCACTCTGCAGATCCTCGTTAGATCTCTTCAAATCATTGTTGTTGGACATGTTGTTAGATGCCAACCTCCTATGTTTCTCCAACCTTCTGTATCTTTATGTTTTCTTGAAGAAATTCAAGGTCGTGCGAAATGCATAAGCTGTTCCCGTGATGCATCTCACCTGACCAAATATCAAGATGAGCATCTTGAAAAATTTCGAAATTTGAAGAGCTCATCTTAAGAGTATATTCAGATTAAATATTTGGTAAGCATGTCGTCCAAGTCTATGGTTACCTTTGAAGGTCACCGTAATTTCAGGTTACGGTTGATTCTTTCTACGTTATCAGGAAAACCCATCAAGATCACTAAGATCAGATCTAATGAGATGAACCCTGGTTTGAAAGACCATGAAGTTTCGTTTTTGAGATTGATGGAGGCAGTGACGAACGGATCTCATATCGAGATTTCTTACACCGGTACTACTATTATTTACAAGCCGGGTATCATAATTGGAGGGGAAGTAACTCACAACTGTCCAACCACTAAGCCAGTAGGGTACTTTATTGAACCCATGTTATACTTGGCACCTTTCTCCAAGAAGAAGTTTTCTATCATTTTCAGGGGATTGACTGGATCTGACAGAACCAATGATGCCGGAGTCGAAGCAATAAAGTGGGGTTTGCTCTCTTTGATGGAAAAATTTGGTGTGCGTGAGGTCTCATTGCACATCTTAAAGAGAGGCTCACCTCCTTTGGGTGGTGGAGAAGTGCACTTAATGTGCAACTCGCTTATTCCACAACCATTAACCATGCATTGTATCGACACACCCAAGTTCTCCGCTGTCAGAGGTGTTGCATACTGTACTCGTGTTTCTCCCTCTGTAGTTAACAGAATGATAGATGCAGCCAGAAATGTCTTGAGACCTACCGGGGTCGATGTGAACATTACAGCAGATGTGTGGAGAGGTGAAACCTCGGGTAAATCCCCTGGCTTTGGCATTACGTTGGTTGCAGAACTGAAGAAAGGCTGGAGAATATTAACTGAGGGCGTGGGAAGTGCCGGCCTGATGCCAGAAGATTTGGGAGAGAAGGTAGCATATGAATTGCTTGACGAATTATCGCACAGCTCAACCATTGGCAGAAACCAATTGATGTTGGCTTTAGTTTACATGACTATCGGAAAGGAAGATGTGGGAAGATTGAAATTGCATAAACATCAAGTTGATGAAAACTTGGTATGGGTCTTGAGAGATATCAAGAGTGTCTTTGAGACAGAAGTTTTCTTTAAGGACGGTGCTGATGAAACACTTCCTGGTGAAGAGGAGTACGTGACCGCAACTGTCAAGGGTGTTGGTTTCACTAGTGCGTCTAAGAAGATAGCATGAGTTTGTGTGAATATAGCAATTTCGAATAGATTAATAATTCAAACCTAGTAGGCATCAATCATTACATTCACTGTAAAATATCCGTTCATATAACTACCTAACTACCAGAAAGAACACCAACCTATGTAATGCTGACACAAATTCTCCACCAGTGTAGCCTGTGAAATCAACTTATCCACCTGCGAAGGAACGTCCAACTCTTTGAGTCTCTTAATATCATTTCCTGTTAACTTATCTGTGATTCTCTTCAAAACCAATGCTGCTCTAGCATTCCTAATTTCCAATTCGTTTTGTTTGGTAAGACGAACAGCTTCTTGCTCGTCAATTTGACCACGTCTCAACAACTCTGCCGTGTTCACCTGTGGCACCTTCAAGCCAGTAGCTTCTGCAATTGCTTTCGTAGGGAAGTCGAATCCCCAGTTGATCAAAGGATCATAAGCAAATGCTTCCAAGATCGCCATCAAGGACTCCTTGTTGTCTCTCAATACCCTCATAACGTGCTCACAAGTGATTCTGAATGATCCTTCAATACCACTCACTTCCATCGCATAGTTGAGCATTCTAGTCAACCTGAAAGGAACCTTTTCAGGGTACTTCTCTCTCAAAATAGCAGCCTCGAAACAATCACCAAAATCAATGTGAACAACCTTTCCTGTGATTCTATCTAACATCAAATTGGAAGGATGTCTGTCACCGAGACCTAGGATGTAACCGACCATAGACATAACTGCTAATGATCGGGTGTACGTAGTACGCCTATCGAGCCATGCTTCTGAGGACTTGGATTTCAACCACAACACCTTGTACAAATCCTGGCCTCTAGTGTTATCCAAGGCGCCTGTAAATACTTCAACCTTTTGGAGCAACGTCAAACTGTCATAATCTGGTGCCATTTGCAACATAATTCTATGTTCAATGTTGAGCAAGATTCTTCTCGACTCTCTGTATTCCCTAATCAACACATGGAAGGTGTCACTGTTAGGAACCCAACTCAAAAGACCAACCTTTGGTGACAATGGAATAGCCTGGTATTGCTGGATATCCAAGTGTCTCTTGAAGCATTCTGGGTCATTCACCAACAATGTGTTGACCAACCCAAACAACTGCATAACTAAGTTATCTTGTCTGATATCTTCATGGCCCTTCAAACAGTAATCATAGGACTTTCCATCGCTTCCCGTTACCGTCACTTTTCTTGGTCTTTGCTTGGAAGAGATCACACTGAACACAGGCGCAACACTCATAATCTTAATAACAGGATTACCGGCATTGTATGTTCCTGGAACAGCCAAATCCAAATCGTGTGCCTCCAACAACTTTGGAGAGACATACTGCAACTCGAGGGTCTGTAACTGTGGCAATTGCCTGCTGATACGACGGAACACATTGTAGTAAATGTCCCATGCTTGATTCAAATTTGTTGCATCTCTTGTACGCCTATAGTTCAACACCCATTCATAAGCATCTGCCAATTCTCTTCCAAACGCGGTCGTAAAAGCAGATTCTCTCATGGTTTCAGGTCCCTTTTGCAACATCTGGTGCAAAGGTTCTAAAACAGCATACATCTTCTCAGTGTTGTGTTCACCAAAGAACAAACGAGAAGCATCTTCCAATCCTTCGTACCATTGTTCGTGCCACAATACAGCAACTCTGATAAATTCATGACTGACCAATTCAGCTTGGTCAACTAAGTTAGAGGAGTGCACACGCATCTTCTCGATAATCGACTCTGCTGCCTTCTTTCTGTTCAAGGATTCAGAAGTAACCGCAACAGCCAACGGATAAACCAAAGCTTGGGGATGCGCTTTTCCTAAGTCTGCCAAAAGACCGAACAACGACCTACTGACAATTTGGTTGGGTTGGTGAATACGCGAAATCAACTGTGGAACAACTTGAAGCCAGTTGTCAATTTTGACCATATTGAATCCTTCCGTCATAGCTTGTGCAGCCTCGGGAATACCACCGAACTTGAACCATAAAGTAAGCAAACGTAATGTGTCTTGCAATGAGTTCGAATTCGATAATGCAATCGAGTGGAAGAATCCTTTGATAGAAGGAATAACATGCCTTTGAACAGCTTCCATTGGCACCATATTTGTAGGCTGCTGTTGCAGTGGCATAGACAGTGGCCTTATTGGACCGTCACCATTTTCACCCTCAGTAGCAGTAGTAATTTGTTCGTTCTGTTCCATGATATCAGTCTTGTTGTTACTGCTTTGACTTGTGTACAACGAAATTACCTCAAAGTTTGCCAAAGCCCAGTTGTGCCATGCTTTATACCATTGCTTGTCAAAGTGTGTTGCCAACAAGTAAGCACCCAAGATTATTTCAGAAGTCTCTGCCCTCCAGTTGCTATTCAATGCAATCTGCCACTCACCTTGTTTTAAGAAACAACGGGCAAGCAATTTGGTGTATTCTTCAACGTGTTTTGGAATACCCGGGCCCTCCGAAGGCAATGGCTGTGTGATCAAGTCATTAGGGTTCAATCCTAAATCTTGAGACATTCTAGTGGTGAAGTCAACCAAGTGGCGCAAAGCTTCCTTCTGTTGACCTTTAGCCCACATGTACTTCATTTGAGCATAAACAACTTGAGGAGGGGCTCTTGTAGGGTTCTCTGAAGAGCCAGAGCCACCTTCCAACAACGAGTTGAGAGACTTCTCTGCCAAATTGAGTCTTCCAGATTTACGACACAAGTTGGCGAATTTGATCCACATATCCATGTCCTGCTTGGGTTTTATAACCAAAGTTCTCACCTTCAACATTCTTTGCCAAATATCAACATTCCGTTGACATCCAAGCAATCTAGTATTCCAAGTTCTTCTCATAACAGCTCTCTTTTCTGAACCTTGTGGCAATCTCTTGTACTTGATGATCTCTTCTAACTCAGCAAGCATTTGCACTCTCACGACAACACCATATGCTCTTGTATAACTCTCACTGACTAATGCTGTGATTTCGGTCACCAACAAATCACGGGCTCTTACAATATGATCAGCAGCATCGGTAAAGTTGTTTCTGTGCAAACTCAAAATGGCGTTGAAGAACGCCTTATCAGGAGACTCGGCCTTCATGACCTTGATACAAGAATCCATTCTGTCCCATTGTCCCAAACCCCAAGCAGCAGCAGCAGCCAATGGAGCGACGTTTCTCTTGATTTCGCTCAGCGAATCGTCCCACTTACTCTTGGCCAATTCAGATAATTGCTCCCATTCTCCAAGAGCGTGCAAACATCTCATCTTACCCATGGTAATCTCGATGTTGTTGGGGTCATGTAAATCACGCTCATTGTAGGCTCTCAATGCATCATCCCAACGCTGCAACTTCTCATACCAGGTTTCCTTCAATTGCAAGTCATGGTGTAATTGAGCATGTTTCAAAATACCAATGGCAGCATCAGATTGCTGCAATTGGTTATTAATGCTAATCAATGACTCAATAGTTGGAGTGGTTGGCTCTTCATAGAACTCCAACTCTTTGTAGTGCAATGCCTTGGCATAAGCATGACATCTTTGCGCATACTGTCCCAAGGTAGTGATTGCGATTGGCAAAGACTTGTCATCGTGTTCCATGAATTCAGCCAAATTTAATAAGATTTGGTGGATTTCTGGTGGGTTATTTGGTGAGCTCAACGCAATACAGAATGATTGAACGAGTTCCTCTTGGTGCTGCGAGTACAATTCACTCCAGCAACTTGCAAAACTCGAGTTGAAAAGATCCTTAGCTAATGGATAGTAATCGGAAGCCAACCCAGCACAAGCACGGATAGCGTGAGATGGTGACTGTTTAAGTAACTCTTTACTTAGTCTGTTGATCCACTCTTGCCAGTCTTCCTTGCTTCTTCTTTGACTAGAGTCCCAAGCCACTTTCAATGCTGCCTGATTCACAGGTAGCTTCTTCAGTGGCATATCCACTTCTGGGACGTCTAAATGGTGCAGATGTGCATCAAAATCTTTGTAGAGATCCAAGTGAGGTGGTAATGGGTCTCCGCTGATCAATTTGCTCACTAATTGTTCAAACTTGGGAGCAACAATCTTTTGTTGAATCAATACCTTCTTGATTACTGGGATGAAAACACTAAACTCACTGCCTAATTGAAGAAGCAAGTAGCTTAATGTGTTCATAGCGGCATTACGGAGTTCTTCATTTCCTTGACGTAATACTCTCAAGATTGGGTGAATAATCCTGGAAGCCATGTCGTTGAGCAAAACGTTTCTGGACAACCTGCCGATAGATTCGATAGCAGCTCTCCTCAATACCAATGGTCCCACTTCAAACATTTTAACAATGTTGGGTACTATAATATGCACGTATTCTTCGATATTGCTGCCAAAGACTACAAAACTCTTGAGAACATGTAATGAGGGTTCCCTCTTGAGCGATTTGTCATCATCAAACACTTGCAACATGATGGTCAACACACCTGGTAAGTACATTTTAAATTCTCCCTCCAATGCCCTGGAAATAGACTCGATCAAACTAATAATGATAACTTGAATGTTCAACTGGGCACTAGAGTTGAAGAATTCTTTGATTACTCCAAAAATGAGTGGCAAGTGTGATCTAATATGTTGTTTGACGATCAAAATGAGCGCACCCAATTGCTGGAAGTAGAATTTCAACATGGATTGTTGGCAGGTGTGCATCACTTGGATAATACATGGAATGATTTCATCCAAAAAGGTAACACACCTCAACCCTAAGGTTTGGAAAATGTACATGATAGCCTGTATAACCTTTGTGTGATGCGCTGACAATGATGTGTCTCTCAATATTTTTAACAAGTTGGAGATAGCCACCGTTGGATAGTACTCTTCAGCAGAAGGGGAAGTTCCTTTCATCAACAAGGCAACGTCAATAGGTGGCTTATTTTGTTCCACTGGAATACTCTTTGACCGTTGCTCTACTTCTCTATGTTTGTAAGGGTCAAGAGCACCAAGAATTCCTAACAAACGTACAGTTTCTCTTCGTATTTGTGGAGACGTTTCCAGCTTTAAAATTCCTACAAGCATACCCAATAATTGAGGGTAGTCGAGTAATGGCTGTACCACATAACCAGAGGAACTGGCCAATTGACCGAGGGTCTTCAAAGCTGCATCTCTCTTGTAGGATGACGATTGGTCTTGGAAGGTGTTTAAGATGAGTGGCATCAAATCAGGAATAAAGGGTTTCATGTCTTCCCCACCAACCACAGACAACTCACCGAGGCAAATAATCGCACTTGAGGCGACAGATGCGCTTGGATCCTTAGCCTTTGACAACAAAGCTTCGACAATAGGTTTAACGTATGGTCTGGTCAATTCTTTAGAGCTGCTGATAAGTAAAGAAAGCAATGTTGCACTTTCTTCCTTTTTACGACTCGATGATGAGTATTCCAACCTGGACAACAACTGGATGAGGGTTTTTCTTAATGAAGGAACAATGTATGCAGGGTTAATTGACGAAAGACGACCCAAAATTTTGATTGCTGTCTTGCGTATGCTGAACACTTCGTCATTCAAGGCAATGAAAAGGAGCCTCACATTGTCTGCTTGTGACAACTGGGGATCGAAGTTACCTGCGTTAGCCAAACAGTTCAACCCTTCTAATCTGATTTCAGGCACAGGATCTGTGATGGTAATTGACAATAACTTATCCAAGACTTCATTAACAGCGTTCAAAGCATTGACACTTGTTTGCAGGCAGATAGGATCCTTGATGAATATTTCACAAGATGTAATCGTAGCAGTTTGTCTGACTTTAGCATTGTTGTGCTCCAAATATGTGATCGTGCAATATCTGACAAACTCATTCAACAAATGGTTTTCAAATTTAAAGAAAGCCAACATTTCCAACGCTTGTATCAAAATAGCACTATCATTTGCTTCATACGTTTCTTGATTCAGTATGATGTTGTTGATACTGTGTCCTGTATCTCTTGAGATCATAATAAGTCTATAGTCTCTAGCAAGTGATTCGTTCATTCTAATCAAGCCATAAGGCGATCCTGGTGGTTGGAAACTCTTCCCGGACAAGACCAAACTTAACAAGTTGAGCAACTTGATGTTGATCAAGTTTGTTAATGTTGGTATGTTGGTGATCAAGATTTGCAACACATCTTGCATGTGCTTTGAGAGCGAACAGTTGGTAAACATCATGTCTAATATGTCACGCTGCAAGTGCTTAGTCAATGCAGGCCCAACGGCTATCGACAATTTACCGATACAATCGAAAATCGCTGGTTCTGTGTCCTTTCTGCTTGCTCTGTATTTGGATGCACTAGAAGACAGAGACGCAATCGAGTTGAGTCCAGGTGTATTGGAAATAGGTGAGTCGCTTATCACTGCATTCACTAATATCAGCTGTACATTTGAGTTTGTAGGGTATGACAAGCCCTCTCTGATATTGTCTAATATTGCATCCAAGTATGTTGCCATTTGATTTCCAACTTCCAAAGAAATAAGGCCAATGCTTTTAAAAATAGCACTTTTGTCTGAGTTGGCCATTTCATTGTGTTGGTTCTTGTACTTCTTAAGTTGAGATAAGTAATAGTACAAAGTACGATGCAAGTATTTCTCAACAAAAAGCTCAGTGTTCACCTTACAAAGGAGCGGGAAGATGTTAGTCAACTCTTGTCTGATGATGGATAGTTTGTGGCTCTTGTATAGTATGACGTTTTCGTATATCTGTTCGAATTTTGACGAGATGTACGAATCTTTGTAGTACCTGATGAGCTCACGGTAGACCAAGAGTGATCCGTGGATTGCTTCGCTTGATTGCGACGAGGCCGAAGAAATCAAGTTGTATGCAGAGTTTGCAGTTGAGTTGGCACCTGCTCCGGCAGCACCGTTGGCGCCGTTCTGACCAGCGACGTCCTTGGAGAGTTCAGAGTAATCGTTTTCGTTGAGCGTTTTGGATGCCATATCTATCAACCGTTTGATCCAGAATACTCTTGAATTGACGTCTCTGTCATACATGATTTGCATGCACTTTTGCAAGGTGACTGCGGCATCCACGCGGATGACTAGTTTGGGGTCCCTCAACGGCACCCAGATATGCTCCAAGATCTGACTGATAAAGCTGAAAAGTAAAGTTGGAGCCTTGTCTGCCAAGGCAGTGATGATCAAGATGGCTGCGTGCCTACGGTTCTCATGTTGCTTGTTATCACTTTGGAGCCATTCGATAGCTCTCTTGGCTTCAAAATCAACGAAATCTCCAGTCAAGGTGCCTCCCGGAGTTGCCAATTTGCCCAATGTCTTAGTGGCAGCCTTCATCACGACCAAATCACTCGACAATATGAGCGAGCCTAAATAGTTGGAAAACCGGGCAGTCTTGGTTGCATTTTCCTCGCCGACGCCAGAATCAAAGTCTATCAAGGCATTCATGGCAGCAATTCCACCTAGCTTCTCTGCCTGTTCTTTTCCATGCAATAATTCGAAAATCGTCTTATTGATGTCGTTGTTGTACCGATTGAACTGTTCGGATGATAAATCACGAGCAATGGTCTCGAGGTAGTTCCGTAACTCAATAGCATACCTATTTCGCTCGTCCTCTTTTGGGGACTTCAATCCATTGAAGATTTGCGTTAATGCTATCCCATCAACTACTTGGACTTGGGTTGATGACATGTTATCGGTACTTGATAAGTGTAATTCGTCATTAATTGTTTCCTTATTGGGGTGTTTTGGCGGGTGCACGACCAATTCTTCAGTGCTTGGGAGGCCAGGCAAGTGGAAGATGCCGCACGTAGACTCGATGCTTGATAACAGCCATAAGGTGAGTGTATGGGTAGTGAGGTAGAGGTGGTGTTTACCTGTTGAGATTTGTTTGCGTGATGTCAGCGTTCTGGTGTTATTAATTTTCAGTACTAAAGAAAAGTAGTACTAAGGTTAACAATAGTATACGTCTTAAGAGACTGAAATTTAGTCTGAAAGCTTGCTAGGCGGTGTTAGTATGTGCATTGTACCCATTTTTCAGCCCCATATTGCAATATGCAACTGCTATACCTTCAGCTCACTTCAGCATTGGATGCAACCGTTACCGTGTCTAATCTTAGTGCGGAAAAATATTTTGCAGCCAATGTCAAGTTATTTAAATCAGCAGGAACACGGGAGGCAAGGGCTTGCGCATCAATGGTGGCCATGTTGATCCACGCCAAAGCTCCAATCTTTATTAATTTTTCATCTCTCCTACACTTCAAAACTCAAAAACTCAATTGTTTACAAACTGACCCCACTCACCAACTGCAAGTATTAGGTCACACTACTCTAACTGTACACATGAAATTGTTTCCACTCCGAACAGTCTTCTTCAATTTGTTGCAATCGCTTATGGCACAGAGAACAAAGAGAAGTTTCTCACGATCGAAGGCCCGTACTCATCGTAATCGCTCTTAGTATAACAGTAGCTCTTAAATTCAGCTGTTTGCGCCAAAAGAGATCCTCCGAACCACACAGCATTACGTTGTCTCTTATGCGAGATGACCTGTACGTCCACACCAGTGCTTTTAGCTCCACTTAATCTTTCACTCAACTCGACTCTTTCGTTGACCAAGCCCTTCAAATCTCTTTGCAATCTTCTGCCAAAGTCCTTGAACATGGTGGAGCCTCCGGACAAGACAATGTTTTTGTACAACTTCTTACGCACATCTATAGGAGACGACTGGATCACCTGGTCCACAACTGTAGGCAATGGGGTCAAGTAGTCCGACGAGCAGATTTCCGGGTTGAAGAAGATCTCAGGTGCCAAAAATCTCTCGTATCCAATGTCGACAACGTTTGTTTTGTTCTTGTCTGCGTACTCAACGACGTATTGCGCGAACTTCTCCTGTGGGTACTGGTCAAACTTGTTGAACTCCTTGACAATGTCGGGACACACGTAACAGAACTGCTGCTTGATTTTTTCGGCTGTTTGCAAACTGGTGTCCACTTCACCACGGTCTCTCAACAACTGCTGGATGAACAACGTTATGTCTCTTCCGGCCAATGGGATATTCTTGATGGCAGTGCCGATAACGTAACCTTCGGCAACTGGAATAACGTGTGTGACACCGTCTCCCGAGTCGATGACTGTACCTGTCAACGATCTGTCTTGCACCTTGGACGAGGTCCACGACGCGGCCAAAGCCAACACGGCCTGCACGGCAATGTACAATCCGGCACAGTTGAACGACTCGAACATGATCTCAGCAGTGCTTTCCCTGTTCTCCGGTGGGTTCAAAGGTGGCTCAGTCAACAAGAAGTAGTGGTCCTCTGGCTCACATCTCAAGTACTTGAAGATCGAGTTTTCCCACAACCTCTCCATGTGGTCCCAGTCTTCGATCTGACCGTGCTTGATTGGGTACGACAAGTTATAGTTGGGGCCGTTTGCGGCGTTGATTGCTTCATCTCCAATGAAGAAATCCAAGTCTTCCAAGCCTCTCTTGGACGACAAAAAGCTCGCGGATCCACCGCTGGTGGCCTTGGTGCTCTTGGATGTAGCAGAAGACGTGGCAATCGCCGTTGGAAATATGAAAGAAGGGGCATCGTTACCTGCAAAACCCAACTTGGTTAACCCCGTACCATTGTCCATGACAACAGCCGGTGTGCCCATGGATGCCATGATTGATGATTTGAAATTCTTTTAAGTGTGAGTTATAGGAGATCCGACGATGGAAGAATAGTTCGATACAATGAGCTGGTTTCCACAAAAGTTTATGGATCAATTGGTTGTTTGAAGGCGCAGGTGGATTGATTGGTGATTGAATTTTGGTGAGTTTTTAACTTTGAGTGGTCGTTTTTGGGGTGCGCACGACTTTTATGAGATCTACAGAATGATTAAGGAGTTGGAGACTGAGTGGAGTGGGATGGGTGGAGTCTAATATTGATGAGTAGGGAATAGGGTGTTGATGAATAGGGTGTTGATGAAGCGAGTGTTACTTATTGGCTGAAAGAATTGGATCAAATTGGGAAAGTTATCGAATGTAAGTGTACTGATATACTATTTTGCATAGGTGCATCTGTTGGTTAAACTTAGGAAACGGATCATAGTTTGTCTAGTAGTGGAAAATACTGAGCGTATACACTTCAGTGATTGAACAATTGCCCATTGAACTTATTCTCGGCATCCCACCTGTAGAAATGAAGCACTTCCAACTGATCAAATCTTAGACATCCCAGAAGAAGTTACAGAGCCATCAGAATCACTGTCCACAACGGTAACAGAAAGCACGTTGCTACTTTGAGAACCGTCACGTCCTTGATTGCCAACTTGATCACCGGTGTCACCAAGGGTTACAAGTACAAGTTGAGATACTTGTACGTGAGATACTTGTACGTGAGATACGTGTACGTGAGATACGTGTACGTGCATTTCCTTATCAACGTCAACATCATTGACGTTAAGGGCAAGCCTTTCTTGAAATCAGAAACTTCTAGGGTGAGAAGAGAGTCAGAAAAGTGAAGATCTTCTTCGACGGTGTCAACGTCGAGCAATCTGCTGACCAGTAGGATGAGTTGGTCATCACTGGTAACTCTTTGGAAAACGTCCCAGAACTTTCTAACATTCAACAGAACTTTCGTATCAGTAACAAGGATATCAGAAAGTTCTTGGATGGTATCAACGTTTCCAAAAGAGGTAACATTGTTGAGGAGTTGTAAGTTCTTTGACACATGTTTCTGAGTTGCTGAAAGGTTTCGTGTTTTTGCTTTTCCTTGGGTTTGTATAATGCTGATTATGCTTTTTGGGTTAACCTGTCTCAACTGTGGGTTTGTTGTAGAGCTCTCTTAATATAGAGGCAGCGATCCCTCTTAATGACATGCAGGATGACGTAGAGTGAAGCGAATTAAGCATTAGAGTTTGCACCTGACGAGTTTCATATGGACATTTACGTTTCTGATGTACTTGAAACCTCAAGACAATGTAGAACGTGAGTATTGGAATACGTTAGTCGGTGTGGTTTTTACACGACTTGAAATTTAACTGCGTTTTTGCACTAATTATAGTATAGCGACTTAGAAGAGAAAGAGACATCGAAATAGAGAGTGTTTCAAACTCTAATATTGCCTTACTGACCACTATTTTCCCCGAGTCTTCGTCAACCTCCCTTAGCTTATGTTATGTCTT